>OX375865.1:39818894-40003685 GCA_947359475.1 Heligmosomoides polygyrus bakeri | reverse complement strand
GTGAGTCATAAGAAGTTACTGTATAAATTGGTAAAGCTGAAGATTCATCCCGTTATCTGTAATTGGATAAAGGAGTTTCTGTCTAATAGGATCTTCCAAGTGAAAGTAGGTTCAGCCTTCTCTACTGTCAGGCATATTAAAAGCGGAGTTCCACAAGGAGGGATTTCGTCACCGCTTCTGTTCTCGATCTATACTGTGGACATTGCTGATAAATTGGAGGATTTGGGGGGGGGGGGGTAGTGATGGAACTGTTCGCGGATGATGTTAAGATTTACCGTGAGGTGTAAAACCTATCCGATTGCGGGTTACTCCAACAGGGGGTTGATCGAATGAGAGAGTGGTCAGTGACTTGGAATCTTCCTTTAGCGCCGGAGAAAACCATGTGTATGAGGATAGGTAAATCGGCGCTACAAGCGGACTACTTTATTGATGACTAATGCATCGCTAAGGTTAATTCAGTTAAGAATCTGCGATTTATTTATGATGAGAAGCTTGACTTCTCAGGTCATGTGAAAATGTTATACAGCAAGGGGCTAGCTCGTTTACATCAAGGGTTTGGTTACTAAAGACAAAAGAGTTCTTACGATGACATACAAAACATACGTCAGATCCATTGTTGAATTCGGCTCTATAGTTTTTTCTCCTTATAAAAAGAAGTACACTGCTATGCTTGAAGGAGTTCAGAAGAAATTTACTAGATGGGCGTTAATCAGAGTGGGTGGGTTTTTGCACTCCAGGATTCCAAGGTCCAATATAAGGAATAGCTATCTGGGTCTGCACACTCTAGTTGAGAGATGTTGAGAGATGTTTGTGTCGTCTTCAAGTTGCTGACAGGTTGTTTAAGGTGCAGTGTTTCGGAATCCTATTCAGTATTGCCGTCAAGAACCCGCGGTGGTCATGTAAGCTATCTTATGTCAAGCCTGGATCTAATTTTAGGGCTACATCCTTCACGATAAGAGCAGCTTCTGCCTATTGCGCGTTAAGGATTGGTGTTCCAGCCTCCTTATGCTCGCTTCAAACGTTCAAGCGTATGGCCAAACGTACATTGCTTGTCTATTGAAGGGTGCATTTGTATTTTTTGTTGCCATGTTGTGGTTTCATTTCTGATGTGTTCTGTTTTTTTTTTTGCGGTTTCTCTCTAACGTGCGTCTTACACACATTCAAATAAATAAATAACTGACAGCTATGTATCTAGAGGGTCTGCGCATAGCTTCATCTGGCTGTTGACAGCGGCTAACCTTTTATTTTAATTAATTGTAAGACTGGGGATATCACCGCAGTTTCAAGTCGAGCTGTCATCTCGTTTTGTTGGCTACAATTTAACAGTTTCTCCTGTTCCTAGATACCAGACATCCAACGTAATCTTTGAAAAGCTTTCTAACAGACAAGGGTCTCTAGCTAGTGTCCATGGTTGAACTGTGATATCCAAACATCAGACCGTTTATGGTTAAACCTTGGGATTGCGCCATGTATTTGCTCAGAGCATCGCAAACTTCATGTAACTTCACCAACTTCATGATTGTGTAGCTTCATTAATGTTACAAATACCAGTTGCTTGATACATTACGGTGAGGCGTGCAATTTGGCCACTGGTTTTACTGAGTGTCACATGGATGAACGGCTTGCCAAACAGTTGCAAAACAATGAGTCGCAACTAACGTCTCGAAGTAAAGCTGAACTTATGCAGCCATTTTACTACTTTAGAGGAAGGAACTGAGGAGTTTTGCAAATACCAAGCTACTTGCTGGTTTCTGGTGCGCTACTGTGAGCCGATTTCAGGCAATACGCTACCACGCAGACGTATGTATAATAATTGTTCTTCCCTCTGTTACTTGTGTTTGTCCGTAATGCTTTTTTTCAATTTAGGTCTTAGTGCTATGTTTCCATTCTAGTTTCGGTTACTGTTTGACTTCTGCTCCTATCTAACGCTTATCTCATCTGTACTTGGTAACAAATTCCTCACGAATTCAAAGTGCTAGATGAAGCAACCCACTTTCAAGGTGGTAGTAGAGAATGATGGTCTTCGATATGATCGTCGACATGAGCAGCACTAATCGTGCCGTAGACGCCACGCTGATATCGAATACCACGCGATCGAAGGCGCGATTGATCATGTGCATAACTCGAATCTGGACTACCTAACGCCAATTTACTCAGAAGAAATTCTGTCCCAAAGTCGCAATTAATCTCAGCAAGTGTTAAAAGTAGAGATTTAGCAGAAGCAAAGATTCAGATGGTGTAAGCTGCTCTGCAGAGAATGTGGTTCAACTGAGGTTTTTTTGTTCTTTGAGATAAGCTACAGGACACGGCTGTATTGTTCGGCTGACAGACTATTATTTACCTCGTTGGAGTCTCTATGTAATTGTAAGATGATGATGACGTTACTGCTCACGGTTCAGCTGAACATTGATGTCTCTGACAGGCGATGTAGTTCCAAGAAAGAAGGGGAGAAGTTCCTTTCCCACTCCTGGCTAATGTCAGTATTGTTGTCAGTGCAACGCTCGGGTGAGCAGCGGTGACCGTGAAATGATGTGGAGGACTGGAGAGGCAAAGACATCTACATATGAGCGCATCAATATTTTTAAGCGAAGTCTGCTGTATACATGTAAGAAGCCTCTCGGTTTAATCTACGATAGAAGTTTGTTTTTCGTGTAACATACTCGCTATCTCTGCTTATCAGCCTTTTTCTAAGTTTTCCTCTCAGCTTCCCTCACCTAGTGTCAAGTATCTCACCAGTACAGAACCCATTGCGTGGCACATAGTGGTTTTTTTGGTTGCATAGTGCTGGTTTTTTGCTCACGGAGAAAGGGAACAATGCAGACCTAGTCAGTAATACATCACCCGTGCTAAGGAACAACGAGAGGACTCACCCATCGCTCAGGTGTGGCGACTTGGCAGAGAACTCGCGCGGACTTTGAAGAATCTTGACGGTTTCCTCAAATTTAATGCGTTCAAGCAAGCACATTTAATTTGCGGAACAGACGCTGAAGAAGAAGAAGAAGAAGAAGAAAAAGAGGAAGAAAGCTCGCATTTTCGTCTATTCTACGAGTTATTGTGGATGCGCGACATAGCCGCTGGGAAACTTCTCACCGAATCACTCACTCCGGTCTTACTTAGACCTAACCACATTCTGCCGATACACTCCTTGGAGTCGCGGGTTGATGTTGCGTCACGGATAGCGTCGGCGTCCACGTGGGCACGCGATCGATGTCTTGTATGCCCGCGATGGCACTTCCAGCAAATGGATCGTGGGGCAGTGGGCAGTGGCGTTGCTTCGTGCGAGTGAGGTCGGTGGTTCGGTTCTTCTGCGTTGCGGGATCTTTGCATTTCAACTGAGTGGTTGAGATTTAAGGAGTAGAGGAGGTGCCTACATAATTCACTGGCGTTTTCTGTTCTGTTTCTTGTTTTCTTTCCGTTTTCATTTTCCTGCTGTATGCGACCCAGCTGCGGACTCCCCCTGAGCGACGAAGGCAGTTTCCACACGAGCAGCTTGGATGTTGGACACCCTGGAGTCTCCTTTCAAACCTGAACTCAGCTGCGGACTCCTCTGAGCGACGGAAACGAGCTCCAATGACAGCAGCCCGGGTGATGTGTAGGTTTCCTGGATACTGTAGCAGGCGTTGGCACATTGCTACGGCAGCGCGTGGTTAGGTCTTATGGCTATCCTCCGAATCGAGGTCCTTGGTTCGGGTCCAGCCAGACCATCAAGACCTTTCATCATTCCGGGGTCAGTAAATTGACAGTAAGTGCGTTTGCTAAAGTTAAAGCATTGGGTTATCAAAAGCTGGGTAGACTGCAAGTCTGGCCGTCCTTTGTCTTGGAGAAATACGCATTCAAGATTTTGGGTTTTTCGGGATTTCTTGAGCCAATGGAGACGAAAAGGCGACATAAGGGAACCTCCACTTCTCGTGCGACCTCGTGGGAACGTGCGGTTACTAAAGACCCTATGACAACTCTTATAACTAGCTTACTTTATAAAATTGCTAAGACCATACATCGAAGCAGCGAACTGGCAGATTTGATTAGAAGTAGGCCTGGAAAAAGACAAGACTGTCTGTTTCTTTGACGTGATCCCAATAGTGGTCCACTTTAACGCAGGTATAGAGAACGTATTACTGTTGTCTCCAAATTCTAGCAAATCGCACCACCGCCTTGTTCTCATAAGATGTTGCTTTTCGAGGCAACGAGAAAAGGCTACAAAGTTCAAGAAGTCGAGTCTCAGACGACCATCAGCTTAGATCTCCAACTCTCTCCTCCCAGGTTTTCGGAACACTACGTCATGAACAACGTTCACTTTGCGGCAATGATCGTCGAAGTATCGCGAGGCTTCCAGCAACACGAGTGCTTTTGCCTTCATCGACATTCAATTCACCATTACAACTATGCAGACTGTCGAAACAGAAACGGTCACCGAGAAAGCAGACAGCTAGGAGCACTTATGCATAACAGTTCTTCCTGAGCTGCACAGAGGATTGGTGATCAAGAATCAATTCTTCTACGACGTCAACGTATGGAGAAGTCTGCGGATAGCGCGCCCTCGAAGATCTTCAGCACCACCCTCGAAAACGTCACCCATCGCTTTTATGGAGAAAATGGGCATAAAGATCGATGAGGTCAGTTGCGAGTCGCGCTTCACTGACTTCCATAGGACAAGCACCATTAACGAATGGATTAAGCAGAACGTCAACAAGAAGAGAACATCAGGATGCACAATACGTTGTCCTGTTCTTGGAAGTGAAGCAACTTCCTCGCGAAGGCCTTGAACTATGCGCCGGGCGCCCTACTTCTCTCCACTGCGAGGAAAGCCCACTGCGATGCAATGGAAGTCGGCACGAGCGGAGGCTGTTAAGACACCCGTTCAAATCGGCGGCATGGCCAGTGGCTGTTTACGTCCACAGCGTCAGCAAATTACATCTCATCAAGCACAGCTCCTTGCCACAGTGTTTCAGTCTGGTAAATTGGAAATAACGTAAACCGGCGGTTGAAGAACTTTTTATACCCGCGATTAATCAAACACTTACAGGATGCGTGAGCTCCACAGGAATCTTGCTTTTGCCGTCCTGCAAGGAAAATAATTAGTAGTTGCGAGGGCAATTTTGACACAACGTGAAAAGTTATCTTGCGGCTTTGGAAGTACATAATTTGCCAGTGTTCTGTTATGCAAGGAATGCTCCTAGAGTGCGCCGTAAACAATGCTTGTAGAATCGAGCCTATCAATCGAGTGGGCGAAAGCATGTCTACTGCGCTTCTATCTTCCCTTATTGGAAAACGTAAAGCCTTCAATACCATTCCGAAGCGTTTAAAGAATTTTATAATAAATTTCCAGCCGTCCTTCTTAGGATTTCCTCCATTCGAAAATGTTTGCGACGGATTAATCCGTCGGAAACCGTTTTTCTGACTGCGCGACGTGAGCGATCTTGTTGTGTAATCCTTCAGAGCAGGATAAAGACAAAGGACATACTATATTGAATGAGGGATATCCCACCTTTGCTCTTGCTGCTGTGGGATCTGTTTCAGATGTAGGAGAGGGCGACTCCTGAAGAACAAGTTACGTTTGATAACAATGAATAACTCTTAATACCTAGTGAATGTCATGAGCAAAGAGCAGTATTCTTTGGAAGGGCAAGAGCGCACATGGGATCCAGAATAACGCAAAAATCGAATATCTCGGTTGCTGCTAGTAAAGAAGCCACATTTTTAGAATTTAGAAGAATTAGACATTTTTAGAGTTATGTGTCTATGGAATGTAACGACCTTGTTTAAGTTGCTACATAATTTCTCGAACATTTGTTTCCATTCATGGAGAAGTTCCCGTGCGATAGCAGGAACGCTCCATTCTAAACAAATCACAGTTGAGTGATTGTGTTGGAAGTTCGAGAAGGGTGCCTCTTCCACCGAGAATTAAGCCAGCGATGATTTTGGATCTTCACATGTTGCAGGTGGAGGCGCATCTACACTACCGCGCATGTCCCTTGGTCAATTGCCGAAAATGCCGTTTTGGAACGTTCCAAAGCGGCTTTTTTAAACATTTTTTTAAAGTCAAGTACTTGTGAAAATAAACATATATTTGAGCTCAGCAGCTCAAGTCTATCTTTTGACTAAAAATCTCAGTGGAGTTGAACAATGCATATAGGCCCGACAGAACCAATCGGGTAGCCGCGACAATATGTAGAGCGAGCATTTGGGGAGTTTTATCGGAAATTCCCAGCCGTTCTGCTCAGGAATTGCTCCAAGGCTGTCCAGATTGCCTTTGGAGTGTGCCGTGGACAACGAATACAGAATCGAACCTATCAATCGACTGGGCGCGAAAGCTCGGAAATTGCACGCGCGGGCGTGTTCGGTGCGCAATAATTCTGTTGAGATCGAAGCGTTCCGGCTGCGGCTCTTGAATTTTGTAGGCAGTGGAGAGCTTTAGAAGCCTGCAAAAGTACAGCATTGCAGCTTCTAAGCAGGCGAAATGATGGCAGTGCGAAAATGTAGGTGAGGCTAGTGCGACCCTGTTTTTTTCCTGCGCTCGACCACTATGGGAAGATGCGGCGAGCTAACGGCCTACGAATGCGTAGACAAACAAATCAGTTAAGGTACTCTACGAAGAAGTGCTAGACATCCCAGCTACCGAAACTTCCTTAGTCCCACCTGCCACTTTAGAGCGGCGGAGGGCAGCCGCGAAGTTTCTTTCGCCCTTACTAGCCCATGTTCGCGTTTCCAACACTCGCGGTGGTACCGTTCTGTTCAGCTCGGAAAGCTCTAACGAAAGGCGCCACTCTCGACCAATTTCGGAAAAATCGTTTTTTGACAATTTCGCATCGAAGACGAGGGCGCTTTAGGCCGCGGAAGATGGACGATGACGTCATCGAAAATCTGAATTTTCGAAATTGGTCAAATTTCCTCGTCCAAAATCATCTGGGGGTTATTTGGTGCACTGATTACGAATCCGACGTCCGTTTTTGGAAATTCCGCCGATTTCGGACCAGATTTGGATTTTATTATGGATAAGTGAGGATCGTCGGATCAGAGTGGTTGTTTTGGGATGCCCCACGCATTCTACTTGTGCTGAATGCCGCGGACGCGATTTGCATGCGTATTTTGTCATATCGTTTTCACTGTTTGACGAAAAATATCGAGATGGCGTCATTTTACGTCAAACAGTGAAAAACAGCGGGTCGTTCAAACCTCCTAGCAGATGGCGATTATGAAGGAATGATTTATATGACAAAAACACATGCCTAGCTTGCTAGAAACTACAGCGCTAGGTAGAATAATAGGACTTACCATTTCCACTCTCTCAAGAATACGTCTTTCCACAGTCTCCACAACTTGTCTTTCCTTAAAGCAAACAATTTCACACGTTTCATAAAATCCGACATATTTCAAAAGACTATTGAACTCACCTTGATAATGGGCCTTCGGCGATGTTTATGCTGAAATGAGGTATAGATGCATGAAGAAAAAACACTAGAAAACATTTCCAATTCTGGAACTATGTATAAGGGCGATATACTCCCACATGGTTCAGCGCCTCATCGCGGCGTGGGGGTGGCAATGGGTGTCGAACTGCGATGTACAGCGGAGGTTTTCAATCTCCGGCAGGGTCTCCCAGGCTGAGAAGGAGTTCGACAATTCTTCGGAAGCCTAGCGAAGTCTGAATCACAGCACGCCCCGAAGGCACGAAAGGGGCACCCCGAAGGCAAGAAAGGGGTGATACGAGCTCCGCCCGGGGCGAGAAGGGAGGTAGACACCACAAACGGTTATTGGTTTTGTGGTGTCACCTCATGTGAAGTCCGGCACGCCATGCCCTGCAGAAATTGCAAAAATGGCAACGGTTCCAGCGTCAGGCCCAGGTTGACAGGCCGGCTGATGGAGAAACCTGTCACAAACCATGATCAAAAGTCGCAATGGAATCAGTATAAAGGCTAGGACGTCACCCGGAAGTGACGCGCAGAACCCCCGCCCGAGTTCTGCGGTCAGTATGCGAGGGCTACCGAGGGCAGAACGACCTCGGCCAAAGAAGCTAGTTCGAGTGGGGACTCTGAATGTGGGAACGCTGACCGGAAGATCCAGAGAGGTGGCCGACTTGATGAAGCGCAGAAAGATAGAAGTCCTGTGTCTGCAGGAAACGAGATGGAAAGGAGCGAAGGCCAAGGAGATTGGAGAAGGGGTCAAGCTGTTCTACAACGGAGAGGATACGAAGAAGAACGGTGTCGGGATAGCTGTCGCAGAGTCCCTCAGGGATTCGGTAGCGGCTGTCCAAAGGATAAACGACCGCATCATGTCACTGCGGCTCGACACGAAGGAGGGTTACTGGACTGTCATGTCCGTCTACGCCCCTCAGACCGGATGCCCCGAGCACGAGAAAGATGATTTCTACTTCACGCTCGAGGAGGCCATAAGGTCCGTACCAGAAGGCGATTACCTGTCCATAGCAGGGGACATGAATGGCCACGTAGGGAGTGGCAGAAGAGGAGTAGAAAGGGTTCATGGAGGTAAAGGGGTCGGCTTGATGAACCCAGATGGAGAAAGAATTCTCGAGCTGGCTATTTCCCACGACCTGGTGGTCTGTAGCACCTTCTTCGCGAAGAGGAAGAGCCAGAAGGTGACCTATGCTAGCGGAGGAAGAAGGACGGAAGTCGACCACATCCTAGTGCGAAGACCTGCCTTGAAAACTGTCCGGGATGTGAAGGTCCTTCCGGCTGAAGATGTAGCACCACAGCACAGGCCATTGGTAGCTGACCTGGCCATACCTCTACCCAGCAAACCCAAGGTAAGAACAGAACCCAGAATCCGATGGTGGAAACTGCGGGGTTCAGAGCGCAACGAGCTACGAAGGAGGGTGCTCGATGCAGGTCTTCCGGATCCAACTGGTCCCGTGAACGAGACCTGGAGGAGGGTGACCCAAACGATTCTACGATGTGCCAAGGAAACCCTCGGTGAAACAAAGGGAGGGATCAGAGGAGATAAGGCTGCATGGTTCTGGAATGAAGAGGTGCAGGCTGCGGTGAGGAAAAAGAAGGAGGCCTATAAGCAGTGGCAAACGACAAGCGCACCCGAGCATCTTACAGTCTATAGGAAGATGAAGAGCCTGGCAAAAGCAGCTGTAGCGAAAGCGAAGAGAGCGGAGATGGATGCCCTATATGAGAAGCTAGACGGGCCACAGGGAGAGAAGTTTGCTATCCGGCTGGCTAAGGCGCGGCATAGAGCTTGCGCCGACATTCGAGTGGTCAAGACAGTGAGGGGTGCTGACGGCAGGGTACTACGGAGGCCAGTCGAGGTCAGAAAAAGATGGGAGGAGTACTTCAAGGAGCTCCTGAATGAAGAATTGCCTCGTCGCGAAGTTCAAGAAGAACAACCAACGGAAGGACCCATCCCATCCTGGACGCGGGAAGAGGTTCGCAACGCCATAGGAAAGATGAAGCTCGGGAAGGCAGCTGGACCTGATGGGGTGCCAGTAGAGGCTTGGAAGGTGCTTGGGGACTGTGGAGTCAATTGGCTGACACAGTTCTTCAACAGAGTCATGATAGACAGTAAGATGCCGGATGACTGGAGGGACAGCATCATAGTCCCCATCTTCAAACAGAAAGGGGATGCGTCCGAGTGCTCCAACTACCGAGGGATCAAACTGATCTCGCACACGATGAAGATCTACGAACGTCTGGTCGACTCGAGGCTGAGGGAGATGGTGACAATCTCTCAGGAGCAGTGGGGCTTCATGCCTGAGAGGTCCACCACAGACGCCATCTTCATCGCTCGCCAGGTAATGGAGAAATATCGGGAGAAACGAAGGCCCTGCTACATGGCCTTTCTGGACTTGGAGAAAGCCTACGACAGGCTACCCCGGGCCGTGCTCTGGAAATCGCTCCGAGGTAGAGGTGTCCCGGAACGTCTGATCACAATCGTAAAGGACATGTACGAAGGCTTGAAAGCGGCGGTACGAACCCCACACGGAATGACAAAGAAGATGGACATCACAGTGGGTGTACATCAAGGGTCGGCTCTGAGTCCGTTCCTCTTCGTGCTGACGCTTGACTGCATAGTGAAACTCCTGGAGGAAGGCCCTCTCAGGACCATCCTCTACGCGGACGATATCGCTCTAGTAGCCGACAGCCGGGAGGAGCTGGAGGAGAAGGTGAGGCTGTGGCAAGTAGCCCTCGCGGATAACGGCCTGCGGCTGAACGTGAAGAAGACCAAGTTTATCAGCTCTGAGCAGTGCACTAGACCGATCCTAGACTGCCAAGGGGAGGCGATCGAGAAGGTGGAAGAATTCCGCTACCTCGGAAGTGACCTATCCGAGGAAGGAAGTGTGGACCAGGCGGTCAGGGGACGGATAAACGCAGCCTGGCTCAAATGGAGGGAGTCCACAGGAATCCTCTGCGACCGTAGGTGCTCCAGGACACTCAAAGGAAAGCTCTATAGAACAGTGGTGAGGCCTGCCCTCCTCTACGGCAGTGAGTGCTGGGCCCTAGGTAAAGCGCAGGAGCGGCAATTGCACGCGGCGGAAATGAGGATGCTCAGGTGGGCTTGTGGATGGACCCGTCGGGACAGGGTGCGAAACGAGGATGTTAGGGCAGTGATGAAGACAGCTCCGATCCAGCTGAAGATGAGGGAGCAGCGCCTGAGGTGGTATGGACACGTCCTCAGAAGACCAGAGGATCACCCCATAAGGTTGGCCCTAGATTTCGAGGCACCCGGAAAGCGTCCGAGAGGAGCCCCAAGGAAAAGGTGGAAGGATGTCATCAAGAAAGATCTCGCTGAAGTCGGCGCCATGCCAGACGACGCCTTTGATAGGATGAGGTGGCGACGGATCATAAGAACAGCGGACCCTGCGACTGCGCGGGACTAAACGCTCGGGAGAAGAAGAGAAGAAGAGTATAAGGGCGATATAGGAGCGACGCTCTACGGAAAAATACCCGAATCCTACGGTGTGCGTTGCGTGCGGAGAAAATGCCCGCGACCATGGGAGAAAATTCCCGCAACTGGGGGAGAAAATACTCGAAACCGTGAAGAATGCCGGGGTCAACGTACAGTACACTAGAACGTATAATATAGTCGTATAGTATAGAGAGAACGCATAGTACCCCAGATTATATCATTTGATAACTGGCAGTAGTGTCATGATAAAGTAAACAACTGTGGGAGGTAGACGTCATTAAGGAAACTGGAATAAATTCGAAACTACTGGGAAACCGCTTATTTGAAGAGTCTTTCCCTCTTCATCGTTAATCTGATTCATCGCAAATCTAATTTTCGTACCGCTTCAACAAATTTAGGCCTCAATAAGAAGTGGATCAAAAAATCATAAACGGAAAGTGCTCTGCATTTCAAAACAAGAGTGCTCGACAGATTCAGGTACTGAAAGTTCTCTTCATGGCAAATGAAACGCTTAGAACGACGTCATTTTAAAGGTTTTTATCATTCAAATCTTTCCTGTAGCAGCAAACTATGTATTTTTATATTTAAATCCTTAATGCAGTTATGCGGAAATACCTGAAGAAGAAAAAAACAAAAACAAAACAAGGTTCTATGCTCGAAATAGAAGTTCTTTGCTAAGATAAACTTCATTGAAAAGCACAGGAAACATTTACAACACCAGCGGTGTTTCGAAGGAAGAAATACGTAAAAAGCAAAGAAGTGTCGAAATATGTATCTAACATCTCCTAAGACCGTAGTGTTCAGCCTAAGCTCAGTTGAGCTGTCCTACTCGCCGATCGTCTTTTTCTCCCTACAGTAAAATGCCGTAAGGAGCCGTATGACAGCCGGTTGCCTATTCGAGTTCTATAAAGGGCGATATCGCTCACTTTATTGTCTTGGCAGCCGACCATTCAGGTTTGAGTTATACTAAGTGAACAGCACATCGCGGTATAGGTGGAGGTCATGCAACAGTGTCCTAATTCGGAAGACGTGAGCCGACGTTGTGCATCTAGCATCCGGTCCAAGAAGGCGTGTCAAGGCATCGTGCAACGCCTGTTGTTGCGGTTGCAGAACGTCGTGAGGAAGGTCGTGTCGTGATAGTACGCTGCTGAGACTATAGTGTAGGATTTCAAGAGTCGTTAGTGGTATTGTTGTGAGAAGATGAAAGTGCGAGAAATGCCGTTAGGCGCGTCGGAGCCCTTGTAAGCCATAGAGCTGGAGTTACGTTATAAGGAGCACTAGAGGCAGAATCAAAAAATCAAGCTGGTTTAGAAAAGGAGGATGTGCAGATGTGACAGCACTAACGTACAGCTCAGAAGCTTTCCAAAAGGGAATGAAAAGGCGCAGCAAAACAAGGAGTCAAGAGGAGTATTATCGGAGTGGGTCGATGCACGCACGTGGGAAAAGGGCTCACGAATCCGAGCTTTTTCGACGTTCAAGGGTCGAGAAGTTGTTACGTGAGCCAGCTTAACAAAAATTGGCTGGGCCAGTCATGAAATGTGCGTTGCGGCCTTGCCGACATCATCTGGACGAGAATATTCATCGAATTAGTTCCTCAAGACACGTTTAGTCCGCCAGGCGAATGCAGCCGTTACGCGCGCTCGTTCAAGCGGTTGCAACGCAGTGTTAGCGACCAGGCGTCGACAGGTGATGCAAGGGAATTCCGAAGAGAGCCTACCTTTTTGGGTGTCGACTCGATCGCCGTGCTGCAGCCTTCATCCTGAAAAAAAGAAGAAAATCTTGACAGTAGTAATGATTCTGGCATATATTTGATACTGCAAAATGCTACCGTGAAGAAGGTGGGAGCGAATTAATACTATTTGTAGGGATTCTTCTGCTTCGCCGTATGTAACGTGACCGGATGCGGCAGAGTGTGTATTTACCGTACACGGAGCGCGAAAGGACGCCATGAGCGCTGGGGCTTACTCGCTGCGAGCCTGCACTTGAATTTCCATATTTTAGGTTGCGTTGTTTGTTATGTACATAGTTTGTAGTCCTGCACTTGTAGTTCTCCAGCTCTTCAATAGTGTCTCCTACATGCGTGTACATGCCTTAAGATGACGAAGTTGAGGCATAGGTTAGGTAGCACGGATTCACAGCACTCTATGCTTGCACTATTCCTAGCTAGCTTAAGGCTTCGGTTTTTTGGTTTTTAAGATTTTATAAAAAATTAGAAATATCTATTTAATTTAGATCTCAATTTAATTTTAAAAAATATTTTTAATTTTTAAAACAAATTCTTAAAACCAAAAGCTGAAGCTATAACCTAGCTAGAAATCATGCAGGCATAGAGTACTGCCAATCGGTGCTACCTAACCCGTGCCTCAACCTCGCATGTAGGAAACAGTATTAAAATGTTGGAGAAGCTAGAAATACAAATTCAGAACAAACTACATAACAACCTGTAAAATGAAAAGTTGAGAAGAAAATTCTGTTAGTCTTCGAGGCTTATATTCAAAACACCGCAAGGCAGCTTTCCCTCAAGCTAAAACTATATGTGCTACTCCTGTGACGATGTGAACGATATTAAGAGCTCGCGTTCCCTCAAGAATCGGATGAATTATGGCATTTGAAATCAGCGAGAGCAAATCTGACATCATGTTGTTTCACAAGCATTGTTTCCGTATTGAAGGCGCCGGATAAAAACACTCGTTTAGGACTAGGTTTTGCGAACACAGCTCATAGTGCTGATATTGGATCTAGCTCCAAGACCTTTACATGATGATGCTTGAAACCTGTGCAGACGGGTCTTCATGCAAAAGATATTGAATCACTGCCATATATACGCTCCGGCTTAACAGCTTTAGTTTAGCACACATTCCCTCTACATATCCTATTGGATTGTCTGATAGTGGTTTGTTTGAGTTTTGTTATTAAATGTGGAAGTGAGACTGTGGATCTCCAGACCGCTCCGGATGACTTCCGGGGGCAGATTCATCAATGACTTACAGCAATTTAACGGATAAAATACAACCGAAATGCCTGATAGCGCGGATTATCAACACGAAACATCTCACCATTTCGCTTGATAAGCCGCGCTATCGGGGATCTCGGCTATACTTTCTCCGTTGAATTGCTGTAAGTTGCTAATAAGTCTGGCTCCAGATGTGAAATGTTTCACCATATCGCTTGATAAGCGGCGCTATCAGGGAACTAGGCCACATTTTCTTCGTTAAATTGATGTAAGTCGTTGATAAATCCGGCCCCAGGTTTGAAAAAGATCAAAAGAAGCCCATAGATAGGTAAACGTAGGAACGGCTGTATCTAATCCAAAATGTCTTCTTTCTGCAATTCAACGTACTCCCCCACACGATTCGTTCTGAGAGATGGTCCTCCACCGCTCGCGCGTGTCGACTGCCGTACGTGGGTGAGGCGATGCGGCTCTCAACTCATTCGCATATTGTTCAGCCTCAGGTCGCATAAGCTGGCCGGATATTTTTATTTCTCGGCGATCTCTACTCTTTCAGCTGTTGTAATTGCAGCTGCCCCAATTTTGTTGAAAAAAATGCTCATACTCGACTGTTAGTGGCGGAAGAAAGGAAGTCGCAAGAGCGTCAACTGCATGTGCCAATAGCTTTTATTCTCTACAGCAGCTCGGGCCGTCCATTTTATTTATACCTGGGGATTGGCGTGCCTGCATCAGACGTGTTGAGATAAAAACATGGCCTCACGTAGTCTAGCTAGTTGAGATAGCAACGATTCAATGCAGTTTCTTTGATCCCCAAGCGGCTGGTATCGAGGTGGTAGGCTGGCACCAGGTGGGACTCGAACCCGCACCTCCCTCTAACCGGGCGGGAATGCTCTACGCCATTACACCACCGGCGTCGTTTGAGCGATCGCAACATCCACACCTCGTGGGACCGATCAGCACTGACCCGTATCCGGGATGAGTTGGCCGCTGATATCAGCATGGAACCCGTTAAGCTGATGGTCTTGATAGAAACGATTCAAAGCAGTTTCTTTAAGCCTCAGGTGGCTGGTATTGAGGTTGTAAGTTGAGATAGAAACGTTGCCTCAGGTGGTCTAACTAAAACTCGACTGAAATAATTTCACCCCAAGTAGTAAAGGACGTGATATAACGTGGCGATAAAAGCTTAGGCCTTTGAGCAAGGGATGAATAACACCGCTTGTTGTGTTAAGTGTAGCTCAAAAGCAGTCTTACCGGTTTTGGAGTAGGCTCAAACGCTGTACGGCATCCTTCGTCCTATAAATAAATACTTAAATATTTTGCAACCTTCACGCATCACGCAGTTATCGTTCGCGTTTCTCATTTTGATAACTGGTGCTTGTAATCCTTATGATTGCTCTAGAATAAACTAGATGTGGAGTAGTAATCAACTGTGGTCGACAAATTAAAGGCTTTGGAGTTCGTTCGAATGCCGTGCGGCAACCATCAATCTATAACAAATCGTGAAGTCTAATTTTTCTCTGGTAATATGAACCATTTTGCTAAATGAATGAATGCATTGGTTAGCCGTCACACTGAAAGAAACTACGGCTCAAAGGGTTTGGTGTGAGCTCAAATGCTGTGCTTCAATCCTCGTCCTGTAAAAAGAGTTTTTTGGGAACAGTACGAAATAGCAGAAGTCGCACTCTACACACAGACTTTTTGGTGGTTGGATTGAATTTTATTTCTATATTCCGGCAAAATGTACGTGTCGGTATTGATGAAGCAAAATAGCAGCGGCTTACAGGCTTGGGAGTGGGCTCGAATGCAGTTCGGCAACCTTCGTCCTGCAAAGAATGCAAGTTTTAAAAAGAGTAAAAAAATAACTTTGCTTTTTGAAAAGGATTTCGATTCTGGGTTTTGGAAATAAAACACAGAATTTCATTTTTGTCTAAGAAGGCATAAATTTCTAAGAAAATTAGAAGCGATGTGAGTGGAATAAAATGGCTCACGGGTTTCGGTGTGGGCTCGAATGCTGTTCTGGTTTCATCACCCTGTAACCGAATGTTCACCATTGCCGGCGGCTGCTACACACACACTTCTTTTAGAAAAGATTAGGATGAAGACTATTATTAGTTAAAGTGAAGGCGTCCCATAGAAAACGAACATTGTAGGTGGGCAGCACAACATTGAAAGAACTTCATTGCTTATCATAGCCACAAAGGCACCCTGGCTTTAGGCTGCAGAAATCACACACAGATATGGACTGCATCTACCACAGCTCGCTTTACAGCATTTGGGCCGGACGACACCCTAGATGGGGAAGAAACAGCTTGCAGAAGCCTAGGAAGTATTGAAAGTGCAACTCTAGCTCAAAAATGATAGCTAGTTGATCAGCTATCAAAAGCTGTGTACTGTGATGCCGGGGTGAAATTGAGTTGGAATTTTTCAGTAGGTGTTGCATTTTCACAAAACCGTATCTATAAGGTAGATGCAGACCGCTAAGACTAGATGCAAAATATTCGCAGAACTGTACTCGATTCGATTTTTTATTTGCAATATTTATTTGCTGTGTTTATAGTTTTGCTGGTTTTCATTTCGAAAATAGGTGCATCGTAAAAGAATACAGAAATGAATCGCTTGAAGAATAACTTTTCAAGAATGAGTAGATTGTGCGATGTTGTTCAAATAGGGTAGTACGTCCATCCCTTGACGGTGTAGTTTTTGTAACGTTCACATCACAAACGAAGGTAATTTCAACTTAATATCAACTTCCGCGACTCATTAGGTTTCCTCCTTTTGTAAAGTGCACCATACTAAATGAAGCATTTTTTATAGAAGGATTTGTTAAATCGGCTTCTCGAATTTGGAGCGAAGAAGTCCAAGAAAATGCTTCACCACTTCACAGACACCGTAGGAAAGGTGTTGTTGGCCTGGGCAGGAAATCCGAAGCAAGAACCTGAAATCAGGTGGCGGTGACAGCCGGCAGCTCGTCTTATTTCGCTACCATGCCCAAGAATTTTCTGGAGAACACAGTTACGAAGGATAGTCCTGGGTCTTCTACGTCAACCATATCCGGAAGGCCCAGTGCTCCTCCACTCACGAGGGAGGTCACTGAACTCGGTCCGGAGATTCTGAACGAGACCTACATTATCTTGTAGGGCATCGGACGAGGATCACAGAACTGCGCTTCGTTTTTGCTAAATGCCCCTCGGTGGTCCAAAAATGGCGAAAAATGGTATCACTTCAGGGCGGGCTGATAAGGCATAAGTGACACCTGGAATAGTCCTGTCGTGCTCAGAAATTAGCTTACAAAAGGTTTGGGGCTCAAATTAAATTTGGATTCCTATGTTTCCTAGACGAAGCTGCAGTGCACATTCAAGTGATTCATTCGCATCAATGATGTCAGCGACTGGGTGGCCGAGTGGATAGCGCGGCGGAATTACGGGAGCGGGTCGAGGGTTTGATTCCGGGGACGTCTGTGTGATTTGCTCTGTGGAGGGCTCCCTTTTTGGCTAATAAAGAGGCCATTTTGGCTTTGGTAGGTTACCGTATTATTGGCTAGTGGTGAATAAGGGTGACGAAGTCATGACTACCGATTTCGCCCAGACTTTGCCTTTGGAAATTATTTAAGTTGCTGACCACGAATCTGTCACTCTTTTCCTAGATTATCACTTTTCTTGCACTACTTTCCATGGAAGGTTAAGTCGAAGGTTGGAAAATAAGTTTGACCACATTGGAGAAGAAAGCAATCCTGCTAACGTAGATAGCTTTACACACCCATATTTACCATAACCTGCCGTAATATGCCGAAATTTTAAAAACAGGTATCGTATCCGTGGTCAGCAAATAACTCCAGTGGGCGATGTTTGAGCGAAATTTTTTCTTTCGTCCTCTCCTCGACCTCTGGAGTCATGAAAAGCAGCAGTGCCGGTTATTCTGCGTACGCCCCGTTACTTACGCTCACCCACCGTAACTTTCTGTCATCCATCGTTTCAACGGAAATAGTTGCTAGGTTGGTGATCTGCATCCCAGATAACCTATAAATGAATTTGGGACGAAAAAAACGAATTTTTTCGAGCTCCAGAGTTGAGGGAGTGAGTGCAAGTGGTCATAGCTGCAATGCCCCGACCCGTCTACTGTAAGTATATAGGAGATTAGTCAGGAAAAAATACACAGATAGATGAATACCATGAGGTGGATAAAATATGCTATACTTGGCAACAGTGGGCTGAAATAGTGAAAGCTGCGTGGAATAAAAAGCAGTCTGTAAAGAAATCTGAAAAACGATAAACGTGTCTTGATGTTGGGTCAACTCAATACTTGTCGATCGTTTTCACAAATGATGTGGCAGAAAGAAGCACTTTCAAAACTAATTGAGAACACTCGAAAAAAGTCATATGTGGGTGGCATCTAACGAGAGCTTCTCAGCGCGACAAGAATGGTTTAATAGATGCTCGACATCACCCTACACGACAAAACTAGCTTCTTTACATCTGACAACATGTTGAAAGCTGGTTAGGGAGCGAAGAAGGTATCCTACCGTAGCCAAAATGTACTCTTTATTAGCCAAAAAAGGGAGCACTCCACAGCGCATATCGCATAGACACCCTAGAATCGAACCCTTGACCCCCTCCCGTAAGGCCTTTGTCATACCATTGCTCACTCCGAGCGACGCCTAATGATATGTACCCATATAGGCCCATGCACACTTCTGCGACACCACGGCGCGGCAAGTGGGGCGACAGCTACCTCCGCGAAATTCGGCGGTCGCGGCGCGGACGCGTTAGAGCACCGTTTTTGGCAACGGGACCGACGTCCCCGTGGATGCCGCGCCCCGAGGAATGGTTTGAACCATTCCAGCCTGCGGCACTCAGCGCGGCGTCGCCTGCGATAGCCGCCGCGACAGTCGCAAGAGTGTGCATGCCCCCTCCCTGCGGCACGTGTCGCAGTGTCGCGCCGCGGCCGTCCCGACCCTATGCTTCATCATGGTCGTGCCGCGCTGTCGCAGAAGTGTACATGGGCCTTATCGGTTCCTTCGCGCCGCCCGATCGATATGGGAGCATATCATTAGGCGTCGCTCGGGGTGAGCGATGGTATGACAAAGGCCTAAATCCACCGCGCTATCCACTCGGCCATCCAGTCGCTGCCACCTTTGATGCGAATGAATCACTTGAATGTGCACTGCAGCTTCGTCTAGGAAACGTAGAAAATTATCGTATTCTATAATCCAACTTTAATTTGAGCCCCAAACCCTTTGTGAGTTAAGTTCTAAGCACGACAGAATCATTCCAGGTGTCACTTATGCCTTATCAGCCCTCCATGAAGTGATACCATTTTTTGCCATTTTTGGACAACCCAGGAGCATTTAGCAATAATTCTGTGATCCTCATCCGATGCCCTACAAGACAATATAGGTCTCGTTCAGAGTCTTCGGACCGAGTTCAGTAACCTCCCTCGTCAGAACAACCTATGAAGCAATCAAATTGCGCCCTCCACAAGAATAAAGGTGATGCTGTGCTGTTGGTGGGACTCCCAGGGTTTCCTCTACCACATGCTCCTTAAAGCGGGCACCACATTGACTGCGAACATCCACGATGTCCAATTGCAAAAGTTGAGCGAGGCTATGCTGCGGAAACGACCGGGACGGAAGAATGTTATACTGCAGGGATGTCTCGCCAAGTTGCAGGAGCTTGGGTGGGAAGTGCTACCCAACCCACCTACCTAAGGCGTTGGGAAGACATGGAGCAATGGCGCATGGATACTGCATGATCATAGCGGCAGCCAGCTACAGGTGGGACGGGATGCATGCGTGAACTACTTAAGTTTCCGGCAGAATTCTCTCTCGAGAACCTGGCCAATAGCGATGAAAAGGGGGTAATCTACGTTAACCACACGCGAAAGCGTCAGTGACTCGGCTTCGGCGGATTGGGGATTCCCACGCCAAGAACGGAGCTGCATCCGAAGGCGGTGATGCCCAGTGTCTGGTGAACGCTGCTACTCGCAAACACTACTATCACAAGCAATGTCTACTGCAAGCAGTCGGATTGTGTCGAAGCAGCTCTTCTTGAAAAAACAAGGCAAGATCTTCTTCCTTCACGACAATGCGCGTCCACATGTTGCAATGGAGGCTCGGAAAATACTCGAATGCATGTTCTGGTCCACCCATCGTATTCATCGGATCTTGCTCCAGCAGACCACCACTTGTTTCTTCCGCATTCCATTAATTTGCAGGAGAAGCTGTTCGACGATGGGGAGCAATTTGCAAGGTGCCTCGGTGAATTTTTTCTCATTGAAAACCAGCTATTCTAAAGAAGTGGCATCCACAATTTGCTTGATAAATGACAATATGTTGCAGATAATAATGGTGCGAATGCTCATTAGTTGTTGAATGTATTGAAAGAAACAAATTTAGGTAAAAATTGCAGAAGAGGCGGGGAACTTTTGGAACAACCTAATACCATCCGCTTTGTCATAATTCTCAGTGTTTCAACCTTTCTGCGTCTGGATTTCTTACTTTCTCACTTTAGAATTTCCCAATCTTAATAGCATTAGAAGTTTTAAGAAGATAGTGCACTAAATATCATGGTATACAAAGCTATATGAAACTTTCTCTTCTCATTCCTTGTCACGTTGTTAGATTGTTACTCTTTGTCAGATTAATTTATTTCGACCTGTTCAGGTTGGTATCACCATTGAAGTCACTTTGTTATCCATTAATGTCAAGCTATCCAAGAATGGAGTATCTCACGTACATTCGACCATTTCACCACCAACTGTGGACTTCAAAAGCAAAGGTGCCTTTATAGTTTTGATAAGCACAGTATATGATGCAGTTGGAGCTACAGTTCGAAACGGGTTCACCAATGTTCAGAGTCCTCGAGTTTTTTGTTTACGATCTTTGGTTATGATGCAGGTATATTGTAGTAAGTAGAGAATGAACACTTTACGGAGGAACTGGTTGGCGAACCTTTCTTGGCGATGTCTCGGGCGCAGTATGGAACTCCTTAAACAAGGTGTTTCAATAGTAAACTTCAAAATGAATAACTGCTGGCATAGTGACGGTATTCACTTGATTTTTCTGTTAACGCTGAATTCAGCTGCCTTTCCTGGTATCACCATACAACATCGTGGAAACGTCAGCGATCTCTTCGGGTTAGGTGAAATCTCAGTTAACGATGACCGCCCATCTTTTCTCTTGGGCTGTTTATAATCAATTTCCTTACTACGTAAGGGGCTGAAATATGATAGGAATTTCTGGAATCTCTTTTCAAAATGCTCAGGAGATTCAGCATTAACAAATCCTCCAAAAATGTTCCAATGTCATTATTTTCCACCGTCGTAGGACTGTGTCCATCCGCTTAATTACATTGGCACCTTCATTTCTGATGCGCTTAATATTTGTCTCAACACTTATTAACCCAAGTGGGGAGAGGGCAAGTCTGACCGCTGTCCCATACAGCTTCCCCCTGAGGGCGCCAGAGCATCGTTGGAGATCTAGGATTCCAGCTGATGCTCTGCACTGCAACCGCTCTTAAACGCTGCGCAACGGCCTAGTCCATACTTCCTTTTTCTGATGTGCAGTTCTGAAAAATTAGTGTACATGTCTTACTTGTTCCATCGGCTTCTCCTTTTTAGCAGTTCCCGGCAAATCCTTCTGAAAAAATACACTACGGATGTTTAAAATAATACAATGCGAAGAAATGGTTAGCTAAAAAGGAGTTTCATTTGAGCGTTTGCTTCCGCCGTATATAATAAAAGCCGATAAAGCAATTTTAGCTGACTGCAAAGAGAGTTCCTATGGTAAAGATTTGCCGAGTTTACCGAGTAATTTTAATCCAGACAATTGGTCGCAGCCGCATCTTAGCTGTTGGGTCCGCGATAAATATATAGAAACCAAGACGTAAAGTAATGGCTACTGAACAGAGTTTGACAGGAACCACCAATTCAAGACAACCCAACGAAAGGCGTGTAAAGGTTCGTCTGGAGTTCATCGTGGTTCAGGCGGATATGAAAAGCGAGCAATAATCATGCAGCAATTAATTTGCTGCTATTTGCTTCCTTTATCTGCGTTTCAGTTTGAGTTTCAGAACAGATGTTCTCTCTTTTCCTCTTTTTGAATCAGAATCGCTTCTGTGTTAGGCCCTGTTATACTCCCGTCTAAGGACACGGGTCAACCAGACGAGCGGAAAGGCGAGAGCGCAGAGAAACAGACACTCCGGCTGCGATCCGACGGCTGCCGGCCGAGTGAACTGACCCAGCGCGCGGGTGAGAGTACCCTCTCGTCGCCTGCTTCTTTATAGCCGCTAGCAGTCGCGGAGGCGCGCAGTGCAAGAAGACTGAGTTTCAAGGAGGAGAATTGCAATTTCGTAGCTTACAGACTTCCTAAAGGTCACGAAACAGTCGCCTGGAAGCTGCTACATTTTGGGTGGCACGACAGACATCAATTAGTGAAGGTACGCAGGTCAGGCAAAACTGGATTTCTAAAACGAAATTGGTGGAGACAACGTTTGGGTCCTGCTTACATAACGGCAAGGTTTTTATGCCAGTGGAAGACAGGAAGCAACAAACTTAAGTGGATCATCCTCATGGTATTCTACTATTCGCCTTCCTTGGACAGAACATTTGCGTTTATGAACAGATGACAATCCTTAAAGCCGTTACTGATTCTTATGCTTTCTGGGAGCGTTAGGTCTGTTTCTTTTTACAGACGATAGTGATGGAATATACTCATTTGCATACAGCTAGAAGCAATGAACCTTAGGATAAAACTTCTGAAAAGGCCCTCGCTTTGAGATAAAAATCAACCAGTGATCACACAGCGCTGCAGTAACTGATCTCCGAAGCGTTTTGAAGCGAGGTTTTGGAAGTAGCGAACTTGAAATCCCATTGGTCTACACAAGAAAAGCGATATAACCTACTCCAAGCCGCTCAGTACTTTGCGTGTAACTTTGTGCAACCAATCAAGCACACCACTGTGACGTTCTGGCAAATACACGGCGCGTCCCAAACTCGCAACGCAGGAGGACTCGGATCTCACCTTTGGGCTGGGATACTGGTTGCGAGTACTATTACCAATGTCCTTGGCGTGACATTCTTAAAGAAAAGTCGAAAAGGTAAGGCAAGACTATCCCATCGCATCAACGTTTCTAATAAGAGAGGTCGCCGAACCGACATCGTTCGTATGCGAAATATAGGTTTATGAAGCGCAGTCCTCGAGCTGCCCTATCTCGCCTGCGGTAGAGAAGCGCGGGGGTGCTCCGTTGTCTGGACTCTAGCGCAACGGTGGAGAGATGCAGCGAGGAAGGAGAGCGGGATCTCTAATCGAGAGGGCGCCGACGGCACGACGAAACCGCCGAAACATGAGTCATGGTTGACCCGTACCCTGTATTCACATACGGATCGACCGAAGCTCGTCACCAGGGCGGGAGCGGTTACTTCGAAATTGAGGCAAACCCATATTCAATATATTTTGGTCGTATATGTTGTTGGACTAAATAAACAGGATCAACGCCTTTTTGACAGGAGCTTGACTTTAAAAACCTGTTCGGCAATGATTTTAGAACAGCTGCATGTGAGTAGTAGATAGATGAAGCGTACCGCTGATATCTTTTCAACAGGGCTGGTTGCAGATTCATCCTTTTGGGGCATCACCTCCTGCGAAGGCTGAAATATTGGTGCTAATAGCAGATGGCAGACAAAAGGTCGGCAGAGATTGGTTTGTTTTGTCATCGGCTTCGTTTTCGACGGTCGTCACGCTCTCATCGCGCAACCTACCAATGTTCTCTCAGGAAAAAAGCGGGAAAAAACAAAACAAGCAGCAAGAATGAATCCAGTGACGAGAAAAACGACTAACAAGGAAAGGATACTAGGTGACCATGAGACTTTGAGAGGAGGTGCAGATCACTGGATGTCTCTTCGAGCGCTGATTCAAAATATGTGAGCGAAGTTATGGACCATTTTCAACATGGCTCCGAGCTCACGTGGCCTGGAAACTGCGCTGTCCGCCGCAGTGGTAGCGTAGGGGTGGAGGAGCGGGCGGAGCAGTGTCCCCCCCAGCATGCTCGCGGACGAGTTCACGCGCTCGGCGGACTGGGGGGAAGAACGGACCTTCCCCTAAGCCATCAGGTGTTGTCATCGACGGGATCGACAGGAGGCCTTTCTACGCTGTATTCTTTCTGTTTCTCCCATTTTCGCCGTCTGCTTTGTAATCACTTGCTACTTCATGGAGGTTTACTTGTGCTTCTGACTGCAAATACCGTTCTTGATAAGCAAGATGGTGCAATGCCTTCGAGTGGGTACTCAGATCACAAATAGGTGATCACTAACCTTGCATGTATGTTGGCTTATTTGTTTTTGTTGCCGTTTGGAATTTGTCTCCCTTTGTTTGTTTTAACTTCATCAAGTTTCGATATATTTCATGAAGTTATAATCATTTTCATCTTGAACCCTTCACTTTTTAAGTGGAATTATGACATTTTTTTAGACAGCAGTGTCAGATGCATGTCTAAAGCGAAAGTTTTTATCCCAAACTCGGGGTCCTACCTGAATGCAGCAATCCGAGATATCCGTCGATATTCGTAATTTATGTAGAAGTGAATGTGCTCAACGTTGTGGCGGAAGTATGGAGCAAACCGAGAGGCTCTAGTTCTTTTAATCAATCGATGTTGGCCGCCCGTACGAATCTTTTCAGCTGCTGTGGAGCCCATCCATCGTACTCGCATGACATCCATCCCGGTGGTCAAATCTGGGCTAAAATCAGTAACTCCAATCCAAAAAACGAAATTATCTATCGATATTGGTCACCCAATCGAACTGTTCCACCTGCTGCGATGTTGATCCAACGGCCATCATAATTGCATGACTTCCACCCCTAATGGTCAAATCCCAGTGGTCAAATCTGGGCTAAAGCCGTTAACTCCGATCCAAAAATCGAAATTATCTATCGATATTGGTCACCCAATCGAACTGTTCCACCTGCTGCGAAGTTGATCCAGCGGCCATCATAATTGCATGATCTCCACCCCTAATGATATAATCTGGGCGAAAACTGATAACCTCTGGACGAAAGCCGATAATATCCTACTATATATAAGCGAGAACGGTAGTTTGTTTGTGGGCGAGTGTGTGTGTTTGTCTGCACAGAAGTGCTGAAGGAGTGTATTAAGAGGAAGTATGGGGAAGGGGGAAGGGGTTGTAGTTGTCACCAGTTGTCAACTGTTGTAGTTGTCGACAGGCGTCCATGTTCAGATGACATGTCACCAATGTCGCGCAAAGGGTGCTCGAATTCAGACGACGTGTCACTGATGTAGCGCAAAGCAGGTGCGGCTTATGAAGACGTCACCGACGTCGTTCATCAGGTGTCTGAGTTCAGAAGAGGTGTCACCGATGTTGCGAAAGGCCTGTCCGGATTCAGACGGCCTGCTGTCACCGATGTCGCGCTAGGGGTTCCGAATTCACACGACGTGTCAACGATGTCGCGCAAACCACGTCCGACATAAGAAGACATGTCGCCGACGTGGTTCATCAGGTGCCTGGGTTCAGGAGAGGTGTCACCGATGTCGCGCAAGGGGTGTTCGGATTGAGACGACGTGTCACTGATGTAGCGCAAAGCAGGTGCGGCTTGAGAACACGTTACCGACGTCGTTCATCAGGTATCTGGGTTCAGAAGAGGTGTCACCGGTGTCGCGAAAGGATTCCGGATTCAGACGACGTGTTACGAGTGAAGGTGAGACCAGTAATGGGGGATCGGTGAAGGATGGGGTTCCAGTAAGGGGGAACCGGTGAAGGAGGGGAGAGGGGTCCAGCGAAGATGGGACCGGTAGAGTGTTGACCAGTGAAAAGGGCACCAGATGAAGGAGGGATCGGTGAGGTGGGGGGGGGGGGTCCAGTGATGGGGATCGGTAGAAGGTTGACCAGTGAAAGAGGGAACCAGGTGAAGGGGGACCTGTGAGGAAGGTATCAGTAATGGGGACCGGTGAATGGGGGGAGGGGTCCAGTGAAGGAAGGACCGGAAAAGGGTTGATGAATAAAAGATGGACTAGTGAGGGTGGGACCAGTAATGGGGATCGGTGAAGGATAGGATGACGAGCGAAGAGGGGACCAATAAAGGGAGGTCCAGTGAAGGTGGAAGCAATAGTAGGGACCGACGAAGGGGAGAGGGATCAATGAAGGGTGAACCGCAGAAGGCTGACAATAAAGGGGAACCAGTGATAAGGGATCAGTTAGGGGGGTCCAGTGAAGGTGATAGACCTGTTTTGCCCTATTCCGCTATCACCTGTATCACCTGCCGTCCCTTTGGTCATCGACTTGCTCGAGCGGGCGCCAGCAGCGTCTACATTCGTCCCTGTCGCGTGCCAGAGTGCTCCAATGGATCTTCCTCGCTGGAGGAACACCAAGAGCGTCATAGCGGTCTTTCAGGGCTTTCACGAAGAAGTCCGACCAACGCGTTGGTGGGCGTCGTGGTGTTTTCTTTCCCGCGGAATCCAAATGGTGACGGCTGTCGTCCAGCGGGTGTCTGCGAAGCGCATTACGTGGCCGGCGCACCTAACTTTCGACAACTTGGCCCAATCGACAGCGTCTTTGATCTTCGAAGGTCGGCGAAGCTCGGAACTCCGGAGACCATCTCTCACTTGCGTGAGTCGTGTCACTCCGAGCATCGTTCTCTCGATTCCACGCTGCGCGACGCTGATCGCGTGTTCATCCTGCTTTCGTATAGCCCAGGTCTCTGAGGCGTATATTAGGGCAGGAAGAACAGTGGAGTCGAATAGGTGGGCACGGTGTCGGACGTTCTTCGTCTTCTTTGCGATTTCTTCGACGCTCTTGAAAGCTCCCAAGCCTATTGTTTTCTCCTGCTCAGCTCTGGCGCTAGGTCGTTGGCCATATTGACTTCGCGACCCAGATAGACGTAGCTGGAGCATTCGAAGGTGTTCGTTCCGTTGAGCGAGAATGGGGCATTAGAAACTTGTTCGTTCCTCATGAGCATCGCCTTCGTAAGATTCAGCTGCAGTCCAACGTTCCCACATATACGATCGAAGTCGGCCAGCAAAAGCGTGTACTATCTCGGTTCAAGTTCAACACCACGACAACGATCAATGCCGAGATTCATCGAGGGTTGAACCTGGCAGCTACTTTGCACAGCATTCGTTGGATTTTCAGAAGTCATTCTAAAGACTTCTTGCAACGAGCGTGCGCGCGCTTAACTCTTACTTCGTCTCTCTGCCGGTACATGGGTAAAGTGGTATTGGAGGAGGAGAGGGGTGGAAGGTAGAATAACTATATAATCGGAGTATTATTGCCCTCGGGCAGCAAACGATATCGACCGGTCGGCCAATATTAATTGATTTTGATTATGTTTCTGCAGGGCCCGTATGCATATCTCGGGGCGGCGGGGTGCCCCACTCGGGGCGCCCCAACTGCAGGTCGTACCCAGCAGGTTTGGGGCCCCCAACCCGCGATGCATATGGCTCCCACCACGGTCGGGGAACTTCCGAGCCGTATGTGATATGCGTAGTACGTAGGCACGGATTAGGTTTTGCATTTCTCGGCGAAAATGTCAGCTGCTCGCTGTCGCGCATTCATGCGCGTTTGAAGAAAAAAGGGAGTAAAGGAGGTTAGGGAGGCACAATGGGCTGGGAATTAGGTTGTAGCGTTAAGAGTATTTTTTATTTTCTAATAACATGCTGTTTTACTTGTGTTTAACTATTCGCGTGTTTGTCTGTTTGCGAGTTTTAGTTTATCCGTTTATTTGTTTTTTATTTTATAAGGAATAGTGCCGCAAGCTACTCAGTCTGCTATTTCGTGTTAAAGAAAATATAATTTGACATGAGCAAATGTGGAAAGTTAGATTTTTCGGAAATTCTTGAAAGCTCTGTCTCCTTTATGCAGGGCTGCTTTTAGACGCTCTCATTTCTGAATGCAAGCTTCATTAAAACTCCCTACTGCGTGATGCACATAATTTGTCATGATGAATTGGTTTTGCAATACAATAACAAATAATGCTTTTAAAACCTAGAAAAATCGAGAACTCAGGCAGCAAATATTCCTCCCTGAAACGAACATTTCAGTGGTGCCCAATAAAGTAAGAATAATGAAAATCAAGCTCTGAATTGAAGGAAAACACACCCAACTACCTCTTTTTCTCACTTCACCGGCAAAATTCTGCGCGAATCATGTGTTTTCCTTCGCTGTCCGCAGCATTCCCCTTACGTCAGAGTAGGTGGCGCCCCGACCCCGAGGGGGCTGGGGAATACGGTATCTCCCCGGAGGTGTACATCGCGGGATTCCGCCGCCCTTTAAATTATTCCCCGACGGGAGGCACCGAGCGAGATATGCATACCGGCCCAGATTAGGCAGTTCGGATAGGGACTCTCACAATCTGCTTCTCGTCACGTAGAGAATGGTTACTTCTGATAGTAAATCGCTAAGTACGATAGAGAGCGGATAGGCTTCATAAGAGCAGTTTCTGAAGATTATGCGCTACCCAGTCACACTAGTCTATATAGTAAAACCACTTTCTTTTATGCAATGAAAGAAGTCCTAAAGAAAAAAAGAAGACGGTCAGATGTTCTATTCTCGGGGGTTTGGGGGGCGAAGCCCCCAACCAGATGTTTTGCAGCCGCTAGGCCGCTGAATTGGTAGAGGAAGTCCTTCATTCTTCAAAATATCGGTCAAGTTATCATTCAACTTCATCGCAGCCCATGTGCGGCCTTGGGGGGAGGAGCGTTGTCCGAAAAACTTTCTGTGGGCAAACCGTGGACTTCCTTTATGACAGTACTTTGATACCTAGCATTTGGCGCCTCTTACGTCTGCTAGGGGACACCTAAAGTATCTCTTGAGGGCAGCAAATGTAGGTCCGAAGGATCGTAGAAGGTGCGAGAAGGGACACAGGTCACGACATCTGGTAAACGCAGGGGACCAGCAAGCAATTACTCCAATACAGGAGACCAACATCTAAATGAGGACCAATATGACCCTATGCGCAAGTCTATAGTGAGGGGGAGACCCTGTCGAATCATCAGCACACCAAGAGAGTTGGTCCAAAAACATCTAAGATGAAGACGTTAAGCACGCTTACGCTTAAAATAGAAATGCAAAGGAGTATATTCGTTCGCTGTTTTCACGGTAAGGCTTAGTTTAGGAAGAGATACAGTATAGACCTCCTGTCTCGGTTTGCATTTCGCATTGTTGCTTTAAAAATATCATAGCTCCACTTAAAAGATGAAAGCAGATAAATGGGGACAAATGTAGTAGACCTATTCATAAGCCAAAGACTTCTGCATCGTTTTGCTTATCAAAAAGGATCTGTGCTGTCATATATGCACAGAACCCTCAGTGAAATATGAAAACGAATGCAGCGGAGCTGGTAAATCGGTCACGAAAGCTTTCACAATGAAGTGTATTATGCCTTTAGAAAGCGGTTTCTAACTTACCGTCAATGGTTCACACGCTCATACGTTCGAAGTAATATACTAGCAGGATAGTAGTCGTAGTAGTAGCTGCGAAGCTAGTTAAATTTGCAGCAGCCTAGTTGCAGGAAGCAAGGAAATGTCCCAGTTTTCGACGTCTAATTAATGTACGGCAGTGTGCGCCGCCAACTAGTCCGAAATGGGCGGAGCAAAAGGGGCGGGGACGGGGTCTCAGCGGGTGGCGCCCTCGTCGGTGTGAAAACAGGGCTCCCCCCGTTCTTCCCCCCAGTCTGCCGAGCGCGTGATCTCGTCCGCGATGGGCGCTGCTCGCGCAATTAGCGCCACCTCTCCGCATGCTGGGGGGAAGAACGGGCCGCCTCCTGCCTATTGCCACATAAACCTACGCGTAATCGTTTGGGTCAGGAAATGCATAAGGACACGTGGCATGACAATACGCAGAGTGCTGATGGGAGAGTCAGGGTAGTGTTTCATTTAAACTGAAGCATCAGGCAGACGCTCTTCTGCGGTTAGACCTGTACGAAAAGCGTCTGGCCGGGCATCCAACTAAATGCACATGCGCGAACGGTTAGGCTCAGCAGCGACCAGCCGCAAGACGTTCCACTAAATATTTAATACCTCCACACACTGCACGAGAACAGCAAGAAATCCATCATGTGCGTGGACAGAGCCGCAGCGCAGACCCCTTTCGCAACGCCTCACGTGTCCTCATCGGCAGCAACAATTGCTCACCTCCCGACGCTCCCCTCCGGAGTGAGAAGTCGAGATCGTGCCTCAAACTTGGGTGATTAAACCATCGAGCCCGCGAAGTTTACGAAGTTCCGCAGACTTGGGATCAGACAAAAAACCCTTCTCAATTATATGTATAAAAGGACTTATAAAATTATAAATCACCTTTCTGGGAGATGGGCCAGGAGCAGTCTTCGTTCCGTCGTCCTGAAATTTCGCAACGCGTAAACGAAGAACGAGGAAGTTTCAAATTGTAGTTATTAATAGTGTTTGAGGTCAGCTAAATCATTTAAGGATTCATAAAACTATCACTCACCTTTCTCGGAGATGGCTCTGGAGCGGTCTTCGTGCCGTCGTCCTGAAATTTCGCAACGCGTGAGCGATGAACGAGGAAGTTTCAAATATTAGTTAATCATAGTGTATGAGGTCACCTAAATTATTTATGGATTTGTAAAACTATAACTCACCTTTCTCGGAGATGGCTCTGGAGCGGTCTTCGTGCCGTCGTCCTGAAATTTCGCAGCGCGTGAGCGATGAACGAGGAAGTTTCAAATATTAGTTAATCATAGTGTATGAGGTCACCTAAATTATTTATGGATTTGTAAGACAATAACTCACCTTTCTCGGAGATGGGCCAGGAGCAGTCTTCGTTCCGTCGTCCTGAAATTTCGCAACGCGTAAGCGATGAACGAGGAGGTTTCAAATTCTAGTTATTCATAGTGTTTGAGGTCACCTAAATTATTTAAGGATTCATATAACTCACCTTTCTCGGAGATGGCTCTGGAGCGGTCTTCGTGCCGTCGTCCTGAAATTTTGCAACGCGTAAGCGATGAACGAGGAGGTTTCAAATTCTAGTTATTTATAGTGTTTGAGGTCACCTAAATTATTTAAGGATTCATATAACTCACCTTTCTCGGAGATGGCTCTGGAGCGGTCTTCGTGCCGTCGTCCTGAAATTTCGCAGCGCGTGAGCGATGAACGAGGAAGTTTCAAATATTAGTTAATCATAGTGTATGAGGTCACCTAAATTATTTATGGATTTGTAAGACAATAACTCACCTTTCTCGGAGATGGCTCTGGAGCGGTCTTCGTGCCGTCGTCCTGAAATTTCGCAACGCGTAAGCGATGAACGAGGAGGTTTCAAATTCTAGCTATTCATAGTGTTTGAGGTCACCTAAATTATTTAAGGACTCATAAAACTATCATTACCTTTCTCGGAGATGGCTCTGGAGCGGTCTTCGTGCCGTCGTCCTGAAATTTCGCAACGCGTAAGCGATGAACGAGGAAGTTTCAAATTTTAGTTATTCATAGTGTTTGAGGTCACCTAAATTATTTAAGGACTCATAAAACTATAACTCACCTTTCTCGGAGATGGCTCTGGAGCGGTCTTCGTGCCGTCGTCCTGAAATTTCGCAACGCGTAAGCGATGAACGAGGAGGTTTCAAATTCTAGCTATTCATAGTGTTTGAGGTCACCTAAATTATTTAAGGACTCATAAAACTATCATTACCTTTCTCGGAGATGGCTCTGGAGCGGTCTTCGTGCCGTCGTCCTGAAATTTCGCAATGCGTAACGATGAACGAGGAAGTTTCAAATTCTAGTTATTCATAGTGTTTGAGATCACCTAAATTATTTATGGATTTATAAAACTATAACTCACCTTTCTCGGAGATGGCTCTGGAGCGGTCTTCGTGCCGTCGTCCTGAAATTTCGCAACGCGTGAGCGATGAACGAGGAAGTTTCAAATATTAGTTAATCATAGTGTATGAGGTCACCTAAATTATTTATGGATTTGTAAAACTATAACTCACCTTTCTCGGAGATGGCTCTGGAGCGGTCTTCGTGCCGTCGTCCTGAAATTTCGCAACGCGTAAGCGATGAACGAGGAAGTTTCAAATATTAGTTAATCATAGTGTATGAGGTCACCTAAATTATTTAAGGATTCATAAAACTATTATTCACCTTTCTCGGAGATGGCTCTGGAGCGGTCTTCGTGCCGTCGTCCTGAAATTTCGCAGCGCGTGAGCGATGAAGTGTTTGAGGTCACCTAAATTATTTAAGGACTCATAAAACTATAACTCACCTTTCTCGGAGATGGCTCTGGAGCGGTCTTCGTGCCGTCGTCCTGAAATTTCGCAACGCTTAAACGATGAACGAGGAAGTTTCAAATATTAGTTAATCATAGTGTATGAGGTCACCTAAATTATTTAAGGACTCATAAAACTATAACTCACCTTTCTCGGAGATGGCTCTGGAGCGGTCTTCGTGCCGTCGTCCTGAAATTTCGCAACGCTTAAACGATGAACGAGGAAGTTTCAAATTTTAGTTATTCATAGTGTTTGAGGTCACATAAATTATTTAAGGACTCATAAAACTATCACTCACCTTTCTCGGAGATGGCTCTGGAGCGGTCTTCGTGCCGTCGTCCTGAAATTTCGCAACGCGTGAGCGATGAACGAGGAAGTTTCAAATATTAGTTAATCATAGTGTTTGAGATCACCTAAATTATTTAAGGACTCATAAAACTATCACTCACCTTTCTCGGAGATGGCTCTGGAGCGGTCTTCGTGCCGTCGTCCTTAAATTTCGCAACGCGTAAGCGATGAACGAGGAAGTTTCAAATATTAGTTAATCATAGTGTATGAGGTCACCTAAATTATTTAAGGATTCATAAAACTATTATTCACCTTTCTCGGAGATGGCTCTGGAGCGGTCTTCGTGCCGTCGTCCTGAAATTTCGCAATGCGTAACGATGAACGAGGAAGTTTCAAATTTTGGTTATTCATAGTGTTTGAGGTCACCTAAATTATTTAAGGACTCATAAAACTATCACTCACCTTTTTCGGAGATGGCTCTGGAGCGGTCTTCGTGCCGTCGTCCTGAAATTTCGCAATGCGTAACGATGAACGAGGAAGTTTCAAATTTTAGTTATTCATATTGTTTGTGGTCACCTAAATTACAATACCGGCCTTAACTTTTGGTCAATGGGCGGAAAATCCGAAAAAAAACCGCCTTTTCCGCCGCTTTTTTATAGCGCTCTTCAAATTGAGCGCATTGTAAATTGAAACACATATTCGTGATCAGCACCGAGTCCTCTTCCCGATGAGCTGAAAAGCGCATAGCGAGCGCCTGAAATGTAGTTCAGTGACCTAATTTCTGCCCGGCGCGGCTGACCCCTGTGCTCGCGGGAGATAATTACACCCACAGCTCCCAAGTGGCTAATGAAGGAAGAGATTCGGTCTTTTAAAGCCTAGTTTCTACAACGCATACATAGTCATACATAGTTCTCTGGATTCCCTAGTATTTCACGATCACAATGTTCTACCTTTTTAAAGGATCAGACAATTTAAGTGTTGCTATTTTCAGAAAATGTCTCCGCTTTGGAGGACTCTAATTTCGGCATATCAGGCTTGTATGTGTTCATACTCGTTTGTTACGTTGGAGACGAGAGTGGAAATCAAACTGTGAAGTTGAAACCTTTAGGGTTAAAATCGTTAGCAATTGTACGTTGCCAAAGTTGCCCATATGACACTCCTTCGTAGTTAGCCGTACACTTTTCGCATCATTAAAGTGGCCGCAAAATGGTTTCTTTGAAGATTGAAACGTAGATATTTGGAGGCCTTTGAAAACACCTTATAGTCTTCCATAGGTGGGATTTCGACTGGCCTGGAGGACATTTTAGCCATGCAGTTCCAGAGCAAACTCACCTCAAATGCTAACTGAGGGTCATTTTAAAAATGTCCAAAAACTGAAAAATTGTCTACGAGATCATTCACCAGTTAATTCTGACTCGAAGGGTAGCTCGATTTCAAATTTTCGTTCTTATGAACCGGTTTATCACGAGGCAAATGTACCATAGCCCTGGTCGGGACCCAGATTAGTTTCGGAGCCAGTCCCCTCTCCTGCCTCTGTGACCCCTCGCCCCATCTAAGGGCGCCGTAAATCGCCTAACTAGAGTTTTCACACTTCGGGTGCCGCGGCGCCATATTGATCCTTCCAAACGAGGGTGGTTTAGAATGCGCGGCGTACACCAAACAGCGTTTTGACAACTACGACCTCTCCCTTATACACTTGTATTTTTCATTTTGCATTTACGCTTTAACATTGTTTAGATGCGTGGCGCATACCAGAAAGACTGCTCGAACTCGCTTCACTTTCACAACGCCTTCAAAGCTCACCCTTCAAACTCCTTCATTTCTGTTTGACTGTTGACTTCCGTTTGATTTCTACTATAGTTTTATTTACTTTTACTTTATTTCTTGTTTTTCCTGGAGGGAAATCTAATTTTTATGTGACTTATGCTATGACTTGTGGTGGTCATTCCATCCATGAGTGTTTGGTCCTCACCAGACAAGTCTGATGCCAACTCATCGTTTTCAGAGAGATTGAAGGCCTGGTTGGCCTTGGCGAGAAATCCGAACCATGAACTTCAATTCAGGGTGCACCTGAAAGCCAGCACGCAGCATGCACCACCAACGAATGCGCAACGGTAACAAGATTGTGACATGCTTTCAGCCCATGCACAATCAATCGAGCCAAATTTCCCTCATTATCAAGCGGCCTTCCGTATTCGACCAGAATTCTTTCCGGATATGATGATAATCGAAAAGTAATTCACGGAAAAACACCAAAAGATCATAAAAATATGGGAACATTCACAGCATTTACAACATCAAAACGGCTGAAACTTTCGGTCTGCCATGGAAACTATTACTTACACTAAGGCTACCGCTTTTGCATATCAGTGCCTTGCTGGAATTTAAGGGATTGAGACGTTTTGAATTAAGTGGTGTCCTTTCTTTAACGTTTATGTGTTTTAGGTCTCCAATTGAGATGGCAGCCTTTCCCGTGCCATAAATTTTTCACTGCAATGGCAGGGAAAAAGTCCTATCAAGAGAACCGGTGCGCATGGCCACTTTTTACCCATTTCTATAAGGTAAAGGATAAATGATGAAGAAATTCATATAATGCATGGCGCACCCTTTTTGGGTGCGCTACGCACTACATTTCTACGGGGTAACGTGGATGAAATCCCAGTTAGGACGACAAGGTGCCTTTATGTTATGAGTGTCATTGTATTCATCTTCCTGTTTAAGTTCTCACAGCGTGATTTACTGCTGTCTGAGAATCATCTAGAACATTCGAGCAGATACCTGTCTTGCTCAAAGTACCTGTTTTTCTTCTCAGTTATTAGATTTTCGTGGTGAACTGCGACGCCCACAAGAGTGTCTCACTTGAGGTTCCCACAGCGTTCATAGCAAACGAAATGTGAGGCCGCACTTAATCGACATGCGCATCTTTCTGTAACGTATTGTAGAAGCAGAACTAGGCATTTTGTTACACTAATAAACGAATCTTTCATAACCTGTCTTTTAGGGTAGCGAGAAGTTAGTGCAGGTTTTATTCGTTCTCACAAAAAGTTTTACACATTTTAAACAATTAAGAAGCAGTTTTTTATGAGGCTACCGATTTTTTAAAGTCTCGTGGTAGCGCTGATAGACAAGGCGCCGGATGTCGCGGATACTCTGATTCAAGGATCTTGGTTCGGATTTCTCCCTCAAACCAACTGTGCCTTCCATTCTTCTAGGGTCGATGAATTGGTACCATACATATATGTGGAAGACGCAACATTGACTGTCCGTCGTCTCGGTTCCGAAAGTAATCATATAGATCAAGTATGCATTCGAATTGCCTCCACGAAAACCAGTAGAAGTACAATGTATGACGAATCCCGCAAAGGGATTACCTAACGCGTACCTTTATTTATATTATCCGTTGTTGAAAACGAGATGGTCGTCATATAGATATAAAACGCTGTAATGCTTAAACAGTTCAAAAACATGCATCACTTGAAGTGATGAGTTTTTTCTTCAAATTAGCTTGCTTACTGTTCGGTTCATAGCTGTCACGTTAATGAGCTAATCGATGTATCTATCAAGAAAGCAATGTTCTTGCAGCTGTTAAAAAATGGGTATTCCAGGTTATGGGAGTCTTTAGATTTGGCCTCTACAATATCAACGTTTGCCAAGACTCTGACTGCCAAAGAAGATTTTTCTCAGACTGGATCGGTCATAGTGTTTTTCCGAACGCTGATAACAGGCCGAGCTTCTCCGTGTGCATAGTAGATCTACTTGTCTACGAAGTGAAATGCTTTGTTACTACGTGAGGAAGCTTGCTTCTTCTGAAGCGTTCGTCGAAGATGCCCAGATTTAGAAGAAATTTTAGACGACGCCTGTTTTGTGGGATTGCTCTGTTGTACTAGCTCTGCTTTGAAATTGACCTACACAGTCATCTGCACAGTAAGACAAGCATTCTACTAATATAATTTTGTAAGGATTCGAGCTTATCGACATTTCGAAGTTTTGGACCCATCACTTGAGTTCTGCGGCTGGGAGTCGACGACCTCTGCCATGAGCTTGCCGTTTGGGCCGCCCTCGCCTATTGGTGCGAGGCCCAGCGGCACCGCTCATCCCTGCAGAGCTCAAGGACTAGATACAGCAGCACGCTGTGACCTCTTAGGTTTATTGACGTTTGTTGTTTTCAAGCGCGAGTCCTACTTCTTTTCATCATTTACATTTCGAAAAATTGCTAATCTCGTAAGCTAACCAGTTAGATATGTCGCCTTTCCGCTACCCCACTCGTTTTCGTGAGAGCTCACAATTTCGTTACATTATTTTACCTATGACGTAAGAATCCCATTACTGTCGATTGATTTTGCGATGGGTCATGAGGAAGTCGAAGATATTCTATTGCTGGTTTTCATCAGGATTAAGGTTCAAACTTCAGAGTTTGCTGTTTGATATATGTGGCTGTGGTGTCAATCCACTCTCAAGCGTAAAGAAGGTTCAAATGCCTACAGAAAGGATCAACTCTTTAATGCACTTATTTATTTATGCCTTTGCTGCCTATGCTCTTATCTATTAAAGATGTTTTTCTCAAAGGCAAGAAGAAGCCGACGACAAACAAAATCCACTGGTTGCGCCAAGTACTCGGCTGATATATCGTAATATTACGTTGGCCCAAAAATAATTCCGTGCTTGACTTTCGTCATTCAAATTAATGTATATTCACCAAGAGTGGCTGAACCTTATTAAAAACTAATAGCAATTTCGTGCCTTCGCGGTCAATTTACAGCTCCAAATTGGTGAAGGCCTAGACATCTGGAGTTTATGAATTCATGGTGTTCAGTTTCGTCATAACAACCTAGATCATTAGAAAGAAAACACTTGGTTAGATAGTAATTAGTTCTGCAGAGGTCCATAGCGCATGCTAGGTGTAAACTATCTTCCACGATCAATTTATCAAAACTCTAGAGAGTTGATTTCCAAGCATGCGGTCGTGCAGCACCGTAGCAGTGAATCGTTTCTACTTGTCCAGATCTCATTTTCACCAAATTTGCAACTGTTGGCAGGCATTTTGCTGCTAGAGAGTGTTCCTCACTGCTCTAATTGTTCAGCGGATCTCCGTAAGGTCCAGTCCATTTGAACAGCGGTCAAAGCCTATTTTGGGTATAAATTCGTCTTCGAAAATTATTAATGAAGCCTGCAAGCTAGCAAACCTTTTCTACTGAACAGTTTTGCTACCCTAGAAAATCTAAATCCTATAATAAATAGCAATACAAATAAGAAATGGCTGCTGCAGTTGTGCAAAATGAGTCCTAATCTTGAGAGTGGCAGAGAGTGGCTCGCGGTTCTGCCTGTTCTTAATTATTCAAATAGTCTGAATCTCGTTCAAATTACTCATACCTTGTGTTTGTCTACGCAAACTCACTAGAATTCATTTTGCTAACTGAATGCATTGTTTCACATGGAGCAGTAAGCTCCTCGTCGAAGTAGGAGTGATACTCATGGCCTTAGCAAACTAATAAGACTTTGTCAAAATAAATACTATTAAAAATCTAGGGCCAATATAAGAGCCACACATACTTGTACAGAAGCGACACATCTAACTGGTTAGCTTACGAGATTAGCAATTTTTTGAAATGTCAATGATGAAAAGAAGTAGGACTCGCGCTTGAAAACAACAAACGTCAATAAACCTAAGAGGTCACAGCGTGCTGCTGTATCTAGTCCTTGAGCTCTTTATCTAGTCCTTGAGCTCTGCAGGGATGAGCGGTGTCGCTGGGCCTCGCACCAATAGGCGAGGGCGGCCCAAACGGCAAGCTCATGGCAGAGGTCGTCGACTCCCAGCCGCAGAACTCAAGTGATTGGTCCAAAACTTCGAAATGTCGATAAGCTCGAATCCTTACAAAATTATATTAGTAGAATGCTTGTCTTACGGTGCAGATGCCTGTGTAGGTCAATTTAAAAGCAGAGCTAGTACAATAGAGCAATCCCACAAAACAGGCGTCGTCTAAAATTTCTTCTAAATCTGGGCATCTTCGACGAACGCTTCAGAAGAAGCAAGCTTCCTCACGTAGTAACAAAGCATTTCACTTCGTAGACAAGTAGATCTACTATGCACACGGAGAAGCTCGGCCTGTTATCAGCGTTCGGAAAAACACTATGACCGATCCAGTCTGAGAAAAATCTTCTTTGGCAGTCAGAGTCTTGGCAAACGTTGATATTGTAGAGGCCAAATCTAAAGACTCCCATAACCTGGAATACCCATTTTTTATCAGCTGCAAGAACATTGCTTTCTTGATAGATACATCGATTAGCTCATTAACGTGACAGCTATGAACCGAACAGTAAGCAAGCTAATTTGAAGAAAAAACTCATCACTTCAAGTGATGCATGTTTTTGAACTGTTTGACATTACAGCGTTTTATATCTATATGACGACCATCTCAGTATTATAACAATAATACGGTTTTAATAAAACAATCCAAATGGAGGTTCCGGCTAGATAGCCGTGGTCGCAATTACCAAAACCATCTACGAGAAAATATGTAGTTTTCGATAAGCATAAAATGTTTTAAATGTCTCAATCATGCAAATCATGCGCGATAAGATATATAAAATGTTTTGAAAATTTTTTAACAAAAATAAACCTAATCTAACTACTGCTGTTATGGATCACAATGAAATTTAGCAGACAAGCTATCAGATGACAGCATAATGAGAGTGTCATAGCAAAAAGTCTGTTGAAAAATTTGTCCTACTCTGGTAAATGAAGAATTTCTACTCAACCGAGCTTCAAATACCACGTCACTAAATTCATTCCCTGATTTTGGTAGGGTAAAGCCACTAGATGTGGAAGAGTTGCTAGGTGAATCCCTACTAGATCTGAACGGGAGTTAGTAGGCATCGGGCATCGTCATAATGGCTGTCAGGTATGCGCCACGCATCTAAACAATGTTAAAGCGTAAATGCAAAATGAAAAATACAAGTGTATAAGGGAGAGGTCGTAGTTGTCAAAACGTTGTTTGGTGTACGCCGCGTATTCTACACCACCCTCGTTTGGAAGGATCAATATGGCGCCGCGGCACCCGAAGTGTGAACATCTCTAGTTAGGCGATTTACGGCACCCTCACCAGGGAATGCCGTCAGCTTCCCATGGAACTTCGGGATGAGACCTATATCACGTGAAAGTGCTCGAGACGCTGATCACAGATATGTAGACCAAATTTGCTAAATGGATCTCCTAAGCGAGTTATGGCCGGCGGAAGCCGCCATGTCTTCCATGTGTTAGGCGCGCTCAATCAGCGTTGGGCGCAGTATTGCGCGGTAATCAGCGGTTCGGCCATTAGCGCTGTCAGCAACGGCGGCGGCGCAGTGGTAGAGTGCTCGCTTCACAGGATTGAGGTCATTGGTTCGGTCCCCGTCGCTGACGGCTTTCTTTGCATTTTGTAACTTATCTTCGACGAGGACCTATAATTCCATTTTTAGCACATTTTTGAGCGAACGGCTGATGGCGACTTGCATTTACGTATATTTGAAGACGGAAACGTCTTTCAGGTAAAATGTTTTATTCATGACGTGAAGCAAGTCAAAAATTCAAAGCAAAGCAAAAATAAAAAGTAAAAATGAAATCAAAAATCAACAAAACTTAATGAACATAATAAATAAAAAGTAAAGGCACTAGTTAAAAGTTCCGACTCCACCGACAAATCGGTCGAAAAAAAATTGCGCTGAAACTTCGTCGAGGGGGGTTATTTGGGGTGCTGATCACGAATCTGACAAGACATGGCGGCTTCTGCCGGCCATAACTCGCTTAGAAGATCCATTTAGCAAATTTGGTCTACATATCTGTGATCAGCGTCTCGAGCTCTTTCATGTGATATAGGTCTCATCCCGAAGTTCCATGGGAAGCTGACGGCATTCCCTGGTCAGATGGCGCGAGGGGTCACAGAGGCAGGAGAGAGGACTGGCTCCGGAACTAATCTGGGTCCCGACCAGGGCTATGGTACATTTGCCTCGTGATAAACCGGTTCAAAAGAACGAAAATTTGAAATCGAGCTACCCTTCGAGTCAGAATTAACTGGGGAATGATCTCGTAGACAATTTTTCAGTTTTTGGACATTTTTTAAAATGACCCTCAGTTAGCATTTGAGGTGAGTTTGCTCTGGAACTGCACGGCTAAAGTGTCCTCCAGGCCAGTCGAAATCCCACCTATGGAAGACTATAAGGTGTTTTCAAAGGCCTCCAAATATCTACGTTTCTTTCTTCAAGGAAACCATTTTGCGCCCACTTTAATGGTGCGAAAAGTGTACGGCTAACTACGAAGGAGTGTCATATGGGCAACTTTACAATTGCGTACAATTGCTAACGATTTTAACCCTAAAGGTTTCAACTTCGCAGTTTGATTTCCACTCTCGTCTCCAACGTACCAAACGAGTATGAACACATACAAGCCTGATATGCCGAAATTAGAGTCCTGCAAAGCGGAGACATTTTCTGAAAATAGCAACACTTAAATTGTCTGATCCTTTAAAAAGGTAGAACATTGTGATCGTGAAATACTAGGGAATCCAGAGAACTATGTGTGACTATGTATGTATTGTAGAAACTAGGCTTTAAAAGGCCGAATCTCTTCCTTCATTAGCCACTTGGGAGCTGTGGGTGTAATTATCTCACAGGGGTCAGCCGCGCCGGGCAGAAATTAGGTCACTGAACTACATTTCAGGCGCTCGCTATGCGCTTTTCAGCTCATCGGGAAGAGGACTCGGTGCTGATCACGAATATGTGTTTCAATTTACAATGCGCTCAATTTGAAGAGCGCTATAGAAAAGCGGCGGAAAAGGCGTTTTTTTTCGATTTTTCCGCCTAACGACCAAAAGTTAAGGCCGGTATTGTATTTATGGATTTGTAAAACTATAACCCACCTTTCTCGGAGATGGCTCTGGAGCGGTCTTCGTGCCGTCGTCCTGAAATTTCACAACGCGTAAGCGATGAACGAGGAAGTTTCAAATTTTAGTTATTCATAGTATTTGAGATCACCTAAATTATTTAAGGACTCATAAAACTATCACCCACCTTTCCCGGGGATGGCTCTGGAGCGGTCTTCGTGCCGTCGTCCTGAAATTTCGCAATGCGTAACGATGAACGAGGAAGTTTCAAATTTTAGTTATTCATATTGTTTGTGGTCGGCTAAATTATTTATGGATTTGTAAAACTATCACTCACCTTTCTCGGAGATGGCTCTGGAGCGGTCTTCGTGCCGTCGTCCTGAAATTTCGCAACGCGTAAGCGATGAACAAGGAAGTTTCAAATTTTAGTTATTCATAGTATTTGAGATCACCTAAATTATTTATGGATTTATAAAACTATAACTCACCCTTCTCGGAGATGGCTCTGGAGCGGTCTTCGTGCCGTCGTCCTGAAATTTCGCAACGCGTAAGCGATGAACGAGGAAGTTTCAAATTCTAGTTATTCAAAGTGTTTGAGATCACCTAAATTATTTATGGATTTGTAAAGCTATCACTCACCTTTCTCGGAGATGGCTCTGGAGCGGTCTTCGTGCCGTCGTCCTGAAATTTCGCAATGCGTAACGATGAACGAGAAAGTTTCAAATTTTAGTTATTCATAGTGTATGAGGACACCTAAATTATTTAAGGACTCATAAAACTATCACCCACCTTTCTCGGAGATGGCTCTGGAGCGGTCTTCGTGCCGTCGTCCTGAAATTTCGCAATGCGTAACGATGAACGAGGAAGTTTCAAATTTTAGTTATTCATATTGTTTGTGGTCGGCTAAATTATTTATGGATTTGTAAAACTATCACTCACCTTTCTCGGAGATGGCTCTGGAGCGGTCTTCGTGCCGTCGTCCTGAAATTTCGCAACGCGTAAGCGATGAACGAGGAAGTTTCAAATTCTAGTTATTCATAGTGTTTGAGATCACCTAAATTATTTATGGATTTGTAAAACTATAACCCACCTTTCTCGGAGATGGCTCTGGAGCGGTCTTCGTGCCGTCTTCCTGAAATTTCACAACGCGTAACGATGAACGAGAAAGTTTCAAATTTTAGTTATTCATAGTGTTTGAGATCACCTAAATTATTTATGGATTTGTAAAACTATAACCCACCTTTCTCGGAGATGGCTCTGGAGCGGTCTTCGTGCCGTCTTCCTGAAATTTCGCAACGCGTAAGCGATGAACAAGGAAGTTTCAAATTTTAGTTATTCATAGTATTTGAGATCACCTAAATTATTTATGGATTTATAAAACTATAACTCACCCTTCTCGGAGATGGCTCTGGAGCGGTCTTCGTGCCGTCGTCCTGAAATTTCGCAACGCGTAAGCGATGAACGAGGAAGTTTCAAATTCTAGTTATTCAAAGTGTTTGAGATCACCTAAATTATTTATGGATTTGTAAAGCTATCACTCACCTTTCTCGGAGATGGCTCTGGAGCGGTCTTCGTGCCGTCGTCCTGAAATTTCGCAATGCGTAACGATGAACGAGAAAGTTTCAAATTTTAGTTATTCATAGTGTATGAGGACACCTAAATTATTTAAGGACTCATAAAACTATCACCCACCTTTCTCGGAGATGGCTCTGGAGCGGTCTTCGTGCCGTCGTCCTGAAATTTCGCAATGCGTAACGATGAACGAGGAAGTTTCAAATTTTAGTTATTCATATTGTTTGTGGTCGGCTAAATTATTTATGGATTTGTAAAACTATCACTCACCTTTCTCGGAGATGGCTCTGGAGCGGTCTTCGTGCCGTCGTCCTGAAATTTCGCAACGCGTAAGCGATGAACGAGGAAGTTTCAAATTCTAGTTATTCATAGTGTTTGAGATCACCTAAATTATTTATGGATTTGTAAAACTATAACCCACCTTTCTCGGAGATGGCTCTGGAGCGGTCTTCGTGCCGTCTTCCTGAAATTTCACAACGCGTAACGATGAACGAGAAAGTTTCAAATTTTAGTTATTCATAGTGTATGAGGACACCTTAATTATTTAAGGACTCATAAAACTATCATTCACCTTTCTCGGAGATGGCTCTGGAGCGGTCTTCGTGCCGTCGTCCTGAAATTTCGCAACGCGTAAGCGAAGAACGAGGAGGTTTCAAATTTTAGTTATTCATAGTGTTTGAAGTCACCTAAATTATTTATGGATTTATAAAAATATAACTCACCTTTCTCGGAGATGGCTCTGGAGCGGTCTTCGTGCCGTCGTCCTGAAATTTCGCAACGCGTAAGCGATGAACGAGGAAGTTTCAAATTTTAGTTATTCATAGTATTTGAGATCACCTAAATTATTTATGGATTTATAAAACTATAACTCACCTTTCTCAGAGATGGCTCTGGAGCGGTCTTCGTGCCGTCGTCCTGAAATTTCGCAACGCGTAAGCGATGAACGAGGAAGTTTCAAATTCTAGTTATTCATAGTGTTTGAGATCACCTAAATTATTTATGGATTTGTAAAGCTATCACTCACCTTTCTCGGAGATGGCTCTGGAGCGGTCTTCGTGCCGTCGTCCTGAAATTTCGCAACGCGAAAGCGATGAACGAGGAAGTTTCAAATTCTAGTTATTCATAGTGTTTGAGATCACCTAAATTATTTAAGTATTCATATAACCCACCTTTCTCGGAGATGGCTCTGGAGCGGTCTTCGTGCCGTCGTCCTGAAATTTCGCAACGCGTAAGCGATGAACGAGGAAGTTTCAAATTTTAGTTATTCATAGTGTTTGAAGTCACCTAAATTATTTATGGATTTATAAAACTATAACTCACCTTTCTCGGAGATGGCTCTGGAGCGGTCTTCGTGCCGTCGTCCTGAAATTTCACAACGCGTAACGATGAACGAGAAAGTTTCAAATTCTAGTTATTCATAGTGTTTGAGATCACCTAAATTATTTATGGATTTGTAAAACTATAACCCACCTTTCTCGGAGATGGCTCTGGAGCGGTCTTCGTGCCGTCTTCCTGAAATTTCACAACGCGTAACGATGAACGAGAAAGTTTCAAATTTTAGTTATTCATAGTGTATGAGGACACCTTAATTATTTAAGGACTCATAAAACTATCATTCACCTTTCTCGGAGATGGCTCTGGAGCGGTCTTCGTGCCGTCGTCCTGAAATTTCGCAACGCGTAAGCGAAGAACGAGGAGGTTTCAAATTTTAGTTATTCATAGTGTTTGAAGTCACCTAAATTATTTATGGATTTATAAAAATATAACTCACCTTTCTCGGAGATGGCTCTGGAGCGGTCTTCGTGCCGTCGTCCTGAAATTTCGCAACGCGTAAGCGATGAACGAGGAAGTTTCAAATTTTAGTTATTCATAGTATTTGAGATCACCTAAATTATTTATGGATTTATAAAACTATAACTCACCTTTCTCGGAGATGGCTCTGGAGCGGTCTTCGTGCCGTCGTCCTGAAATTTCACAACGCGTAACGATGAACGAGAAAGTTTCAAATTTTAGTTATTCATAGTGTATGAGGACACCTTAATTATTTAAGGACTCATAAAACTATCATTCACCTTTCTCGGAGATGGCTCTGGAGCGGTCTTCGTGCCGTCGTCCTGAAATTTCGCAACGCGTAAGCGATGAACGAGGAGGTTTCAAATTTTAGTTATTCATAGTGTTTGAAGTCACCTAAATTATTTATGGATTTATAAAACTATAACTCACCTTTCTCGGAGATGGCTCTGGAGCGGTCTTCGTGCCGTCGTCCTGAAATTTCGCAACGCGTAAGCGATGAACGAGGAAGTTTCAAATTTTAGTTATTCATAGTGTTTGAAGTCACCTAAATTATTTATGGATTTATAAAACTATAACTCACCTTTCTCGGAGATGGCTCTGGAGCGGTCTTCGTGCCGTCGTCCTGAAATTTCACAACGCGTAACGATGAACGAGAAAGTTTCAAATTCTAGTTATTCATAGTGTTTGAGATCACCTAAATTATTTATGGATTTATAAAACTATAACTCACCTTTCTCGGAGATGGCTCTGGAGCGGTCTTCGTGCCGTCGTCCTGAAATTTCACAACGCGTAACGATGAACGAGAAAGTTTCAAATTTTAGTTATTCATAGTGTATGAGGACACCTTAATTATTTAAGGACTCATAAAACTATCATTCACCCTTCTCGGAGATGGCTCTGGAGCGGTCTTAGTGCCGTCGTCCTGAAATTTCGCAACGCGTAAGCGATGAACGAGGAGGTTTCAAATTTTAGTTATTCATAGTGTTTGAAGTCACCTAAATTATTTATGGATTTATAAAACTATAACTCACCTTTCTCGGAGATGGCTCTGGAGCGGTCTTCGTGCCGTCGTCCTGAAATTTCACAACGCGTAACGATGAACGAGAAAGTTTCAAATTCTAGTTATTCATAGTGTATGAGGACACCTTAATTATTTAAGGACTCATAAAACTATCATTCACCTTTCTCGGAGATGGCTCTGGAGCGGTCTTCGTGCCGTCGTCCTGAAATTTCGCAACGCGTAAGCGATGAACGAGGAGGTTTCAAATTTTAGTTATTCTTAGTGTTTGAGATCACCTAAATTATTTATGGATTTGTAAAGCTATCACTCACCTTTCTCGGAGATGGCTCTGGAGCGGTCTTCGTGCCGTCGTCCTGAAATTTCGCAACGCGAAAGCGATGAACGAGGAAGTTTCAAATTCTAGTTATTCATAGTGTTTGAGATCACCTAAATTATTTAAGTATTCATATAACCCACCTTTCTCGGAGATGGCTCTGGAGCGGTCTTCGTGCCGTCGTCCTGAAATTTCGCAATGCGTAACGATGAACGAGGAAGTTTCAAATTCTAGTTATTCATAGTGTTTGAGATCACCTAAATTATTTATGGATTTATAAAACTATAACTCACCTTACTCGGAGATGGCTCTGGAGCGGTCTTCGTGCCGTCGTCCTGAAATTTCGCAACGCGTAAGCGATGAACGAGGAGGTTTCAAATTTTAGTTATTCATAGTGTTTGAAGTCACCTAAATTATTTATGGATTTATAAAACTATAACTCACCTTTCTCGGAGATGGCTCTGGAGCGGTCTTCGTGCCGTCGTCCTGAAATTTCGCAACGCGTAAGCGATGAACGAGGAAGTTTCAAATTTTAGTTATTCATAGTGTTTGAGATCACCTAAATTATTTAAGGACTCATAAAACTATCACTCACCTTTCTCGGAGATGGCTCTGGAGCGGTCTTCGTGCCGTCGTCCTGAAATTTCGCAATGCGTAACGATGAACGAGGAAGTTTCAAATTCTAGTTATTCATAGTGTTTGAGATCACCTAAATTATTTATGGATTTATAAAACTATAACTCACCTTTCTCGGAGATGGCTCTGGAGCGGTCTTCGTGCCGTCGTCCTGAAATTTCGCAACGCGTAAGCGATGAACGAGGAGGTTTCAAATTTTAGTTATTCATAGTGTTTGAAGTCACCTAAATTATTTATGGATTTATAAAACTATAACTCACCTTTCTCGGAGATGGCTCTGGAGCGGTCTTCGTGCCGTCGTCCTGAAATTTCGCAACGCGTGAGCGATGAACGAGGAAGTTTCAAATTCTAGTTATTCATAGTGTTTGAGATCACCTAAATTATTTATGGATTTGTAAAGCTATCACTCACCTTTCTCGGAGATGGCTCTGGAGCGGTCTTCGTGCCGTCGTCCTGAAATTTCGCAACGCGAAAGCGATGAACGAGGAAGTTTCAAATTCTAGTTATTCATAGTGTTTGAGATCACCTAAATTATTTAAGTATTCATATAACCCACCTTTCTCGGAGATGGCTCTGGAGCGGTCTTCGTGCCGTCGTCCTGAAATTTCGCAATGCGTAACGATGAACGAGGAAGTTTCAAATTCTAGTTATTCATAGTGTTTGAGATCACCTAAATTATTTATGGATTTATAAAACTATAACTCACCTTTCTCGGAGATGGCTCTGGAGCGGTCTTCGTGCCGTCGTCCTGAAATTTCGCAACGCGTAAGCGATGAACGAGGAGGTTTCAAATTTTAGTTATTCATAGTGTTTGAAGTCACCTAAATTATTTATGGATTTATAAAACTATAACTCACCTTTCTCGGAGATGGCTCTGGAGCGGTCTTCGTGCCGTCGTCCTGAAATTTCGCAACGCGTAAGCGATGAACGAGGAAGTTTCAAATTTTAGTTATTCATAGTGTTTGAGATCACCTAAATTATTTAAGGACTCATAAAACTATCACTCACCTTTCTCGGAGATGGCTCTGGAGCGGTCTTCGTGCCGTCGTCCTGAAATTTCGCAATGCGTAACGATGAACGAGGAAGTTTCAAATTCTAGTTATTCATAGTGTTTGAGATCACCTAAATTATTTATGGATTTATAAAACTATAACTCACCTTTCTCGGAGATGGCTCTGGAGCGGTCTTCGTGCCGTCGTCCTGAAATTTCGCAACGCGTAAGCGATGAACGAGGAGGTTTCAAATTTTAGTTATTCATAGTGTTTGAGATCACCTAAATTATTTAAGGACTCATAAAACTATCACTCACCTTTCTCGGAGATGGCTCTGGAGCGGTCTTCGTGCCGTCGTCCTGAAATTTCGCAACGCGTAAGCGATGAACGAGGAAGTTTCAAATTTTAGTTATTCATATTGTTTGAGATCACCTAAATTATTTATGGATTTGTAAAGCTATCACTCACCTTTCTCGGAGATGGCTCTGGAGCGGTCTTCGTGCCGTCGTCCTGAAATTTCGCAACGCGTAAGCGATGAACGAGGAAGTTTCAAATTCTAGTTATTCATAGTGTTTGAGATCACCTAAATTATTTATGGATTTGTAAAGCTATCACTCACCTTTCTCGGAGATGGCTCTGGAGCGGTCTTCGTGCCGTCGTCCTGAAATTTCGCAACGCGAAAGCGATGAACGAGGAAGTTTCAAATTCTAGTTATTCATAGTGTTTGAGATCACCTAAATTATTTAAGTATTCATATAACCCACCTTTCTCGGAGATGGCTCTGGAGCGGTCTTCGTGCCGTCGTCCTGAAATTTCGCAACGCGTAAGCGATGAACGAGGAAGTTTCAAATTCTAGTTATTCATAGTGTTTGAGATCACCTAAATTATTTAAGTATTCATATAACCCACCTTTCTCGGAGATGGCTCTGGAGCGGTCTTCGTGCCGTCGTCCTGAAATTTCACAACACGTAACGATGAACGAGAAAGTTTCAAATTTTAGTTATTCATAGTGTTTGAGGTCACCTAAATTATTTAAGTATTCATATAACCCACCTTTCTCGGAGATGGCTCTGGAGCGGTCTTCGTGCCGTCGTCCTGAAATTTCACAACGCGTAACGATGAACGAGAAAGTTTCAAATTTTAGTTATTCATAGTGTTTGAGATCACCTAAATTATTTAAGTATTCATATAACCCACCTTTCTCGGAGATGGCTCTGGAGCGGTCTTCGTGCCGTCGTCCTGAAATTTCACAACGCGTAACGATGAACGAGAAAGTTTCAAATTTTAGTTATTCATAGTGTTTGAGGTCACCTAAATTATTTATGGATTTATAAAACTATAACTCACCTTTCTCGGAGATGGCTCTGGAGCGGTCTTCGTGCCGTCGTCCTGAAATTTCGCAACGCGTAAGCGATGAACGAGGAAGTTTCAAATTCTAGTTATTCATAGTGTTTGAGATCACCTAAATTATTTAAGTATTCATATAACCCACCTTTCTCGGAGATGGCTCTGGAGCGGTCTTCGTGCCGTCGTCCTGAAATTTCACAACACGTAACGATGAACGAGAAAGTTTCAAATTTTAGTTATTCATAGTGTTTGAGATCACCTAAATTATTTAAGGACTCATAAAACTATCACTCACCTTTCTCGGAGATGGTTCTGGAGCGGTCTTCGTGCCGTCGTCCTGAAATTTCACAACGCGTAACGATGAACGAGAAAGTTTCAAATTTTAGTTATTCATAGTGTTTGAGGTCACCTAAATTATTTAAGTATTCATATAACCCACCTTTCTCGGAGATGGCTCTGGAGCGGTCTTCGTGCCGTCGTCCTGAAATTTCTCAACGCGTAACGATGAACGAGAAAGTTTCAAATTTTAGTTATTCATAGTGTTTGAGATCACCTAAATTATTTAAGTATTCATATAACCCACCTTTCTCGGAGATGGCTCTGAAGCGGTCTTCGTGCCGTCGTCCTGAAATTTCACAACGCGTAACGATGAACGAGAAAGTTTCAAATTTTAGTTATTCATAGTGTTTGAGATCACCTAAATTATTTAAGGACTCATAAAACTATCACTCACCTTTCTCGGAGATGGCTCTGGAGCGGTCTTCGTGCCGTCGTCCTGAAATTTCACAACACGTAACGATGAACGAGAAAGTTTCAAATTTTAGTTATTCATAGTGTTTGAGGTCACCTAAATTATTTAAGGATTCATAAAACATAGAAATTCATTGAAATTAGGGACAGGGTGAGAATGCTCGTAGGAGATAATGAGCTGTCAACATGCCTCGCCTAATTGCCGAGCGTAGGGATTCAGAAGGCGCGCCAAGACATCGTCCAACGTACGTAGGGATTCAGGAGGCGTGCCCTAAACGTCGAGCAACGTACGTCAGGATTCAGAAGACGTGCTGCAGACGTCCAACTTGCGTAGGGATTCCTAGTAAGGGGAACCAGAGGAGATCAATAGAGGGGGACCTTTACAGGAGGGGGGGGGGGAATAAGGGGACCAGTATTTTCCCTCAATATCGTCCAATGTGCGTCAGGTTTTTAAATACGGGTCACAGTATTCGTGGCAGATGTGCAGAAGTGTTCTAAACGTCGTGGCAAGGTGGTGACCCGTGAATCGGGACTCAGTGTCACATGTGCGTGGTTGACTCTCACTCCGGTAGGAAGAGTGACTGACTATGGGATTCGGAGGAGTATTATTGCCGTCGGACAGTAAGCTGTGTCGAGTTTGGAATAGGAACAGGACGGTAGCGTTATAGCGTAGTAGGGCTCTACCAGCAGTAGTCGCTCGTCAGTTGTGACGCGCGACTTCGGGAAGGTTCTGGAGAGGCCCATTCTTCATTCTGCTCGTGTGCCGTTTCTCCTCTGGATTGGCATCTTGCGCCGTCGCCGCCACGTCCGAGGTCGCTCCCGGACGTCGCGAGTTCACCGTCGTCTTCCGTCCGTTGCGGCACACTTGCACTCAAGGGTCCGTAGGACGCCTGTGTTTGTGGTCCGCGTCGCCTCCACTGCCTCGTCGTAGCTGCCGTGCTACGCTAGGGAGGAGTAACCCTTGAGTGCCAGTGTGCCGCTTCCCGCCGCGTCTCCTGCTGGTGTCCGTGTGGATCCATCTGTGCCGCCATAGCGTTCTTGAGGATTCTCTTCTAGTGCTACCCGTTAGCTACTTCCTTTCCGGTAGTCGCGCTAGCTGCAGCTGAGGAGTTTTGTTCTTGTTTAGGTTCACGTCATCATTTCTTTCATCGACCTATCTGCATCGCGTCTCTGCGTGTCGCCGTACTAGCGCTCTCACGTGCGATCGGCTGTCATCAGCTGCTTTGGTCAACTCCACGGGTCGGATTCATCGTCTACGCTATCCGCTGGTCTGCATCAACCGCTGATAAGAGGCCCCCCGTCGTATCGCATTGCTCAGTCACCCCCAAATAGTACTGTCTACGGCTGGAGGCACCACTCAAGCGCACGCATTCTCGTCATCATTATCATCCTCCGGTTCATCTCTGCATTCGTTACGTTGCTTGTTGTTGTTTGCTTGAAAAAAACGTTGTCAGTTCACAAAGTCCAATTTTGCTCGTAACGAGATCTATTACCTTAAGATCTATTTTAAATTCTACAAAAGAACCTATCTGTCGACCAATACCGATTAATTCTGATTAAGATTTTGAGATTAAGCACCGGATTGGGACTCTCATGAGATGTTCCTCGACACGTCGAGAACGGGCACCACGGAGAATAAATCAAGTACTTGCGATGGAGGGGGATAGGCTTTATAGGAGCAGTGAAGGGTCCCTACCCACCATATCCAGCTGCACTATTCTATATAGTGATACCAGTTTTTTCACTGCAATGAAAGTATGAAGGCCTTTTTTACTGCAATGAAAGTATGAAAGAAGAAGAAAAGAGGAAGATTGAGATTCATCTCTTCACGGGGTTCGTGGGCGAAGCCATCAACCAGACGGCCACTGGGTCTCCCACTCACCTTTCTGGGAGACGGCTCTTGAGCGGTTCTCGTACCCTCATCCTAAAATATGACAGCATGCGAAAGAAGCGGAAAGAACCAGGAAGTTCTATACCAGTGTTAAAAGCTGGTCATTTATAGAATAAGGACACCTGCTGCAGAATAAGGCGCTTATAAGTGTATAGCTCACCTTTCTGGGAGATGGCTCTGGAGCGGTCGTTGTGCCTTCATCCTAAAACTTGTAGAACGTGTCAGAAATGGAAAAAGGAAGAACCAGGAAATGTTAAATCAGTGTCAAATTCTAGTAATTCATAGTATTTGAGAACACTTGCTACATAGTTATGTATCTATTCAGCCAGTAACCCACCTTTTTCTCAGATGGCTCTGGAGCGGTCCTCGTGCCCTCGTCCTGAAATATGGCTTGATTTGAGATTTGGATGCTCAGAGCAGGCGCCTCTCTAGTTGCGGTTGTCAACAGGATTTGAGGACAGTTCCTGCTGAATTAAGTGTTGATAAGCCTATTGTTCACCTTTCTAGGAGATGGCTCTGGAGCGGTCCTCGTGCCCTCATCCTAAAATTTGGCTTGGCTTAACAGAGACGGAAATTTGAAAACCGTGGTGTCTCTAATTATGGTTATTAATAGTATCTGACTGCGCCTGCTACTAACTTCTTTATGTATGTACTATGCAACTTATAACCCACCTTTCTGGTAGATGGCTCTGGAGCGGTGGTCGTGCCCTCGTCCTTAAGTTTGGAAAGTATTCACCAGAAATGGGAAAATGACAAAGTTAAGAGATCAGCACTATCTATCACCAGAAATTAAGGACTAGCTCTATGGAATCAGATGTTTATACAAATGATATATCACCTTTCTTGATGTTGGCTCTGGAGTAGTCACCGTTCCTTCGTCCTGAAATTCGCAATGGTTATCGAAAAGGGAGAGTAAACCAGTGACGCCCTCAGTGCATGTTTCAGAAAGACCATGCTAGATCTGCTTTGAATGTTTTAAGAATGCGTAAGTTGCTATTCTCGTAGTAAAGACAGAAAGTCACAAAATACAGGGAAGTTAAAGTGCATCACCTGTGAACCTTACACTTTCTTTTTCTGTCATTGAAAAAATATCATCATGGACGACGTCAACAAAAACGAGAGGAAAAAACAAACAAGGATCTTGTGGAAGAAAAAGTGCAAGTGTTGGCAGGAGCTGCGGATGCTGGCATCACTACCAACCCCACTAAAAGAGGGCGATTGTGCTGTTAAGCCAGTGAATTTCTCAGTGAGTTATCTCACACTCCTAGATTTTTAGGTTTGGCCATGGATTTACGTCGAACTCCTTATAGTACGCAAATCCTTGGTGGTTAATTGCATATCACAATGCTTCCACCCATTATAGCCTCCGAAGTTGATGGTTCTGGCGAAACGTAATTCCAGGCAAAGGTATACTTTAAGAACCTCGTGTTGGCTCAGTATTAACAAAAACTATAAGCAATGCCTGTCGGAACATTGCGAGTTTCAGGCCAAGATGACCAATATTTGACGCTCGGTGAAACTCCACCGTTTCCAGCAGGGGAGTGGACGTCATCTACGACTTTTACTGTCTTCAATATCACGCTCGGAATGAACCTGTGGTGCGCCTTGTCCTGCCTTCAGGTATGCAGCGCCATCTGGGGTCGGATTCATCAACCACTTACATAACTTTAGGACCTATGTCATATCACTGCTCACCCCGAGCGAAGCCTAATGATAAGCTCCCATATCAATCGAGCAAAGCCATGAGTCGATATGGGAGGCTTCACTCGGGGTGAGCGATGGCATGACATAGGGATCTGGCATACCTCAGAGTTGCTCCAGCGATTGGTCGCGGCGAAAGTATTGCGCGGGTAGCTGCGAACTGCGTAGCTGCCCTGGCAACACAATCGCCGCGACCAGTCGCTGGAGCGACTCGGAGGTATGCCAGATGCCATAGGCCTAACAGAGAGTTCGCAGCGGAAAACTCAGATAACGAGGCTTATCGTTCACCACATCGCTTGATAAGCCGCGCTATCAGGGATTCCGCTGTCATATTCTCCGTGAAACTGCTCTAAGTCGTTGAAGAACCCGGCCCCTGGCCGATAAACGATCGTACACCACCCGATTCCAGCACGATCAAATTAAACAGTCGAGAGCCTCCACCTGCTCCCAGCATCACGCCAACGCACCTCTTCACGCTACACCTCCCAGCGTAAAATATTACATCCCAGGGGAATTAAAGTAGGATACGAGCCTTAGCATCTTGAGATAGGATGCATATAACGTGGTGAAGCTATTAGTGCAGATAGTAGATATGAGTTAATTATCAGTAGATGTGTTCTAAGAGCGGAGTTACGGAGCACCTTACGTTTTGCTCATTATGTTCTGCTCTGTTCTTGATTTGCTCAAGAAAAGATCCCGGTTTTTACGCACACAAAGTTCGACCTCTTGTAGAGAGCGGAAACGCTCTCTACAAGAGGTCGAACGTTGGTGGCGCAGTGGATAGTACAGCAGAACGGCGAAAAGCAGGAATGTGTGCTGAATTCTTCTGCAATGCGATTTTTTCGCAGATTACAGGAACATGGTGTCTGAACATGAAAGCTCTCCCCAAGAACGGAATGAGCGGCATAACGCTAATGCGCATGCGGTTAGAGACTGGTGTTGATTCTGTGTCATTATGCGGTCGAGCACAGTCAGCACAGAGCACAGTTATCACTAGCTGCATCTATTTTACTCCAGCACATTCCCTATCTTCACTTTCGATGGAAAAAGGTAAAAAGATAGTAGAGGTAGTAGAAGCTCACTTGTTTGAGTGATGGCTCTCTCGCCGTGGTTGGTACTTCCTCCTGCAAATTGTTTCGCTTAACGAGGGACTCTTTAAACGAGAAGAAAACTAAGGGCTACACGATAGATAATAATCACTATATCATTACCAAGATACTCAGTACAACGTCAAGGCGCCTAATCAATTAATTACGAAACTTGTAATATTAGCTTCTGACCTTTGGAGGCTGTGCTTTATTTTATTCTTATTTCAATGAAATTTCGAAAGGGCTTTTCTGAACGGCTTCTTGCCTTATTTTACAGCATCGCCTCTTAGCACACAGCATCTCAAGGATGAATCTATATGAATGACTATAAAATTCCCAACTTTTTAAAAACTAGTAGGGATGTTTTATCACATTTCGTTAAACCTGGAGCGGCTGGTAGAGAGGCTGCATGTTGTTTCATGATGTTTTGTTGCGAACGAAGCTCTTGCGCCAGGCACGACTCGAACCCACACCTCCTGTTTTCCGAGCAGTGATGGTCACCTTACACCACCGGCGCTGTTTGACCGCACGTAACATTCGCGATATCTTCGAGGTCTGTCAAGGGTGTGAGGCGAACATCGCTGCGCGGAAAGCAGAGGATGCGGGTTTGAGTCCCGTCTGGCGCAAGCGTTTTGATCGCAACAAAACATCCTGTAACAACATATAGCCTCTCTACCACCAACAGCATATACCAGTAGGGTATTCTACTGCATGATACTATAGGACACTATCCGCTTTTCGTTCAAATAGCATCGAGCCGAAACGAAAGCGGATGTGTGGTCGGAACAAGACAGAAAGCATTAGAAGGTACAGTATGTAGTAGCACACAACGAGTGCGCTTCAAAGCATAATGATAATATGGTACTGGCATTTCTCCACCCTTGGAGCGGTATTTGTTCTATTCCCTCTACTTTTTCCATTGCTATTTCACTTACTGCTGTGAAAGCAAATCATTTAAGCACTGTGGGTAACCCCTCTCCCAAAGGGGTGCGTAGCGGCTGTTCGTGGGCGCCGCGGCCGCGCGCCCAGGTGGCCATAGCTGCGGCGTCATCCCCTGCTCGCCGTCTCCGCTCACGCTGTGACACCCATCGCGCGCGCTGCGCACAACGGCCACACGGAGGCCGTCGTCGGCGGCTCTACGACGACGCCGACGGACGAGCGGAGCACGCAGGTCAATCAGATCCGCTGCGACTGCAGTCAATAAGATGTTCAGAGAGTTTACAAAACCGGTGTAGAGATGATGTTTCACATGTTGGTGTGAAAAAACATAGCTCTACATCAGAATTTCGAGCTCTACCTCAAGCTTATAAATTCTGCCATTGATGCGATATCCTTCAAATTTAAAACTGAAAAATAATTTGCGGCAAACCTGCGACGAAGCTGTGAAAGGTATATTTCCAGGCTAAAATTTCGCATAAAATTCAACTACGTCGTTTAAATACCTTCCAGAAGAGCTCAATTTCTGAATGAAAAAATTGTGTGCATCACACCGTTGGAGACACGTCTCCAAGCCAACATTCTACGCAGAATTCAATCACGAAATTGATATCTTATCCTTTTATGTATATATAAAAGAGTTGTATGTATTTTTGTGGATGTCATTCAACGGTCCGAAATGTCAGCACTGAAGGTAAACGAAGTCGCTGAATGCGAATCTGAAGTTTGCTTTTGAAGTTTTGATCGTCATCAATCGGTGTTGATCAAATTAGCGATTCTTTGTGGATGTCATTCAGCGGTCCAGTGCTTCAGCTCTGGGGGTAATCGAGTGCGCTGAACGCGAATATGAAGATTGCCTTTAAAGTTTTGATCGCCATCAATCAATATTGATCAAATTATCGATTCTTTGTGGATGTCAATCAAGAGGTCCGAAACTTCAGCCTGGCAGTGCCTCCAGGGGATCGAGGTCATGTTTATTAATTGTCCTTGCTTGCTTCTAGCGAGCCTTGAGGCAGTGCCTCGAGGGGCTGAGGTTATGATTATAGTTCCTTGCTCGCTGCTACCAAACACTGGAACCAGTGGGTAGGACATAATCAATCCTTGTTTACCGCCGTCATTACCTCTGTAAATAGCCCATATAGTGAAGTAGCACCAATTCTCCATTCCACAGTCAATACAGGGTATCGTTGAATCGTCTGTTTGTGTGATGTTTTCTTTTCTTTCTTTTAACTTCCAGTGGCACTTCATGATAAACTTCTGCTCATCGAAAAAAAACTTAGAGCCAGACCTGATTCTTGTTACGGGATCAGATACGTGGAGAGGGTTATTAGAGCGAAAGGGATAAATTGTGCAATCAATAATCTCACATGACCCGTGCCTTTCACGCACACAGTTGTCAATTTCTCAACATTAAAAGAGGCGCAACACAGGTTAGTGTGGCCAAGTAGTAACAGGACTTTAACAAGCAGTCAGTCCATGCACAATCAATCGAGTTTGGAATGCAAGGTTTCAGTCGAGTGCATGGCGCAATCTTTACTATTTGCACGCTACAGAAATTTCGCTACCCGGTGCTTTCATATGAGTTTCAAACATCTTCAAAAGCTTCACTAGCACCAAGGTTAGAATCTCTAGAATAGTGGGTCTCTAGAAGGTTAGAATAGTGCATGCATTTTTAGGATGCCCCGCATTTTTCGCAAGCCGTGGTGTTTTTTAAATAGCTTGCCAACCTTTAGAGAAACTCACATCAATCAAAACTGTCACCTTGTGAAGAAATTATAATAAGTATTTAAGCGAAAACAATCAATCGAGTATAAAATGCAAGGTTTCAGTCGAGTGCTTGGAGCAGCCCATACCTCTCATTTCTTAGAAAATTTCTACTTTCTTAAGCTTTCATTTGAGCCACCAAGTTCTTCAGTATCTCTTTTTGAGCAAAGTTTCACCTTTCAAACAGTGTATACATTTTTGTTGAGGCACTGTATTTGTGAACACAAAATTCGTAATTGAATTCTGCGTAGAATGTTGGCATGGAGACATGTCTCCAACGTTGTTATACACACAATTTTTCTTTAAAAAAGGATCTCTTCTGGAAGATATTTAGACGACGTAGTTGAATTTTGTTCGAAATTTTAGCCTGCAAATATACCTTTCACAGCCTGGTTGCCACGGAGGTTTGCCACGAATTATTCTTCAGTTTCAAATTTGAAGAATATTGCGTCAACGGCAGTATTTATAAGCTTGTAGAGCTCATTAGATGGAGCTCGAAATTCTGTTGTAGAGCTACGTTTGTTTCACACCAACGCGTATGCTAGCACAGGTTTTGCAAACCCTCTGAATATCTTATTGACTGCAGTCCCAGCAAATTTGACCGACCTGTGTCTGTCGGGCCGCCAACGAAGGGCTCCGTCGGGCCGTTGTCCGCTGCGTGCGCAACTGGTCTCACAGCGTAACGGCAAGCAGGAGATGACGCCACAGCTAACAACAGGCAACCAGGGCGCGCAGCCGCGGCGCCCACGACCAGCATAGAACGCCCCCCCCCCCAAAGTGCTATAGCGCTAGTTGAAAAAGAAATAAAGATTTTAATCTACTGTTTCTTGCAGTAGTAAAGCCACAGATTATAATAGAAATTGATAACCATCGACTAATTATCGGGATCGCAATGTGGTACTATGGCTAGAAAGAGGAAACGAATGTCATATGTAAATAGATATGTTGGTGATGAATCGTGAGGTTATTTCTGTCACGAGTTCTTTTTAACGACAAATATCTAGAATGGGTGTTCAACTTGGCCACTAAGCATCTCGTACTGTGGCTATAGTATTTGCAGCATGGTAAAAGACAAACTTGCGAAACAAGTTGGAGATGCAGCTCGGCTTATCGAAAAAATTCATCCAACGTTTATTGAAAATCACGAGTGTATGACATTTACACTATTGATCAAGCGCAGATCGTGTAAGCTATGGGACCACATGGTGCAATCCTAACTTTAACGCGGAGTCGAATATAATAAGATAGGAGCGGTGTCACAGCGCTAACTTACAAACCTGTTAACTAACCTAACCCACAACGTGGCATATTAAAAAGACTTTACAGCGAGACACACGAAGTATTTACGTAGATACCGATATTGAGACTAGACATGGTAATGTATTGCTTTAACCTTAATATCGAGGCACATCATGCGCCTCACCACATTCGCGATGCTTAAAGGATTCCTTAACACTCATATGACGATTGGAGTGAAAAAATTTCTTAGCATGAATACGTTTCTATAATTTCTTCTTAAGCTTCAATAGATTGGGCTGCCCCTTCATGTGCCACCTCACCGCGGTGAAGGGGTGAACATCACTTAGTGATGGCTAACGGCACAAATGGTCTCACGCAGTACACGATGCTTTGTCGTGTATGGGCGGCTCTCATGTATCCCTGGCCAGGAACATGTGAGTAACCAGACCACTGCCATGGCTCAAACAACTGAACCCGCGCCTCAGTCCTCCGCGCGCCGGAGGTGGACTTCTACGACGTCGGTTGCATCCACCTCCGGCGAGGGGCCATCTAATCTCGGAGTTAAACTACCAGGACGTCATTGGAATCGGACTACCGGAAACTCCCTCCCACCACGACACGGAAACTGCCTATTCGTCTGCACTTATAACTGTCGTTCGATCGCATCTGAGCAGGATCTTCGGACACTGCTTTACAGAAGCCGCAACATCAAATACGACGTTATCGCCCTGCAGGAAACGAAAGGCAGAACGGAAACCATAAGAAGGACCGACCACAACGAGCTTCTCATTACCGGTGCAAAGGTGGACAGAAAGAATATTGGAGGAGTTGGATTTCTCATCAATTCCACAGTGCACCACCTAGTAGACTCTTACAAGATCACCAGTCCGTGAGTAGCTGTTCTTCGTCTGGAAACCAAAGATCAGGGAACCATCTCCATTATAAATGGATATGCTCCAAACCCTGCGGCCACAGATGAAGAAAAGGAGGAATTCTACAAGCTGTTCGAAAGGACTGTTAACGACGAGAAGAGTTACTACAAAGTTGTCGTTGGTGACTTTAACGCTATCGTCGGTACGAATAATCACGACGAATGGAGGCTAGGAACACATGGAAATTCCTCAAGGAACGAAAACGGAGAGCGCCTGGTAGACTTCCTATCCGCGTGCCGTCTCTACCATGGAAACTCTATGTTTAAGAAGCCTTCAAACCGACGATGGACCAGGGAAAGCCCAAATGGAGAAACACGTTCGTAGATCGACCATGTTCTTACAAACAGACGCTGGAGTCTGTCCGACGTCTCCGTGCTGCCTTCATTTGACACCGGCTCGGATCACCGTCTTGTCCGTACGAAGCTGACTCTCAAAAAAAGGATGTTCAAGCGCGACACTCATAAACCGGCACCGGTGAGGATCCCCAGATTCAAGTCTGAGGAGTTGGAATATGCAATAAAGTTGTACGATTGGAATCTTCTTGGAGATCCATCGGAAGACTACGATCTTCTCTCCAAAGGATTGTTGAAATGTGCTAGCAGCTCAAAAAGCCATATCACCGTCTGCTTCAAGACTCAACGCACATGCTTAAGCTCTTGGAGCAAAGAAGAGCTGTCAAACTGGATCCTAATGCTTTCCATCCGGAAAAAGTCACCATCTCGAAGGCCTGTCGAATTGCAGTGAAGGAGACCATTCAAGCCTACAGAAGATTGAAGCTGTTAGAAGCCGCTGGGAAAGGTTCAAGCATAAAGCGCTGCAAACGAGATCTCTGCGACCAGAAGGCAATAATGTAAGCCCTTGTAGATAATGATGGAACAACGCAAACGTCTTGAAGAGCGATGGAGGCCATCGTTCAAGAATTCTACACAGATCTGTTAAGATATCAACAACTATCGACCCATCAGTCTTCTCTCGGTTGTCTACAAGATCTTCACCAAGATACTGCTCAATCGTATTGAGCGTTGCTTGGATGAGTATCAGCCAGTGGAGCAAGCAGGGTTTCGTTAGGATTTCTCCTGCGTGGACCATATTCAGACTGTCTCACAGCTCATCGAGAGTAGCCGCGAATACCACCTCCCACTTGTCTTTGTTATCATGAATGATCGGAAAACGTTCGACTCTGTGGAAATCAACGCCATTCTGAACGCGCTTGTGCATGCTGGTATAGCATCGCCCTACATCCGACTTCTCGACGAATGCTTCTCGAACACATCGACCACCATCCAGTTGTTCGATCGGATGCTTAAAATTCCTATCGGGAAAGGAGTACTGCAGGGAGACACGATTTCTCCTAAGCTATTCACAGCGGCACTCCAGGATGCCATGAAGGCCTTGAACTGGGACGATAAAGGCTATCTTGTGGACGGTAAACGGATCAGCAACCTTCGCTTCGCCGACGATATTGTTCTCATCTCTACCAGCACGGCAGAAGTCGAGGAAATGCTGAACGAGCTCAATGTGGCAGGTATGAAGATTGCATTGGACATGAATATGTCCAAAGTGCGATTTATGGTCAACCAGTGGTGTAACACGGGACTCGTAAGGATAAATGGAGTCGCTCTACAACAGGTCGACTCCTACGTCTATCTGGGAAGAGAGCTGAACATGCATTACGACCTCGCTCCTGAAATCGCCCACAGGAGACGCGCAGCATGGGCAGCCTTCAGTTCGATTCGCGAAGTCACCGATCAGGCCAAGGATGCCGGCCTCAGGGCCTCGATATTCAACGCCTCTGTGCTGCCTGCGATGTGTTACGCGACGGAAACCTGGCCCGACAACAAGACAATCGCCAGAGCAATGCAAACTACGCATCGTGCAATGGAGAGATGCCTTCCGAGGACAAGCCTTCGTCAGCAATGGCAAGAAGGCCTACGAAGCTCGGAGCTACGGGAAAAGCCGCAATTAGCAGACCCGCTGCAGTACATGAAGAAGTCCAAATATCGCTGGGCCGGACACCTGCCTCGACGAAAGGACGATAGATGGAGTCTCCTTGTCACAGAATGGCCCCCGAGAGACCATAAGAGACCACTGGGACGACCGCAAACGCGATGGACAGAGTCATTCTCAAGATCTTTCAGAGAGCGGAGTCTGCCTCACTGGATGCAAGCAGCCCAGAGATCGAGCGGTCTGGAAAAGTTGTGGTCCCCGCTGAGAAGACCTCCAGCCGACAAAAGGACCATCAAAGTATCAAAGTAAGTATCAAAGTAAGATTGGGCTGCAGCAAAAAAAAAATTTCTTCTATTTTTGACTTTGTGTCTGAGAAATTTATTGAGGCATGCTATACTCTTATCATACACTGCCGTTACCACTTCACAGTCCAATCGCCTAAAGATTTGAAGAAAATGGTTTTCCTGAAATCTGAATTTGTACTCCGCTTCCTTCATTAAAGATTCTAGAGAAATTAAGCTCTATTGGAATCCAAACAGCCGAAAGATACAGATACGCGATTGCCACTCATGCCAGCGTAAGCTGACTAAGGCCGGGGAATGCTTCCAAGAGGCGCTTTGTGAGAATTCTGCCGCGAGTGACCCAATTGTTAAAGCAAATTCCGCTACCGCAGACGCGTGGCTGCCGGCATGCGCGATGGCTTCCCTGGTCCCTGGTCTATCGCCGACATGGCTTACTTTCTGTCACAGCGCGCGATGTTTAGCGTTGATCCTGAGTGGATTGCCGTCGCAGTCTTGCAGAGCGTGAAGCAATACGATGAGCACTGAGAACTCCTTGCCCTTTCGTGTCGCTCTGCAAAACGCATCGCCACGACTCTGTCGTGGGACCGACTCATTAGCCACTCAACAAGGTAGCACAGACCTGTTGGTTTACCGTGAAGGCGTGTACATGGATATGAGTGAAAATAGAAGTAAAGCAATCTAATGGCAACAGTAGTAACTCTGAAGCTAATAATGGAAAGTCTGGCCATCTTCTATGTATCCAACAGAACGAGCAGCCGAACTCATGTTATGGTTACGCCCCTTCATCGAACTTGTGCGGATATCCTCTTCGCGGGTATCATTGAAAACAAATAAGTGATGAAAGCTATGTCATGGCAGTGAATGACATCTACCTCCTCAATGAACCCTGAAACTGAAGGAAAACTCCTCACCAGGAAAACTCCTAGTTAGGAGCAACGTTGAAAAAAAAACAGCATACAGTGCTTTCGCTGTGAGTCCTCATTCGCCCGCTTAAATCCTAGCACTCACACCACTCCGCAACATGTGTCTGCGCCTTCTCATCTGTGCAACAGAAGCATTGAATTTCAATGAAATGCTGTCTCTTTCCCGCGACAGCTGTAGGTTGTTCACATCTAGTAGTTTTTAGATCTCATTTTCGGTAACAGATTAAGGTGAAGCATTTGCCACTGCAAGATTTTAGTGAATACTCGAACTATGTGATAGTTTTTGCCAGACTCCATACGCTGATCAACGATAGAAATAAGGAAACATTACAGTTATTATCCTTTCGATCGTGCGAGTTTTTGTAATCTCCGTAACTCTTTCTCTAGTCCTTCTTGATGGTGACTTTGCTGTTCTCTTAAAAAAAGCCTATATAGAACCTAGAAATAATGCAGCAGTGTGCAATTAAGAGAAACTTGCGTGCAATTATAAAGGGTATTAGGAAAGCTACATACGGTTCCTGGTGATTGCTGAGTAGTTGTTCCCACGTATTGGTCCTTAAATGAAAAAAACTAAATTCAGTGAATAGCAGTGCAGTTTCAGCAGGCATAGTAACTGAGAGTATCTAACCTTTCTCGGCGATGGCTCTAGAGCAGTTCTCGTGCCCTCATCCTTAAAAGTGGGGACCGTTAGCGATATTGAAAAAAGATTCATCGCCATGCACTGTTTAAAGCCACTGACGATGTTTGGCTGAGCATTCATCTCACCTTTCTCGGCGACAGCTCTGGAGCAGTCCTCGTGCCCTCATCCTAAAAGTAATGTTTTACTTGTTTTGAACACTTGATAAAGTTGACTGGTTAGTTAAAAGTTGTTATCCTAATAGGAATATTTCTGCAGATATTGTAGAATAGGCAGAACATGATAGGATAGGATAAGATAGGGTAAGCAGGTTTCGACAGGATAGGCAATTTTTTAACTAAAGCAGGTATTTGACACACTGTCACATCTTGTTTCGTGGAAACACGATTTTCGTGGATAGGTAACGCAGTAAGGCGTCGCTAGATCAGTAGTGTCATCGCTTTATAGCAGATCGGAGCATCCACTGCCTTCTCAGAGCGAAAGTGTAACTCAGAAAGAAGACAGTGTGGCGCATCAGTCACAATTGTCGAAGATTACGATAAACGATAGAGTTTTGAATCGCAAGTCGTAACTATGAGAGCACTGCATCGGTTACATTCCTTATCCAAGCTCGAATAAACTGAAGGAATACAAAACGACAACATAGAGCGAAAATAGAATCGCAGATTATTATAACGCAACATGCTTGCCGCTGCGTCAGCCATGCCTTACCCTATACAGTGCTGCAGCAACGGCGTGATATCTCAAAGCGCTCAGCTTGATCCCTCAAGTGCTACAATTTTGAGGCTTTAACTCGCCCTCAAGACATCAGCAAAGAATGGGTTATTACTACCAATCTTTGCATTCTCGAAATAAGAGATTTGCGACTAGATTTGAACAGGTTACGTGGAGCGGTTGGTGCGATGCATAAATCTACAACGCCACAGAAGCCACAAACTTTCTGGACAATTGTGACAATCTAGGTTGAAGAAGTGCTGCAGGGAAAAACCTCAAACACATTACGACGTCCCAAAATAAAACTAGCATTAAAGAATAAGAATCCAGAATCAGCGCACTCTGGTATGAAATTAATTCACTAGGAGGAAGCAGAGAAGATGTTTCAAACTACGTCAAATGTGCATGCATCGATTATTCTCCTGCACATATCAAGGAGGACTCTGGAACCCGAACTGTGACTCTGGATTCCACCCGTGATTCAGATGCATAGTTCACATCCAAACGGTTTTGAAAATTAAAATAAAATTTAGGGCATGCAACAAAAACGAAGGGACAAAGAAGCAGGAACTCTAGTAAGGAATTCTAGTTTGTCAAATCTAGATAATCATAGCAGTAGACGAATCCTGCTGCTGAATTAGGTATTTGTAAGCCTACAGCTCAATTTCTGGGGGATGGCTCTGGAACGGTCCTCCTGTCCTCGTCGTAAAATACGACTTGGTTTGACAGGGACCGATGCCTGAGAAAAGGCGGCTCTCTAGTTCCAGTTGCCGAACTATTTGGCTTATGTTAATAGAAAACGAAGTTTGAGAACGGTCGATTCGTCTCTAGTTCTAGTTGTCATCAGAATTTTACGGCACCTGCCACCCATTTGTTTGTACAATTCTACAACTCACCTTTCCCTCACAAGGGAGGCCCATGAACTTCCCCAAAGGATTCACAACGTTTCCTACATGGTCTTGTAGAGCATTGGACATGGATCACAGAACTGTGTTTCGTTTTTGCTACGGTCCACTGTTTGATCCCAAAATGGCAAAAAACGGTATCACTTCAGGGCAGGCTGATAAAGCAAAAGTGACACTGAAATGGTCGTGTTGTGCTCTATACTTAACTTACAAAAGGTCTGGATCTCAAACTAAAGTTGGATTGTAGGAGTACGATAACTTCCTGCCCTTGATAGACGAATTTAAGGTGTGCATTAAAGTGATTCATTCGCAACGGCGTCCGCTACGAATCGGTGGGTGGTAGAATAGCGAAGCGGACTTGCGGGAGGGGTCGAGGGTTCGATCCAGGGGGTTGGGTTTCTGCGGCGCTAGTTGGACTTCTGTCATTTTTGCAAGTGAAGAGTACATTTTGGCTTCCGTAGGGTACCTTCATCGCTTCCTAAACCTGCTTTCAACTTGTGTCAGATGTGGAAGAAGCTGGTTTTGTGTTGTGGATGTCGCACGTTCATTGAACCACGCTTGCCTCGCTGAGGAAGCACTCTCAGATGCTGTCCCTTTATGACCACTTTGAAATGTTCTCAATTAGTTTTGGAAATGTTTCTCGATGTCACTTCATTTGCGAACACGATCGACATATACTGACTTGTCCCATCATCAAGACATGCTCATCGTCCTTCGAATTTCTTTGTGGATCTTTTTCATTCTTCTCGAAACTTTCACTATTTCAGCTGTTACCAAGTGCAACATATTTTATCCAACTCGCCTTGTTGTGTGTTTCTTCCTTACCACTCTCGTGTACAGTTACGGGAGACAGGTCGTGGCATTGCAGATAGGAGTACTTGCACTCACTCCCTTAACTCGAGGTCGAAGAAAACTTTGTCCCAAATTCATCTGTAGGTTATTTGGGATGCAGATCACAAATCTGTCAACCAATTTCCGTCAAGAGATAGAGGCAGAAATTACTATGGGTATGTGTAAATAAACAAGTGTGCACAGGATAGACCGGCACTGCTGCCTTTCACTACTCCAAAGGTCGAGAAGACGTCGAACGGAAAAGTTTCGCTCAAAAATTGACCATGGTGATTACTTGGGTGCTGATCACGGATATGATGTTTTTTTGAAATTTCGGTAGACTACGGTAGGTTACAGTAGATATGGGTGACTAAATCTGGTTCGTTAGTAGAATCGAGTTCTTCTCCAATGTGGTCTTCTTCAGTGTTATTTTCCAACCTTTGACTTTGATATGCAAAATAGTGGAAGAAAACTAAAAATCTAGCAAAATATGGCAGATTTGTGGTCGGCAGCTTAAATAATTCCCAAAGGCAATGTCCGAAGTCAGGGTGAAATCGGTGGTCACCACCTCGTCACCCTTATTCACCGCTACCCAATAACACGGTATCTTACCGAAGAAAAAATGTACTCTTCTTTTGTAAAAGTGGGAACAGATCACCTAGCAAATCCCCCAACCTTCCGGAATCGAACCCTCGTCCCCTTTCCGAAAGTCCGCATCGCTGCACTCGATCATCAGATCGCTGCCACCATCGATGCGAATAAATCCCTTGAATGCACAGTGCAGCTTCGTCTAGGAATCAGTTAAGTTAGTTAATTATCATCTACTATAACCAAACTTTAATTTGAGCTCCTTGCCTTTTGCAAGTTAGGTCCAGAGCACGGGAGGATTATTCCAGGCGTCACTTATCCTCCATCAGCCCTCCCTGAAGTAATGCCGTTTTTTGCCATTTTCGGCAAAAATGAAACATAGTTCTGTGATCCGATGATCCGATGCTCTACAAGGCCATATAGGTCACGTTGAGAATCTTTGGGAGAAGTTCATGGCCTCCCATGTCAGATGGCTCTTGAGCCGTCCTCGTGCCCTCGTCCTAAAATGTGGCTTGGTTTAACAGGGGTGGATTTAACAGGAGTGGAGGCCCTGATCTGATCTGGGTGACGTACCCCAATCAGTTGAATTGTTATTAGAATTTTTTTAGGTTCGGTGACACTGCAGGGGTCCTCATGTTTGCGGAAGTTGGGTGACGCTCAAGGCTCTCCACCGATCAAAGAATAAGTGAGCTTTGGGTTGACGCCTTAGGCGCCTTCTATACTCCCGTCGCGGCGCGGCGCGTCAATTTGGGGAGCGGCGTGGCCAGTCGCTCTTATGAAATAGTCAGTTGGAAGATTTTTCGGATAAAACCATGATGGATGCCCAAAAAGTGGAAGCGCTGAGTAGTGTTCTAAGGTGTGAAAGCGATAGCTTACTAGAAAGAGTACAGCATCTGGCAGAAAGAATGCTGGAGCAGGAGGATACAATAAAACGCTAATAACTCAAGTTGACCAATTAGAGATGCGAGATTGGACGAGCAGCGCGGAGCAGTTGAGCATCACCGGACCGGTTCCCGTCGCGGAATGCATGGAGCGTAATGGTGTGCTAATTGAGATTGAACATTCCGGGTGGGATTTTAAAATATCGGCCATAGGAAGCGAATAATGGAGGGAAGTCTATTTCAGGAATCTGTGACCTCAGGCTAAACGAGTGGGATCCACATGTACTCATGGCATACACAAAAGAACGAATTCGGAAAGGGGACGCGGTACCTACGTTGGGCACAGGTACGCCCACTCGTCAAATGAAAAGTTGTAAGAGCGAGAGCACGTAAAGTAGCAATCATGGCTTTAACCCATTTATCGAGTAAATGAAACTCAGCTCGCCATCTGAAGCGTCGCCGTTCGATGTTAGAGCGAAGCATAGCATTAAGAGATTCGTAAGCGTGTTTTCCATTAAATATCCAAGCCCAATGTGAGACGATAGAAGCAGGGCACAACTGTTTGAAAGCTTTTTGAGAAAATATACTTCAACCTTGCACGAAACCCTTTTTGCTAAAGAAGACACTTTTGATGGAATTGTATGGGCGATGGCGGAAAGGAAAAAAGTAGACTCAAATGGAGAGTGCGACACAACTATCAACGCTAACCATGAGAGAGGAGCAAATCAATGCCGAGTTTTGTCTTGTATTTAGTCGGGCATACCCTGATACCCTCCGGAGAATGTGTCGCTGCAAAAAACAGAGATCCTGTTTAGACAATTAGCTAAATGGGAGGGCAGCTATTGTATCGCTTAAGAAATTGAAATCACTAACAGGAGCCTGGTGTATGAAAAAGTTAAAGTTGCGCTTAGATTAGAAAGTCATAGGAAAATGGCAGGTAACATGGCACTGCAAAAGCATGATAGCACTAGGTGTGCGTGCCTTGCAACAGGAAAGAGGCAACGGGGAGACAAAAAAGCCTGGGTAATGGCGGAAAACAGATTACTTCTGTACGACAGCCGTACATTTTAGAAGCGACGAGTAGGTCCGGGACAGAGGGACTTAGAGCACCAGAATCGAAGCAAAACCCTGTAGAGAGCCCGGTGAAGGGAGTAACTGCAGTGTTCTAACTGTTGCAAAAAAAGGACATGAGGATAAGGACTACCGAGGAGCTACTAGACAAGAGCGACCTATCAAAGTTGCGAATAGTGGAGTAGCAGACGGGCAAACCTTTTTTTCAACCTTGTTGGAGAACTTGCTGGGTAGTTCGCTAGCTAGCAACTCGGATGTGACAGGAAGAGAGCTTTTTGGACCTAAGTCACTGATAATATTCGACCTTATGGATATAAAGATAAAAGCACTGTTTCATACAGGGTCGGAAACGTCAATTGTTCCTCTCTCTCATTCGCCTTGCGCGTGAGGTGGACGTGGTCGCGTACGACAGGAGAATCTCTAGTTAGGGGCCATAGTGAGAAACGCTTCAGGCGAGCAAATGATGTTCCTTGTTACAATCAGGATGGAAGTAGGACTGAATGGCATAAAGAAATGGATTGCATTTCATGTAGGCGAAGGGCAGGATCATGTCATAATTCGAGGAACGAACGCTCTGGAAGCTTTTGTACTTGAAAGAAAATGCACTTATGACAAATAGAATCAGCAAGAAAGCGAGGATGAGAACGACAACAGTACGAACTACGAGCGAATACAGGCTGTAGTGCAATCGGGAACTTCCAAATCGCCAAGATCTTCCAAACTTGTAAGGCTATCGGGATTATCAGAAGATTGCATGTTCTGGTCGAATCACAGTGCACTAGTTCATGGATGCTGTAAGGCCTCAGGGGATGGAACAACAGATATTCTAGTAACAAATACAGCATATGAGGTATAGGTATCACACAAAAGAGTCAAGTAGTGGGAAAATTTGGAAACGACGAAGAATTCAAAGTGAGGATGACTTCGGAGGAATCTGACATATTGGACAGCGTAGGACAACAATCGAATAGGCTGCAAAACGTTAAAAAACATACTAAAAGGGAAGAATAATCTGACTCCAGCGCTGATGTCCATGTTGGAAGAGTTCGCGGATATCTTCGCAGTGAGAGATAAGGAGCTGACGCGGACAGACCTGTAGCCGTACTCATGAAGCGACGGGAGCAGAAAGGTAAGCGAGATCTTTCCGCAATCGCGCCACTCCCTTCCCGGCCTCCCGGTACGCGGTTGGTTTTCATGTTCATATTCGTTTCATGAACAGGCATTTCCATCTCCCGACGAGGTCGCCTCCCGCAGGAAGCCATAAATGTTCCCGAGAACGTTCATGAATACGGCTACTGGTCACTCATGAGATTGATACGGGCGACAATAATCAAGCAGAAGACTAGGCCGGTGCCTATGGGAACTCGAAAAGAAATCGAAAATATAATTAAAGACGTAGTAGAGAGAAGGGATGAGATAGAAAAAGCCAATCGGAATGGGCCTCACCGGCAGCGTTGGTGCGTAAGAAAGATGGATCGCTTCGTCTGTGCATAGACTACAGAGCATTGAACAAGGTGACAAATTGGATGCATACCCCATGCCCAGCATAGACACGGTTTGGCAAAATTTGGGAAGAAAGAAGGTATTCTCAGCCTGGATTTAGATTTTTTTTACTGGCAAATCGAACTGTCAGATAGTGCGAAGCTAAACTCCGCCTTCACGTCCAGTGAGGGACTGTTCCAATTTAACTGTTCCCATTCGGTCTTTCTACAAACCCTGCGAGGCTTCAACATATGATGGCGGCAGTGAGCGGCATTATGAAGTGCTAGGACTTGTGTTTAAGGATATGAGAAAAACAAGGCTGAGGTTGAAGGCTCAGAAGTGCGAATTGTCTAGAGGCGGAGTAAGCTTCCTGGGACATGTAATAAATCGAAATAGTTTGGTGATGGATCCAAACAAAATAAACAAGATAAAGGATTACCCGAGACCACGAAATGTGGCTGAAGTAAGGACCTTCTTAGGGATGACGTCATGTTACAGGATGTTTACTCTAAGATTTGCAAAAATTTCGGAAAAACTGTACAAGTTAACAAGCCTAAAAGTAAGCTGGAGGTGGTCAGAACAAGAGGAAAAGGTCTTGAAGAGCTCAAGCAAAAGCTATCCAAAACCCCAGTATTACCAGGATCTCATACACGCCGAAGATGGCTCTTGTTATTTATACGGATGCGTGTAAAATGGTACAGGCGCAGTGCTATGCCAACAGGAAGAAGATAAATTATTACATACAATCTAGCCTGCCTCTAAGAAATTATCGAAAGCCAAGAAAAACTAACATATTACAAATTTTGAAACGCTGGCTGTGGTTTTTGCAGCAACAAAATTTCATTTCTGTATATATAGGTTTCACACGATAGTAACGACGGATCATAAACCACTGAAACCACTCTTTTCAAGCAAACTAATGTATCCACACGAGTCCTAAGATGGGCCTCTCCAACATCAAAATACAAGGTCGAAGTAAAACGCGTAGCTGGTAAAGTAACTGTGGCGGATGCTTTGTCACGAGGCACCACAAAGCCCGACGATAAGGATCCTATTCCCGAGGACGAGGCAATCAGATGCAGAATAATCGCTGAAGAATCCGACTGATTGAAAGAGTTAAGAGACAACCCAGATTTTCGAGACGTGATTACCGCTGTACTCAAGGGCGACAGCGATTGACTCGTTAGGCTACCGCGTAATAACACGCACTACGTATCAGCTGACTTTGTAATTGATGACGACTCTTTGAAACTGGTAGAGGAAGACTGCATGGTGAAGGTAGTACGCAAATCACAAAGAGAAAGAGTTGTCACGTGAAGGCATCCTTGCGGGTCATTTCAGTGCATGTAAACTTTGGAGACAGTAAAAAAGAGTGGTGTTTGGGAATAGTTGCTGGACATTACGAAGTAAACAAAATGCTGCCAAATGTACATCATAACAAACGCGAAGGAGAAAACGTTCCACCGCTTAAGCCGATCACTGCAAATAAACCTTTAGAGTTTGTGGGGATTGATATGGTAGAATTCGGCTGTCTGAAAAAGGAAGTCGTTATGCTCTGGTCCTTGTAGATCGCTTCGTTAATTTCGCAAGTGTCTAACCTTTACCAGACAAAAAGGCTAGCACAGTAGCTAGAGCTTTCTTCGAGAGCTGGGTGTAGGCGGCCCAAAAGGTTGCACTCGGATCAGGGGACAGAGTTTGTTACCGGTGTGTTAGGTGAGCTATGTGAAGTGTCAGGAATCTAGCAATCGATGACAAAGGGCTACAGTTATAGAGAAAACGGAGTCACAGAAAGGGTAAATGAAACCCTGATTAGAACACTTAAGAAAAAAAAACAGCGATCCCCGCTGAATAGGACTTATTTCTTACGATGACAGTTTTTGCCTACAATTCGGTACCACACGAAGCTACTGGACGATACCCTTTTACTGCATGCGTTTGACTCAAATTTTCCAGTAAACAGAATTCCAGAAAATGATCTGAATCCGAACTTCATTGATTATGACGAGTACAAATATGAACTGCTGAACAGCATAGAATTCGCGCACAGCGCTGCAAAGGAATTAAATGAACGGCATAAAGAAAGCATCAAGGCGTGGTATGATAGAGTCGATCCAGAAAAGTTACCAAGAGTAATAGACAGTCTGGTTAAAATTAGTGAGAACTCGGCACAAGTATAGGTAAAAGAGAGCCAATTAGGATGCATTTTGGTATGCTAATAAAGGTCCCTCCAGAAATCGACAACACTCCATTAGAGACCAGATCTAGAAGAAGTAACCTGTTGAAAAACGATGCATCAGTAGACGGCAACGACGCATCAGTAGACAACAACGCCTTACGATTATTCTCCGACTATTGCCAACGCGTTCGCTTCGGTCCAGATGATCAATTTTGTTGTAATATGGATGATCGCGTGTTCGGATCCGTTGTCCCAACATCTGTCCCTGCTACAGAAGCGATTACCTTACTCCGATTGTCTCGTTGGCCAGATTGCTGTCAGTTACTGTCAGTCTTCGTGAAGGAGTCGGACTAGGAGAGCAAAAGGTACCTAATGAGTAACAGTCACACGTATTCGTCACCGTCACAGGAGTGGAGCTACGTATACTCCAAGCAGAACTGTGAGCATACCAAAAAGCATCTGATGGTACATGATGAGGGCAACGTTGTGCTGACGTACTCCAGTGGAAGCGATATGGACCTGTCGCAGGTGAATGATCTAATCAATGCAGGTATAAGATTCGCAAGGATCCAAGACTGGATTGAAGTATGTGGGAGGCGCACACCGTCTCCAATTCTGGTCGCGCTTCCCCGTGGATTAAAGAACTATGTATTGTTATTCTGCCGGAAGACATCGAAGTATTGATCTACCCAAATTTAAATTTACACGACTTATATTCAGACTTGCGAAGTAGAAACGAAATTCGAGCCTGCATATTCGCTTCGCCAACATCAGACAAGTTGGATTATCCTGGCTGCAAGAATGTTGCATTTCGTTCGTCAGGACACCTAGCTGATAGCCATCAGCGGACCACGCTGAGATGCGTTAGATATTAATAGGCAGAGGACAACTGACGCATGTAATGTCGTTCGCGAAACATGCACGACTATGACAGGGAATGTAATCGTCATCATGACTTCTGTCCCGCAGCTGGCGGGGCCATTTTCTACCATGGGAGAAATTGTAAAGCCGGATTTCCCAGAATCATATCCGATAACAGCTTCGAAGGCGTTTTCCGAGAAGCTGGAAGTCGCTGTTAAACAACATATTGGAATGAAACTATGGCACGTACGAGCGAAGCCGCGCGGATGGAACGCTGTATACAAGAGGAACAGGCAAGGGGAATGTGACAAACATCGTCCTCGTGTGCAAATGTATCATCATTATCAACAAGAGGTAGGGGATTCCATCGTGGACGTCGTTCTAGGTTCCGGTACTAAATTCAATTCGGCATTGTATCGATTTTTAAGCGAGTAACGCTGTAACTGAAGCTCGCGTTTTATGGTTAACCTTGTACTAGATCTTCACTTAAAGGAAACTGAGAATTAACCAGATGCAAAAACTACGTTTGAAAACTGTCAAGTCCTGAAATAGACATCATTTGTGACTGATCATCATATTGTGAAAATAAATCGGGGAATCATAAAGGCTTGTAGTTCAATGCCGAAATGGAGAAGCCGTGAGCGAGCATGTTGGCATGTATGCGATGGCGAGGGAGCCATCAACTTAGGAGGGGATGCCATACAGTTTTAGGAGTTCAGGGTTTAGGTTAACAGGGACGTCAATTCGATCGCAGAATGAAAATTTTGACCTCAAATATCGAGCGCAAAATCGTATATAAAAGGAGAGCTCGAGCCGATGATTCACTCGTGATTAGTTTTCTCGTAGTTCACTGTTTCATGTGTTCTCGTTCCGATCTGTTATTCCTACGATAAACTTTTTTCTCCATCAATCATCTCTAGTCTGATCGGTGCAACCACAACCGTTTTCACCTCTCAAAGAGTGATCTTGCCGGGCAACCGACATTACAGGAGTCGTCTCTTATTCTAGTTGTGAACAGAATTTGACGGCACCTGCTACCGGTTTGTTGGTGCACACAGGCATGCTACAACCCACCTTTCTCGGAGATGGCTCTGGAGCGGTCCTCGTGCCTTCATCCTAAAACTTTAAAGAAAATGTTACAGAAACGAAAAGAGAAAGAACCAGGAAATGTTAAATCAGTGTAAAATTCTAGTTATTCGTAGTATTTGAGGACTACTGCTACTTGGTTATTTATCTGTACAACCTGTAACCCACCTTTCTCTCAGACGGCTCTGGAGCTGTCCTCGTGCCCTCGTCCTGAAAGTTGGCTTGCCTTAACAGAAAACAAAGTCCGAGAATGGTGGAGTCGTTTTTATCCTAGTTGTCAACAGAATTTGACGTCACCTACTACAGATTTTTTTGTGCACATGGATGCTTGAAAACCGGATACTCTCTAGCTCCTGTACTTTGAGAACACCTGGGCCCGTCTCGGGGTGGCGGGCCTCTCTCGGGGTGCCCGATCTGCGGGTTCTGCCTTGCGATTTTGGGCCTTCAACCCGCGATGCATATGGCTCCCACCACGCTCGGGGAACTTTCGAGCCCTATGTGTAGCGCCTGGTACGTAGGCACGGGATAGGCTGTATATTTATCGCCGAAAATGTCAGCTGCTCGCTGTTGCGCACTCATGCGCGTTCGAAGAAAAAGGTAGTAAAGGAAGTCGGGGGCACAGTGGGTTGGGAATTATGTTGCGGCGTTAGTGTTTTATTTTTATTTTCTGGTAGCACACCGTTTTTCTGGTGTTTACTGTTCGCGTGTTTGTCTGTTCGCGAGTTCTAGTTTATCTGTTTATTGGTTTATTTTAATTTTAAGACGAATAGTGTTGCAAGCTTGAGTGGACCAACTCGTGTTAAAGAAAATAGAAATTGACATGAGGAAATGTGTAATGGTAAATTTTCCGGAAAATCGTGAAGGCTCTAGTCTCCTTTTAGGAAGGACTGCTTTTAGATGCTCAATTTCTGAACCAAAGCTTCATTAAAACTCGTCTTATCCTGGCGAGACTCTATACTTCAAGAAATTTCATATCATGATCTTTTCAAGGAAATTCATATCATAGTCCTTTCACAGCTTTGTGCCACCAAATAGTCTGAATAGGCGTTCGCTTTAAAAGCAAACCTATAATACAAATGACCGTCCTGAATTAATTTTCGGATAAGCTGGCAACGCTTTCTTGAAAAGTTATTTGTTAAGAGCACATGATCACTTAGTTAAATGTACCTGGCAGCACGATACAATGGTCCACTTTACCGCCGTCTACTGCCCAATGGAATTAATTTTTTATGTTGAATTAGTTTTGCAGTACAATAAAAATGCTGATGCTAATGCTTTTAAACATGAGTAAAGTCGAAAATGCAAGTAACAAATTTTTCTGAAACAAACAGATCAATGGCGCTCGAAAAAGTAGGAATGGTGAAAGGTAAGGTCTAATTTATAGAAAAATGCAGTTAAATACTCCTTTTGCTCACTTCGTAGGCGACATTCCGCGCGAATCATGTTTTTCTTCGCTGTCTGCAGCATCGCCTTACGTCGGAGTAGGGGCCCCAAACCCCGTGAGGACTGTGGAGTACGATACCTCTCCAGAGATGTGCATCGCGGGGTTCCACCGCCTTTTAAATCATTCGTCGACGGGAGCCTCCCTGCCGAGATCTGCATACCGACCCCGCTGCCTAATTAGGTATTTATAGGTCTATAGCTCACTTTTCTCGGGGATGGCCCTGGAGCGGTCCTCGTACCCTCGTGCTAAAAGTGGGAACTACTGGAACGGAAATACGAAGAACCAGGAATGTTCACATTCTAGTCATTCGTAGTATTTGATAACTACTGGTGCCTACCAGGGAACTGTCTCCGGCATATGTCTAAGGGGTAAAAATGAATAACACTACGAGAAGCTGCGCCCTTGAAGTAGTAGGAAGGCATGTTTCGTTTTTGCAAAGTCATTGAACCCAAGCAGTTAGGGGCCCTCTGAAAGTCCTGTATTGAGTTGAACAATCAGCGTGCAGGGCCCTCTGAAAGTCCTGTATTGAGTTGAACAATCAGCGTGCACTTTGCACGTTTGTGCGTACGATCCGTGGAGATAAGAGAGGTGGTAAAAGACACCGGTGCAAGCAGCTCGGTTGCGCAGTGGGAAGCGGCGGTGAATCAAAGGCACGGCGGGGTGATGTGTTCGATTCAAGTGCCTTGCCGAATTTTATCGTTTTCAATGTTATTCCTTCTTTGGTATCTATCACCTTCCCAACTCTCCCTACGCGTATATTCCACTTCAGGCTGCCATGAACGTGCTCCGTAAGAGCTTTATACGTGAATCCTCCTCTATATACCACACTCTGTGCTCTCCTCAGATTTCTGATAGGACGGTTATGATTATGATTAAGGGACACATTGGTAAGGGATTGGAGTATGTAGCACAGAGTGCTTGATCTGATAGGTGCCTAAGCACGATGTTCATTCTTTCTGACCAAATTTCATCATGTGCAATTACATGTAAAAAGGGAAAATTTTAAAGGAAGCAGAGTGAACACATGGGCTTCCACAATTCTAAGATGCTATTGGTTCTATTATGAAGGAGTCAAAACTGGGAGCCTATATTCTGTTCAATAGACACAGCATTCTAACAATGTCTACGTGCCAGAAGTGTTCTCCATAACACAAAGTCAAAAGAACTGTGCTGAACCAATACACTTGCTACAATCATTGAAACGAGGGGGTTTCAGACTTAGTGTACATTGGAAAGCACATCCAAAAGCATGGAAGTGCTGGCGCAATTCATAAAAAACCCAAGGAAAGCGTGACGTCCACTTTTTTGCCCGCTGTGGGTGAAATTCAAGGCTCATCATCGATTGTGGTATTGTTTAGTATTAGGTTATCAGGAATCGGTTGAATTCCTCAGTTTTTCTGTCATTTGTTATCATTCAATTGCCGTTCTGAGAGAGCACACATCTGAAAGAGGGGCCTGTCGGTTAGAGTAGCGGGTACTGTACGTTGGTAGTGAAAGAGTGTGTCAGACAGCGAGCTGCGTGCAGAGAGCATGGGGGCTCGGAGGGAGGGAGACAACGCGACGAAAAACAGCCTGCCAAGTGCTCCTGCAACGGCTAGCAACTCGTTCGAAACGGCAGCCGCAGCCGTTGTCCCCGCACCCAAAATCGTGAGCATTTGCATCCACTCGATCTCACCTAGCGTGGGCCCACGTGCAAAAAAAGGCAGGCGATCGTTGTTCAAGTCCAGTTATACCCCACTGCCCGTCGAAGATGTACAACCGCAAACCGCATACACTTATGATGAGACAGACAGCGGGGACAGACATAATTCCAACGCCGCGCGAACCCCCGTGGGTCGGTGCGCGACGAAAATGGGAGAGTTGTCGCGGTCCGACTGCTTCCGACAGGGACGGCTAGACGCGTAATAGACGCGCACATTGGGATAACGCGCAGGGGGATGAAACTAGGAGGAAACCTGATGTAATGCATTAATAGATTGGAACTTCTGAGTTTGAAAGAACATTGCTCTCTTAGTTGTCAGTTAGTGTATACTATGCCACACGACGTTTTTAAGTGAATTTTTCTTTCCTTACAACTCGCAACAATGCCGAGGTTTCAAGAAGAGAAAAGTTTGAGATTATTGCTTTTTTATTTATGCGTCCACAACAGCACAGCTTTTGCATCAGCTGGCCCCCCGCCATTTTGAGTAATGAGAATCACATTTATGGAGTTTAACGCAAATAGAGTCGGGTGGGGGGTTACCAATAGGACAACCATACAAAATGGTTGGTGCATGCTGTACGAAACTGGATTTCTTGCAGCACTGGTGTGTTCCACCCCTATAGTAAACGGAGGCAAGTCGTTTCTTATGCAACTTCACATACGCATTTCTTCCTACAAAAGTGAATACCTTTTATCGTCGTTTTGATCATAGTGATTGATCGTGGGTCGTGGGTCTTGAACATTGGCGAGATTATGTGCTCCGCGGCTAACCATGCGTCACCGAGCGCACGTACGCGGCGTCGCGTTTGAGTTACGTCCTAAAGCTGCCGGTAGCAGGTAGCTGCTGCGTCCCAGCAGGTTAGCGAGTATAGGTTATCGTCATCTTCAAGCTTATCTGTAGACGTCGGCACGTTGATCTTGAAACTTCGCTGGTGAACCGACCATTTAAAAATTTTAAAATATAGACAGGTTCTTTATTGATGATGTGGTGCAAAGATATTTTTCAAAAAGTTGGTCATGATGATTCGCCGTGATATGAGTGTATGCTCAATTGGTCGAGATCGAGGAGGGGTAGAAAAAAATTTCAAACAAACTTTACTTAAGAGAGTTATCTGGGGAGATGATACGAACATGACATTCATTTTCATTCATCTATGTTTACAACCTACAACTCACCTTTCTTTCAGATGGTTCTGGAGCGGTCCTCGTACCCTCGTCCTAAAATGTTTTTTGGTTTAACAGAAATGGATGCTTGAAAACCGACGACTGTCTAGTTCCAGTTGTCAACAGAATTTGAGGACATCTGCTGCTGAATTAGGTATTTATAAGCGTAAAACTCACCTTTCTGGGAGATCGCTCCGGAGCGGTCCTCGTGCCCTCGTCCTAAAATTTGGCTTCGCTTAACATAGAGGGATGTTTAAGGACAGTGGTGTCTCTAATTCTAGTTATCAACAGAATGTGACGGCATCTGTCACTCACGCATCTTCTAATAACTTGTTTATGTATCAATGCAAGCTATGACCCACTTTTCTGGGAGATGGCTCTGGAGCGGTCCTCGTACCCTCGTCCTAAAAGTTGGAAACCTGTGACTGGAACGGAAGGACAAAGAACAAGGAGGGCTAACATTCTAGTTATTCATAGAAATTGAGGACACTTGCTACATAGTTATGTATCTTTTCAACCAGTAACCCACCTTTCCGGGAGATGGCTCTGGAGCGGTCCTCGTGCCCTCGTCCTAAAATTGGGCTTCGCTTAACATAGAGGGATTTTTAAGGACAGTGGCGTCTCTAATTCTAGTTGTCAATTTGACGGCAACTGCCACTTACGCATCTTCTACTAACTTGTTTACGTATCTATTCAACCAGTAATTCACCTTTCTCTCAGAAGGCTCTGGAGCGGTCCTCGTCCCCTCGTCCTGAAATATGGCTTGGTTTAACAGAAACCAATGCTTCAGAAAAGGCGGCTGCCCAGTAGTTGTCAACGGAATTTGAGGACGCCTGCTGACGAATTATGTGTTTATAAGCCTATAGCTCACCTTTCTGGGAGATGGCTCTGGAGCGGTCCTTGTGCCCTCGTCCTAAAATTTGAGAATTGTGACTGGGACGGAAAAACGAAGAACCACAAATGTTCACATTCTAATCATTCACAGTATTTGAGGAGTTTATGTATCTATACAAGCTATAACCCACCTTTCTGGGAGATGGCTCTGGAGCGGTCCTCGTGCCCTCGTCCTAAAATTGAACTTCGCTTAACATAGAGGGATGTTTAAGGACAGTGGCGTCTCTAATTCTAGTTGTCAACAGAATTTGACGGCAACTGCCACTTACGCATCTTCTACTAACTTGTTTACGTTTCTATTCAACCAGTAACTCACCTTCCTCTCAGAAGGCTCTGGAGCGGTCCTCGTACCCTCGTCCTGAAATATGGCTTGGTTTAACAGAAACCAATGCTTCAGAAAAGGCGGCTGCCCAGTAGTTGTCAACGGAATTTGAGGACGCCTGCTGACGAATTATGTGTTTATAAGCCTATAGCTCACCTTTCTGGGAGATGGCTCTGGAGCGGTCCTTGTGCCCTCGTCCTAAAATTTGAGAATATGTGACTGGGACGGAAAAACGAAGGACCACAAATGTTCACCTTCTAATCATTCACAGTATTTGAGGAGTTTATGTATCTATACAAGCTATAACCCACCTTTCTGGGAGATGGCTCTGGAGCGGTCCTCGTGCCCTCGTCCTAAAATTGAACTTCGCTTAACATAGAGGGATGTTTAAGGACAGTGGCGTCTCTAATTCTAGTTGTCAAAAGAATTTGACGGCAACTGCCACTTACGCATCTTCTACTAACTTGTTTACGTATCTATTCAACCAGTAACTCACCTTTCTCTCAGAAGGCTCTGGAGCGGTCCTCGTCCCCTCGTCCTGAAATATGGCTTGGTTTAACAGAAACCAATGCTTCAGAAAAGGCGGCTGCCCAGTAGTTGTCAACGGAATTTGAGGACGCCTGCTGACGAATTATGTGTTTATAAGCCTATAGCTCACCTTTCTGGGAGATGGCTCTGGAGCGGTCCTTGTGCCCTCGTCCTAAAAATTGAGAATATGTGACTGGGACGGAAAAACGAAGAACCACAAATGTTCACATTCTAATCATTCACAGTATTTGAGGAGTTTATGTATCTATACAAGCTATAACCCACCTTTCTGGGAGATGGCTCTGGAGCGGTCCTCGTGCCCTCGTCCTAAAATTGAACTTCGCTTAACATAGAGGGATGTTTAAGGACAGTGGCGTCTCTAATTCTAGTTGTCAACAGAATTTGACGGCAACTGCCACTTACGCATCTTCTACTAACTTGTTTACGTTTCTATTCAACCAGTAACTCACCTTCCTCTCAGAAGGCTCTGGAGCGGTCCTCGTACCCTCGTCCTGAAATATGGCTTGGTTTAACAGAAACCAATGCTTCAGAAAAGGCGGCTGCCCAGTAGTTGTCAACGGAATTTGAGGACGCCTGCTGACGAATTATGTGTTTATAAGCCTATAGCTCACCTTTCTGGGAGATGGCTCTGGAGCGGTCCTTGTGCCCTCGTCCTAAAATTTGAGAATATGTGACTGGGACGGAAAAACGAAGGACCACAAATGTTCACATTCTAATCATTCACAGTATTTGAGGAGTTTATGTATCTATACAAGCTATAACCCACCTTTCTGGGAGATGGCTCTGGAGCGGTCCTCGTGCCCTCGTCCTAAAATTGAACTTCGCTTAACATAGAGGGATTTTTAAGGACAGTGGCGTCTCTAATTCTAGTTGTCAACAGAATTTGACGGCAACTGCCACTTACTCATCTTCTACTAACTTGTTTACGTATCTATTCAACCAGTAACTCACCTTTCTCTCAGAAGGCTCTGGAGCGGTCCTCGTGCCCTCGTCCTAAAATTGGGCTTCGCTTAACGTAGAGGGATTTTTAAGGACAGTGGTGTCTCTAATTCTAGTTGTCAACAGAATTTGACGGCAACTGCCACTTACGCATCTTCTACTAACTTGTTTACGTATCTATTCAACCACTAATTCACCTTTCTCTCAGAAGGCTGTGGAGCGGTCCTCGTCCCCTCGTCCTGAAATATGGCTTGGTTTAACAGAAACCAATGCTTCAGAAAAGGCGGCTGCCCAGTAGTTGTCAACGGAATTTGAGGACGCCTGCTGACGAATTATGTGTTTATAAGCCTATAGCTCACCTTTCTGGGAGATGGCTCTGGAGCGGTCCTTGTGCCCTCGTCCTAAAATTTGAGAATATGTGACTGGGACGGAAAAACGAAGAACCACAAATGTTCACATTCTAATCATTCACAGTATTTGAGGAGTTTATGTATCTATACAAGCTATAACCCACCTTTTTGGGAGATGGCTCTGGAGCGGTCCTCGTGCCCTCGTCCTAAAATTGAACTTCGCTTAACATAGAGGGATGTTTAAGGACAGTGGCGTCTCTAATTCTAGTTGTCAACAGAATTTGACGGCAACTGCCACTTACGCATCTTCTACTAACTTGTTTACGTATCTATTCAACCAGTAACTCACCTTTCTCTCAGAAGGCTCTGGAGCGGTCCTCGTGCCCTCGTCCTAAAATTGGGCTTCGCTTAACGTAGAGGGATTTTTGAGGACAGTGGCGTCTCTAATTCTAGTTGTCAACAGAATTTGACGGCAACTGCCACTTACGCATCTTCTACTAACTTGTTTACGTATCTATTCAACCACTAATTCACCTTTCTCTCAGAAGGCTCTGGAGCGGTCCTCGTCCCCTCGTCCTGAAATATGGCTTGGTTTAACAGAAACCAATGCTTCAGAAAAGGCGGCTGCCCAGTAGTTGTCAACGGAATTTGAGGACGCCTGCTGACGAATTATGTGTTTATAAGCCTATAGCTCACCTTTCTGGGAGATGGCTCTGGAGCGGTCCTTGTGCCCTCGTCCTAAAATTTGAGAATATGTGACTGGGACGGAAAAACGAAGAACCACAAATGTTCACATTCTAATCATTCACAGTATTTGAGGAGTTTATGTATCTATACAAGCTATAACCCACCTTTCTGGGAGATGGCTCTGGAGCGGTCCTCGTGCCCTCGTCCTAAAATTGAACTTCGCTTAACATAGAGGGATGTTTAAGGACAGTGGCGTCTCTAATTCTAGTTGTCAACAGAATTTGACGGCAACTGCCACTTACGCATCTTCTACTAACTTGTTTACGTATCTATTCAACCAGTAACTCACCTTTCTCTCAGAAGGCTCTGGAGCGGTCCTCGTGCCCTCGTCCTAAAATTGGGCTTCGCTTAACGTAGAGGGACTTTTAAGGACAGTGCGTCTCTAATTCTAGTTGTCAACAGAATTTGACGGCAACTGCCACTTACGCATCTTCTACTAACTTGTTTACGTATCTATTCAACCAGTAACTCACCTTTCTCTCAGAAGGCTCTGGAGCGGTCCTCGTCCCCTCGTCCTGAAATATGGCTTGGTTTAACAGAAACCAATGCTTCAGAAAAGGCGGCTGCCCAGTAGTTGTCAACGGAATTTGAGGACGCCTGCTGACGAATTATGTGTTTATAAGCCTATAGCTCACCTTTCTGGGAGATGGCTCTGGAGCGGTCCTCGTGCCCTCGTCCTAAAAGTTGGAAACCTGTGACTGGAACGGAAAAACGAAGAACCACAAATGTTCACAATCTAATCATTCACAGTATTTGAGGAGTTTATGTATCTATACAAGCTATAACCCACCTTTCTGGGAGATGGCTTTGGAGCGGTCCTCGTGCCCTCGTCCTAAAATTGAACTTCGCTTAACATAGAGGGATGTTTAAGGACAGTGGCGTCTCTAATTCTAGTTGTCAACAGAATTTGACGGCAACTGCCACTTACGCATCTTCTACTAACTTGTTTACGTATCTATTCAACCAGTAACTCACCTTTCTCTCAGAAGGCTCTGGAGCGGTCCTCGTGCCCTCGTCCTAAAATTGGGCTTCGCTTAACGTAGAGGGATTTTTGAGGACAGTGGCGTCTCTAATTCTAGTTGTCAACAGAATTTGACGGCAACTGCCACCTACGCATCTTCTACTAACTTGTTTACGTATCTATTCAACCACTAATTCACCTTTCTCTCAGAAGGCTCTGGAGCGGTCCTCGTCCCCTCGTCCTGAAATATGGCTTGGTTTAACAGAAACCAATGCTTCAGAAAAGGCGGCTGCCCAGTAGTTGTCAACGGAATTTGAGGACGCCTGCTGACGAATTATGTGTTTATAAGCCTATAGCTCACCTTTCTGGGAGATGGCTCTGGAGCGGTCCTTGTGCCCTCGTCCTAAAATTTGAGAATATGTGACTGGGACGGAAAAACGAAGAACCACAAATGTTCACATTCTAATCATTCACAGTATTTGAGGAGTTTATGTATCTATACAAGCTATAACCCACCTTTCTGGGAGATGGCTCTGGAGCGGTCCTTGTGCTCTCGTCCTAAAATTTGAGAATATGTGACTGGGACGGAAAAACGAAGGACCACAAATGTTCACATTCTAATCATTCACAGTATTTGAGGAGTTTATGTATCTATACAAGCTATAACCCACCTTTCTGGGAGATGGCTCTGGAGCGGTCCTCGTGCCCTCGTCCTAAAATTGAACTTCGCTTAACATAGAGGGATGTTTAAGGACAGTGGCGTCTCTAATTCTAGTTGTCAACAGAATTTGACGGCAACTGCCACTTACGCATCTTCTACTAACTTGTTTACGTATCTATTCAACCAGTAACTCACCTTTCTCTCAGAAGGCTCTGGAGCGGTCCTCGTGCCCTCGTCCTAAAATTGGGCTTCGCTTAACGTAGAGGGACTTTTAAGGACAGTGCGTCTCTAATTCTAGTTGTCAACAGAATTTGACGGCAACTGCCACTTACGCATCTTCTACTAACTTGTTTACGTATCTATTCAACCAGTAACTCACCTTTCTCTCAGAAGGCTCTGGAGCGGTCCTCGTCCCCTCGTCCTGAAATATGGCTTGGTTTAACAGAAACCAATGCTTCAGAAAAGGCGGCTGCCCAGTAGTTGTCAACGGAATTTGAGGACGCCTGCTGACGAATTATGTGTTTATAAGCCTATAGCTCACCTTTCTGGGAGATGGCTCTGGAGCGGTCCTCGTGCCCTCGTCCTAAAAGTTGGAAACCTGTGACTGGAACGGAAGGACAAAGAACAAGGAGGGCTAACATTCTAGTTATTCATAGAAGTTGAGGACACTTGCTACATAGTTATGTATCTTTTCAACCAGTAACCCACCTTTCCAGGAGATGGCTCTGGAGCGGTCCTTGTGCCCTCGTCCTAAAATTTGAGAATATGTGACTGGAACGGAAAAACGAAGGACCACAAATGTTCACATTCTAATCATTCACAGTATTTGAGGAGTTTATGTATCTATACAAGCTATAACCCACCTTTCTGGGAGATGGCTCTGGAGCGGTCCTCGTGCCCTCGTCCTAAAATTGAACTTCGCTTAACATAGAGGGATGTTTAAGGACAGTGGCGTCTCTAATTCTAGTTGTCAACAGAATTTGACGGCAACTGCCACTTACGCATCTTCTACTAACTTGTTTACGTATCTATTCAACCAGTAACTCACCTTTCTCTCAGAAGGCTCTGGAGCGGTCCTCGTCCCCTCGTCCTGAAATATGGCTTGGTTTAACAGAAACCAATGCTTCAGAAAAGGCGGCTGCCCAGTAGTTGTCAACGGAATTTGAGGACGCCTGCTGACGAATTATGTGTTTATAAGCCTATAGCTCACCTTTCTAGGAGATGGCTCTGGAGCGGTCCTTGTGCCCTCGTCCTAAAATTTGAGAATATGTGACTGGAACGGAAAAACGAAGAACCACAAATGTTCACATTCTAATCATTCACAGTATTTGAGGAGTTTATGTATCTATACAAGCTATAACCCACCTTTCTGGGAGATGGCTCTGGAGCGGTCCTCGTGCCCTCGTCCTAAAATTGAACTTCGCTTAACATAGAGGGATTTTTAAGGACAGTGGCGTCTCTAATTCTAGTTGTCAACAGAATTTGACGGCAACTGCCACTTACGCATCTTCTACTAACTTGTTTACGTTTCTATTCAACCAGTAACTCACCTTCCTCTCAGAAGGCTCTGGAGCGGTCCTCGTACCCTCATCCTTAAAAGTTGGGAACATGTGACCGCAACGGAAAGACGAAGAACCAAGAAGGTTAACATTCTAGTTATTAATAGTATTTGAAGACACTTGCTACTTACTAGGAAAGGGTTTCGACCTCCCATGGGACTTCAAGTTGGGAGCAGGATCATTTGAAAAAGCCCGGAATGCTGATTACGACTATGGATGTCAAAATTGCAACATGAAATTCCTGAGCGACTTATGGCCTGCCGAAATCGGGCGGTCTTACCACAATCTGGTCGGGGTACACACCTGGTGCGAGAACGGTGAGTGGTGCTTCTAGTTCCAGCTGTCAACAGAGATTGACGAGACGTGCTACATATGAGGAGACTATCTCAACAGTAGGTCGTAACGGCCCAAGTCTTTTCCTTGTGCTTTCTTTCAAATTCTGTTCACACGTGATTTCTAGTTGTCAACAGATTTTGGCGGAATCTAGTGCTGAATTGTTCATGTATTGTAAAATCTATAACCGAGCTCTTTGGGAGATGTCCCGGGAGCGATCCTTTACCCTCGTCTTAAAATGTGGCTTGGTTTAACAGAAATGGATGCTTGAGAATCAGTGACTAGTTCTAATTGTATACACAGTTTGAGGGCACCTGCTGTTGAATTAGGTATTTGTGAGCCTACAAGTGCTCAGTCACCCCTATCGGCGTTTTTGCACTTTGCTTCGATCGATGTTGCAGAATGGCTTAGCTAAAAACAATCACATCAATTTAGCTGCTTTAACTATTCAGCATTCTTCGCTCTCCAGCAGAACAAAAGGCAATATTTGAAAACCTTATCTTATGTACCAACCTTGCTCTACCTTCCTTATGATCAGGAGCTGGATTCAGCAATGACTTACAGCAATTATACAGAGAAAACTACTACAGCCGAAATCCCTAGCTGAAGCTTATCAAACGATATGGTGAGCGACAAGCCGCGTTATCTGAGTTTTCCGCTGTGAATTCTCTGTTGAACTTACATAAGTCGTTGATGAATCCGACTTCAGAAGAGTAGTTTTGCGTTGTGAAGCCATGCAGACCCCTCCTCCACTATGTTCAACACCTGCATCATCTCCAGACGCTTCACCAATGTCGATGCTTGTGCTAATCAGTGCCTTCGTTCTCTAGGTCCTTCGACCACCCTTCCGATGTCCCACAACACAGTCCCCCACGTCTCTCTAGCGCCGTGTTGATTAAAGGCACCTTCACTCCTCGTGCTCAAACGGTAAACCTCAGGAAAAATCGACATTTTCCACAGATACTGAGTTTCTGGTCAATTTTGGTCGCACGACGAAAAGTTTTTCTGTCAGAATCGAGGATGCCCACCACTCCTAATGCTATGTTGAACAGATTTTTTTTCCACGCGGGACCGCTACAACAGTGTCCTCCACTACCTGTCCCCCTTAGGCACCTGTTACACTCCCGCGGGAGCTCCCGCGGATGGGCGGAAATTGCGTCGGGACCCCGCGCCGGGCCACTCGTCGCGGCCGGCCACGCCCGCCTCCGCCGTGCACCATTGGTCAGCGGACGTTCCGCGGATGCTCCCGCGGGAGTATAACAGAGGCCTTAACGGAATTCATTCTCTATTACTGGTACTGGTCCAGCACTTCTGGTACCACTGACTGGAGCTGGTGCTCCATTAGTGGTGCTGGGTCCCACTACTGGTCTTACTTACTGGAATTGGTCTCTCCTTAGTGATATTTGTCCCCCACTACTGGTCATCTTACTGGAACTATTCTCCCACTGCCGGTTCCCTTTAGTGAAGTTCGCCACGCATTACAAGTACCAGTCTGCCCTTAGCAGTCCACGTGTTCCGCACTTCTTCTGATTCCCCAGACGCGTTGGGCGACATGATTGGCACGTCATCTGATTCCCCAGACAAGTTGGAAGACGTCTGGGTATCCTCCGCTATTTTTTCGCTATTCCCCTTAATATGCGCCCGTAATTTCGCCCACTAATTTCTCCTATTTTCGCCTATCGATAGCTCTTAACGGATTACCATATAGGGAAGGGTCTCAGGCGTATGTCTGAACGGGGAGAAGAATAATACTGCAAGAATTTCCACCCTTCATATAGTAGCAAATCGTGTTTCGTAGACGTTTATTTCACTCTAATTGTCAAATAAAGGTAAGGTACAAACCAAAGATAACTGCTACGGAGAGGTCTCACATCGATTTTTTTAAATCCCGTAATCACTCGCCACTCGCCCCCCCCCCCCCCGTAATCCCGCGCATTGACTTTGCCATCTCGCGGTCTTCTGGATCGCTTGAGAAATTAATGTTTAAAGGGCCCGCAACGCCTTGAGCCGGCTCTCGAACATTGTATTCCGCTCCGGCACTTCGGATGTTGCCGCTCCGCTCCGCTTTATGCTCCGCACCTTTCCGTCGTCAGGAACAGAGGAACCACCGGTTCGCCAGAACGAGACGCCGCCACTACTTCACCCTTCCACTCCACCTCCTCCAGTCCTCACCCCTGCCCTTTTTTGTGTTTATTTGTTTTGTTAATAAACCTTTCATTGAATAGCTCGACCTTCCTAAAAGTGGTTCCGACCACGTCATATTTATAACTTGGGGGCCAATCCGGGTCGAACTTTTTAGTGGGAGGTTTTTTGGGCTGACGGCTCCTAGTCGGGTGTCGGCTCTACTGTGCTTGTTGGCTCTTAGAGGGTGACAGGTACATTTGTCAGCTGTACCAGCTTTTAACGGTTGTCGATATCGTGGTGTTTTGGCTTTGTCCAAATCGACCTGTCTGTACGTGTGTTGGTCATAGCAGAAGCCAAGACAGCCACGAAGAATTCCGTGTGTAGCCAATCGCGTCGTGTACGGGTACGTTACGGTAGGGACGGACGATCGTGAATTAATAGTGTCTGTTGCAGATAAGTGTCGTCGCAACAGCAAGATGAGTGAGACTGGAGGGAACGGCGATGCCTCTTCGCTGCCCGACTGCACGGATGCGGAATCCGATAACGATATGGAGGGGTGTCATAAATTGAGTGATAAATTGAGCACCTTACGCATCAACATTGAGGCAGAGGTGGCCAAACACTTCAGGATGGGAGATGAGGGGCGACAACAGATAGAAGTAGTAGTTGAGAACGGAGTGAAGGAAGTCTTGAAGCCGCTTGACAGCTTAGCGAAGTCGCTAAAGAAGCGGAATGCTAACCAAGTCACCTTATAGCCTGTTGCAGAGTATTTAGGTGATCTAGATGATCTGGGTGGAAAACTTCAGGATCTGCTCTTAAGAGCGAGAAAAGAATACATAAGGTGGCTTGTAAATTCGTATGCGGGGTGAAAGATGTTAGAGGCGTTAATAAACGAATTAAAAGTGGTTCAGAATGCTGCCGAGAGAGTGGGCGAGGTCGAAGCCTTGAAGGCCAAACTAGAGCGGCACAAACGAAGGATCGCGGAGTTGGAGGCACAGAGTCAGAGGCGTGACCCTCGACCGGCAAACGATGTCAAGATCTCAGGTAAACTAAATCACAGGTGGTCGCATGCATTGGACGATGACCAAGTGAGCATGTTTCAGAATAGATGCTGCAGTCAGGCGCACAGGAAGGCATCCCGTCACACGAGTTGCAGCAGTTCCTCAACCAAGAGGACAACAGAGCACGGTACGTCACTTTTCTCACTAAAGAGTATCAGTAGCGAGGCGTCTTTCGCAGAGAAATAGACTATCCCAGAGTGGCAAATTTCGATTTCAAGACAAGGGAAATCGAAAGAAACTCAGGATGTAGCAGCAAGTGATGCCAGAGAAGGCCAAGTGTAAATCGTGCCCTGGTACTGCTTTTGAGGAACATGCAGAGCAAATACAGGGTATAAAGTACTTCAACTGTGGGGAGGTTGGGACGAAACCTAGGCGCAGTAATCAGAAGGAAGAATCAAGAACAGCGTCGACACCGCTCTCTGCAAAAATTCAAAGGATAGTTTGCGATGCTATCACATCTCGAATGATGAGATGTGGGAGAGCCAAGGAAGCATCATCTCTGTTCGTTAAAAGAACTGATCTGGAAATAACACTGCTTGGAAGGAGAGTGACAGTTCTTATGGACACAGGTCCAGAAGTGTCTATTCTCCCTGTAGAGTGTTACAGCAGGCTCTTAGCGATGGAATAGATATTAATACTGAGGTGAAAGAATTGTCGCTGCCGGAAGCGATAACAGTCATCGACGCGTCGGGCACAAAAATGGAATTCTTAACTGCAGTTGAATTATCTGTTATGGACAACAGTAGTAAACAAACCTGGGAAGTGCAGATATTCGTGTCGTTAAAAAAGCATGACATGATTATATTAGGCACTAATGCAATAGCAGCGATGGGCTATAACTTTTCAAAACGCATAAGGCAATGAGAAGTGGGTAAGCATCGATGGCGTTGAGATCCGAAAGATTGTTCATCCCCCCAATGAAAGTTGGTCTGGTTGAACTCAAAGGTGCAACTGAACAGCCGACAACGGTGCTTACGTCAACTGACGAAAGAATTCCATCCAGCGTATGCCCCATAGGCTATGATGGCGAAGCCAAAGCAGCCTTCTCAATGCCTCAACTGAACCCTCGATGGCGCTGAAGTGTAAAAGGATTCTGGAAGTCGGAGACAGGATCGTGGATCCTCGCTCGATCGGTCTCGCCTATGAGGTGTTCAAAAGCCGCTGTGCGCACGTGAGCAACATGGCGAGTGTGGTGGAGCCAGCCACCATCATGCGCCATGGAAGTCTGACCGGAGGATGGCCTGAGGTGCCAAAAAGACTGTTTGACTTTGGATGGCTCATAGCACGTTGGCTGGAATCGGATGAGGTCAAAAAGGATTTGATCCTAGACCGAATCTATAACAGAATTCTGCTTGTCGTCCCGATAGTACTGCGCCATGTCGCACGGATGACTGGAGGGCATCGGACCCGAGTGTTTTATTATCCGGATTTCTCAGCCATCCTCATGAAAATCGACGGATCTTCACGATGACCTCGGTTGTGTAGTGCTGATGATGCCAAGAGGAACCGCGCAAAGTCACTGCCTGGCTGGCGATCATAACCGCAATAAACTTGTGGGTCTTGTGTGGCGCCCTAGTGCTCCTTGTAAATGGGCCGCGGACGACGAACGTCATGAGTTGGGAACACCTCACCGTCAGAATGCGGAGCCACGCCCTCTCCTATGTGACGAGCCACCCGGAGCATGCGTCGCAGATTGTCGACCTCCTGCAGCAAGGAGCAGGACCAGTAGATATGAAGGCAGCATGGACTGCAGTAGAAATTTTGCGTAATTGTGTTGATTGGATGTCTGAAGAGTTCACATGTGTGTTTTATAATTTCTTGTGTATGCAGTTGCGACCACATCTAGATTTGGAAGCCCTTAAGTTAGCGCCGTTTAGGGCTCATAAGCGCAAAATTTCTGGGATTCCTCGAAGCTCTTCCAAGCAGGAAGGCAAAGTTGAGTCCAGTACAGGACCTGGTAACCCATAAGCATAGGAAACGGGCTGCGGTTTGGTATAAAGAGAAGATAATGTCAGCCCAACCCTCTCAGGATTGTAAAAGAAGATCTTGAGGGAGAACCTAAGGTGGAGTGGAAGTATGGAGTGAAACCATACATTTTTTTATACAGCGGCATGTTATGGAGAGGGCTCACATCGATTTTTGACAGTAGTCCTACGTATTGACCTTGCCTCTTGCGGTCTTCTGGATCGCGCGCGAAATTCATGTTTAAAGGGCCCGCAACGCCTTTGGCCAATCGCTCGAACCTTGTATTCCGCTCCCGCACTTCCGGTCGTCGCCGCACCTCTGCTCTACGCTCCGCACTCTTCCGTCGTCGGGATCAGTCCACCGCCTCGCCAGGATGAGCCGCCGCCACCACTCCAGCCCTCCATTCCTCCACCTCCTCCTGTCCTCCTCACCCCTGGCCTTTCTTGTGTTTATTTGCTTTGTTAATAAACCTTTCATTAAATAGCTCGACCTTCCTAAAAGTGATTCCGACCACATCATATTTATAACTTAACCCCACTGATGAATTTGGGAGAAAACGCTGATTATGGCCTCGACGACCCTAATCACTGGTACCTGCTGTAAATCAACGTAATTGGCTTAAATTTCAAAAAATGGATGCCAGATTCGTGACCAACACCCCAAGTAACTCCCTGGGAGGAGTTTGGGCTAAAAAATTTTTTCGACTTCTCCTGGACCTCTGAGTCACGAAAATGTTATACAGTAGTGCCTTAATGGCAGTTTAAATAAGCTTACCTCCTACAAATATCCTTCGCATTTACTTCACTCTAAATTGCCAAATAATGGTTTCTATGAGTTGTGCATTTTTTTCTCACTCATTTTTCTCACTTTCTGTATTATACAATGTTTTGCGTTTTTCAGCGAATGTTAAACATTGACCTTTCAGCAGGTACGGGTTACAGCAGGTACAGCTAACTAGGTTTGTCGAAGTCACAATAGCCGATTTCGCCCAAACCTCGCCCAGGGGTTATTTGTGGCAGACCACCAATATGACATCCGTTTTTCGTATTGCGCTGGAGCAAGAAAAGTTACATTAGGTAGGGGTGACCAACGGTAAGGTCGTGGTCACCGTTTTCGCCCAAAATTCTTCTACAGCGGCTACGTGCAGCGGTGACCACGAATCTGACCGTTACTTGACAATGTGGAGTGAAATAAATGTGTAGGAAATGTGTAGAAAGCAAATTGCTAAAGAACGCAGCGTCATGAAAAAATTCAAAAATAGTGCATGGTGCAGGAGTCAAAAATCCGCCCTAGCACCTGTGAAGCAGCGTCGCCCCTCCTGAGCCACCCACTCACTTGCCGCAGAGCCTTTCTGCCACATCCCATACATAGACGCGCACGCAAATATGCGCTAACGGTGCAGTCTTGCACCCCCAACTTCGAGAGCCCGTAGCTCTTTTGCAAGGACTCAGCGAAAGCGAAACATGTTTTTCTGCTAAGTGAAGGGTGGAGATTCTCGCAGAAGTATCCATGGTTTCAAACATAAAAACACACTATGTCCTGCAAAAAATGCTGGGTGTTCTGAAAAAAGCAGGTTCCATTTAAAAGATTCTAAGATTGCTGCTATTGAAGCTTTTGGAGCTGTTCGAAACTCATATGAAAGCATAAGATAGCAAAAATTCTGCGACGTTTAAATGGTTGAGATCGCACCATGCTCTCATCTGAAACCTTACATTTTAGACTCGATTGATTGTGCATGGGCTGAATGCGTGTCACAGTCTTGTTACTATTGGCCACATTAGTCTGCGCTAAGCTCCTTTTCACGTTTAGAACTTGACAATCTCCTGAAAGACACGTGACATGTGAGTTTATTGATTGCACAATTCATCGTCGAAATGCAGACTCGATTAAGAGGTTACTTTTCTAAATCACCACCCACTCTCGTCGCCCATACACAATCAATCGAGTCTGAAATGCAAGGTTTCAGGCGGGGGCATGACGAAATCTTGGCCATTTGCATGCCACAAAAATCTCGTCACCCTGCGCCTTTATATGAGTCTCAAACATCTTCCAAAGCTTTGCTAGCAGCAATGTTAGAACCGTTCAAATAGAACCTGCATTTCTTAGAGCACCCTGCATTTTTCGCAAAACAAGGCATTTTTGTTTTGTTTTTAAATTTGAAACTTAAAAAGCACTAATTAATTACGGTTCCTTTAAGGAGCAATTACAAGAATTCAAGTAGAACACAATCAATCGAGTGCAAAATGCAAGAATTCACAAGAGTGCATGGCGCAACACATGCGCATCCATATGCATCGCTCATATGTCAGAAAATTTATATTCTCTTGCGCTTTCATTTTTCCCTTAACTTCTTCAATATATTTACTGCGAGCAAAGTTATCACCATTCAAACAGTGCTTACATCCTTTGGGACGCGCTGTATTTCTCTACACGGGACCGCTACAGCAGCGACGAATTGCTTAAGCGTCATCGACAGAAAAACAAAGGAAAGTCATTTCCAAGCTACGATCAACAATATCGATCGCGTTGCCATCGCAACTTTCCACATACTTTGAAGCACATCCATCGGCCGTAATACCCCTTGTCTCCCAAATCCAAATCGCCGGTCAGGTAACCGAGTCTCGACCAATATTAGCCTCCCGATCGAAATCTACCCCTACTGTGAAGGCGCTCCGTCGACGATCGCAATCACATAACTCCCACCTTGTTCTGTTAAAATTGGGAGAAAACCGATAATATCGATAAATATTGATTGCCTTCCCCCTGCTGCGAAGGCCTTCCGTCGTCGACAACAATCACTTAACTTCCACCCTGATCGGTTTAATCTGAGAGAAAATCGATAATATCGATCGATATTGATTGCATTCTGCTTCCTTGGCAATCATAACCACTCTATTCTTAATTTACGACTAATTTCTGCAACAGCGGCCATCGATAGCTATTGGCGCTTTGTTACATAGTAGTATGATCCAACCCATAACCCACCTTTCTGGGAGATGGCTCCGGAGCAGTCCTCGTGCCCTCGTCCTAAAATTTGGCTTGGGTAAATAGAAAAGGAAGTTGGAGAATGGTGGAGTCGTCTCTAGTTGTCAACATAATTGGACGATACCTGTTATTGTTTATTGCTCTGAGCCTTTCGCTTTTAATTCTCCGTTTAAGTAATGTAAGTCATCGATGAATCCGACCCCAGGAATGTTAACATTCGAGTTATTAATAGTATTGGAGGACCTGGCTAAATAGTTATGTCTCTATCAGGCAGTAACTCACCTTTCTCTCAGATGGCTCTGGAGCGGTCTTCGTGCCCTCGTCCTGAAATATGGCTTGGTTTAGGCCTGTGGTATAGTCCCGCGGAGGTACCCGCGGGACGTCCGCGGACGGAAGGTGCACCGCGGAAGGCGGTCGCCGACCAGTACGGTCGGCGGCCGACACTGAAGGGAAGCAGAAGGGGGACGCGTCCGAGTGCTCCAACTACCGAGGGATCAAACTGATCTCACACACGATGAAGACCTACGAACGCCTTGTCGACTCGAGGCTGAGGGAGATGGTGACGATCTCCCAGGAGCAGTGGGGGCTTCATGCCTGAGAGGTCCACCTCAGACGTCATCTTTATCGCCCGCCGAGTGATGGAGAAATATCGGAAGAAGCGAAAGCCCTGTTACATGGCATCCCTGGACTTGGAGAAAGCCTACGACAGGCTACCCCGGGCCGTGCTCTGGAAATCACTTCGAGGTAGAGGTTTCCCGAAACGTCTGATCACAGTCGTAAAGGACATGTACGAAGGCTAGAAAGCGGCGGTACGAACCACACACGGAATGACAAAGAAGATGAACATTACAGTGGGGGTACATCAAGGGTCGTCTCTGAGTCCGTTCCTCTTCGTGCTGACGCTTGACACCTGGAGGAAGGCCCTCTCAGGACCATCCTCTACGCGGACGACATCGCCCTAGTAGCCCCAGGAGGAGCTGGAGGAGAAGGTACAGCCCTAGCAAGTAGCCCTCGCTGATAACGGCCTACGGCTGAAGGTGAAGAAGACCAAGTTTATTAGCTGTGAGCAGTGCACTAGGCCGATCCTGGACTGCCAAGGGGAGGCGATCGAGAAGGCGAAAGAATTCCGCTACCTCGGAAGTGACCTATCTGAGGAAGGAAGTGTGGAGCAGGCGGTCAGGGGAAGGGTAAATGCAGCGTGGCTTAAATGGAGGGAGTCCACAGGAATCCTCTGCGACCGTAGGTGCTCCAGGACACTCAAAGGCAAGCTATATAGAACAGTAGTGAGGCCTGCTCTCCTTTACGGCAGTAAGTGCTGGGCCCTATGTAAAGCGCAGGAGCGACAACTGCACGCGACAGAAATGAGGATGCTCAGGTAGGCTTGTGGATGGACCCGCCGGGACAGAGTGCGAAATGAGGATGATAGGGCAGTAACGAAGACAGCTCCGATCCAGCTGAAGTTGAGGGAGCAGCGCCTGAGGTGGTACGGGCACATCCTTAGAAGACGAGAGGATCACCCCATCAGGTTGGCCCTAAATTTTGAAGCACGGGAAGGCGTCCGAGAGGACCCCTAAGGAAAACGTGGAAGGACGTCATCAAGAGGGATCTCGCCGAACTCGGCGTCACGCCAGACGACGCCCTTGATAGAATGTGGTGCCGAAGGATCATAAGAACAGCGGACCCTGCGACTGCTCGGAACTAAACGATCAAGAGGAGAAGAAGAAGATTGGAGAACCCTTGCTACACAATTATGTCTCTATTCAGCCAGTAACTCACCTTTCTCTCAGATGGCTCTGGAGCGGTCTTCGTGCCTTCGTCCTAAAATATGGTTTGGTTTAACAGAAACCGATGCTTCAGAAAAGGCGACTCTCTAGTTCCAGTCGTCAACGAAATTTGAGGACACCTGCCGTTGAATTGGGTATCTATAAACCTATAACTCACCTTCTTGGGAGACGGCTCTGGAGCGGTCCTCGTGCCCTCGTCCTAAAATTTGGCTTGGGTGAATAGAAAAGGAAGTTGGAGAATGGTGGAGTCGTCTCTAGTTGCCAACAGAATTGGATGGCACCTGTTACCGATTTGTTTGTGCACGTAGTTTCGCTTTAACTCACCTTACTCGGAGATGGCTCCGGAGCGGTCCTCGTACCCTCGTCCTAAATGTTGGGAACGCGTGACCGGTACGGAAAGAGAAAGACAAGGAAGGTTGACCTTCTAGTTATTCATAGCATTGGAGGACTCTTGCTACACAGCTACGTCTCTATTCAGCCAGTAACTCACCTTTCTGTCAGATGGCTCTGGAGCGGTCTTCGTGCCCTCGTCCTAAAATATGGCTTGGTTCAACAGAAACGGATGCTTCAGAAAAGGCGACTCTCCAGTTCCAGTCGTCAACGAAATTTGGGGACACCTGCCGTTGAATTGGGTATCTATAAACCTATAACTCACCTTCTTGGGAGACGGCTCTGGAGCGGTCCTCGTGCCCTCGTCCTAAAATTTGACTTGGGTGAATAGAAAAGGAAGTTGGAGAATGGTGGAGTCGTCTCTAGTTGCCAACAGAATTGGATGGCACCTGTTACCGATTTGTTTGTGCACGTAGTTTCGCTTTAACTCACCTTACTCGGAGATGGCTCCGGAGCGGTCCTCGTACCCTCGTCCTAAATGTTGGGAACGCGTGACCGGTACGGAAAGAGAAAGACAAGGAAGGTTGACCTTCTAGTTATTCATAGCATTGGAGGACTCTTGCTACACAGTTACGTCTCTATTCAGCCAGTAACTCACCTTTCTGTCAGATGGCTCTGGAGCGGTCTTCGTGCCCTCGTCCTAAAATATGGCTTGGTTCAACAGAAACGGATGCTTCAGAAAAGGCGACTCTCCAGTTCCAGTCGTCAACGAAATTTGGGGACACCTGCCGTTGAATTGGGTATTTATAAACCTATAACTCACCTTCTTGGGAGACGGCTCTGGAGCGGTCCTCGTGCCCTCGTCCTAAAATTTGGCTTGGGTGAATAGAAAAGGAAGTTGGAGAATGGTGGAGTCGTCTCTAGTTGCCAACAGAATTGGATGGCACCTGTTACCGATTTGTTTGTGCACGTAGTTTCGCTATAACTCACCTTACTCGGAGATGGCTCCGGAGCGGTCCTCGTACCCTCGTCCTAAATGTTGGGAACGCGTGACCGGTACGGAAAGAGAAAGACAAGGAAGGTTGACCTTCTAGTTATTCATAGCATTGGAGGACTCTTGCTACACAGTTACGTCTCTATTCAGCCAGTAACTCACCTTTCTGTCAGATGGCTCTGGAGCGGTCTTCGTGCCCTCGTCCTAAAATATGGCTTGGTTCAACAGAAACGGATGCTTCAGAAAAGGCGACTCTCTAGTTCCAGTCGTCAACGAAATTTGAGGACACCTGCCGTTGAATTGGGTATCTATAAACCTATAACTCACCTTCTTGGGAGACGGCTCTGGAGCGGTCCTCGTGCCCTCGTCCTAAAATTTGGCTTGGGTGAATAGAAAAGGAAGTTGGAGAATGGTGGAGTCGTCTCTAGTTGCCAACAGAATTGGATGGCACCTGTTACCGATTTGTTTGTGCACGTAGTTTCGCTTTAACTCACCTTACTCGGAGATGGCTCCGGAGCGGTCCTCGTACCCTCGTCCTAAATGTTGGGAACGCGTGACCGGTACGGAAAGAGAAAGACAAGGAAGGTTGACCTTCTAGTGATTCATAGCATTGGAGGACTCTTGCTACACAGTTACGTCTCTATTCAGCCAGTAACTCACCTTTCTGTCAGATGGCTCTGGAGCGGTCTTCGTGCCCTCGTCCTAAAATATGGCTTGGTTCAACAGAAACGGATGCTTCAGAAAAGGCGACTCTCCAGTTCCAGTCGTCAACGAAATTTGGGGACACCTGCCGTTGAATTGGGTATTTATAAACCTATAACTCACCTTCTTGGGAGACGGCTCTGGAGCGGTCCTCGTGCCCTCGTCCTAAAATTTGGCTTGGGTGAATAGAAAAGGAAGTTGGAGAATGGTGGAGTCGTCTCTAGTTGCCAACAGAATTGGATGGCACCTGTTACCGATTTGTTTGTGCACGTAGTTTCGCTATAACTCACCTTACTCGGAGATGGCTCCGGAGCGGTCCTCGTACCCTCGTCCTAAATGTTGGGAACGCGTGACCGGTACGGAAAGAGAAAGACAAGGAAGGTTGACCTTCTAGTTATTCATAGCATTGGAGGACTCTTGCTACACAGTTACGTCTCTATTCAGCCAGTAACTCACCTTTCTGTCAGATGGCTCTGGAGCGGTCTTCGTGCCCTCGTCCTAAAATATGGCTTGGTTCAACAGAAACGGATGCTTCAGAAAAGGCGACTCTCTAGTTCCAGTCGTCAACGAAATTTGAGGACACCTGCCGTTGAATTGGGTATCTATAAACCTATAACTCACCTTCTTGGGAGACGGCTCTGGAGCGGTCCTCGTGCCCTCGTCCTAAAATTTGGCTTGGGTGAATAGAAAAGGAAGTTGGAGAATGGTGGAGTCGTCTCTAGTTGCCAACAGAATTGGATGGCACCTGTTACCGATTTGTTTGTGCACGTAGTTTCGCTTTAACTCACCTTACTCGGAGATGGCTCCGGAGCGGTCCTCGTACCCTCGTCCTAAATGTTGGGAACGCGTGACCGGTACGGAAAGAGAAAGACAAGGAAGGTTGACCTTCTAGTTATTCATAGCATTGGAGGACTCTTGCTACACAGTTACGTCTCTATTCAGCCAGTAACTCACCTTTCTGTCAGATGGCTCTGGAGCGGTCCTCGTACCCTCGTCCTAAATGTTGGGAACGCGTGACCGGTACGGAAAGAGAAAGACAAGGAAGGTTGACCTTCTAGTTATTCATAGCATTGGAGGACTCTTGCTACACAGTTACGTCTCTATTCAGCCAGTAACTCACCTTTCTGTCAGATGGCTCTGGAGCGGTCTTCGTGCCCTCGTCCTAAAATATGGCTTGGTTCAACAGAAACGGATGCTTCAGAAAAGGCGACTCTCTAGTTCCAGTCGTCAACGAAATTTGAGGACACCTGCCGTTGAATTGGGTATCTATAAACCTATAACTCACCTTCTTGGGAGACGGCTCTGGAGCGGTCCTCGTGCCCTCGTCCTAAAATTTGGCTTGGGTGAATAGAAAAGGAAGTTGGAGAATGGTGGAGTCGTCTCTAGTTGCCAACAGAATTGGATGGCACCTGTTACCGATTTGTTTGTGCACGTAGTTTCGCTTTAACTCACCTTACTCGGAGATGGCTCCGGAGCGGTCCTCGTACCCTCGTCCTAAATGTTGGGAACGCGTGACCGGTACGGAAAGAGAAAGACAAGGAAGGTTGACCTTCTAGTGATTCATAGCATTGGAGGACTCTTGCTACACAGTTACGTCTCTATTCAGCCAGTAACTCACCTTTCTGTCAGATGGCTCTGGAGCGGTCTTCGTGCCCTCGTCCTAAAATATGGCTTGGTTCAACAGAAACGGATGCTTCAGAAAAGGCGACTCTCCAGTTCCAGTCGTCAACGAAATTTGAGGACACCTGCCGTTGAATTGGGTATCTATAAACCTATAACTCACCTTCTTGGGAGACGGCTCTGGAGCGGTCCTCGTGCCCTCGTCCTAAAATTTGGCTTGGGTGAATAGAAAAGGAAGTTGGAGAATGGTGGAGTCGTCTCTAGTTGCCAACAGAATTGGATGGCACCTGTTACCGATTTGTTTGTGCACGTAGTTTCGCTTTAACTCACCTTACTCGGAGATGGCTCCGGAGCGGTCCTCGTACCCTCGTCCTAAATGTTGGGAACGCGTGACCGGTACGGAAAGAGAAAGACAAGGAAGGTTGACCTTCTAGTTATTCATAGCATTGGAGGACTCTTGCTACACAGTTACGTCTCTATTCAGCCAGTAACTCACCTTTCTGTCAGATGGCTCTGGAGCGGTCTTCGTGCCCTCGTCCTAAAATATGGCTTGGTTCAACAGAAACGGATGCTTCAGAAAAGGCGACTCTCCAGTTCCAGTCGTCAACGAAATTTGAGGACACCTGCCGTTGAATTGGGTATCTATAAACCTATAACTCACCTTCTTGGGAGACGGCTCTGGAGCGGTCCTCGTGCCCTCGTCCTAAAATTTGGCTTGGGTGAATAGAAAAGGAAGTTGGAGAATGGTGGAGTCGTCTCTAGTTGCCAACAGAATTGGATGGCACCTGTTACCGATTTGTTTGTGCACGTAGTTTCGCTTTAACTCACCTTACTCGGAGATGGCTCCGGAGCGGTCCTCGTACCCTCGTCCTAAATGTTGGGAACGCGTGACCGGTACGGAAAGAGAAAGACAAGGAAGGTTGACCTTCTAGTGATTCATAGCATTGGAGGACTCTTGCTACACAGTTACGTCTCTATTCAGCCAGTAACTCACCTTTCTGTCAGATGGCTCTGGAGCGGTCTTCGTGCCCTCGTCCTAAAATATGGCTTGGTTCAACAGAAACGGATGCTTCAGAAAAGGCGACTCTCTAGTTCCAGTCGTCAACGAAATTTGAGGACACCTGCCGTTGAATTGGGTATCTATAAACCTATAACTCACCTTCTTGGGAGACGGCTCTGGAGCGGTCCTCGTGCCCTCGTCCTAAAATTTGGCCTGGGTGAATAGAAAAGGAAGTTGGAGAATGGTGGAGTCGTCTCTAGTTGCCAACAGAATTGGATGGCACCTGTTACCGATTTGTTTGTGCACGTAGTTTCGCTTTAACTCACCTTACTCGGAGATGGCTCCGGAGCGGTCCTCGTACCCTCGTCCTAAATGTTGGGAACGCGTGACCGGTACGGAAAGAGAAAGACAAGGAAGGTTGACCTTCTAGTTATTCATAGCATTGGAGGACTCTTGCTACACAGTTACGTCTCTATTCAGCCAGTAACTCACCTTTCTGTCAGATGGCTCTGGAGCGGTCTTCGTGCCCTCGTCCTAAAATATGGCTTGGTTCAACAGAAACGGATGCTTCAGAAAAGGCGACTCTCCAGTTCCAGTCGTCAACGAAATTTGGGGACACCTGCCGTTGAATTGGGTATTTATAAACCTATAACTCACCTTCTTGGGAGACGGCTCTGGAGCGGTCCTCGTGCCCTCGTCCTAAAATTTGGCTTGGGTGAATAGAAAAGGAAGTTGGAGAATGGTGGAGTCGTCTCTAGTTGCCAACAGAATTGGATGGCACCTGTTACCGATTTGTTTGTGCACGTAGTTTCGCTATAACTCACCTTACTCGGAGATGGCTCCGGAGCGGTCCTCGTACCCTCGTCCTAAATGTTGGGAACGCGTGACCGGTACGGAAAGAGAAAGACAAGGAAGGTTGACCTTCTAGTTATTCATAGCATTGGAGGACTCTTGCTACACAGTTACGTCTCTATTCAGCCAGTAACTCACCTTTCTGTCAGATGGCTCTGGAGCGGTCTTCGTGCCCTCGTCCTAAAATATGGCTTGGTTCAACAGAAACGGATGCTTCAGAAAAGGCGACTCTCTAGTTCCAGTCGTCAACGAAATTTGAGGACACCTGCCGTTGAATTGGGTATCTATAAACCTATAACTCACCTTCTTGGGAGACGGCTCTGGAGCGGTCCTCGTGCCCTCGTCCTAAAATTTGGCTTGGGTGAATAGAAAAGGAAGTTGGAGAATGGTGGAGTCGTCTCTAGTTGCCAACAGAATTGGATGGCACCTGTTACCGATTTGTTTGTGCACGTAGTTTCGCTTTAACTCACCTTACTCGGAGATGGCTCCGGAGCGGTCCTCGTACCCTCGTCCTAAATGTTGGGAACGCGTGACCGGTACGGAAAGAGAAAGACAAGGAAGGTTGACCTTCTAGTGATTCATAGCATTGGAGGACTCTTGCTACACAGTTACGTCTCTATTCAGCCAGTAACTCACCTTTCTGTCAGATGGCTCTGGAGCGGTCTTCGTGCCCTCGTCCTAAAATATGGCTTGGTTCAACAGAAACGGATGCTTCAGAAAAGGCGACTCTCCAGTTCCAGTCGTCAACGAAATTTGAGGACACCTGCCGTTGAATTGGGTATCTATAAACCTATAACTCACCTTCTTGGGAGACGGCTCTGGAGCGGTCCTCGTGCCCTCGTCCTAAAATTTGGCTTGGGTGAATAGAAAAGGAAGTTGGAGAATGGTGGAGTCGTCTCTAGTTGCCAACAGAATTGGATGGCACCTGTTACCGATTTGTTTGTGCACGTAGTTTCGCTTTAACTCACCTTACTCGGAGATGGCTCCGGAGCGGTCCTCGTACCCTCGTCCTAAATGTTGGGAACGCGTGACCGGTACGGAAAGAGAAAGACAAGGAAGGTTGACCTTCTAGTTATTCATAGCATTGGAGGACTCTTGCTACACAGTTACGTCTCTATTCAGCCAGTAACTCACCTTTCTGTCAGATGGCTCTGGAGCGGTCTTCGTGCCCTCGTCCTAAAATATGGCTTGGTTCAAGAGAAACGGATGCTTCAGAAAAGGCGACTCTCCAGTTACAGTCGTCAACGAAATTTGAGGACACCTGCCGCTGAATTGGGTATCTATAAACCTATAACTCACCTTCTTGGGAGACGGCTCCGGAGCGGTCCTCGTGCCCTCGTCCTAAAATTTGGCTTGGGTGAATAGAAAAGGAAGTTGGAGAATGGTGGAGTCGTCTCTAGTTGCCAACAGAATTGGATGGCACCTGTTACCGATTTGTTTGTGCAAGTAGGTTTGCTCTAACTCACCTTACTCGGAGACGGCTCCGGAGCGGTCCTCGTGCCCTCGTCCTAAATGTTGGGAACGCGTGACCGGTACGGAAAGAGAAAGACAAGGAAGGTTGACCTTCTAGTTATTCATAGCATTGGAGGACTCTTGCTACACAGTTACGTCTCTATTCAGCCAGTAACTCACCTTTCTGTCAGATGGCTCTGGAGCGGTCTTCGTGCCCTCGTCCTAAAATATGGCTTGGTTCAACAGAAACGGATGCTTCAGAAAAGGCGACTCTCCAGTTCCAGTCGTCAACGAAATTTGAGGACACCTGCCGTTGAATTGGGTATCTATAAACCTATAACTCACCTTCTTGGGAGACGGCTCTGGAGCGGTCCTCGTGCCCTCGTCCTAAAATTTGGCCTGGGTGAATAGAAAAGGAAGTTGGAGAATGGTGGAGTCGTCTCTAGTTGCCAACAGAATTGGATGGCACCTGTTACCGATTTGTTTGTGCAAGTAGGTTTGCTATAACTCACCTTACTCGGAGATGGCTCCGGAGCGGTCCTCGTACCCTCGTCCTAAAAGTTGGGAACACGTGACTGGTGCATAAAGAGAAAGGCAAGGATGGTTAACCTTCTATTCATTCATAGTATCTGTGGACACTTGCTACATAGTTATGTACCTATTCAGCATGTAACTCACCTTTCTCTCAGATGGCTCTGGAGCGGTCCTCGTGCCCTCGTCCTAAAATTTGGCCTGGGTGAATAGAAAAGGAAGTTGGAGAATGGTGGAGTCGTCTCTAGTTGCCAACAGAATTGGATGGCACCTGTTACCGATTTGTTTGTGCAAGTAGGTTTGCTCTAGCTCACCTTACTCGGAGATGGCTCCGGAGCGGTCCTCGTACCCTCGTCCTAAATGTTGGGAACGCGTGACCGGTACGGAAAGAGAAAGACAAGAAAGGTTGACCTTCTAGTTATTCATAGCATTGGAGGACTCTTGCTACACAGTTACGTCACTATTCAGCCAGTAACTCACCTTTCTGTCAGATGGCTCTAGAGCGGTCTTCGTGCCCTCGTCCTAAAATATGGCTTGGTTCAACAGAAACGGATGCTTCAGAAAAGGCGACTCTCCAGTTCCAGTCGTCAACGAAATTTGAGGACACCTGCCGTTGAATTGGGTATCTATAAACCTATAACTCACCTTCTTGGGAGACGGCTCTGGAGCGGTCCTCGTGCCCTCGTCCTAAATGTTGGGAACGCGTGACCGGTACGGAAAGAGAAAGACAAGGAAGGTTGACCTTCTAGTGATTCATAGCATTGGAGGACTCTTGCTACACAGTTACGTCTCTATTCAGCCAGTAACTCACCTTTCTGTCAGATGGCTCTGGAGCGGTCTTCGTGCCCTCGTCCTAAAATATGGCTTGGTTCAACAGAAACGGATGCTTCAGAAAAGGCGACTCTCCAGTTCCAGTCGTCAACGAAATTTGAGGACACCTGCCGTTGAATTGGGTATCTATAAACCTATAACTCACCTTCTTGGGAGACGGCTCTGGAGCGGTCCTCGTGCCCTCGTCCTAAAATTTGGCTTGGGTGAATAGAAAAGGAAGTTGGAGAATGGTGGAGTCGTCTCTAGTTGCCAACAGAATTGGATGGCACCTGTTACCGATTTGTTTGTGCACGTAGTTTCGCTTTAACTCACCTTACTCGGAGATGGCTCCGGAGCGGTCCTCGTACCCTCGTCCTAAATGTTGGGAACGCGTGACCGGTACGGAAAGAGAAAGACAAGGAAGGTTGACCTTCTAGTTATTCATAGCATTGGAGGACTCTTGCTACACAGTTACGTCTCTATTCAGCCAGTAACTCACCTTTCTGTCAGATGGCTCTGGAGCGGTCTTCGTGCCCTCGTCCTAAAATATGGCTTGGTTCAAGAGAAACGGATGCTTCAGAAAAGGCGACTCTCCAGTTACAGTCGTCAACGAAATTTGAGGACACCTGCCGCTGAATTGGGTATCTATAAACCTATAACTCACCTTCTTGGGAGACGGCTCCGGAGCGGTCCTCGTGCCCTCGTCCTAAAATTTGGCTTGGGTGAATAGAAAAGGAAGTTGGAGAATGGTGGAGTCGTCTCTAGTTGCCAACAGAATTGGATGGCACCTGTTACCGATTTGTTTGTGCAAGTAGGTTTGCTCTAACTCACCTTACTCGGAGACGGCTCCGGAGCGGTCCTCGTGCCCTCGTCCTAAATGTTGGGAACGCGTGACCGGTACGGAAAGAGAAAGACAAGGAAGGTTGACCTTCTAGTTATTCATAGCATTGGAGGACTCTTGCTACACAGTTACGTCTCTATTCAGCCAGTAACTCACCTTTCTGTCAGATGGCTCTGGAGCGGTCTTCGTGCCCTCGTCCTAAAATATGGCTTGGTTCAACAGAAACGGATGCTTCAGAAAAGGCGACTCTCCAGTTCCAGTCGTCAACGAAATTTGAGGACACCTGCCGTTGAATTGGGTATCTATAAACCTATAACTCACCTTCTTGGGAGACGGCTCTGGAGCGGTCCTCGTGCCCTCGTCCTAAAATTTGGCCTGGGTGAATAGAAAAGGAAGTTGGAGAATGGTGGAGTCGTCTCTAGTTGCCAACAGAATTGGATGGCACCTGTTACCGATTTGTTTGTGCAAGTAGGTTTGCTATAACTCACCTTACTCGGAGATGGCTCCGGAGCGGTCCTCGTACCCTCGTCCTAAAAGTTGGGAACACGTGACTGGTGCATAAAGAGAAAGGCAAGGATGGTTAACCTTCTATTCATTCATAGTATCTGTGGACACTTGCTACATAGTTATGTACCTATTCAGCATGTAACTCACCTTTCTCTCAGATGGCTCTGGAGCGGTCCTCGTGCCCTCGTCCTAAAATTTGGCCTGGGTGAATAGAAAAGGAAGTTGGAGAATGGTGGAGTCGTCTCTAGTTGCCAACAGAATTGGATGGCACCTGTTACCGATTTGTTTGTGCAAGTAGGTTTGCTCTAGCTCACCTTACTCGGAGATGGCTCCGGAGCGGTCCTCGTACCCTCGTCCTAAATGTTGGGAACGCGTGACCGGTACGGAAAGAGAAAGACAAGAAAGGTTGACCTTCTAGTTATTCATAGCATTGGAGGACTCTTGCTACACAGTTACGTCACTATTCAGCCAGTAACTCACCTTTCTGTCAGATGGCTCTAGAGCGGTCTTCGTGCCCTCGTCCTAAAATATGGCTTGGTTTAACAGAAACGGATGCTTCAGAAAAGGCGACTCTCCAGTTCCAGTCGTCAACGAAATTTGAGGACACCTGCCGCTGAATTAGGTATCTATAAACCTATAACTCACCTTCTTGGGAGACGGCTCCGGAGCGGTCCTCGTGCCCTCGTCCTAAAATTTGGCTTGGGTGAATAGAAAAGGAAGTTGGAGAATGTTGGAGTCGTCTCTAGTTGCCAACAGAATTGGATGGCACCTGTTACCGATTTGTTTGTGCAAGTAGGTTTGCTCTAGCTCACCTTACTCGGAGATGGCTCCGGAGCGGTCCTCGTACCCTCGTCCTAAATGTTGGGAACGCGTGACCGGTACGGAAAGAGAAAGACAAGAAAGGTTGACCTTCTAGTTATTCATAGCATTGGAGGACTCTTGCTACACAGTTACGTCACTATTCAGCCAGTAACTCACCTTTCTGTCAGATGGCTCTAGAGCGGTCTTCGTGCCCTCGTCCTAAAATATGGCTTGGTTTAACAGAAACGGATGCTTCAGAAAAGGCGACTCTCCAGTTCCAGTCGTCAACGAAATTTGAGGACACCTGCCGCTGAATTAGGTATCTATAAACCTATAACTCACCTTCTTGGGAGACGGCTCCGGAGCGGTCCTCGTGCCCTCGTCCTAAAATTTGGCTTGGGTGAATAGAAAAGGAAGTTGGAGAATGGTGGAGTCGTCTCTAGTTGCCAACAGAATTGGATGGCACCTGTTACCGATTTGTTTGTGCAAGTAGGTTTGCTAAAACTCACCTTACTCGAAGATGGCTCCGGAGCGGTCCTCGTACCCTCGTCCTAAAAGTTGGGAACACGTGACTGCTACATAAAGAGAAAGGCAAGGATGGTTAACCTTCTATTCATTCATAGTATCTGTGGACACTTGCTACATAGTTATGTACCTATTCAGCATGTAACTCACCTTTCTCTCAGATGGCTCTGGAGCTGTCCTCGTGCCCTCGTCCTAAAATATTGCTTGGTATAAAGAGAGGGAAGTTTAAAACCGTGGTGTCTCTAATTGTGGTTATTAATAGTATCTGACTGCGCCTGCTACTAACTTCTTTATGTATGTACTATGCAACTTATAACCCACCTTTCTGGGAGATGGCTCTGGAGCGGTCGTTGTTCCCTCGTCCTTAAGTTTGGAAAGTATTTACCAGAAATGGAAAAATGACAGAGTTAAGAGGTCAGTACTATCTATCACCAGAAATTAAGGACTAGCTACTATGGAATCAAATGTTTATACAAATAATATATCACCTTTCTTGATGTCGGCTCTGGAGCAGTCACCGTTCCTTCGTCCTGTAATTCGCAATGGCTATCGAAAAGGAAGAGTAAACCAGTGACACCCTCAATGCATGTTTCAGAAAGACCATGCTAAATCTGCTATTGACTCTTTTAAGAACGCGCAATCTGATCTTCTCTTCTTCAAAGACAGAAGGTCACCACACACAGGGAAGTTGTATGGATCACCTTTGGGCCCTACACTTTCCCTTCCTGTCCTTAAAAATTATCATCATGGACGACGTCAACAGAAACGATAGGATAAACAATGATCTTGTGGAAGAAAAAGTGCATGTGTTGGCAGAAGCTGCGAATGCTGGCATCACTATTAACACCACTAAAAGAGGGCCATTGTGCTGTTATGGCAGTGAAATTCTGAGTGGGTTGTCTCACACTCCTATATTTTTACGTTTGGCCATGGATTTACGTCGAACTCGTTATAGTACGCAAAACCTTGGTGGTGTAAATTGGATATCATAATGCTTCCACCATCTTGTAGCCACAGAAGTTGATGGTTCTGACGAAACATAAGTCAAGGTAAAGGTGTACCTTAAAAACCTCGTGTTGGCCCAATATTAACAAGAGCTATAATCAATGCTTGTCGGAACTTTGCGAGTTTCAGACTAAGATTTCCAATGTTTGACGCTCGGTGAAACCCTCGCCGTTTCCAACAGGGCAGTGAACGTCATCCACGACTTTTACTGTCTTCAATATCACGTCGATCTGCTCTTATGTTACCTACAACGAAATTAACGTGTGGTGCGCCGTGTCCTGCCTTCCGGTATGCAGCGCCATTTGAATCATCAAACTTGCATATCTTCAACAGAGAACTCGCAGCGGAAAACTCAGGTAACGCGGCTTATCGCTCACCATATTGCTTGATAAGACGCGCTATCAGGGGTTTCTGCTGTAATTTTCTGTGTGAAACTGCTGCAAGTCGTTGATGAATCCGGCTCCGGGGTCGCTAAACAACGGTACATCACTCGATTCCAGCAAGATCAAATTAAACACCTGAGAACCTACACCAGCTCTCAGCATCACGCCACGCGAACCCCGGCCAGCGTAAAAAGTTACATGCCAGGGGAATTAAACTAGGACACGAGCATTAGCATCTTGAGGTATGATGCATATAACGTGGTGCAGCTATTGGTGCAGAAAGTAGATATGAGTTAATTATCAGTAGACGTGTTCTAAGAGCGGAGTTACGGAGCACCTTACGTTTTGCTCATTATGTTCTGCTCTGTTCTTGATTTGCTCAAGAAAAGATCCCGGTTTTAACGCACACAAAGGTCGACTAGCACAGCGAAACGCTCTCTACAAGAGATCGAACGTTGGTGGCGCAGTGAACAGCATAGCAGAACGGCGAAAAGCAGGAATGTGTGCTGAATCCTGCAATGCGAAGTTTTCGCAGTTTACAGGAAGATCCTATACGAACATGAAAGCTCTCCACAAGAACGCAATGAACGGTATACCGTTAATGAGTATACGGTTAGAGACGGGTGTGGATTCTGTGTCATTCTACGGTTGTGCACAGCTGGGTATCACTAGGTGCATCCTTTGTACTCCAGCACATTCTTTATCATTAGGTAAAAAGATAGTAAAGCTAAAGATAGTAGAAAAAGACATAAGGTAAAAAGATAGTAAAGCTAGTAAAAGCTCACTTGTTTGAGTGATGGCTCTCTTGCCGTGGTTGGAACTTCCTCCTGCAAATTGTTTCGCTTAACAAGGGACTATTTAAACGCCAAGAAAGCTAAGGGTTACACGATAGATAATAGTCACTATATCATTGCCAAGATATTGAGTACAACGTCAAGGCGCCTAATCAATTAAATACCAAACTCGTGATATTAGCTTCTGTCCTTTGCAGGCTGTGTTTTGTTTTATTCTTATTTTAATGAAATGTCGAAAGGCCTTCTCTGAACGGCTTCTTGCCTTGTTTTACAACACAACCTCAAAGCACACAGCATCTCAAAGATAAATCTATAAGATTGACTATGAAATTCCCAAATTTTCAAATACCAGTAGGAAATCTACTGCATGATACTATATGATACTATCCGCCTTTCGTTCATAGAGCATCGAGCCGAAACGAAAGCGGATGTGTGGTCGGAACAAGACAGAAAGCATTAGAAGGTACAGTATGTAGTTGCACACAACGAGTGCGCTTCACATCATAATGATAATATGGTACTGGCATCTTCTCCGCCCTTGGAGCGGTATATGTTCTATTCCCTCTACTTTTTAGTTTTACCATTGTTATTTCACTCACTGCTGTGAAAGCAACATCATTTAAGCACTGTGGGTAACCCCTCTCCCAATGTGCCATCACGCCAACGTTTCTAGCTGAAAAAGAAACAGAAATCATAGCCTACTGTCCCTTTCAGTAGCAAGGCCACAGATTACATTAGAATTTAATAACCTTCGACTAACTATCGGGATCGCAATGTGGTACTATGGCTAGAAAGAAGAAACGAATATGTTATATGTAAATAGATATGTTGGTGATGAATTGTTTCGTATTCGTGATTTTTATGACAATAAGATTGCCAGGCTGTTTCTGTCACGAGTTTTTTCGAAGATAAATATGTAGGATGTGTGTTCAACTTGACCACTAAGCATCTCATCTGTGGCTAAAATATCACCACCTATATATAAAAGTTTGTCTATGGAGTGACCCAACCGAAGTGAGGTACGCCGCATCAACCACAGCGAGGGCAGTCGAATGACCTAACCTATGTGAGATATCACCTCCTATCACCATCATCATCACGATCACGATCACCATCACCACCTATATATAAAAGAGTTTGTCCGTCGAGTGATCTAATCTAAGTGAGATACGCCGCATTTCCATAACATTTCCACAACGAGAGCGGTCGAATGATCTAACCTAAGTGAGGTACGCCGCATCACCCACAGCGAGAGCGGTCGAATGATCTAACCTAAGTGAGGTACGCCGCATCATCCACAGCGAGAGCGGTCGAATGGTCTAATCTAAGTGTGGTACGCTGTATCATCCACAGCGCATTCGAAATTTCCCATTGAACGTAGGAATTGCTGCAGCATGGAAAGCGCATCCTTTTACTGCTTGACATAACAGCACTTACGTGCGTTCCTGAGCGTTCAGATTCAGAAGCTGTGCCGCCATTAGCATTAGAAGGCCAGTAAAGGGAAAAGAGTATAAGATGGGACTTCGAGGATGGAGAATCGACAGCGACTAGGAGGTAGCGACTTGGAGGAAGCATCGGGATGGGGGGGGGGTCGATAGGGGGATCAATGAAGCAGGCCAGGAGGAGGCACCAAGAAGGGTTTAGGCATTAAGGAGGGACCAGTAGGGAATTAGCAAGCAGGTGGGGGGAGCAGTTAAGAGGATCAGTAAGGGGATCCATTACCAGTAAGAGAGTACGGATTTAGAAGATGTGACACCGATGTCACACAATGGGCGTTCGCTCGCCGTCGTCGTGTCGTGAGCGTGGGAGACCTACTTAATTGGGGTAGAGTAGTAGGGAAGATCCCGAGGGGGGAGGAGAGATCGACCAGGAACAAGGGACCTGGAGGCGCGACCAGGGCGGGGAACCAGCAAGACGGGAGCCGTAGGGGAATTCATAGAAATTTCGGAGAACAAAGAATCTGCCATATGCATAGCCTCTTCATGTTCAACACAGCGGCGACTGCGCGAGCTTCTGAGCTTCTTGATCCAGAAAACGGGCCCCCTAGCGTCGCACAGCTAGCATCCTGATTTTGAGTACGTGTCACCGACCGTGCCGTGAGCATGGGAGGACCACTTAGGGGGTGGTGGAGAAGGGCGGTAAGGGGGACCTCTATGGTGGACCAGGAAAGCGACCAGGAAGGAAAGGAAGAACCTGGAGGAGGGCCAGGATGGAGAAACCAGCAAGAAGAGACCAGTAGGTGTCAATAGTGGAAACAAAGAAGTGGGCCAGTAGTTGGGGCCAGAAAGGTGGGGGACTAAAGAGGGGAAGGGAAGACCAGTAAAGGCGGAACAGCAATTAGATCCAGTTAAAAGAAACGAGAGGGGGAACCTGGCTTCGAAAGACATGTCAACGACAACTTCAAACGCTAGCTGTTGAGCATGAGAACAATTGCGGTGGAACAACCTGAGGGACAGAAGTACTGCGCAGCACAAACCAATGACATTACTGGCCGGTGAGGAAAGAATGTTTACGATGAAGGTACCGAAGTGGTGAAGGGCTTGATGCCGATAAAACACGTAGCAAGTCCTAGATGCTAGTGAACTTTATGTTTTACAAAAAACTACTTTCCATAGGTCACAGTGATGCTACAAAGTCGCGCGAAGCGCGCAAGTGCGAGACACGCCGTTAGGCGTGTCGGAGCACTTGTCTATATATAAAAGAGTTTGTCCGCGGAGTGATCTAACCGAAATGAGGTACGCCGCATCATCCCCAACGAGAGCGGTCGATGATCTAACCTGAATGAGGTATGCCTAATCATCTATAGCGCGGGCAAAATTTGCTATTGAACGTGGGATGTTGCTGCAGCAGGGTAAAGGCAGCCCTTTACTGCTTAACACAACAGCACCTCTGAGCGTCCAGATTCAGAAGTCGATTTGGTGCTATTAGCATGAGAAGACTATTAAAAGGGTAGGGGTAGAAGGGGGACTTTGAGGATGAAGAACCGACGCCGATCAGGAGGCAGCGATCAGGAGGAGTATCGTGATGGTCGATGGGGAGAGCAATGAAGCAGGCCAGGAGGAGGCACCAAAAAGAGTTTAGGCAATATGTAGAGATCATTAGGGAGTTACCAATCAGGGGAGGGGGACAGTAAGGAGGATCAGCAAGGGGATCCATTAGTATTAAGAGAGACCGGATTTAGACAACGGCGAACGAACGCCCATAGTGTGACACCGATGTCACACTATGGGCGTTCGTTCGCCGTCGTCGTGTCGTGAGCGTGGGAGGCATACTTAATTGGGGTAGAGTAGTAAGGAGTATCCTGAAGGGGAGGAGGAGGAGGAATTTACCTGGAAGAAGGGACCTGGAGGCAGGACCGGGGCGGGGAATCAACAAGAAGGAAGCGCCGTAAAGGAACTCATAGGGGAACAAGGAATCTGCGATATGCATAGCCTCTTCATGCTCGACACAGCGGCGTCTGCGCGCGCTTCTGAGCTTCTTGATCCAGAAAACGCGCAGCAAGCATCCTGATTCTAAATACGGGACACGACCGTGTCGTGAGCATGGGAGGACCACTAAGGGGGTAGTGGAGAAGGGCGGTAAGGAGACCTCTATGGTGGACCAGCAGAGCGACCACGAAGGAAAGGAACATCCTGGAGGAGAGGCCAGGACGGGAAAGCCAGCAAGAAGAGACCAGTAGGTGTCAATAGTGGAGACAAAGAAATGGACCAGTAGTTGGGACCAGGAAGGTGGGGGACTAAAGAGGGGGAGGGAAGACCTTTAAAGTCGGAGTCGGAAGTCAATTAGATCCAGTAAGAAGAAACGAGAGATGGGAACCTGGCTTCGGAAGACATGTCAACGACAACTTGAAACGCTAGCTCTTGAGCATGAGAACGATTGCGGAGGAACAACCTGAAGGACAGAAGTACTGCGCAGCACAAACCATTGACATTACTTGCCGGTCAGGAAAGAATGCCAATGATGAAGGTACCGAAGTGGTGAAGGGCTTGATGCCGATAAAGTACGCACCAAGTCCTGGATGCTAGCGAATTTTGTGTTTTACAAAAACTTCTTTCCATAGGTCAGTGATGCTACAAAGTCGCGCGAAGCGCGCAAGTGCGAGACACGCCGTTAGGCGTGTCGGAGCACTTGTTTGCAATATGCTAAAAGACAAACTTGCTGAAAAAATTGGAGATGCAGATCGACTTATTGGAAAGATTCATCCAAGGTTCGTTGGAAATTACGAGTGTATGTCATGTGCACTACTGACGAAGTGCAGATCGTGTAAGGCGTGGGAGCGCATGACGTAATCTTAATTTTGAGCCAGAGTCGAACTGATTGTAGAATGGGAGCAATAGGAGAAAACTAGCTAGCGCTTTAGCGAGGATGCCTGGAATACCGCTGTCGTGTTCAGAAACAATTCTGGAAATGGATCTAAGCTTCAGTCATTGCCAGGATGTAGAATTTGATGAAATCCCAACGCCAGAAAGCACATTAACGGACGCCATCCACCAGGGCTGCAAAGCGATTGGATCGCCGGGTGGGCTTGCAGAAATGTGACTGCAACGGGCTTGCAGAAATGTGATCAGGGGACCGATCTCGAGGTTTGGTTTATGCACTGCTTTTTTGAATAGTTTTTGAGAAGATTCTTTGAGCCCTATTTTCAGTCCAAGACATGATCTTGGAAATGAATTGCGGCCAAATATAGGAAATAACGGTGCAGATGTAGTTTACAGTATCCCTATCTAATCTATCCTTCTGTAATCTACCATTACACCAAAAATGAACGCTAGATTCGTGTTAATCTCCTCTATGAGGTTGCAATGAAGGAATGTTTAGCCTCCGGAGTGTCGAGAGTCCGTGTGTCCATATCTGCAATGCCTCCTCCCCCTTGCATCTCCCTAAAGAAGAAGGATGAGGCTACAATCAGGTGCCAAATTCATCAATGACTTACAGCAATTTAACAGAGCAAATTACAGCCGATGTCCCAAACAGCGCGGCATATCAAGCGACATGTTGAGCGATATGCTCCGTTATCTGAGTTTTCCGCTGTGAATTCTCTGCTAAAGTTATGTAAGTCGTTGATGAATCCGACCCCCAGGGATGCACACAAAATTCTGTGCGTTAAATTTTTTAACGGAAAAATTTCGTTAAATTACCGGTAGATCGTTAAATTTCGTTAAAAAATACATTAGCTGCAAACCGTTATTTCATGTGAAAAAAATAAGGAAAACCTTCTACGTTTCAGCTTTAAGAGGACAACAGCTAAAGCTCAACGAATGGAGTGTAACACTGCAGTGTAAAATAAACAGTTCATCGTTAACAAACACAAAAAAATAAACAAGCCCTCAGCAACAAGTTATCTACAAGGTGTGGAATATGAATGGGTATGAACTTATGATTCAAGATGGTTACAAGGCATCTTAAAATGTGCGATCAGGCAGGTACCCGGAGTTTGCCGACCCCCATTGCCTGACTGTTCTGCGATCATATGCAATCTCTATGTGGGTCTAGCCCATTAAGTGCAGGAAGAATTAATAAAAATACAATTAGAAGTGTATCAATGGAATGTTAACCCGTTGGCGAACGCGCGATTTCCGAGTGCCTGGTGCGTAGGACCATTCCAATTTTTTGCAACGTCGGGACCGTTGCACGACATCTTGTCACACGGTCCCACTGTCGAAAACGTATGACACGTCATCAACATGTTAACGTTCAGCAATAGTAGCTTTCCTAATTTTTGTTATTAGCGTTTTTCTAAAAGCGCTTACAATGCGTCCAGCGGCCGAAAATATTCTCCCCGGGTCCTCCAGGTGGCGAGAAAATGTATTCTGGGATAAGCAGCGCCAAGTGAGGATAGGTATATCTTTCGTAGGTTAGACCAGTACCTTTGTAGATTCTTTGACTTGTTAGGGGGCCCGGCAAAGAAAGATTTGTAGCTCCAAAATGCATTAAAAGATAAGGATAAAGAACATCGTATCTCGGTCCTTTTGAAATGCGCTACACACACAGTAATTTTTTAGGCTATCGTGGAGGCAATTTGAAGGTGTATTTGGCCGTACAATAATTTGCGGTTGCCAGCTGAAGAGACGGCGCTCTATCCTTTCCAGACAAGTCTGGTACTAATTCATCGACCCCAGAGGGATCGAAGGCTTGGTTGGCCTGGACGGAAATTCCGAAAAATGGACCAGAAACCTGGTATAGGGTGCACACGACAGCCGGCATCTCCTCCGACTGCGCTACACGCGCTCCCAAAATTCATTATTCCCAAAAATTCAAAACGATTTCATAAAAAATAATAAAATATTCTTGCTGGTTTCAATAGTTTTTTACCAGAAACAATCGGGAGGATGAGACCTGCACATAAGAGATTCTTAAGGATAAATGTGAAACACTAACTGAGAAAGAAGACCGTTAAAAATTCTGAAAAATTCCTAAAAATTTCGTTAAGTCGTTAAGTCAGATTTCAACGAGAAATGCAGTTAACTCGTTAAATTCGTTAAATTGTTAACCGTTAAATGTGCACCCCTGGTTACAACGAGACAGACTTTTGGAACTAATAGAAAACTTTAGAAAGAGATACTCATGGATAGCATACAACGAGAGCTTGCCAACAAGACAAGCATGGCTTAATGGCAATTGGCGCATCTTTTATTTGCGAAGCTTGCTTTGCTCACATTCTATAAGATGTTAAAAAGGGATTGAAAAGCGAGCACAGAGACCTGCCGAGGCAAAAGTTACTATACATGGATAGGAATGAAAAAAGACTAGCAATAGTACAACCCACGCCCGGAGTTGATCGTTGACCAAGCAAGTCCACCGCGCTATCCACTCGGCCATCTAATCGCTGTTGCGTTACCGGTGGATCCCTCCTGTGGATGTGTCCTTTTTCTTCTATTAGGAATTTATCACATCCCTCCTCCTAGCAATGGTTGATGCTTCAAACCTTTTGCAGGGATATTTCTGAGCACGATAAAGGTATTCCCTCTTCAGTTTAGCGATATCGGCCTTCACTGAAGCGCTTCAGTTTCTCCCATTTTTGACCTACCCAGAGGTCTGCAGGAATTTTGGAAATCACTACGGTGCTTGTCAGACAACGTTCTACAATCCTATATAAGTCGGTTTGAGAATTCCTACGGTGACCTTGTTGACCTTCCTTGTAAGTATTTATGAAAGTACCGATATTGATACTAGACATGGTATTGTCTTGGTTTTATTCTACTATCGAGGCCCATCTTGCACCCCAACACGTTCGTGACGTTTAAAAGATTCCTTGACACTCATATGACGATTGAGTGACAAAATTTCTTAGCATGAATACGTTTCTATAATTTCTTCTTTAGCTTCCATGGGTTGGGCAGCAGCAAAAAGCTTCTTCTATTGTTAACATTCTGCCTGAGAAATTTATTGAGGGATGCTATACTCTTATGATATACTGCCGTTACCACTTCACAGTCCAATGGCTAGTACTCATGGCTCTATCCATAGTTTCCAGCGTAAGCTGCCTAAGACCGGGAGAATAGTACTTCTAAGAGGCACTTTGTGAGAATTCCGCCGCTAGCGACTGAATTGTCAAAACGAATTCCGCTACCGCAGACGCGTGGCTGCCGGCATGCGCGATGGCTTCCCTGGTTTATCGCCGACATGGCATACCTTATGTCGCGCCGCGCGATGCTTAGCGTTGATCCTGAGTGGATTGCCGTCGCAGTCTTGCAGAGCGCGAAGCAATGCGATGAGCACTGAGAACTCCGTGCCCTTTCGCGTCGCTCTGCAAAACGCATTGCCGCGATTCTATCACGGGACCGACTCGTCGGCCACTCCACAAGTCAGCACAGACTCGTTGGTTTACCGTGAAGGCGTGTACATGGATATGAGTGAAAATAGAAGGAACTAAAGCAATCTAATTGCAATAGTAGTAACTCAGAAGTTAAGAATGGAAAGTTTGGCCATCTTCTATGTATCCAACACAACGAGCAGCCATACACATGTTATGGTTAAGCTCCTTCATCACCCTTGTGCGGATATCCTCTTCGCGGATAAAGGATAAACAATAAAGGACGGCGTTACTCAATCCCTTTTGGGATGGGCCAGCGCATTCCACTTTTACGAGATGTTGTGGAGGCGATATGAATGCGTATTTGGCCATACAATGACTTGCGGTGGCCAGCCGATGAACAAATCAGCGCTTTATCCTTCCCAGGCACGTCTGGTACCAATTCACCGACCCCGGAGGGATGTAAGGCTTGGTTGACATGGGCAGAAAATCCGAACCAGGAACCTGGTATCGGGTGCACGCGACCGTCGGCGCCTCCTCCGACTGCGCTACACGCGCCCCTTGGCGGATATTCTTGAAAACAAATAAGTAATGAAAGCTAGTTCCTGTGGCGCCTATCTCCTCAAAGTAGTTTGAAGGCCTGCGCTCTCACCTGTGCAATAGAAGCATTGAATTTCAAGGAAATGCTGTCTCTTTCCCACGACAGCTGTAGGTTGTTCACATCTAGTAGTTTTTATTAACACTTGTCTGGCACAGATCTCATTTTCGGTAGCAGATTAAGGTGAAGCATTTTCCACTGTAAGATTTTAGTGAACACTCGAACTATGTGATAGTTTTTGCCAGACACCATACCCTGATCAACGACAGAAAAAAGGAAACATTACAGTTATTATCCTTTCGATCGTGCGAGTTTTTGTAATCTCCGTAACTCTTTCTCTAGTCCTTCTTGATGGTGACTTTGCTGTTCTCTTAAAAAAAGCCTATAGAGAACCTACAAATAATGCAGTAATGTGCAATTAAGAGAAGCTTGCGTGCAATTGGGTATTAGGAAAGCTACATACGGTTCCTGGTGATTGCTGAGTAGTCGTTTCCACGTATTGGTCCTTTAATGAAAAAAATTGATTTCAATGAGTAGCAGTGCAATTTCAGCAGGCATAGTAACCGAGAGTATCTCACCTTTCTTGGAGATGGCTCTAGAGCAGTTATCGTGCCCTCATCCTTAAAAGTGGGGACCGTAAGCGATATTGAAAAAAGTTTCATCGCCATGCACTGTTTGAAGGCCACTGACGATGCTTGGCTGAGCATTCATCTCACCTTTCTCGGCGACAGCTCTGGAGCAGTCCTCGTGCCCTCATCCTAAAAGTAATACGCTCTACAGTCTTACTTGTTTTGAAACTTGATAAAGTTGACTGGTTAGTTGAAAGTTGTTATCCTCATAGGAATATTTCTGCAGATATTGTAGAATAGGCAGAACAACATAGGATAGGATAAGATAGGGTAAGCAGGTTTCGACAGGATAGGCAATTTTTTAACTAAAGCAGGTATTCGACGCACGTCACGTCTTGTTTCGTGGAAACACGATTTTCGTGGATAGGTAACGCAGTAAGGCGTCGCTAGATCAGTAGTGTCATCGCTTTATAGCAGATCGGATCATCCACTGCCTTCTCAGAGCGAAAGTGTAACTCAGAAAGAAGACAGTGTGGCGCATCAGTCACAATTGTCGAAGATTACGATAAACGATAGAGTTTTGAATCGCAAGTCGTAACTGTGAGAGCACTGCATCGGTTACATTCCTTATCGAAGCTCGAATAAACTGAAGGAATACAAAACGACAATATAGAGCGAAAATAGAGTCGCAGATTATTATAGGCAACATGCTTGCCACTGCGTCATCCATGCCTTGCCCTATACAGTGCTGCAGCAACGGCGTGATATCTCAAAGCGCTCAGCTTGATCCCTCAAGTGCTACAATTTTGAGGCTTTAACTCGCCCTCAAGACATCAGCAAAGAATGGGTTATTACTACCAATCTTTGCATTCTCGAAATAAGAGATTTGCGACTAGATTTGAACAGGTTACGTGGAGCGGTTGGTGCGATGCATAAATCTACAACGCCACAGAAGCCACAAACTTTCTGGACAATTGTGACAATCTAGGTTGAAGAAGTGCTGCAGGGAAAAACCTCAAACACATTACGACGTCCCAAAATAAAACTAGCATTAAAGAATAAGAATCCAGAATCAACGCACTCTGGTATGAAATTAATTCACTAGGAGGAAGCAGAGAAGATGTTTCAAACTACCGTTAAATGTGCTTGCATCGATTATTCTCCTGCACATAACAAGGAGGACTCTGGAACCCGAACTGTGACTCTGGATTCCGCCCGTGATTCAGATGCATAGTTCACATCCAAACGGTTTTGAAAATTAAAATAAAATTTAGGGCATGCAACAAAAACGAAGGGACAAAGAAGCAGGAACTCTAGTTAAGAATTCTAGTTTGTCAAATCTAGATAATCATAGCAGTAGACGAATCATGCTGCTGAATTAGGTATTTGTAAGCCTACAGCTCAATTTCTGGGGGATGGCTCTGGAACGGTCCTCCTGGCTTATGTTAATAGAAAACGAAGTTTGAGAACGGTGGATTCGTCTCTAGTTCTAGTTGTCATCAGAATTTTACGGCACCTGCCACCCATTTGTTTTTACAATTCTACAACCCACCTTTCCCTCACAAGGGAGGCCCATGAACTTCCCCAAAGGATTCACAACGTTTCCTACATGATCTTGTAGAGCACTGAACGTGGATCACAGAACTGTGTTTCGATTTTGCTACGGTCCACTGTTTGATCCCAAAATGGCAAGAAACGGTATCACTTCGGGCAGGCTGATAAGGCAAAAGTGACACTGAAATGGTCGTGTTGTGCTCTATACTTAACTTACAAAAGGTCTGGATCTCAAACTAAAGTTGGATTGTAGGAGCACGATAACTTCCTGCCCTTGATAGACGAATTTAAGGTGTGCATTAAAGTGATTCATTCGCAATGGCGTCCGCTACGAATCGGTGGGTGGTAGGATAGCGAAGCGGACTTGCGGGAGGGGTCGAGGGTTCGATCCAGGGGGTTGGGATTCTGCGGCGCTAGTTGGACTTCTGTCATTTTTGCAAGTGAAGAGTACATTTTGGCTTCCGTAGGGTACCTTCATCGCTTCCTAAACCTGCTTTCAACTTGTGTCAGATGTGGAAGAAGCTGGTTTTGTGTTGTGGATGTCGCACGTTCATTGAACCACGCTTGCCTCGCTGAGGAAGCACTCTCAGATGCTGTCCCTTTACGACCACTTTGAAATGTTCTCAATTAGTTTTGGAAATGTTTCTCGATGTCACTTCATTTGCGAACGCGATCGACATATACTGACTTGTCCCATCATCAAGACATGCTCATCGTCCTTCGAATTTCTTTGTGGATCTTTTTCATTCTTCTCGAAACTTTCACTATTTCAGCTGTTACCAAGTGCAACATATTTTATCCAACTCGCCTTGTTGTGTGTTTCTTCCTTACCACTCTCGTGTACACTTACGGGAGAGGGGTAGTGGCATTGCAGATAGGAGTACTTGCACTCACTCCCTTAACTCGAGGTCGAAGAAAACTTTGTCCCAAATTCATCTGTAGGTTATTTGGGATGCAGATCACAAATCTGTCAACCAATTTCCGTCAAGCGATAGAGGCAGAAGTTACTATGGGTATGGGTAAATAAACAAGTGTGCACAGGATAAACCGGCACTGCTGCCTTTCACTACTCCAAAGGTCGAGAAGACGTCGAACGGAAAATTTTCGCTCAAAAATTGACCATGGTGATTACTTGGGTGCTGATCACGGATATGATGTTTTTTTGAAATTTCGGTAGACTACGGTAGGTTACAGTAGATATGGGTGACTAAATCTGGTTCGTTAGTAGAATCGAGTTCTTCTCCAATGTGGTCTTCTTCAGTGTTATTTTCCAACCTTTGACTTTGATATGCAAAATAGTGGAAGAAAACTAAAAATCTAGCAAAATATGGCAGATTTGTGATCGGCAGCTTAAATAATTCCCAAAGGCAATGTCCGAAGTCAGGGTGAAATCGGTGGTCACCACCTCGTCACCCTTATTCACCGCTACCCAATAACACGGTATCTTACCGAAGAAAAAATGTACTCTTCTTTTGTAAAAGTGGGAACAGATCACCTAGCAAATCCCCCAACCTTCCGGAATCGAACCCTCGTCCCCTTTCCGAAAGTCCGCATCGCTGCACTCGATCATCAGATCCCTGCCACCATCGATGCGAATAAATCCCTTGAATGCACAGTGCAGCTTCGTCTAGGAATCAGTTAAGTTAGCTAATTATCATCTACTATAACCAAACTTTAATTTGAGCTCCTAGCCTTTAGCAAGTTAGGTCCAGAGCACGAGAGGGTTATTCCAGGCGTCACTTATCCCCCATCAGCCCTCCCTGAAGTGATGTCGTTTTTTGCCATCTTCGGCAAAAATGAAACACAGTTCTGTGATCCGATGATCCGATGCTCTACAAGGCCATATAGGTCACGTTGAGAATCTTTGGGAGCAGTTTATGGCCTCCCATGTCAGGTGGCTCTTGAGCCGTCCTCGTGCCCTCGTCCTAAAATGTGGCTTGGTTTAATAGGAGTGGATGCTTAAAAACCGGCGAGTCTCAGTTCCGGTAGCCCGCAGAATTAGAGGACACCAGCTGCGGAAATAGGCCTATAACTCGCTCTTCTCGGAGATGGCTCTGGAGCGTTCCTCGTGCCTTCGTTCTTTAATTTGGCGTCGGTTAATTGAAACGGAAGTTTGAGAATGGTGTCGACGAGTGTCGAGCAGTATCAGGCGTTTAGGGTTTAGGTCAACAGTTACGTCAATTCGATCGCAGAATCAAATTTTTGACCTCCAATATCGCGCGCCAAATCATGTATATAAGGAGAGCTCGTGCCATTGTGATTCCCTCTTGATTAGTTTCTCGTGATTCGTTTTCTCGTGTGATCGCTTCGCGATCTGTTATTTCTACGTAAACTTGTCTCTCCTCCAATCTTCTCCAGTCTGATCGGTGAAACAACAATCGTTTTCATTTCTCAAAGAGTGATCTCGCCGGGTAACCGGAATTACATGGGGGCCAATCCAACTCTTTGAGGAAAACTGTTGCGAGGCCCTGATCTGATCTCGGAGAGACCCCAACCAGTTGAATTGTTTTTTGGACTGACACTGCAGGGGTTTCACGTTTGCGGAGGTTGGGTGACGCTCAAGGCTCCCCACCCATAGCCCCTTTTTAAATACCAGTAAGAATGTTTTATCACATTTGCCTAAGCCTGGAGCGGCTGGTAGAGAAGGTATATGTGGTCACAGGATGTTCGTTGCGATCAAAACTCTTGCGCCCTCTGCTGCAATCAATAAGATGTTCAGAGGATTTACAAAACCGGTGTAAAGATACTAGATGTTGGCTTGCAACAAACATGGCTCCGCATCAGAATATCGAGCTCTATCTAATGAGCTCTACCTCAAGCTTATAAGTTCTACCATTGGTGCGATATCCTTCAAATTGAAAACGAAAAATAAGTCGTGGCAAACCTGCGACGAAGCTGTGAAAGGTATATTTCCAGGCTAAAAATTCGCATAAAATTCAACTACGTCGTCTAAATACCTTCCAGAAGAGCTCATTTTTTAGAGAAAAAATTGTGTGTATCACTCCGTTGGAGACATTTCTCCAAGCCAACATTCTACGCAGAATTCAGTAACGAAATTGATATCTTATCCTATTATGTATATATAAAAGTTGTGTGTGTTTTTGTGAATGTCATTCAGCGGTCCGAAACTTCAGCTTTGATGGTAATCGAGGGCGCTTAACACGAATCTGAAGTTTGCTTTTAAAGTTTCGATTGCCATCAATCGGTATTGATCGAATTATCGATTCTTTGTAGATTCTAATCAAGAGGTCCGAAACTTCAACCCTGCCAGTGTATCCAGGGGATCGAGGTCATGTTTATTAATTGTCATTGCTTGCTGCTAGCGAGCCCTGAGGCAGTACCTCTAGGGGTTGAGGTTATGATTATTAGTTGTTCGTTGCTCGCTGCTACCAAGCAATGGAACCACTAGGTAGGACATGTTTATTAATCAATCCTTGCTTACCGCCGTCACTACCTCTGTAAATAGACCACATAGGGAAGTAGTACCAATTCTCCATTCCACAGTCAATACAGGGTATCGTTGAATCGCCTATACACTTCGACGATGTTTTTGAAGTTCCAGTAGCACTTCATGACAAACTTCTGCTCATTGAAGGAAAACCTAAAGCCAGACCTGATTCTTTTTACGGGCTTAGATATGTGGTGAGGGTTATTAGTGCGAAAGCGATAAATTGTGCAATCAATAATCTCACATGTCACGTGCCTTTCACGCACATAGTTGTCAATTTCTCAACGTTAAAAGAGGCACAGCACAGGTTAGTGTGGTCAAGTAATAAGAGGATTTTAACAAGCAGTCAGCCCATGCACAATCAATCGACTTTGGAAAGCAAGGTTTCAGTCGAGTTCAGGGCGCAATGTTGACTATCTGTACGCCACAAAAATTTCGCTACCCTGCGCCTTTATGAGTCTCAAACATCTTCAAAGCTTCACCAGCACCAATGTTAGAATCTCTCAAATAGTACGTGCATCTTTAGGATGCCTGCATTTTTCGCAAGCCGTGATGTGTTTTTAACTTTCAAACCTTTAAAGAAGCTCACATGAGTCAAAACTGTCACTTTGTGAAGAAATTATAACATGATTTCTAGCGAAACACAATCAATCGAGTGTAAAATGCCAAATTTCAGACGAATGCACGACGCATTCCATACCGTTCATATGAAAAAAATCAATTTTTTGCAGCTTTCATATGAGTCCTTAATTTTTTCAGTATGTTTACTGTGAGTAAAGTTAGTACCTTCAAAGAGGGTGTAATTTTTTGAGACACCCTGTATTAAACCGCCACCGGATTGCCTGAACACGTATTAGCAAATTCATCGTTTCACTGCAAATATTCGAACAAAATGACAGCACTTTCACATGTTCTGTTGTGTCGTTAATATGTTTCAAAGGGATAGAAGCGCTAGCTTTGTATATAATTTTGTGTTTGTCCCGCAGACAAAATTCGGCACCAATTTGACGTGCTTGAACACAACAATGGCTCAGTGGTTAGCCATCAAAGGGTACTTTTTGTGCTGAGCACCAACTGAACTGAAGCATAGGCTTGGTGCCGCTGAAGTTGCATACAGAGTCTCTCGCCGAACAGCGACTATGTTCCGCTTCGATTTCAACTTCCCAGGGAAGCGGTAATAGTTGGGTCCTCCTTCTGTTCAGGTCTTGACTTCTAATTTCCCACATGCTCCTCTGCTAACTGGCCGACCTCGTCATTGCAAAAGACCGATGGCTATTTAGCGAGCAATGGGGGGATCGAAAGGTCAATTAGTGATGCCTAGCGTAGAGAGGGGACAGGTCGATAGGAAAGAAATCCATAGTTTCCTAAGGACATCACGAGTTATCTGGTCAGGCAAACATTTTTTCCTCATCCTCACATGACATGTTTCTGTAACTGAATGACGTTCGCATCCTATTCTCCCTTCTTGTCAGCAATACTAGATTAATTCTGATGATTTTTCATATGGCTGCTTCAAAAAAGATTTAAAATATAAATGTAAAACGATGATAGAAATTAATGAAAACCTGATGTCTAATAGTCATGTGATGTAAGAGTGAAAAAGTATGACAAGGTGTTTCATTAACAAAACATGCCGAACAATATTGATGACAAAATGTTCGCCTGACCAGATAACCTCTCCGTCGCATCATGAGGTGGTAAAAGAAAGCCTAAATGCCTATAAAAAGACGTGAGGATGAGACACAAAGGAGAGTGAAAGCATGAGCAGTGCAATACGAACTTCCGACAGCTCCTCTCGAAAAAAGAACTAAACAAGCACGCTAATCGTTTCCCTCTGGCGGTGTGAGAGAGCCAGAAGCCAAAATGGTAGAAGCCAAAATGGCCAGAAGCCAGAATGGTTACATCTTTAAATCTACCTCGAAACTTAAATTACACCCCTATGTCAACCTGCAGCATAGACGGTCGTGCGGCATCCGACGCGACTTCTGAGGCAGAGGTCACCGACCATGCCGCGTCCGCTGCCGCGCTCCTCAGCATCCATCGCCGCAGGCGCGACGATAATCGTTTTGTTAGCTACTATAGTTGTACCCGAATGAATATTCTAGCAATCGAATTTGAACAATTCTATTCGAATTCGAATATTCGAATTCTAACGTTCGAAAAAACGCGATTTTCGAATGTATTCGAGTTCGCGTGCTCGAAAAAAAATTTCTTTCTTGCTTCAAGCATCCCAGGAGGAAATAATTTACGCTCCAATCAGAAAATTGCGCGCCCTCATCGGTAACTCAGGGGCCGTATGTTCTTCGAGCGCAGAACCAGGCTAAGGAAGGGATTCCAGGCTGTGTGGTGTGCCATCCAAGCTACTCGTGTGGGAACTGCTTTCGTCGTCCAGGGCAGTCCGCAGCTGGGTTCTGCGCTCTCGACCGCGGAAACGCATACAGCTGGAAAATGCGCAGAAAACGCCAGCGAATAATGTAGATGTGAAACACCTCAAATATCAACCACTTCGTTAAAATGCAAAAATGTCGCAACGCAAGAGAACCGAACCCCGACCTCTCTCGCATGAAGCAACGCCACTGTGCCCCGCAACCTGTCCCACAACGTCTTCTGAATTCGCAGGCACGTTGTCAACATCGGCGGCACGTCACGTCCAGGAGTGATTTCCATTTACCGCGGCGGGTGGGTTTTTTATCGCTCAGAATGTAGAAACCAACCTGATAAAACACATCTGGGATTATAAGCGGTAAAGTCTTAACGGCCGTTAAATCTAAATAAGGGTTAGAGGGGTGGCGAATAGCGAGATGTGCTATTCCCTCTCTGTGTCGTATAAGGTTGCTCACCGGAGCGCTAATTTACAGTATGAATGAGAGGAAAAGCAAGAGTAGAGGAGATGAGGAAGCTGTCATTTATGGATAAGATCTGATGATGTGACAATCGCGTTGAGAAGTCTATTTGCCTAAACTTTGAATTTTGTAATCTTTACAACGGGTTCGAACGAACCCATACCAAAAAGAACTTCATGGATTGGTCGATACAATTAGTGTAGGTGATCTTACCCACAGGTTAGCTATTAATTTATCCTAGTGTATATACATATGTTTGCACGGCTCATATCCTCCAAGCAGAGGACATAACTCCTCGAACCACACTCCAGAGCTGTCTAAAGATGAACGAAATCTCTCTTTCCCCCTCCCTGGAACTTTTGGAGCCTGACTAGACACCCGAATGTCCTTATAGTACCTGTAATAGAGGTCTACCAACGCACCTAATGGTAAGAACTTCCCTACCGTCTTTACGACAGTGAAGTGGCATGAACCGACACGTACGCATTCAGTGTAGTAGATTTTCTAGGACAGCTCGAAAAGCTATGGAACTTAATTGAGATGAAGGAGGTTGGTCATATGTGTCTCGGTTTCCTCTCCATAAGCTCATTTCCATCCTCGACAGTAAGATCTTCCGTATAATGAAGAGTGCATGAAGCACCTCACAGATCACGAAAAGTCAGTAATATAACCAGGCGCAAATTAGCTCAGAGAGGATGAGGGTGACCCTGTTCGATAGCACTATACAGCGTTTGGGTTGTTTTATTGAGCTAGGCCATCTCTGATGCAAATGCCTTCATACCAGGGCTGATAACCACTGACTACATGGTGACCCACCCCCTCCCCCGAGTCAATTTGCGATTATAGCCATATGCCATATGCTACCCAAAATCTTGGCAGATTCACAAACGCCTCGAAAGAACCTCGCGGAATACCAGAAAACGCCCAGGACTCAAAGCCTTCCACCTGACAGTCATCTTGTGGGGAGGGGGGAGGCTCCAACCGCTATAAACTCCTTGAACGAGATATAGACTATCTGAAAATCTACAAAACAACCTTCGCACCAGTGCGCTGCAAGCATGTTAAGCTAAGGCCCAGTGTTGCGTCACAGATGGCCATCAGAACAAGGTACGGAAACTTCGTCTAAGGAAGCCAAGGTATTCGAGACCCGTTCGATTATTCCTAATACGTACCCAGGCACCATGCGCGGATCCTTCAAAATGTCGTGGTAGTAGGATGTTCGAGGCGGGTTTAAAGCTCTCAACATCCGCTCCAAACTGTGCGATTACGTCACGAGTTTAAAGTACCGACTGCGCCCCAATCGAACCCCGGGTTACGGTGTCAAGGTGAGGAGTCACCGCTTCTTTCCATTTCCAATGTGAATGCGGTATGCATGCGCGGCATAACACTGTAGTCTTTCCAAATTCTATTACAGAAGCAGAGACGCTGCTCGCAAAACACCGCGACTGCTTTCCTTCTCTCTGCTTCATTTAGCTTGGTGAGGTGAAAGAGGCAAAGTTCATTCATTGCGAAGAACATTCGGCGCAAAGCGGCTCGGAGGAAGTCACCAGGTGAGGCAACCTTACAAAACATTTTGCATCGCACCAAATTAAAAAAATTTACACAGCTTCCCCTGTGGTGAACTGAGCTTGGCTACTTTTGTTGTAACTGTGCATTCAAGTGGCTCCTTACGAAGGTGGATAACCACTGAATGCAGCGTGACCCCCTCCAAGCCGTTTTGCCCCGAACATTCATTTCAAGACAGCAAGGTTTCAGCATTCCGCCTGCTGATATAGGCGGATAACCATTGAATACAAGTTGATGTGACGTTATTCAAGAGACCCTTGGGTAGAAAACGATCGGACTGCCTTTGAGTGTTACGTTTTAAAGATATCTGCAAAGCTATCATTCATTTTCATCCTTAAAAAACTGCATACTCTAGAAACGTTGGAAATGTGAGGAAGGAGCCATGTTTTCTTCCACTGCATATTTTAGAAGGATTATCTGAGCTCCCGTTTGTCTACCGTCCTAATTCTATCTTTCCTACAGACGGATACAGTTCGTGTCCGAGCGCACTGTTCGCTCGCTTTTGTAACTGTGAACTCAATATCAAACACACCGTTCGGTTGGGACGACGATCCGAAGTCAACAACAATCGATTGAAAAGGAGTGCGGAATCAGACCCGTGAACATGCACAAAGCCTGGAATACACCTTACCGCCATCTCCGACCAACTGCGACAACTGGATTAGGTGCACAAGTTGGCGCAGGGAAACGCTTGACGAACTTGATCGACGCTCGATGGTGGTTACCCAATTGCCTTGTACAGGCGCAGGAGTAACTAGTGCCGTCCATCGTCACATGATTTGAGAAGTGGTGTCTGTACGTCAACAATAAGCGCAGTCGATAGTGAGTTGAGAAGATTGAACAGCTTCAGCCGCAAGCTAAGGCAGACCACACTCGCTCACTCGCAAGGCTATGGTAGGCGTTTAGCAGGATTGCAGCGCCGTCATTCATTAGGAGCTGCTACCATGCAAACTACAAACCTTCACCGGAGACCTGTTTCGTCAAAAGCTGAATAGACTGGAGCCAAAATCGAACCAAGGGGAACGAATCACAGCACGATCATAATCCTGCAACTATCGCCAACCATTGCAAGAGCGACTTGCCAGAAGATGCACGGCTTGGATGGGAAGTTCTGCCCCATTAACCGTAAAGTCTAGACCTTTCGCCAAGACTGCTACCTCTCCAACTCCATTCGAGAGGAAAACGGATGAAGAGGGTGTGGATCGCTGGTTGAAGTTCTTCGAGTCAAAGCCAGAAGAAATGCTATGTCCAAATCCAGAAGAGTTCTTCATTGCTGGCATAAGAATTGTGCCCGATAAGTGAAGAAGAGTGATGAAACGTTTTTAATCTGTTTTTTGTTCCTAAAAAATCTGTAACGTTTCATACAACTATCACTACTTATAACGCGTTCGAAGGGTCGTGGGAAAAATCGCGTTATGACGGGAGTTGTGCTTTTTCCGGAGCTGACCTTTTTGCAGTATTTCGCGCACAGATTTATTTAGAATCACACATAACATATAATCACTAAATACGACCACAGCAATAAAGTACAAGGCTGTCTAATAATTTCTGTCCGAAAATATTCAAAATTCTATAATTTTCCTTAGAAGTCTTATAGTATCAGGCAAGTGTAAAAACCTTCTAGAAGGATCTCTAGAGTTCCACGCTAGCGGTATATAAGGCGCAGCCGCCGCGTCTAGCTACCAGTACAAGCTAAAATGGACCAAGGTCGAATTCGTACATTCGTGTACTACGAGTGGCTGCTGGGCAACGACACGGGCACCGCGATCGTTAACATCTGCAGAGCGTGCAAGGAGGATGCAGTGTCCCAACGCACAGTCAGGCGCTGGTTCAATCGTTCCGAGAGCGGCGACACGAGCCTCGGGGACAGGGAACACCCGCTGAAGATCATGCTCTGTTGCTGGTGGGACGCCAAGGGCATGCTGTACTTCGAGCTGCTCCCGCAAGGCAGGATGGTCACCGCCTCCATCTACACCGATCAGATCGAGGAACTAGCATCCGCCATCCGAGAAAAGTATCCCCGACGGGCCTCGGTCCACCTGCTGCACGACAACGCTGCCTCGGTCCACGTGGCGAAGGAGACCCAGCAGAAGTTGACGACGCTTGGCTGGGAGACGGTTGCCCATCCGCCGGATTCCCCGGTTGCCCATCCGCCGTATTTCCGCCAATTGTGACTTTGCGTGGGTGAAGGATATCAAGATTCCCTGAGAAACTTTAATCTTACCTTTGCTGGCGTGGGCTCAGAAGCAGTTGTTGTTCCCTCGTCCTTAAAAGTGATATTTGGTGACAGTGTGCAATATGAATTACTCATGCGTATTTGTGGATTAAATCTCAACAGCTTTCGGTATTATTTACAAATTCCAAACCTTTCTTGGAGACGGCTCCGAGGCTGTTTTTGTCCCCTCGTCCTGAACACCACAAGCTAAGAAGATCAAGCAGTGTTCCATACGCAGTCATTTCACTACATTACGATGGTCACTATTTTTGAAATATGAAGGACCAGGCCCACCTTACTCGGAGTTGGCTCCGCCGCCGTTCCGGTGCCTTCATCCTGCGTAACAAAACTATTGGAAACTGTTTTGAAAAACTGCGCATTACTGCCTAGCAGCGCATATAAAAAGCCCTTCACTCCTGGCCCATAATTAATAAAGCTCCCTGTTTATCGCTCAGGGAAAAAAATCTCACAAATTTCTGAGGAGGTTAATTCGTACCTTTGTTGGCGTGGGCTCGGATGCAGTTGTTGTTCCCTCGTCCTTAAAAGTGATACTTGGTGCTTTATATTTGATAGTGTGCAACATGCACTACACATGCGTATTTGTGGATAAAGTCTTCGCAGCTTTCGGTATTATTTATAAATTCCAAACCTTTCTTGGAGACGGCTCGGAGGCCGTTTTCGTCCCCCCGTCCTAAACTCCACAAGCTGAGCAGATCAAGCAGTGTTCCATACGCGGTTATTTCACTGCTTTACGGGCGTCACTATTTATAAAATATTAAGAGCTAGACTCACCTTTCTCGGAGTTGGCTCCGCTGCCGTGCCGGTCCCTTCATCCTGCATGGGAAATTATTGGAAACTGTTTTGAAAAATTGCGCATTACTGCTTAGCAGCGCATACCAAAAAAGCCTGTCACTCCTAGTCTATATCACCACCTATATATGAAATATATAATACTTATAATTGTCAATAATAATTGTCCGTAATGTCCTTAATAATAATTGTCCTATAATTGTCCGTCGAGTGATCTACCCTAAGTGAGATACGCCGCATCATCCAAAGCGAGGGTGATCGGGTGATCTAACCTAATCGTAAGTGAGATACGCCTCATCGTCCACAGCGTAGGCACAATTTGCTATTGAACGTGGGATGTTGCTGCAGCAGGGGAAGCGCAGCCCTTTACTGCTAAGCACAACACTACCTTTGGGTGTTTCTGAGCGTCCAAATTCAGAAGCCAACTTTGTGCCATTAGCATGAGAAGACCACAAAAGGGGTAAGAGTAGAAGGTAGACTTCGAGAGTGGAGAACAGACCGCGACCAGGAAGGAGCGATCTGGAGGAGGCACCGGGATGAGGGAGGGGTCAATATGGGGAACAAAGGAGCAGGCCAGGAAGAGGCACCAAGAAGGGTTTAGGCAACAAGGAGGGACCAGTAGGGAGTTACCAATAAAGGGTTAGGGCAGTAAGGCGAACCAGAAAGGGATCCATTACCAGTAAGGAAGACCGGATTTAGAAGATGTGACACCGATGTCGCACAATGGACATTCGCTCGCCGTCGTCGAGTCATGAGAGTGGGAGTGCTACTTATTTGGGGTGGAGTAGTAAGGAAGATCCCGAGGGGAACGGAAGGAATCTACCTGGTAAAAGGTACCTGGAGGCGGGACCAGGATGGGGGACTAACAAGAATGGAGTCGTAAGCGAATTCATACGAAGAATAAGGAACCTTCCATATGCGTAACCTCTTCAGGCTCGACATGGTGGCGACTGCGCGATCTTCTCAACTTCTCAATCCAGAAGACGGGCCCCCTACGTCGCGCAACAAGCGCACTGATTGTGTACACGTGTCAGCGACGTCTGATGTGAGCACGGGAGGACTGCTAAGAGGGTGGTGGAGAAGGACAGTAAGGGGACGTCTAGGGTGGACCAGGAGAGCGACCAGGAAGGAAAGGAACATCCTGGAAAAAGAGCCAGGACGGGGAAACCCTTAAGAAGGGACCATTAGGGGGATAATAGTGGAAACAAAGAAGTATGCCAGGAGTAGGGACAAGGAAGGTGGGAGACTAAAGAGGGGAGGGAAGACCAGTAAAAGCGGACCAGCAATTAGATCCAGTAAGAAGAAACAAGTGAGGGGAAACCTGGCTTCGGAAGACCTGTCCACGATATCTGGAAAAGCAAGTTTTTGAGCATGAGGATGGTTGCGAAGGAGCAACCTGAGGGAGAGAATTTCTGCGCAGCACAAACCAATGACATTAATGGCCGATCAGGAAAGAATGTCTTTGATGAAGATACCGAAGTGGTGAACGGCTTCATGCCGATAAAGTACGCAGCAGGTCCTGAATGCTAGCAAGCCTTAAGTTTTACAGAACTATTTTCCATAGGTCAGTGATGCTACAAAGCCGAGCGAAGCGCGCAAGTGCGATACAAACCGCTAGGCGTGTCGGAACACTTGTATTTAATAAAGCTCTATCTTTATCGCTCGCGGAAAAATCTCACAAATTTCTGAGGACGATAATTCGTACCTTTGCTGGCGTGGGCTCGGAAGCAGTTGTTGTTCCCTCGTCCTTAAAAGTGATATTTGGTGATAGTGTGCAATATGCACTACTTATGCGTATTTGTGGATTAAGTCTCCATAGCTTTCGTTATATCTCCATATTAATTATAAATTCCACACCTTTCTTGGAGACGGCTCGGAGGCCGTTTTCGTCCCCCCCCCTCCCCGTCCTAAACTCCACAAGCTGAGCAGGTCAAGCAGTGTTCCGTACGCAGTCATTTCACTACATTACGAGCCTCACTATTTTTGAAATATGAAGGACCAGGCCCACCTTTCTCGGAGTTGGCTCCGCTGCCGTCCTGGTGCCTTCATCCTGCATGAGGAAACTATTGGAAAAGGTTTTGAAAAATTGCGCATTACTGCTCAGCAGCGCATACCAGAACCCTGTCACTCCTAGCCCACAATTTATAAAGCTCTCTGTTTATCGCTCGCGGAAAAATCTCTTAGGCCTATGTCATACCACCGCTCACCTCGAGCGAAGTCTAATGACAAGCTCCCATATCGATCGCGCGAAGCGATGAGTCGATATGGGAGCCTATCATTAGGCTTCGCTCGGGGTGAGCGATGGTATGACATAGGCCCTAAATTTCTGAGGAGGACAATTCGTACCTTTACTGGCGTGGGCTCGGAAGCAGTTGTTGTTCCCTCGTCCTTAAAAATGATATTTGGTGATAGTGTGCAATATGCACTACTCATGCGTATTTGTGGATTAAGTCTTCACAGCTCTCGGTATTATTTATAAATTGCAAACCTTTCTTGGAGACGGCTCGGAGGCCGTTTCCGTCCCCCCCGTCCTAAACTCCGCAAGCTGAGCAGGTCAAGCAGTGTTCCGTACGCAGTCATTTCACTACATTACGAGCCTCACTATTTTTGAAATATGAAGGACCAGACCCACCTTTCTCGGAGTTGTCTCCATTGCCGTCCTGGCACCGAACTCATCAACGACTTACGTAACTTAAAGAGAGAATTGTAAGCGAAAAGCTCAGATAATGCGGCTCATCAAGCGATATGTGAGCGATAAGCCGCGTTATCTGAGCTTTTCGCTTTAAATTCTTCGTTAAAGTTACGTAAGTCGTTGATGAATCCGGTCACTGGTGCCTTCATCCTGCATATGAAAACTATTGGAAACAGTTTTGAAAAATTGCGCATTACTGCTCAGCAGCGCATACCAGAAACCTGTCACTCCTAGCCCACAATTTATAAAGCTCTATCTTTATCGCTCGCTGAAAAATTTCACAAATTTCTGAGGACGATAATTCGTACCTTTGCTGGCGTGGGCTCGGATGCAGTTATTGTTCCCTCGTCCTTAAAAGTGATATTTGGTGATAGTGTGCAATATGCACTACTTATGCGTATTTGTGGATTAAGTCTCCATAGCTTTCGTTATATCTCCATATTAATTATAAATTCCACACCTTTCTTGGAGACGGCTCGGAGGCCGTTTTCGTCCCCCCCCCCCCTCCCCGTCCTAAACTCCACAAGCTGAGCAGATCAAGCGGTGTTCCATACGCAGTTATTTCACTGCCTTACGGGCGTCACTATTTTTGAAATATGAAGGACCAGGCCCACCTTTCTCGGAGTTGGCTCCATTGCCGTCCTGGCACCGAACTCATCAACGACTTACGCAACTTAAAGAGAGAATTGTAAGCGAAAAGCTCAGATAAAGCGGCTCATCAAGCAATATGTGAGCGATAAGCCGCGTTATCTGAGCTTTTCGCTTTAAATTCTTCGTTAAAGTTACGTAAGTCGTTGATGAATTGGGTCACTGGTGCCTTCATCTTGCAGTACAAAATTGTTGGAAACAGTTTTGAAAAATTGCGCATTACTGCTCAGCAGCGGATACCAAAAATCTGTCACTCCTAGCCCATAATTAATAAAGCCCTCTGTTTGTCGCTAGTGGAAAAATCTCACAAATTTCTGAGGAGCATAATTTGTACCTTTGCTGGCGTGGGCTCAGAAGCAGTTGTTGTTCCCTCGTCCTTAAAAGTGATATTTGGTGATAGTGTGCAATATGCACTACAATTGCGTATTTGTGGATTAAGTCTCCGTAGCTTTCGGTATATCCCCATATTAATTATAGATTCCAAACCTTTTCTGGAGACGGCTCGGAGGCCGTTTCCTTCCCCCCGTCCTAAACTCCACAAGCTGAGCAGGTCAAGCAGTGTTCCGTACGCAGTCATTTCACTACATTACGAGCCTCACTATTTTTGAAATATGAAGGACCAGGCCTACCTTTCTCGGAGTTGGCTCCGCTGCCGTCCTGGTGCCTTCATCCTGCATATGAAAACTATTGGAAACAGTTTTGAAAAATTGCGCATTACTGCTCAGCAGCGTATACCAGAAACCTGTCACTCCTGCCCCATAATTAATAGAGCTCCCTGTTTATCGCTCGAGGAAAAATCTCACAAATTTCTGGGGAGTTTAATTCGTACCTTTGCTGGTGTGGGCTCGGATGCAGTTATTGTTCCCTCGTCCTTAAAAGTGATATTTGGTGATAGTGTGCAATATGCACTACTTATGCGTATTTGTGATTAAGTCTCCATAGCTTTCGTTATATCTCCATATTAATTATAAATTCCACACCTTTCTTGGAGACGGCTCGGAGGCCGTTTTCGTCCCCCCCCCCCCCTCCCCGTCCTAAACTCCACAAGCTGAGCAGATCAAGCGGTGTTCCATACGCAGTTATTTCACTGCCTTACGGGCGTCACCATTTTTGAAATATGAAGGACCAGGTCCACCTTTCTCGGAGTTGGCTCCATTGCCGTCCTGGCACCGAACTCATCAACGACTTACGTAACTTAAAGAGAGAATTGTAAGCGAAAAGCTCAGATAAAGCGGCTCATCAAGCAATATGTGAGCGATAAGCCGCGTTATCTGAGCTTTTCGCTTTAAATTCTTCGTTAAAGTTACGTAAGTCGTTGATGAATTGGGTCACTGGTGCCTTCATCTTGCAGTGCAAAATTGTTGGAAGCTGTTTTGAAAAATTGCGCATTACTGCTCAGCAGCGGATACCAAAAATCTGTCACTCCTAGCCCATAATTAATAAAGCCCTCTGTTTGTCGCTAGTGGAAAAATCTCACAAATTTCTGAGGAGCATAATTTGTACCTTTGCTGGCGTGGGCTCAGAAGCAGTTGTTGTTCCCTCGTCCTTAAAAGTGATATTTGGTGATAGTGTGCAATATGCACTACTTATGCGTATTTGTGGATTAAGTCTCCATAACTTTCGGTATTATTTATGAATTCCAAACCTTTCTTGGAGACGGCTCCGAGGCTGTTTTCGTCCCCTCGTCCTGAACACCACAAGCTAAGAAGATCAAGCAGTGTTCCATACGCAGTCATTTCACTACATTACGAGCCTCACTATTTTTGAAATATGAAGGACCAGGCCCACCTTTCTCGGAGTTGGCTCCGCTGCCGTCCTGGTGCCTTCATCCTGTATATGAAAACTATTGGAAACAGTTTTGAAAAATTGCGCATTACTGCTCAGCAGCGGATACCAAAAATCTGTCACTCCTAGCCCATAATTAATAAAGCCCTCTGTTTGTCGCTAGTGGAAAAATCTCACAAATTTCTGAGGAGCATAATTTGTACCTTTGCTGGCGTGGGCTCAGAAGCAGTTGTTGTTCCCTCGTCCTTAAAAGTGATATTTGGTGATAGTGTGCAATATGCACTACTTATGCGTATTTGTGGATTAAGTCTCCATAACTTTCGGTATTATTTATGAATTCCAAACCTTTCTTGGAGACGGCTCCGAGGCTGTTTTCGTCCCCTCGTCCTGAACATCACAAGCTGAGCAGATCAAGCAGTGTTCCATATGCAGTCGTTTCACTGCACTACGGGCGTCACTATTTATAAAATATGAAGACCCAGACCCACCTTACTCGGAGTTGGCTCCGCTGCCGTCCTAGTGCCTTCCTCCTGAACAGCAATATGACTAAAATCCCAGAAGAAGTCGAGCATTACAGTTTTGTTGGTCAGGTATATTAAAATAAATAGGTTCCTATAGTCGGCGAAAAAAATTCATTGCTCGAGGATATTCTTGTAATGTTAATGCTTCACCATATCGCTTGATAAGCCGCGCTATAGGAGACTTCAGCTGTATTTTCTCCGTATTTTCTCGTTGAATCCGGCCGCAGGTTACCCAGATAGACGCAGTATAAGCGGTGCAAATTTATTAAGGGTGGACTCCCTTACTGCATTTGCATCGAGAACGCATCATGCTCCAACAGATAAAGCATATAACATCAGTAAAACAAAAGATGGCTAACCAGGATACTATCTCAACGGTAGGTCGGAACGGCGCAAATGTTGTATATGGGCAGAACCGCCTCTCCCTAGGAAGTAACAAACTGCAGGTATCTCGACCCCAATACAACTCTGCGCAGAGTTATGGGCGACGGAAGTCGCTGGTTGGCGCCCTGTTGATTCACGTGCTCCACAGCTGACGGGCGCGCGCGGGATGAGGGCTGCTATCGAGGGTCGGCGCAGAGCACAGGCGGCGTAGTAGGGAAGAGCTCGGGCTCGTGAGCAAGGGGGCGGGGGTTTGGATACCGCAGACTGCGTTTATTTTGCACTTTAGCAAAATCCATGTTTATCATATAGGTAATGTACCTACGGTATTATAGTGAGTTATAGAGCATGTTGTTTCTTATTTTAATATTTCTTTACGCAATGAGGTGTGAAACGGGTTGAGCACGTGTGAGGGACAATTCGCGAGAGTGGACTTATTGTCGTAAGGGATTTAGCCGGTATCGTATTATAGCAGCTTAATTAGCAGTTTAAAGCAAGTTTGAATAATGTGCGAAGTTTTGTGAAGTCAGTTGTCTGCGTTTGCCACTAGCTCTAGGAAGCGCGCACTTTACCTCTACGACTGCCAGCTAGGCAAAGAAATATGTGCTTAAATGGGCCTTGGTGCGAAAAAAAAAATACCATGTTATCATCATAAAGCATGAGTCGAAGATAAAAAAGCACAAAATCAAAACAAAGCACCCACAGTATCTGTCGTTGGCTGTCCCTCTAGCTCAGGTTCCTTTGCGGTCGCCAGGTCTATAACGAGAATTGTGTTCGCCCAGCGTTGACATTCTTTGCATTTCTTCTCGTATGCCATCCCAAATCTTTGGGAGGAAATATGCAATCGCTGGAGCAGCAAATAAGTTTTCCTAGTGCTTCGCCTGCGAAAAGCTGAAGACTTGCCACCGTGAGTAGCACAACACCGCGCAAGAAAGTGCTCGCAACGACTCAAAAATGTTCCATTGACATTTGGGCGAAGTACCTCCGGATTCCTGTCTTTTCATATTCCTTGTTCAGAGACAACGATATGATATGATATGATAATGCAAGAAGATAACAATGGTTTCAAAAGTTCTACACATGAGATTCGCTTGAAAACGACATGCAGTGGCACATCTACTCAAGGGGCGATGCTTACTTGTGATCATCGTTCAGAGGTCCACAGCTGTAGTATGCAGCATACGCAGTGTGCGAGTACATACATGTCATGGTCAAAAGATGCTGGTATTTGAAAGCCTCTGGTTTCCCGTTATATTAAACAAAGACAGCTGCCTCCATGATCGCTTTCAGCACGTGAAGAGGAGCCGACTAATGGAACCGATCAGCACATTAATGACGAGGTTCCTGCCCCTAGGGTTTTCGGAGGGAATGTGCGATGTATCTCGCCCTAATCTGACTCTAGCAGAAAGAATTAAAACGCAAACAACAAGAGTGACTACCCAGGGTATGGCTTCACTTCTCATGGAACGTCGTACAGAAGCCCTTGCCTTGTGAAAGAGCTCGAAACGCTGACAGCAAAAGCATAGACCAAGTTTGGTAAGTGGATCCCTCAAGCGAGTTCTGGCCGGTCAGAGTTCGCGTTGTTGCCAGTTTAAAGCGTCGGAAGATAGCTGTTAGAGTTTCTTGTGCTCTTACTCGCCAAGATTTGAGTTTTCAACACTCGCAATGGTACTTTTCGTTCAGCATGAAAAGCGCTATCGAATGGTATCAATTACGACCGATTTTGGAAAAATCGATTTTTTGCCGGTTTCGCACCGAGGACAAGGCCGCTCAAGGCCGCGGCAGAGGGACGATGACGTCATCGAAAATCGATTTTTCCGAACGGGCCAAATTGGTTACCATTAGAGCTTTTCGCGATGAAGCTAATGGTGTTATTGTGGGTATCGAAAACCCAAATATGGGTGAGTAAGAGGGCAGGAAACTTTAACCGATAAGCCCGCCGCCCTAAAACGGCAGCTGGTACTAAGGCAATTTAATAAGCTAGGGAGTTGTGAGCACGTTTTCGTAAAGAACCTTAAGCGTTCTGCTCGCCTGCATATTTGTAATATGCTAGCTCTCCGCGTCTTTCCGCAGGGGTCGACTGAATTTGGAAAAAAATCGTGCAGCGCTGTAACTTTGTCCAATCATAAGCTACATTACCATGTTTTGGCACACTACTAGAAAATTTTGCTGCCTACAAAACCCACAAGCTGCAACCGGAAAGGTTCGCACTTTACAGAGCTATCGCGCTCAGAAGACGCCGCGCGCACAATTCATCACAACAATGGTCATGCTCTCCTCGCTCTTACTCGCTCACATCACAGTTCTCGCCACTCTACGTAAAAACGTGCCATTCACCATCAAAAGCGCTATCGAATGGTGTCCAACTTGGCCAGATTCCAAAATATTGGCTTTCGGTGACGTCGTCGGCCCTCCGCTGCGGCCTCACCCCCAAAAAATGTCAAAAAATCGATATCTCCAAAATTGGTCGAGATTGAAACCGTTCGATAGAGCTCATCGAGCTGAACAGAACAGTGTCATTGTGAGTGCCGAAAACTCAAAAACGGAAGGATTAAGGGCGGAAGAAGCTTTACGGTTGCCGTCCGCCGCTCTAAAGCGGCAGCTGTAACTGAGGCAGGTTAGGCAGATGGAGAGCTACAAGCGCCTTCTTGTAAAGTACGTTAAGTGGCCTGTTAGCTTATACATTTGTAGGCCGTCAGCTCATCGCCTCTTCCCGCAGTGGACGCCTGAAATCGAAAAAAATTGGTTGTACAAGCCTGACCTGCATATTTGCACCACCGTAACTTTGTGAGTTCTTAGGCTACATCGCTGTGCTTTGGCGAGCTGCTAGAGCTTTTTACTGACTACAAAGTACACAAGCTGCAGCCGAAAGGGTTCAAACTTGACAGAGTTATCGCACTCCAAACACGCCCGCGCGTGCAATTTACGAGCGGTCGCGCCCACTCGATTGATAGGTTCGATTCTATATGCATTGTTCACGGCGCACTCCAAATGCAAGCTGGATATCCTATAGCAGCTCCTGAGTAGGGCGGCTAGGGATTTCTGACAAAACTCCTCAAACTCTCACTCTACAAGCTTTCTCGCCCACTCGATTGATGGGTTCGATTCTATATGCATTGTTCACGGCGCACTCCAGATTCAAGCTGGACAGTCCTAGAGCAATGCCTGAGTAGGAAGGCTAGGAATTTTCGTTAAAACTCCCTATGCGCTCACTGTCCAAGCTGTCCCTCGCTTTACACGTTGTCGCTCCCACTCGATTGATTCTGCCGGGCCTATATGCATTGTTCAGAGCGTGCGCCATGCCGGCATTTAGTTCCAAACAGTAGGCCATGCTCGTCCGAACGCATGGATAGGCTCCCTCCATCAGCCCATCAGCCTAACGTCACTCTGCGAGTGGTCGCGCCCACTCGATTGATTCTGCCGGCCTACATGCATTGTTCAGAGCGCGCGCCATGCCGGAAGTTAGTTCCAAACAGTAGGCCATGCTCGTCCGAACGCATGGATAAGCTTCTTCATTCAGTCTAACGTCCAGAAGATGAGGACGCCACGCACTAACGCGACTTGCCTCAGGCGCGGCGCGTGGCGAGCGGAAAACGGCGCTCTCCGGCGCCCTTTTGCGCATAGCTTGGCTGGTAGATGCAGAAGCGGCGTAGTGGTAGCGCTCACTCTTCGAAATAGTTGTGACATCGGTTCTACATTGCCGGAGGTGTCATGCCTCTTGTGTTTTACAATTTATCGTCAGCGGGACGCTTTATACTTATCTCCACCACATTTTTGAACAAATGCATGGTTGCTGGAGTCGCACAAAAACTAGACCATTTTTTGGCTCCACGAGCCCCAAACATGCAATAGACCACTGCCGTCTACGTCCTCTAATCTCTTCGAAGGCAGAGAGGTAACGTGTAAAATAGTCCAAGAACTGTTGCCAAGTTTGTGATGACTACCCTGAGTAACCCCGCATGCACAATTTGGGCGAAATTTGTACTCCACCAACTCTCTTACTTATAACCTGCTATGAAAGACGGAATTCTGAAACGGATGTCAGATCGATCCGTGATCAGCACCCCCAAAATAATACCCTTAGCCGAGGTGTGAGCGAAAGCATTTTTTTCGACTTCGGTAGTCGTACAGTTCATCTGCATTTCGACTTTCGAGCAACCGGTGTTTGAAGGCGAAAAGGTGTTGTAGATAATAAATTGTATTGTTTGCTTGAGCGGAGTAAGAAATGTATTATCCAACTGGTAATAATCGCTAGCGATGTACCAACCTTCTTCAACAATGATGGATGAACGCAAAAAAAGTGTAATCAAGATGTACTGCCCATAAACTGGACATTCTACGGACTGATTCTCTCTACGCTTTGCTTAAAGAAATACTGTACGTAGCAAAATCGATGTTCTACCCGCTGTGTAGCCTATTTCATCGCCCAACATGTTTTCCACCTCGAATTGCTCCACATCTTGGTCACTCGGGGGCAGACATAACTCCAACGCCGCGCGAACCCCCTGGCGTCGCGCGCGGTGCGCGACGAATTTGGACAAGTTGTCGCACGCCTTTGCCTTATTCAAACGTTTCTTGGAGATGGTATATGAATGTGGTTTCAATAAGACGATCAGCAACAGTTTATACAGGAATCCTGGTCATGTGGATGGTTTCTAGCGTCAGTATTTGCCATCTACAACTTTTTCGGTCAATTTTTACCCACGATTATGGTTATACTATGGAAGAGGTCACTATCACACATTCTTGGATCAATTGCCCTACTACAGACCGTTGCCTACCACACTCTGTGGAATCTTAAGTTTCTTGCTAGAAATGTGGTCTGGTAGCTTAAACACTGAGAAAATTTCGTGCTCCGTGGCTAACCATGCGTCACCGAGCGCACGTCCGCGTTTCAGTGCCGCGATGTCGCACGCGGCTAGTGCGCGACATCGCGTTGGAGTTAGGTCCTGGAGCCCTTGGTCACCACCCTTGATCGACAGTGGTGTGAAGCCTAGGCTCAGAGCTCAAGCGCGGTTGAGGTCTGAAGTGCCAATTTCGAGTAGATTTTGTGCATATGAGTTATTTGGATGCCGATCACGAATATGGTGTTCATTCTTGAATTACTTTAATTCAAAGCTCATTATTTCTTACTTTCAAAGAGCTTGAAAAACGTAAACGAGAGCTGTTAGCAAGCGTTTATTTAAAAATTTGATCACCCAGAGTATGAGAGTTCTCGCTTACGATGAGTCGCCAAGCACAGAAAATGCTCCGCAGCCGCAGTAGAACCTATGACTCCCTATTCCGAAGCGAGAGCTTTATCACCGCATTCGATGTCGCGGTTGCTAGCCAAGTGCGTGCTACATGAACTCGATAACGCGAGCGATAACCAGCCAGAACTCATTTGAGATTTCAACTTAGGAGGTTCACTCTACACATCTTTAATTTCAGCGTTTCAAGCTCTTTCAAATGGCACCTTTCACAAAGTATCTGTCCGAAGTTCCATGGGAATCTGAAGGCATTCTCTGGTATATTATCTAGCAAAGCAGCCCCCCCCCCCCAAGCGTATGGTACAAGCAAGCGCTGATATTGGCACGTGATTTTGTTTGCCATTGACAACGACAAACAAAAACGTATCCCATTTCAATTTTTTTCGCATAAGTATCAGTAATTTTCAAGTACAGCCCTAAAGTCCTTCGAGGTTTTTAAGGTTATGGCTTCCTTTCTCAGTATTATGTGCATTTTCGTGAATGTGATAGAAAATTTAAGACGGAAAGTTATTTTACTATATATATCACTAACGACCCTCGACCCTCACCATATTGAAAGTAGGAAATTCTAAAATCTCTGCTGCTCAATTAAACAGCGGACTTCACCATATAGGGCATTGACCACTGGCAAGACAGTCCGAGACTGTCAACAACTTTTTGGCGAGGAGATAATGATAATGGTAACCTCAAGCGCCCGTGTAACGCTAACAGTCTTTGCTTTGTTCTTCAGCAAGGAACGTTGTATGCGACCAAACCCCTAATGCTCCGTTGGAATCATATGCTTGACACACAGAGTGACGAAGTCACTAGTTGTTAGTGATGTTTGGTTGCGATCAAAACTCTAGTGCCTGGCGGGACTCGAACCCACACCTCTTACTGACCGGGAGGGAATGCGTATGCCACGTCAGCCATAAAGAGGGGAAGCAAAGGATACTGACAAGTGCGTTACTGTGGCGCAAAAGACAGCACGTTGTGTCTTTGAAATTAACCATGCGTATTTATCGGATTAATTGGCAGCTGAGCACTGCATTTTTGGCGCAAGAGCTGGGGTATGGATGGCCACCGTGTCACAGACGTCGAGCAAAGAGCGCACGGACCCAGAGGTCGTGTCACAAATGTCGTCGACTATCCCCCCTTAACGTGTCTTTGTGAACTACTTGTGTATTTGTATTAGCTTGGCCGATTATAAATGTCGATTTGTCACCTCTCTGCAATTGTTATTTCTTGGATCATGTAACTTTACGCGTCTAACAAGCGTTTCTGGAGGGATCTTCCGCCAAAGTTTCGTTCCGATTCGTTGGCCCTTACTTATGTATTTGTTTATTTGCAAAATATAGTGCGCACAAAAAGAACACAACATGGACACGGTAAATCGCAGAAAACACAATGAACGCTACAAACAACTGTCGAGTCGGATCCAACACAAACTACACGTGAGCCCGCACAGAGGTTCGGTTGCCACCATTCTACCATTGCCGGTCGTTTGCATGCAATCGGAAAGTTAAATCGGTGTGGAAAATGGGTGCCACACCAGCTCAGCGACACAAGCGAGGCAGCACGAGTCGCCACCGCTGGAATTCTCACCCGCAAAACCACGAACAGCGAATTCTATGACTATATCAGACGAGTCGGACGAGAAGTGGATCCACTACGACAATACCACACGAGAGCGGCAATAGTTGAGCCCCCATGGAGAAACAGTAGACGTCTGGTGCATATTGTGCTGGATCCAGGCGAGTCACAGCAGACCTCTACAAGGAACAGCTGAGCCGCGAGGACCCTAGCACTGCGTCAACAAGGACTGAACAACTGTGAAATTCTTCCTTGACAACGCTCGACCGCACACCGCAAATATCACGCTGCAAAAATTGAGGAGTTGGGCTGGGAACTTCTGCCTCACCCGCCTTATAGCCCAGACCTTGCACCATCAGACTACCATCTTTTCTGGTCGATGCAGCACACATTTTCGGAAAAACAATTCAAGAACCGTGACGAGGTCGAAATATGGGTGTCCAACTTCTTCGAGTCGCGGCCACCAGAGTTCTCCAAGAAAGACATCCATTCTTCAGGGTGACGTTGGCGACATGACATAGACAACAATGACATTACGTCTCATATTAAGGTATGGTCATTCTCTTCTTCTAGAGAAATTTGTTTTTGAGCAAAAACGACATTTATAATTCGATAAACAATATATCTCCGCCTGGACGGGGGGGGGGGGGTGGCGTATGGGGAATTACTACTACAGGAATCAGTCACTGCGTTTGTCACCGGAAGGTAGATCGGACAACCAATATTGATTGATTGGTTTTATCTATTTTTCTGCAGAGTAGACACTTCGAAGTGGAATCACACGGCCCTTTTATAATAAACGAGAGGCATAAACGAGTGTGTATCGAATGTGTATCGCCTCATAGCGACGGGGCACAATGGAGTAGAAATCGCATGAGTATGATGAAGGGTGGACAAGCTTCATAGGAATGGTTTTGAAGACCCCAAACTATCAGCCCCCACACGCCTATTCTATGTTATATTTCAGACCGCTTCTCACAGCAATAAAGATAAGAGCGTCTAAAGACGAAAAGAACAACCACTGCAGCCAGGATGTTGTATTGTGGTGGTTTGGGAGCGAAATACCCTATTAGCAGCCGGCAGGTTACTGAACCTCTGGTCGAAATTATAAGCCCTCACAAGGATGCGCGTGTTGCGCAAGAAAATAGCAATCTTATCCGTCTTGTAGTAATAATATCTTAGGACTACTATTTTAATGAAGTATTAATGCACACCCGTTTCTGGTTTTCTTGCCTATCTGAAGGGCGTACTCAAATAACGGATTGTTGTCTACAAGTGCGCGAACACTGCACAAAGGGCTCTACATCTGCCTTCTTTTCCGAAAGTGGTCAAATTATTGAATTTTGATGATTTCTCTTCAGAAGTAAATTTGCCCTAAAGTTAGCGGAAGCACTCACCTTCATCAGCATTCTGTTGCTGACCTGGAGATCTCTGAAGCGCACTGCAAAATGAAACAAATTTTCAACTGCTTCAAACGGACAATTGATAGTTTGTAGAGCTGCATTGAAATGCAATATGCAGCCACGTTCCGCCTTCCCTCCCTTTTCAGTGGAAGGCACTGCTCCACTTCGAGCACTTAGTTGGAGGGAAGGGTTATTCTCAAGAAGGATCTTCCACTGAACATGCTTATGCTTATGCAGCTACTAAACGGCGTGGCACATGAGAAAAGGCACTGCACAGGAGAATCTAGAAAGGGTCGTGCGGTCCAGAGCGTGGTATTCGAGCTGCACGCTTTCATTCCAACTGCCAGCCAATAAGAGCTGCGAATATTCTGGAAGCGAAGTGCTGCCCTCAGTACTATAAATGCGTGGATCTGTGAGATTTTCATGGATGGCGAAGCATCGTGTGGGTTCACAATCGTCGATCGACTTTTTGCACTGTGCTTCTGGCGTGAGGTCAGAAGCAGTAGTGCGGATTATCGCTTGCTCGGGTTGGTCGAGACGATTAAATCTCTATTCGTTTTTGAGCCTCTGAAGACGACGAGTCCTAAACTCGTAACACAGAAAAGCTCCTAAACAGTCGCAATGACCTCGAGGTTCTAAAATGAAAAAAAAACATGGAAATTACGTTATGGCTCGATTTAGAGAAGCAAGAAAGCGAGAATCTTCGAGCAGTGAGCTTTGGAAACTGCTCCATGCATTCGTCCGATAGCTTCATGACTGCCCGAATGGGGGTGCACATTATAGTTGTGTTGAATGGCCTATTCGAATAGGTATTCGAATGATTTCCAATCGAATTTGGATACTCGAATTCGAGTACTCAATAAATCGCGGTTTTCGGTTGCACTCGAATACGAATATTCAGAAAACTGCAGGCTTGGAACGGACTCGAATTTGAATATTCGAAATTTGTGGGCATACGAAACCACTCGAATATTCGAAAAATTTCGAGAGCACAACTATAGTGCAGATGACAGAGTTCTGCATCCATAGATCTTTGTTCACAGCGTTGCTAAACATTTGTCCTGGCAGCAATATTAATTACAAAAATAGGGTACGAATATCTGAACTAGAACTTGTCTCGATAATTTTGAAAGTCTCGTAACTGTGTTACCTTTCTTCAGATATGAGGCTTACAGTACCGAACGGGTCTTTTGAATAGATGCCGCAAAAATCGCGATTTTGCGGTTTTTTCGTCTTCTCGATATAACTTGCCTAAAATCACCCATTTGAAAAACCAAGGGCATATTTGAGCTCAGGAGCTCGAGCTCTATCATTTGATATATATATATATATATATATATATACATATGGAGCCATGAAATGTTCGAAATTGAAAACACAGGGTGGTCGCGGACGAGTTGTCGGTCGCAAGCCGTCGAAATCGGTTGCGTGCTCACAATTCCTCCAGTTCGAGGTTTTTTGAAGAGCGGTTGATACCATTCGATTCGTCTCTTCGAGATCTACACAACAATGTACACACAACTTCGCCAGACCACCGCGTTTTCGTAGTTGGTGGTCAAGAATGGCTGGAGCAGACTTTTTGCGATTGGAGAAGCTTATATTCCAGGACTTGCATGTTCTCGGAGCACCTCAATCATGGCGTGAAGTGTTCTGTCATGCCAGGAATCCTTTGAGAGTGCGCCGTGCACAGTGCGTATAGGGTCGAACCTATCAATCGACTGAGCGCGACAGCTCGCAAATTGCACCGCGGCGTGTTCTGAGTGTAGTAGCTCCGTCAAATTTGAATCCTTCCGGCTGCAACTTGTGGATTTCTAAGCAGTAGAAGTTCAAGAATTGCGCCGAAACACAGCGATGTAGTTTGTGACTGAACAAAGCTCCAGCGGGGCGAAAATGCAGTTCGGTTCAGTCGATTAATAGGTTGAACCATATATACGCTGTGCACAGCGAGCTCCAATGTTTTGCCGGAACAGAGTACAGCAATTCCTGAGTAGGGCGGCTGAAAATTTCTGTAAAACTACCCAAAAGCTCGCTCTACAAGCTGTCGCGCTACCCAGTCGATTGATAGGTTCGATCCTATACGCACTGTGCAGGGCGCACTCTCAGATGATTCCTGGCATGACAGAACACTTTACGCCATGCTTGAGATACTACGAGAACATGCAAGTCCTGGAATTTAAGCTTCTTTAATCACAAAAAGTCTGCCCCAGCCATTCAGACCACCCACTGTGAAAACGCGGTGGTCTGGCGAAGTTGTATGTACATTGTTGTGTAGACCTCGAAGAGACGAATCGAACGTTATCTCAAAAAACCTCAAATTAGAGGAATTGTGAGCACGCAACGGTTTTCGACGGCTTGCAACCGATAACTCCTCCGCGGCCGACCTTCGCAATGGAGTGCAGGATTTCAATTTCGGACATTGTCATGGCTCAATATAAAAAATGCATGACGAACGATAGAGCTCGAGCTCCTGAGCTCAAATATGCCCTTGGTTTTTCAAGTGGGTGATTTTAGGCAAGTTATATCAAGGAGACGCAAAAACCGCAAAATCGCGGTTTTTGCGGCATCTATTCAAAAGACGCGTTCGGTACTGTATTAACTAAAACAGCCTCAGAAATTTGACAACAGCACCCTCAATTTGACGGCTGTCCACACAACCTATTGGATCCTGTTTCAACCGAGGAATCCTCTTTATAGAAAACTAAACGCGTTTGCCAAATTTCTTATTCCACCAAGAACCACTAGCCCTGGCTCAAATTTCTATACGAAATGTTGGAAAATCAAGACTGCTGTTTAAAATAAATGCTCGATAAGGCTAAGTGCAAAAATCCGCATTCCAACGCGTCTTTTACAATGCCATCTATCAAATAATCATTTTGAAAAGTCGGACGGAAGCATGGCGCAATTGCAACACTTAATGCGTAGCAAAACCTCCACGTTCTTGCTATTTCAACTAATGTTATACAGGTAGGTGTACCGCAGACGATAATAAATTTGCAGCCCAAATGTACAGTTTTTTAGACCTTATGTATTAAATCATCGTCATTGTTCTCATCGCAGTTTTGGAAAGAAAGTTCTCAGATATAGCGTTGCACTCACTCTGTGCCGTCGCTCTTCTGTGTCTCCTGCTCCCTCAGCGGCTGAAAGTACACGTTGATCATCCAGCCAACCACGTGTATTGAGTTCCCAGCACGATTCCTGCATCGTGAGGAGGGTGCTCACCGCAGCACTGATCCAGGCGTGGGACCCGTCGGGAAAGAACTTGTTGAAGTCATAGCTTCGCCTCTCCTCCACGTAGAACGGCTCCTTTTGCTGCCATAGGCTGCCCCCCTTTGCATCAATGACAGTCTCGCGGTCGACAGTTATGCTGCAAAATTCTAAGCTTCGCTTGCGCCTCTTCCTAACAGCTTGTTTGGAAAAGCTTCGGAATATTGCTGGAGAACGTTGATGACGATGCACTCCCTGATAGGACAGCGGGTTCAGCTTAACAGCGTGGGACGTTTAGACCGTTGAAGCCATTTCTGGTTCACCATGTGCTAGCCAGCAAGTCACTCTGCCGAATTTAAACTACAAAAGGCAAGCTGAGGGGAGATATTCCTGGTTAATCTGTATCGGTTCTTCCCACGGCGGCATTTGCCGGCGCGCCTGAGCAGGGGTGAGCACCTCATTCTATTAGGATGGCCGAAAAGTCTTGAAACAAAAATCTTATTTTATTCAACCATATTTTTATAAATGCAAATAGGAATAAATAGTATATTCACCAAAGAGCAATATAACCTTCTATAATCTGCTCGGCAAATTCCTTTCGTCCAGAAATCAGCGGATTGCGACTTGAAGGAGTTGTCGACGCTCATTCTGAGGTCATAATAGCTTTCAAATTTTTTCCTCTCAAATTATGCATCAGCGGTCCAAGCAGATGGTAGTCCGATGGGGCAAGATCCGGCGAATACGGTGGACGGGCTACCGGATGCCGGCCGTGTTCAGATATTCTCTCACAGGTTGAACAAGCAACGTGTGGGCGCGCGTTGTCGTGCAACAGCTGGACACTTGATCTTCTTCGCCTTTTTTCTCGCATTGCATCGGCGGCCAATTTCTGAAGCTGATTAACGTGTATGGAAGCGGTGACCGTCTTGCCAGCAGCCAGCAGCTCACGGTAGATTGGCCCTTTCGCATCCCACCAAACGCAAAGTAAATGTTTGCGTTGGTGTGGGTCTGGCCTCGGCTGGACTGGTGGTTCTGCGTCGCGTGGGAGCCAGACGACGACGCTGTTATCGTATACTACCCAGCTCTCATCTCCAGTCACTAGATCCTCCAGGAATTCCTTTCGATTCGGCTGCGCGGGGAATGACTGGCATATGTTCATTCGCATTTGCTTACGTGCCTCGGTCAGCCCATGAGAGATCCATCTTGTCAAAACTTTTCGATAGCCGAGGTCGTGGAGATGCAGCTCGATGGAGTGGATGCAGCCGAGGGTTGTTGCCAATTCCCGCGTAGTTGCTTCTGGACCGGATTTGATAGCGAGCTGCAATCCTTCATCATCGATAGCAGAGGGTCGTCCACTGCGCCCTTCAAGGTTCATATCTCCTGAATCAAAGCGAGTGAACCAACGATGCACTGTGCTGTGGCTTACAGTCCCTTCTCCAAATGCATCGCTGACATAGGGGACCGTTGCGCTTGCGCTGGAGCCTCGACATCATTCGTACAAGTCGACCACTCGAAGTTGTTGTTGACGAACCATGTTCGACATGTCACCAAAATGACGCGCGCGGGGCCGCGCGGACCATAGTCACCCGTACCTTTCGTAACATAGGAAGGGGATGGAGATCTGTAGACATTCACGAAGTTTCACCTACTGCGCTAAAGATCTGTTCAGTGAACAATGACCACGGAATAGCAATACGGGAGAGAATTCTGAGCGATTCTCGACAATGAGTACCTTCCAGCTATTTTACTTTTGAACCTGCACATTTGCAATATAAAGTCGTTTAGTGCCATTTGCATTGCAGGAGACTGGAATCAATACCACACTCACCGTAGGTTGAGCAGACGACTTCGACCCCAGCTTTGAGAGAGGATTCGTCGTTCCCCACAGGATTTCCACCACTAACATCAGCCAGATGCACTCCGCTGATCGGCCAGACGAATCCTTTCTGTTTTGGTTCTTCAATGACTCATGGACCGTCTCTTCCGTCGTCCTTTATGGCCCACGGAACGTAGTACGTAGAAGTTGGTCGCCGCGCGTCGCTGACGCTCCCCTTTCTAACTACAATCCCGCAGCGGCGCGTCAAATTCGGGCGCGGCGCGATTGGCCGCGCCGCGTCCCGAATTGACGCGCCGCTGCGCGGCGGGAGTATAAAAGGCGCCTTATGTACTCATACAGCGAAAGCTTCTGGAACCTTCTAGACGACCCTCACTGACCCCGGATTTTTGAATCTTTTTTCCAGAAAATTCTGAAGTTTAAAAAAGTTCAAGACTTTTCGGCCAGCCTGATACTACGTCTGTATTCACATCTGTAATGACTTTTGAATCGACTTTTTTAGACGACTCCCTTCATCTCAGCACTAACTCCCGAAACTGGCAAGGTTACTAGTCTCTGCGACTAGCCGGGCTTGATGGAAGATGAAAAGCAGTGGGGAGGGCAAAGACCCCTGGTCTACTCTTGGTGTACGTCTTGGTGACTTTTGAAATCGCTTGAGGAGGCTCGTACGTTCCCCGTGCGATGAGCAAGTCTGCTTTCCACGTTTCCCGAAAATTTTCCAGAACTATTGTAAAGATGGTTATGTTGCCTGTTGCGAATCATAGTGAACTGTCGTTTCTCGGCCTTTTGGCCTTTTCACTAAGATCAAAGTTTAACTGTGAAAACAGGTGGGCAACAAAAATTTGCTCTTAACGATGAAAAGTGACTGTCGTCTCATGAAGGGTAAAATCTGACTCTGAAGCTAGAAGCAGACATAGACATAATTTATCAAACCGATACTGAACAATTAATAGGACTCGTTTCAATGTGCGGGATTAATTTGGATCACCTCCCTGTTAAGAGACGGAATGGTTGCAGCACCTTATTAATTAGAGTGCTGAAATATATACAGCGTTGGAACTTTCTTCGTAAAAAGTGGATGGTAGCATAAGATACATAAGACAAGTTAGCTCTGCATATACCATCTAAAGACACGCTAGAGCTCCACCTCTAATTGGCCGTGATCACCTCGCTTAAGTGTGACGGCTGTCAATGGGTTCCACTTGAGATCCCATCACCGCGTTTCCTCTGCACGATACTGGGTTACTCACCGTTATTTCGCCGTAGCAGGAACTCGCACTTTTGAGTAGTCATGTTGTTTATGTCCGTGACTTTCCAACAATCCTATTGCGACGTTTTTCATCTACTAGCTCGACGTAGGCGATACGCCCGATATTTGTGACTGGTGACTCGCACTGTGATCGTTGCTGCGGTTGGTATTTCCAACACCTTTACTGTGACACTGCCTAAAGATCAGGAGGGATCTAACTCAGCCTCGAGTTCCGTTCAGTATCTACTTTGTGCATGACTGAAAGGACTGCTCGGTTCCTCCTGCTAATGTTTTCACCACCCTGCCGAAAGGCACATATCAATAAATTGAAGGGCTGAGGAAACTTCTCCATTTTCTAAAAATTTGCTGAAAAGAGGACGTCTCCTGTAAGCTCGTCGTATGGGTAGCGGCGGCTTTGCTTCACGTAGCCAATGGCAAAACTCGCTCACCTATGGCCATCGGTGAATATGCGCTCCTCAAAGACCACGTTTGCCTTTTTCGAAATACTCTGCTCGCAGCGGTGCCTGAATTGAATCCAAAATTGTCCATGTTGCTATCTATATCTATCCCTTACTGCAGTCTGAAACGCCGGCGCTCTTTTTTTCAAAGAAAGCGAAAGATACTCCGTTTTTATTCTAAATTTTATTAGATCGCCCGTAAGCTCCTGTCTGCTTGCCTGTTGCCCGTCTGTTTTAGTGTTTTACAACCTTCGCTATATAATTAGTTAGTCCACAACGGGATGGGCCGTTTTGGTATCATTATACAGAAAAACTCACATAGGTCACTTGTCTTTTCGTTGCCCTGAGGATTTTGAATTTCCTTTTTTGTGACCGACAAAACCGGTGTTCACTCCAAGGGGATTTATGGGTGGAATCTCGGAAACGCTGGGTCGGATTTAAATAGAGTCTAGGAGGAAAACCTTTGCAGCGAAGCACTAATATGGGACACCTTGGGGCAGACTTGAAAAAGCTTGAAATAATAGAACGCCTTTCTCCGAGTACTAGATCGTCACGAGATTTAGACCAAAATTTGAGACATCGCACTCTACTTCGCTGAACCTCCTTTCTGTATAAGGAAAGCAAATAAGTTTGCTAAGTCCGTACACCATAGTGGGGTGCAGGGGCAAAGTTGAAGCGAACATCATGAGCAACAAGGATCTGCGGGAATTTTGAGCAAGCCCTCTCGAATAGAAACTCTTCTAGATCACTCTCAAGGTCCATTCTGGATATGGTGGTCTATTATACTTGCGTAAATAAAGAGGTGCACACGATCCGAGCAGCAATCCCAAATTACTCGTCATTAGACTCATCCATACAAAACTGCAGAGCTTACAATTTGAATTTCTAGTTGATTCTGCATAACCTCCTCTCAATTCTCTAACACAAAACAACTTAATTTTCCGGATTTCTGTGGAAGTTTCTAGAAGAAAATTCTCACGTGTACGAGGGCACGAAAATGAATTCTAACAGTCCTTGAGCTCCAACAGTCCGCAACAAGACATTTCTTGCCAGCGGAAATATGCCGAACGTCACTTTTACCCTGATCGAGGGGGCCGACTTGGATGGAGCTTACCACCTCTTCAAAGTACAAGTCGAAAACGGCGAAAACTTCTAATCGGTCGGCCTAATATTTGCAACGAGGGTAGATCAAGACAACACTTCGGCACAGCCTTGTACACGATTTCATGCCGAAACTAAGGAATTCCAGTTTTTTTTTCAAACGCTACAAGAATTTCATCGTAACCATCTACTTCATGTTCTTCACTCCATTAGAGACTTAACAAATATAGACTCGTATGTGTATTCAAAGTATCAGTATCGTGATTGCCCCTGTTATATAGGGAGTCAAAACAAACATCCGTTGATCTTCACTGGCTGGGTTTTGACTACAATGTACCCGTCACGGGCCGGAAAACGCCGCAGCCCCCACTGTTCGTGCTTGTTCTCTGTTATCCTATCCTACTACATACAATTCGCTTAATCCGTGCGTCACGTAGTCAGTCACGGGGAGGGGGGACTGAAGCCAGGAGATGCCTACGAGAGGTGCCTACGACTGCGTATGCCAGCCGGTTTCTATTCAGCTTCACCATGGGCGATCCAATAATTCCTGTCCAAAATTTTTCAAAATTCTATAATTTTCCTTGGAACTGTTATAATATCAGGCAAGTGTAAAAACCTTTTAGAAGGTTCCCCAGAGTTCCACGCTAGGGGTATAATAAGGCGCAGTCGCCGCGTCTAGCTACCAGTACAAGCTAAAATGGACCAAGGTCGAATTCGTACGTACGTGTACTACAAGTGGCTGCTGGGCAACGACATGGGCACCGCGGTCGCCAACATCTGCAGAGCGTGCAAGGAGGATGCAGTGTCCCAACGCACAGTCAGACGCTGGCTCAATCGTTTCGAGAGCGGCGACACGAGCCTCGAGGACAGGGAACACCCGCTGAAGGTCATGCTCTGCTGCTGGTGGGACGCCAAGGGCATACTGTACTTCGAACTGCTCCCGCAAGGCAGGACGGTCACCGCATCTATCTACACCGATCAGCTCGAGAAACTAGCCCCCATCCGAGAAAAGCGTCCCCGGCGGGCCTCGGTCCACCTGCTGCACGACAACGCGCGCCCCACGTGGCGAAGGAGACCCAGCAGAAGTTGGCGACGCTCGGCTGGGAGACGGTTGCCCATCCGCCGTATTCCACGGACCTCGTCCCCTCCGATTACCACTTGTTCCGCTCGCTGAAGCACCATTTGGCCGGAAGAAAATTCACCAACTACGACAACCTCAAATCCGACATTGCGGAATTCTTCGAGTCGCAGCCCCCGGAGTTCTGGGCGAAGGGCATCGGCGACCTGCCCAATCGATGGGCCACTGTTGTTGATAACTGTGGTAATTATATTGTTGATTAGACTTGTTTTTCAATAAAGTTGAAAAAATTAAAAATGGTGAGATTTTCGGACAAGAATTATTGGACAGCTTGGTATTCAGCGGGCAACGCGTCAGAGTATGAATGGGGATCAAGTGCAGAGCGTAAGAATTGAGAAGACGTGCCCTAGATGTAGATCAACGTGCTTCAGGATTCAGAAGACGTGGTGAAGACATCGTTCAACATGCGTCGGGATTCAGAAGACGTGCAGAAGACGTTGTTCAACGTGGGGATTCCGAGTAAGGGGGACCAGTAGGAGGTGTTCATCAAGGGGACCACTAAAGGGGAGCGTGAATAAGGGTGGACCAGTATTTTCCCTCAACATCGTTCAGTGTGTGTCGGATTTCTGAAGACGGCTTCTAAAGACAGAAGTTGTGGCACTTGTGCAGGAGTGCAGAAGTAGTGTCATAGACAACAGCCATCCAATAAAAAGCGAATTACTCATGCGGATTTTACCAGGAAACTGGGAAGATTCGTCAACAATTTACCACCAAGCTAGTGAACAAGCACAGTTGATATCATCCGATGGCCTCCCTTGGCACGAATGACAATCTTCGCACGTTTAGGGTGGGATCCAATGACGGCGCGCAGGATTGCTTGCAGAATCTCCTTCCATGATAATTCCAGAAAGGTTTTCAATCCACTCATCGTGGTGTTCCTTTTACCCCAGGCTCTTTCCCCTAATAGACAGTAATCCGCCACATTCTAGCCTGACGAGTTTGCTGGCCATTCAGAAGCAGGGTTGAATCTGGGAGGATTCCCCGTGCACCATTCCTGAGTTATTTTGGGCTTGCTTGTGCGCCGACGTGATGGAAGGTCCATGTTGGATTTTCAATGTGTTCTTGAGCCAAGAGAAGCAACTCCTTCGAAATATCGTTAAGGTAGGATATCGGTATTGACCTTGGCTTCTGCTACAACGATGTTTTGTTGCGATCAAAACTCACTGTTATGGCTGGACGATCACGGAGGTGATCTAGTGTAGCGCGCCCGTAGCCGGCTAGTAGAAAGCCGATGACCACCCACGTAGGCGCGATCGCCAAGGCAGGTCAAAGTAAGGACCGGCGGGAAACGGGGCGCATATAAGGCCGCTGCCGAGACCCCCAGGAATCGTCGTCGCGGGTCGTTGCCGAGGGTCACCGAGCGCCGTCGAGGGTCGCCGAGTCCGGAGTTCCAGCCGCCGCCAGCCTACCTCCACCGTCTCCAGCCGTCGTCGTTCGTGGTCGACATATTCTACTTACAAACCTATATTACTCTGCTACTCTTACGCACGCGAACATGAGGCTCTCTGTTGACACAGAGAGCAATAAGAAGAGACCCCAGAGGTCTAGTAAAGTGTATCCTCAGGGATACAACACTGATCATTTCTATCAACACCTTCAGCTGAACTGGTTCCATGCTGATATCAGCGGCCGGCTCATCCCGATATACGGGTGAGTGTTGATCGGTCTCACGAGGTGTGGATGTTGCGTTCGATGAAACGACGCCTGTGGTGTAATGGCGTATAGCATTTTCGCCCGGTCAGCAGGAGGTGCGGGTTCGAGTCCCGCTTGGCGCTAGAGTTAGAGTTTCGCAACAAAACATCGTTGTAGCAGCTTACATCCTCGATACCAGCCTCTTAAGATTTAAAGAAATTGACTTCGATCTTGGCTTCTTTTTCAACAAAACCCAATGGTGTCCATCCTATGCGTCAAATTCCAGCCCAAACTAACAGAGAAGCTGCATCAGAGTTTCTGTGGACAATTCTTCATCTCGGCATCTTCAAAACTTTTAGTCAAAACCCGCGTACTGTGGCGGTCATGAGAGTGAAGAAACATGGAAGGAAATTCCACAAGCAACCCTGCGTGCTGCCATTGAGTCCTACTCTAAGCGTCTGAAGGCTGTCATTCGTGCAAAGGGCGGCCATACTGAATGATATCCACATTGCTTTTCAAATAGATTGTTAGTAAATCGTTGGTGAAGTTTCACCGCTTTGTGGTCGATTCCGCATGAGTAATTAATTTTTCATTGAGTGACCTTATTATGGCTCACCCTGTACATTAAAGTTTATTGGAGTTTACAGAACATTAGAAGTCACAGTTCTTCAAGGTAAAGATATACAAGTTGTTTATGAGGACAGGAAGGAAGAATGTCCCTCTTTCCACGCAACTGTTTCCGCGTTGCTAAGTAAAGGATAATGGACGGCGTAACTCCATCCCTTTTGGGGTATACGGCACCACTCTACTTCTACTGGATGATGTGGAGGCGATTTGAATGCGTATTTGGCCATACAATACTTGTGGTGGCCAGCCGATGAACAAGTCAGCGCTTTATCCTTCCAAGTCTGCTACCAATTATTCGGCGCAGGAATGGAAGGCTTGGTTGGCCTGGGAGAGAAATCCGAACCAGGAAAATAGTATCGGGTGCACGCGACAGTCGGAACCTCTTCCGACTGCTCTACACACGCGATTATAAGGTCATACCCGAAATTTTCGCCATTTGAATTGAAACCAAAGTCATAGAACCAAAGTGACCTTCAAGAGGAGCTGGATCATAATTTTCTTCTGCCTAAAACTTTTCAACTGTGAACTGCACAGCCTCTACAGCTTCCTGTAAATATCAGCGACTTTGATGACTAATCAACTCTCGACCAGCGTTACAAAGTGCGGGCATTACAAACTCTGAGATCAAGGACATCCGCGCTGATGACACGGTCTAGTGTTAATGCAACTATTATGCACTTTTAAAATCTTGTTTCAGGAGGATGACAACTCACGGAAGACTCTTCGCATTGTCCATTTCGAACGATACGCCGCCAATGTTGAACACGATACGTTCTCTTTTGCGGTACAGGTCGCCCTCCATTATCGTGCCATTTTCAGCAACCACATTGAGTATTCCTCTAACTCTGAAGCCAATCAGATTTTCCTTTTAATCATTGCTCCTTATCAAGGCGACGCCAAGAAAGTATCTGAGATCTGTTGACTAGTGCGTTTAGAGGCCAGAAGAATCTTACCGTATTCCTATGCGATTAATTGTTGTAAGAGTGTTACCTCCTATCGAAAAACTGGAGATCTACCTCACGTTGGAGTCGGAGCCTGGTGGAGAACCCATTTCAGCTTCAGCAACTTTGTTGTACTTGCGAGTATCACTTGTGCGCATGCCACTGTCCTGATCGCTTCTCTGAAACACTTCGGAGCTGCTGACGAACGTATACTCGCCCACATGAAGAACGAACATGAAGAGATTACGCTGGCTTTCACCGTTTGGTTTCACGAAAGAACTACCTATCTGTAGAGGTCAGAACCAGCAATGATATGTGTATGGGCAGAATCGCCTCCTTCCCAGACGTAATGAAATGCAACTCGAGTACAACTTGAGCAGAGCTTCGTCTCGTGAAAGCTGCACCTTGGAAGCAGAGTGGTGAAGCATGGACGCATTATCACGTACGAATTCGTTGTTGCCTCGGAGTGGTGTGTCGACCGTCGGCCAAGCGGATAGCGTAATAGATCATAATTTCTCTTTTTTTTGGTGGGTCAGGGATTTGGATCCTACATGGGGCATGTCTCTTGCTTTTTGCAAAGCTCATGTCCATGCGAGGGGTGAATGGGGGAACACTAGAGCAGGCGAACAGCAGGTTTGCATGTTGTTCACCCTTATAGAGGATAAAGCTGCCATTACCATATCCCAGTTCGGCATGAAAACTACTGAGAGCTTTACGTTTTTCTTGATTACCTTTGGAAAGATACCTTCGTAGACAACATCGACGAGGAATACGACCGCTTCGTGCACCATCTCCACGATAGTGCTAAAGGAGCCGAGAGCTTGAAGACCACCAAGAGACGCCTGTCTCCGGAAACTCTCGAGCTGATACGCCAGCGTGGAGCAGCACGAGCGTCAGGCAACTATCAACTGACGTCCGAGCTTGCAAAGCTATGCAGAGCGGCGATAAAGGAAGATCTGAAGGAGAGAAGGGCGGAAGTGTTGGCTGAAGCAGCAGAGGCAGGGTTGAGCATCCGCAATGCCCGCCGAAACTTCGCCAACTTCAAGACCAAGATGACCGCTCTCCGATGTCCCGACGGAACCGTCACCTCTTCCAGGAGGACCATGGAGAAGGTCATCCACGACTTCCACTCCAATCTCTTCGATAGCCACGTCCACCTGCCATCTTCCGCAGGATGGGTACGTCGTCCCCTTCGTCGGTTCTCTCTTCCGAGATCCGACAAGCCATCTCGTCGGTGAAGAAACTTACAGCACCTGGTCTGATCTGAACACCTCAAAAGCCTCCCGCCAGTGCGCATCAACACCCCGGCTCTTCGCACGCTACCTGTCGGAGTGCAAGGCTCGATATCAGTGAAAGACCAGCAAGACCGCCTTGCTGTACAAAAAGGGCTTCGGCCAAGGAATACCATACTCCATCACCACGATTTTGACGTTAGTTTACTGCCAAGCCAGAAAAGCGGTTAGAAGAGAGAAAGTTAGAAAACGTTATGCAAGAGCTGAAGTGGGAAGATGTGGACGTAAACGTCGACTGCCGTCAACTGCATACCAACGCTTTGCTGACGAAATCATGCCCACAACACTAATCATTACCTAATAGAAGCGAATGCTGCTCGACTTCGTTCGTGTATTCGGGAGCGTGGAACTGTGGCACACGCACCCAAGTTCCTATTTGTAGCTGTAAGTTTTTTTCAGTAGCTTCAACGGCTGAAGGTTATAGCTCCTCAAAGAGAGCCTATACTTTCTATGAATTCGCTGAACTTCCGGGTGCGAGCGAAGAAACCAGGCTAAATAGAAGGTGGCGCATTAATAGATACGGACGTAATGCTAACATTTCGGTGCTAGCCGTTCGCTTGAGATGACTGCTATCAAGCGGCTCTCACATCTTAACTGATCAAGTGAGGAGCGTGTCTTTTTTCCTTACCAACAGCTCCGATCTTCTTTCGATCACTATCATACTTTTTCCGATTAGAACATTCTGAGTGGTTTTTTCTTCTTGAAAACCGTCGTCATCCATTGTCTTTACGTTGACCACAGCAGGTCGCACCTAGGTAAATCAAGATACAGCATCTTACTTGGCATGGCTAAGACTTTCAGATTCAAACAAAGACTGTACTTGAATGAGGTTAGAGAGTTCTGCTTTTCGCTCTTCAAGTGTCATTCGGGATGGATGCACCACCACGTTGGAGGTTATCACAAGCTCGTCACTTTCCGGTTCCACGCGCACCGTTTGGAAGGAACGAATCTAAATTGCAAAGTCGCCTTTTCTTGGGTATTGTAGTCCGCAGCAAAGCTGATTTACTGAATTAAAAGGCTCACAAATAGTGGAGTCGTAAGAGCGAGAGGGTGGCCAGAAATCTGAAGACGCGAGCCGGAACGCGATGTAGAGCGTCGTCGACCGCGCGAGTGGCTGAAAACGCTACATGGTTCCCTTGATCGAAATGCGGAGAAAATGCTCTGCATAGTACTCGCAAAATTCAGTCACTAAGATGTTACTAAAATATAGAAGATCTCATTCGTCGACCTTGTGGATCACAGTGGATCTCAGTTTGTGAAGTCAGGTGGGGCGCGGATGAAGCAGATAAAAAGAGAGCTCACCAGGTGCAGATAAGGGATTTCATACCATTGTATGAGCTCTCACTCCCAGGCTCTCAAAACGAATCAGTAACCCACTCGAGGAAAGCGATCTTCCCAGCTTACCTTTGCGCATGTTGAGGTAAAAGAGTTGCTAACCTATGAACGTTGAAATAGATAACCAGGTGGACGGCCTAACGGGGGCATAACCGGCATAACCCTAACATGTGAAAGGCGAAGGCACAGAACTGATATCCAATTCTTTTAGTGAGAGGATCAGGGGTCGAACGCGTTGCCCGCCTGATCTCGAAAGACTGCTGCTGGACGAGCCAACTGCAGCAGATCAACTGTCGCTGATGAGGGCGACCTTGGTGGAAATAGCAGACGCAATTGAGGCAAGTAGTGCAGACGTTAAGTGGCCACCTAGCAAACTTAGAAAACATGGCGGCAGCGGTCCTCGAGGACCAAGACCAAGGATCTACCCGTATGGCTACCAAGATGGTGGCCAGAATGGCGCATTCTGTAAGGTAGCACGTCCTGCTAGAATGTGGTGCAATATCTGCTGAATTTGATAAGTTGAAAAAATAGAGAAACAAACGGCAGCTGTTGTCTGGTAGATTTTCTTCGCTACTCCGCTCAGTGCTCACACGTACTGAACGTGATGAAGCCTGCATGCGCGAGCTAGAAGAACTGCTCTGGTTGAGGCGGAAGAAGCAGTGGACAGGACCAGAGTCCTACTCAGCGGCACTCGACAAAATGAAAGAGCGTTCTCCTGGTCACGATCTGATCAGGTCACGCCGAGTATGGATCACGCAAGGGCTGCGACGAAGCAGGTGGATATCCAACAGATGAATGTCCAATGAATGTCCATGAGTATGACAACGTCGAGTAGTACGCTTCGTTTGATCCAAGAGCGGCGGCACAAGGCGAGTGCCCTCGTGGTGACATAATATCCAGAAATGCTGGCGCAGATCGAAAAGCTCGATTTCAGCCAAAAAGGATTGGCTCGCCGAATCGGACGCGGGAGGCGTTGTTACCACCGTTCACGACGCAGAGTGGACTGAAAGGTGTGTACAACGAACTGATCCCAATGTTAATCTCGGGGCAATGTTTACCGCAATGACATTGCCTGACCTCCAGAACTACAAAGACCCTCAGGGCAAGAATTTTAAGGATTTTGTCATAGGGTTTAACATAAAATACCGCAATCTGGATTGCCGTACGACATGTTAATCCACTTACTAATGACAAAACTGGAGGGCTACCCGAAATTGGTGGCAGACGCACTGCCGCAAACCGTCAAGGAGGGGAACTTCGAGAAAATCGCAAAATCATCAGGCTGGGTGGCAGACAGCCATACGGCTGGGTGGCAGACAGCCGTACGAGGCGCTGCTGGGAACTGGATGGGTAGCGGTTGGGCTGGCGCACGACAGTGGTGCAGCGGTGTGGGGACCGGGCGACGCGCGGGGCGTCGGCGGCAGGTGTGCTCGCGAGCCCGAACTTGTTAGTACCAGGCAGGGCAAGTCCTGGTCGCACCTAGGGGAGGCGCCTCATTGATCCTCTGCCATACGGGCTGGCCACCCGGTTCAGGCAGTAGGTGTTGGTGTTATTGGTTGGATCGCTGCCGCAGCAGCAGAGTCCCCCCGTTAGCACCCTGGGTAGTGCGCTAGCTATGCCCCTTCCCCAATACCCACCTCTTTTGGGTTGGTTAGTAATGACCTCCCCCCATATTACAGCCTTTCCCCTTTTTTTGTTTTTGGGTTTGTTAATAATTCCCTCTCCCCCTCCGTGGCAGATGGGGCACTGCGAGACCTCCCAAAGGCAGCGTTCACAAGGGGTTGGCGCAGCACGCACCTACAACACACACCCCTCTTTTTTTAGTAGTAGTTGGGGTTAGGTAAAAAGGGGAGTTACCAGTCTCCTCGTCGGCAGAGGTTTGTTCCATATATCAGCATTACAGTCTCTTTCATTTCTAATTCCATTTCTATGGCCTCATACCTTCTTTTTGTAGTCTACATTTTCAGATTTTTAATAGTTTCTTCCTCCCAGTATTTCTTAGTTCACTTAGTTCCGTAGTAGTATCAGTAGTTCTCCCACATCCGCTCCAGTCGTAATTCTATGGCTATCGAGCATTTACTCCATCGTGTCCTCCTTGAACCTCACGCGTCGCGAAGGGAGCCCCGCAAGGGACCCCATAAGTCGTTTAGTACGTGTTTCAGGCAAACCCGCAGTCGAGCTATCACTATGTCAACTATCGGAGCGACCAAGGCACAAATCAGGAAGACCATCAACACGCTTAGGAAGGTCCCTGAGGAAGCGGAGCACCAGACGGCAACTGCCCCGGACGGAAGCCGAGCCAGCCCGGACGAGTCGACAGGATGCAAGCGTGGATTCAACATCAACTACCACGCTCAATACAGCTAGAGCTTCCTTAGGAGGCTCGAGGAACGGTGAAAAGATGCGCATGCGCTGGCCGAAGGTCAGGCCTCCCCAGAAGAGGAGGCCGGCGTCCTCGTCCTACTTACAGTCCCACTGGGATGCCAACGTGTGCGACCAGGGTCAATACAGAACAACATCAATCGACTCCTCCTTCGTCATCTTATTGTTCGGGGTGGCGGGAGGCCTCTCCTACCTAGAGAGGGAAGCAGCAAGCGGCGCCACGACGAGGAGGAGCCGGACCGCGACAGCGAAGGACCGTGGTAAGTCACTACAGTGGGGATAGAACACCAAGAAATACGATAATCACTCATTACAGGCAGTACCGATTCAGTCCAGTCATGTTGTCATTATTTATGATCTTTTAGTCATTGCAGATAGGAAATAGGCTAGGTCCTCCACCGACGCACCCGATGGATGCGAAACATGGTAGGATGAAGTTGGATTGGAGTGATCGACGATGCCGCTACCAACCTCCCACTGACCTTCTCTTTTGGGTAATGACTTATTGTTTACGCAATACAGTTAGTTGAGGTTCCACGCCACGGGGTCGTGCGGCAAGTCGACGAGCTACGACGACGTGGAGCAGTGGTACGACGATCACGCCGAGGCCGACGATCGACATAAACACTGGGCCCGCGAAGACGACACGCACCACGACGACAGGAAGGCAATCATCACTTCGGACACCAAAAGCCTAAGCCATTCTTTCTTAATTATTTGCTTATTCATTATAGTTATTTTGCAAATTGTTTTGTATAAGCTAATCTTCCAGTTAGGCATTACAGAACGGTTGTGCGTGTCTCACATCTGTGTTTTAGTCGCAGGCGCCAGTCCACGCAATCGTCGAGCAGCCTCGGATTTGGCCCATAGACGGATTCTCAGCGCCGCCTGGCTTAGATGGACTGAGCAAGCTGCGGTAGTACGCCCCTGCGGCGGAACCCTCCTCACCTGCGGCGTTGTGAGTACACGTGTATTGCTTTGTAGTCATTCCAATGTTGTTTAATATGATTTATTGTATTAATGTCAGTTGTTACGATCCTATTAGTTGTTCTGTTGTTAATTGTTTATTTATCATTCGTAGTAGTAGCATTTAGTGTAGTATTTTTCATAGTAGTAGTTGCTCACATTCTACATGTAGGTCAATATGGCCCAGTAGATCCTTTCTTAGTTAAGAAGCCTCTTAGTTATGTAATATTAATGCATATGTATGTATATGTGATAATATGTATGACAATATGTATAATATATGTAATAGTTGATTCACGAGGCATTACAGGTAGCAGCTGACGAATTTGATTTTTTCGTTGTATTGTGGCCCACGGTATTTGTTAGTCAGCGCAGGACGAGACCGCTCCAGTGTATAGCGCTTTTTCTTCCTGGGCGTTCGGGTTTGGGTCGTAAGCTTCCGGATGGGTTAGCTCGTTCCACCTGTGCTGTAGCCGGCTCCCACTCAATCCAAAAGGGCCTTAAGCCCCATGCGGCAAGGCAGGATTCGGTAAAAGCCCCCGCATGAGACCATTCTCTTTTTGTTGGCGGGAGTGTCGCGAATGCGATGGTTCGCTCCCTTATATTCGAGCTAACGCGGACTGCCGCATCCGCTCGGGACCCCGATGAGGTGCTCCCGAGGCTCGGCCTGCCCGCGCACGCTATTGGTCGGCGGGGACCGCGGTGCGCCGCAACCCGCCCGGCTCATTTTTTTACTTCCGTCGATACGTCCAGCGGCTGCGCGGGCGCGGCTCTGGGGCGCTGCAATTGTGAGCCCGCTTTCGTCAACATCCCGGGGATCTCCTGAGCGAAGCCTTGCCGCTCCTCACAACGCAATACAGCCGGCTGTACTACATGGAGGACGGCGAGCCTGGAAGGGGCTCGCCTAGCCTCGGATAGCCACTACAGTCCTTCTAGCCGGAGCGGTCCCATCATCCCTGTATTCCATATTATCTAGCGTCCATTTCTGGTATTATATTGATGCGGCTGTGTGATGTGGATATATGGAATGAACTGTGGTTATGTACATCTACTGTGCTGTCTACGACGAGGAAGGGGGTGAGTCTCCTGTCAGTGTCTTATCGGTATTGGTATTGCTGTGTATATTTGCTGTTGTTGTTGCTAGTGGGTCAGTTAGGGGTTAGTGTTGTAGTTGGGTACTATATGGTCTTCGGGTAGTATTCGGGGGTTGTGTGTGCTCAATACAGTCTGGGGTCAATACAGCACGCCTGTAGGCACCCCGCGGCTGGTGCGTGGTGCGGACGTGCATCAATCCAGGCGCTGCCCAGCGCGTGGGGTTAGAAGTCACCACGCGGGGCCCCCGGCTGCCAGGGAAGTGGCGTGGTCTATTCACACCATGTTGTCCCCCGTACGTCCCCTGGCTCCTGGATTCCTGGTTACCTCGTAGCACCACGGGGTGAATGGGGGACTTCGCTCAACAGGGGCATGTTCCCTCGCGAGTGGGGCCACCGATTCGCAACACTCACCCGGAAAGCATACCCAGAGCAAACAGAGGAAGAGCTGTCTCGAACAAGAACTAGAGAAATAGTCAGCCAGTTGGCAGACTAACCGAAATACCTTCAGCTTTACACAGCTATGGAAACGGCTCTAAAAGAGCTTGCCTAAGAGCTTGTGAAAAGCATGGCACAAAGATGCGAAAGGAGCAAGGAAGTGGCGTCAACGGTACGGGAAGCATCAGCGACCACCCGACAACAGGCAAGAGAGAATAAGAGGAACCTCTCTACGAAGCCTTCACAGTTCCAACGTAAAAGTGGTCAGAACTCCGTAGAAACGTCTTCAGGGTGTCAAAACGGCCAACCCAAAGAACAGTGGAACAGCAAAGCGAAATGCTTCAACTGCGGGAACGTTGGACACTTAACACGGGAATGCAGGGAAACGACGTCCACAGGACCACGGAGGCCAAGGAAGGCTGCGGAAGCCCAACAACACCCACAGCAGGGGAGGATTCTTGAAGAACTTCAAAGTGTCCCTGGAAAGGTGGATTTGTGGATCCGCCATCGCAGGAAACGCGGACGATGACTTGGTGGGAAAGCCGACGATAGCAGAAGTCCACTTATTAGGGCTCTTTAGGCGGCCACTGCTTGACTCGGGATCACAAGTCAGCATTATCCCACTAGAAAAGCTGAACACCTCTTACAAAGCAGGTTTCGACCTCAATGCGGATATGGAGGAAATTCCACTGACGGAGAAAGCAGAGGTGTATGACGCGTCCGGAAACCAAATGACGTTTAAGGAGCCGTGGGACTTACCATGCAGCTGCAGGACGGTAGCAAGCAGCGGATTGTATGCTTCGTCATGAAAGGAGACGGAATGATAGTGCTGGGCACTAACGTTCTCCAGAAGCTCGGGTAAAACTGCCCGTAGTAAACGAACCTCCTCACTTAGCTAAAGCTAAGAGCTAGGACACGGAAGAACTCTAAACGGAAGTCATCTCGGAGAAACCGAAAAAAAGGCCGAGCGCCGACAGGTGTCACGGTAGCTAAGCGGATGTACCTTCGACCAGGGGAATGAAGCTCCTACAGCTAAGCTGCAAAGGGCTGGAAAGATGCGGTATAATATGGTTCAAGTCCACAATGGTGCCGCACCTAATTTGCAGCGCTACCTCTCCGCTGATGGAAATACCTGTCGCTAACACTTTGGCTAGCGCAAAACTCCACAAGTTAGGAGAAGAGATCGGACAGTGCGAGCAGACCAAAATGGCGGAGCGAGAACCGCTCCGGTGGCAGAATGACATGCTGGATCGGACAGGGGAAGAACAGACCAATCGGCTAGAGGCCCTGTTGAGCATGCTGAACAGCAACAAAACCTCCAAACTGGACGGCAGTCCATTTGAGGATCTGGTCAAGAAGTACTCTGACGTTTTTGCGGTCACCGATCAAGAAGTGACCCAAACGAGCCTGGTGGAACACACAATAGAGACAGGGGATGCCAAGCCTATTCGGTAAAAAGCTCGTCCAGTCCCTCTTTCCACGAGGGTCGAGCTGCGCCGTATCCTGGACGATCTATTGCAGAGGCAAATAATCGAACTGGGCAAGGCGAGTTGAGCATCACCCATAGTCCTTGTGCAGAAGAAGGAAAGATCGCTCAGATTGTGTGTTGACTACCGCAAACTGAACCAGGTGACAAAACTGGATAGCTACTCATTACCGACAATAGACTCGATACTGCAGGGCCTCGCAGGGAGGAGATGGTTTTCTACCCTCGATCTCTCCTTAGGCTACTGGCAGATATCCCTTTCTAAAGATGCGAGGGAAAAGTCTGCGTTACAAGAACGGAAGGGCTTTACCAGTTTCGAGTACTATCCTTCGCGTTAGCCTCCTCGCCGGCTGTATCCCAACGTCTGATCCACGCACTCCTGGACACACTGTTAGAAGTATTCTGCTATCTGGACGACATGATAGCAAGTCCTACATTAGAACGCCATGTACTCGTGATGGAACAGAACAACGCCTTGAGGCGAGCGGTGCTGAAGCTCGACCCGAAGAAATGCGTTCTGGCAGGAGAACAGGTGCACTTTCTAGGACACATAGTCGACACAGAAGGTCTCCAAATGGACATGATATGATATCCAAAGGTAGCTGCAATAGAAAATTATCCGCCGCCGCAGTCAAGGTCCAACTTTCGGACGTTTCTAGGGATGTGCTCCTACTACAAAAAATTCGTGCTGGGATTTTCGAAGGTGGCGGCGCAACTGCATGCGCTGACTTCTAAAAAAGAGAAATTCGAGTGGAATGCCGAGGCGGAAAGATGTTTCAGCCAGCTCAAAACCATTATAAGAAGGCGCCGTTCTTGTCCAATAAAACATAGAGGAAGCCGAAAGCGGTAGAAAGCTATTCAAAATCCACACGGACGCAAGTCACCAAGGATTAGGGGCAGTTCTCAGTCAAGAAGGGGACGATGGGCTTCTACGTCCGGTTCACCAAATTCGGAGCCGCTCACGCGATTCCGTCGAAGATCGCGAACGTAGTGGCCTGCGTGTTCTTCGAAAGGTGGGTCGCGAAAGGCTGTCGTCAACCTGAATGTATTCTATCATATCAAGGCGGCGAGCTTGAAAGCTCGTTGATGGAGGAGCTGATGACGGGAATCATTCATATGTTTACCAAAGTATACAATCCGCGCGAAAATGGAGTCGCGGAGAGATTCAACCAGACTCTGATTCAAATGTTAAGGAAGAAGGTGAAAGTATCAGCGGAATGGGACAGAGTTCTCCCATTTTGTGTGTTTGCGTACAACACGTCACCTCATGAATCGATGGGCGAGTCGCCTTTCTTCCTTCTCTATGGCTTCGACGCACACGTGCCATGGGAGTCCCTTCCGGATCACGATGTCAGTAAATATGCAGTCGATATCGAGAGCTACGTTCAGGAAGTGACTATCGTAGCCCAAGCGGCCAGGGATTTTGCCAAAGGGGTCAACGAGAAAATGAGAGGGAAGATGAAAGCTGCATACGACCAAAAGAATAGAGTATGTGAAAATCCACCTAAAGTAGGCGACAGTGTCTACATGAAGATTCCCACCGAAAAGCAGTCGTTCAACAATCTCAAGTTAAATCCTTGGGAGGGTCCCTACAGGGTCACTGAGGTTAGCGTTAACAGAGCGCTAGTCACCTTGATGAATGTCGACCGCGATCCCGTCAGAGTTCCTTCGACTCGCTAAGGAAGTTACCGCCTGGAGTAACAGACGAGCCTCTAAAAGAACGTGGAGAGAAAGAGGAAGACCCAAGAAAGTACCCAATGTAGCAGATGGGGTAACTTTTAAAAAGGTCTCCTATTTCAGAACAATGGTGCTCGTGGACGATGTCCTCAACTTACGCCGCCGTTGCAACTGTGGCCTCTTCGGACAGATGGCGCACGTAGCGCTCCCGGAGCTGAAGCATCCCATGGCCAGATCGAAGAAAGTCCACGACATGTTCCAGCTCGCGAGTGTGGCATCGATCATGGAACAGGGGTGCTTGGGGGACGAAAGGAAAGGAGCTGCGGAAAAACAGTCGTCCTACCTCACCCCCTACGAACTCGCTATCAACGCACATCGTGGAGTGCTCTACGACATCGGAGCCATCGCGATGCTGGAACTGCTAGGAAGACCTGAACTCACTCCTTCGGACGACCAGAAGCTGTTCATCGCCCTGCCGCAAGCATTCTGCCGAGTGAATGCTGAGATCGTTTACCCGGACCACGTCACCATATACGTGTATGAGGATTGGTCTCCAGTCGAAGCTCCTGGCCATCCCAATCACTACGACGATGGTAATAGTATGGTCTGATCAGATGTCAGAGAGTTTGCCCATGCGCTAGGTGGTGATTGGATTGGAGAGGAATCTCCAATGCGGCGGTGTTGCTCTCCCCAGCCCTTATGAGGACGCGAACGAAGTGGAGTGGCCACGCATGGGTGAGGTCTGCCAAGAGTACGTGAAGTACATGACGAGCCCACAGCGTGAGTTTGAAGCAGTGGTCCGTAATCACTACGACGTGCTCCATGCCTCACGCTACACACACCCGGCGATGTGCCTTGGCACAGAACCTCGATCCAAGCGCTCTCCCTTTGTCGACAGGCAAATGCTACTCTTCCTGGAGAAGCGCCGCCTCACTGCAAATGACATCATTAAGCTGCCGGAGTTCCACTACGCGTCGTCAGAGGAAAACGAAAGAAGGAGACAGGAAAAGATCCTGAAAGCTAAACGCCGTTGCGATGAGGGGAAGCCTAACTTCTTCGTAATTCATGACCTAACCGACAGCGCTACAACAAGCCGATAACGTTCAAAAGCGCCACAGCCGCAGACAAGAGAGGACCATTAGATCGCGACGATTCGAGAGGTGGCCACCGACATCCGTCACTACCGTCCAAGAAGCACGCCGGCAAGGACCACTACCGAGAGCTTACAACGCTCGACGTCAGAGCCGCAGACCGGAGACGTTCATACATCCCCAACCCTGGATCGAGCCGTGAGGAAAGAGCCACATCGTCGGGACGACTCTCCTCCGACCGGAGGCATGTCAAGGCGTGATCCCGCTCAGTTGAGTTGTATTCGCCCATTGTATTAGTGGCGACTAGTGCCTGATCGCCTGGTGCCGTCGTGTATTGTAGACCATGAGTCCCGTGATCGTACGAGATCTGGCGCGCTACCGTAACCCGCCGGCTATATAAGGCGACTCCCTGTAGCGAGAGATTCATTCAACGTCTGTTTTGGCCGAAAGTGGCCGGAAATTAAGTTTTCCTCAAGCGAACGTGTTCTCTGGCCACCCAGCTGGTCGACGACGTTGACTTCTCTTTATTTTCTTCATCGGAACACCGAAAGGTGCACAGCGGATTTACAACCAGCAATGCTAAGGCCGTAGTGCTGCCAGAGTTATCCTTTTCTTGAAACTCACCAGCAGCACCGTCCAAATCATCAAGATCTGACTGCAAGGTAAGCTAGATGACCGAAAACTCGGTAGCGCACACTTCACGGTCGATGTACTCTTAATGTTGAGCGAAGCGATGTTGATCGGCGTTGGTCGTACATTTACGTAGGACTACTGGATTACAGCGAGGAAGCCTAACGATGATGGTTAATGTTGACGGTGGACTGAGCTTTCTGACCTCTAGGTCGAGCGCACATCTCCGAGGGCATCAGATGCATATAGGCGAGGCATGAAGTCATTACGGCTAACGATAACAATTTCGCTCGATTATATTTGCACTGTAGTGAAGCCCGAAGTAGACAGCGAGGAACAAAAGCGCTGTCTCACACGGAGTGGTCGTTTGCCACCCTTCCTGCGCATACATGGATTTTACGAGCAAAATGTTGTAAAAACCGAAACAAGTACACACCAGACTTCCCTTCCATAAAATGGAAATTTCGTGGGAGAAATGGTAGGTGCTCCTTTTTCAGCCAAGGTGACACCGAAGAAGAATTTAGAGGTTCTCTAGCGTTGGCAAAGCGACATGAAAGACAAAAGGAAGAAAAGAGGATCAAGACCGCCAGTGATCAGCATCGATCCGTATCGGTGTAAACGAACAACGGTGGCAGTTGAAGAAGTTGCGGCGCATGCTCTACACGTCAGCATTATGTTGTTCCTCCAGCACTGATCCTCTCGTTGGCTTTATTGTTCTCGGACCTGGACATGCTGTATCGACAATACAAGTGCACTCTTTGTAGCCAACATGCATGCCTGAGTATGGTAATATGTCCCGTCATTGATCTGTTGGCCATCTGGTGATGTCGCGCCCTGTGTGGGCGCGAAAACGCGCATATATTAGGTTGTCCCATAAGTCCCCGCCGTTTTTTTCAACGATTCACTGCAGATTTCGCCGGCGGTCTCTTGCATAGCGTACGAAAGAGAATGAATTGCTCTATCAGAGCTCGCATTGCATTTCTTTTTTCATCATGAATTTTGTCAATTTTTAGGTCGTTGAAGTGAAAAGTGAAAAAGTGAAAAAGTAGCCATTTGCGCACTTGTTCTCTCCGCTTAGATTTGTAATTTTTGCGCAGTTTTTTATAGCATTTGAAAGACAATGTTCTGTACTACAAGAATATGTGTTGGTCCTATTTTCTCACTTGTCCTTTATTGATTTTTAGGCCATCAAATTGGGACGTCCGAAGGAGGATGGTTGTTTTTGCCGACAGCTCCTGCTCTGTGGTTGGACTTTTTGGGTTGGTGTTGATAAGAATATGTGTTGCGTTTATTGCTTTCTACTAAATATCAACAAAATGCCAAACAGAGAAAAATCGTTTTCACCAACAACTTCTTCTCCTTCTTCAGTTGTTGATATTCGACAGAAATCAGCGGGAGCCAATAAACGCGACATAAATTCTTACTGAGCAAGACATCTTCTTCCAAACGACATATAACACCATGCAAAAAGGTTCAACCACAGAACCGGAGTTTTGGTAAAAATTCGGGCGGAAAAGTCGGAATTCCCAATTTGGTGACCTAAAAATCAATAAAGAATAAACGAGCAAATAGCACTAACACATATTCTTGTAGCACAGAACATTGTCTTCCAAACGCTATAAAAAACTGTGCAAAAAATTACAGACCTAAGCGGAGAGAACAAGTGCGCAAATGGCTACTTTTTCACTTTTTCACTTTCCATTTCAACGACCTAAAAATTGACAAAATTCATGATGAAAAAAGAAATGCAATCCAAGTTCTGATAGAGCAAATCATTCTCTTTCGAACGCTGTGCAGCGCTATGCAAGGCGAAACCGCTGGCGAAATCTGCAGTGAATCGTTGAAAAAACGGCGGGGACTTATGGGACAACCTAATATAAGGAATCTAGTCCCCTCTTCGACTCTTCTCTCAACATTCCCGAGGCCCGTTTTTTTCTGTATTATTGTGTTTGCATAATTCTATTGTTAATAAATATTTGTTGTTTTAACTAGTCTACTGCTGTACCATCCCGGTTTAATCCGGGTCAAATATCGTCTCAGGCAGTGGAAAAGTCGGCGGAGGCCGGCACAAATAACCGAACCCAACGAAGAGAGGAAAGATTCCGAAGTGAACGGCACTTCTCGAACAAAAAATACGACAATCGAGGAAGTTACAGATGATGCTGTTCTGGGCCAGTTTGTGTCTCTATGTATGCCTGGAGGAGGAGGTAGCTGAGCTTGGCATTTTGAGCATATTTCTAGAGCAACATAGCACTTTTGAAAACCTTCCAATCCGATAATAAAATGTTGCGGCCCCATACGAGAAAAGATTTATAAATTAATACGCGGTTTGATTTTTATCGTTAGATTCCTTATGTAACTTTGTCCGTCGTTTGCTGTTATCACGGTTGTAGTATACCTACACACTCAATTCCCCATTCGATGTACAAAAGCTGACTGTAATTTATCTGGGAGGGTGCTACATATTCGCAAACGTCTCCCATCTAAAGTTTCTCCTTATACACGTAGCGGGATACTAAACCTACTTTGAGCGTGAATATCTAGATTTCAGAAGAGTGGACCAACCTTCTCGGAGTATGGCTGATGGCGGTCTGGAATGCGCCTCTACCAATGAACGCTCCGTCGGGTGCGGAATCCAGAGCGCACTCCACGGCCTGGCCATGCTCTGCTACATTTATGGCACCTTGGTCCTGAACCGCTACCCCCTCGAGATTCGAACCCGGATGTGCAGCTACCGGCTCCGGACCGCGGTCTGCTACTCCACCCAGGGCTGAGTCCGGCTTCGGAGCTTCCGTCTGCATTCCGTGAGCTTCCTGCTCCGGTTCGGCCGCGTGCTTCTTCGGCAGCGGAGCATCCGTTTGAGATTCTTCTACAGGAGCATGCTTTACTGCAGCAGCTTGAGAATGAGACACTCTGTCGCTGTCCTTCGTTGACGCTTCTTTTCCTGATGGCGTGCCACTCTTCCTGTCTTTCCCTCTTCTGGCAGCGTGCCTCTTGAACAAGCTTTTGATTGACGGCTTCTTCGTGCTCGGCTTCGGTGATCTTCCCTGATACAAAGCAGTGATACTTCTTGAATAACCAAACTACACAAAAGACACTGAAACCTTTCTGGACTTCCTTCCGCTGGGACTTGCCGGCGTGTCCGTTCTGTCCACATCAGACTTTCTGCAATGTTTTTATGCACTGTTGAGTGAAATGAAACGTTGCAGTCTCTAAAGATAGGCTCTGAATTGCAGGTTAGCGTTGCTTCTGTTCAAGATCGTGAGAGGGTTTCATAAACCATGACATGGAGTTAAGTTGACTATTGAATTCATAACATAATCAGTTAGGGGGGTGATTGACCAATTGTTGTTATATAATGCAGAGCATGGGAAATGGGAAGGCGAATCGTTGGATCATCTCGGTCTTGAACAACCTCACCTCCACATTTTCTGAACCATTCGGGTTTTCATGAACATCTCTCAAAATCGGTTCTACACTTCAGCTCGAAGTTCATAAAGTGGAGCCAACCTTGTAGTGCTGTGGTTTGTGTTGGGGTAGTTATACCACATACTTGTATACGTTGAAGTCCACATAGCGAGTTGGTGGGAATGCCAAAATACTGCATGGGTTGTTTGTTTCTCTCTTGTTTTTGCCAAAAATCATCGTAATCTCTACCGTCGCAGGCTTACCATGCTCTAGCTAATCCCCTATTCAAACGGTAATCTCCTATTCATCTTCACATTCCTGATTTTCACTGGCTGCGCTTATCATCATCATTCTCAGGATCGGCACAGCTCTTCCTTTATTGGGTTCAGGATAATTCCTTGGACGTCAAGACAACATCCTACCAATATGAAATGGAAGGTTCTCACAACTTTACCTAGAGGAGTATATAAACGCGAGCTTAGCAGCGCGAAGCAATCGTGGTCTTAATTTAGCAATGCCATCTGCGGGGAGTAGTCTATTATTAGTTTCTACAGGGCCATGAATAGGCAACTGCTGTCACCAACACCTGGGCTGCCTTCAAAGACAACATCATTTTCGAATCCACGGTTGTCGTTCGCACCAACGCTTCCGATTTGGAGATAGTTGTTTTGAAGAGCAACAACGGTCTGAACGCCATACCGATATGCTCGTACATGCACTGTCTTCTGCTAACAGATGCTCAGGCTGCAATTTCTACTTCACCGGAAGTAGTTCCAAGCTACCACTTAAAAAGTGTGAATAGGAGCTAAGACACGTTGGTAGGTGTATTCTACAGAACAATCAGCCATTTTTGCAATTGGCGAAGCTTACCTTTTTGGCCTGCAAGAGGGCAGTTGAAGCCAGCCACGTTTTTTCTCCTAAAGCTGACTGATGACTTAGAGCACAATGAGGGAAGCTGCCTTGCGTAAAGCGTACCTCAGCTGGAGGGGTTGCTGCACTCCCGTGCGACACAGGCGTAGCCATCGAATCGGTGGAGTCAGCAGCAGGCGAGGTCGTCGTCTTTCCGGACGATTTCTTTGTCTTCGTTCGTCTTGTTGGCGATGCCGTCGCGTCCATCGTTCTTTCCGAGGTTTGCTGCCCTCTTTCACTTTTCCTAGATCCCTCCGTCGCCACTGGGCCACTCCTTCCTTCCTTTCCGGACAGCTGCCTCCTGAAATGCTCTCGTAGCGAATATTTTAAACCACAACTCGACCAATAAGAGAGATTTCTTTTGGCGCACCTCCTCGATCTTTGCACTTTCACATTCGTTGGCAGAGGAGAGCGACTGCGCTGGTCCGACTGAAATTAGCCAACTACGACAGCGAAATCCCCAACGAACTAACTCTAGAACTAAGCCCCATCGAACTAACTCTTTATAATCTGGCTAGGTCATAGTTACTTACCCTATCGCTGGTTTGATTCTACGGATCTCCCGTTTTAGAGAGTCTTCGACCCCTATTAGAAGGATCTCGGGTCGAATGGCGCGTTCAGGTAATGGATAGGGGAATGAATCGCGAACCAAATGCAACCGTGTACTCCTCCTACTCATTGGGCTTAACGACTTAGCAAAAATAAACACATTTTCATACTAATTGAGGGGTGGGGATTCTCCCTATATGAGTCACCCCCCCCCCCCTCGTTCAGACATACGCTTCATACACTTCCCTTGTCAGAGCCAGCCCTTGATGTACCCTTACTGTGATATCCATATCCTTTGTCATCCCGTGTGGAGTTCGCACCGCCGCTATCAACCAATGTACATATTCTCTATGACCGTGATCAGATGTTGCGGGAAATCCCTCCCTCGAAGGGATTTCCAGAGCACTTCGCTTGGTAGCCTGCCGTAGGCCTTCTCCAGGTCCAGGAAAGCTAGGTGGCAGGGCTTTCTCGTTTCTCCCGATATTTCTCCATCACCTGGCGAGCGACAAAGAAGGTGTCTGTGGCGAACCTCTCAGGCATCTGGCCCCATTGATTCTATGAGACGGTGACGATCTCATCAGCCTAAGGACGACCAGTCGTTCGTAGACCTTCATCGTGTGTGAGATCAGTTTGATCCATCGGTAGTTAGAGCACTCGGACATGTCCCCTTCTGCTTAGAAATGGGGACTATGATGCTGTCCCTCCAGTCACCCGTCATCTTACCCTCTATCGTGGCCGTTGAAAAACTGTGTCAGCCAATTGACTCCACACTCCTCAAGCATCCTCCGTCCTCTTGTGGCACCCCATCAGACCCAACTGCCTCCAGAGCACCACCCACCCTATGAAGTTGCGGACCTCTTCCTGCGTCTAGGATGGGAAGGGTCCTTCCGCTGGTTGTTCTTCTAGGACTTCCCGACGAGGGAATCCCTCCATCAGCAGTTCCTTGAAGTGCTCCTCCCATCTTTTTTTTTTCGGACTCGGCTGGCTTGCGTAGTACCTTGCAATCAGCGCTCTTCACCGTCTTGACCACTTGAATGCTATATGCCTTGGCTGCCTTGCTTTGGCCTGCCGATTAGCGGACTTCTCTCTGTGTCTGGTCCAGCTTCTCATCTCTTCCTCGGTAGGGCTTCCGCATTCTTTGTTTCTGTCACACTGCTTTTGCCATCTTCTTCAGCTTCGTATAGACTGTAAGATCTCCTTGTCTACTGTCACTGCTTGTATGTAGGTTCATTCTTTTTCCTCACCGCAGCGTGCACCTCTTCATTCCAGAACCGTGCACCCCTATCCCCTCTAGCTTCTCCCACAGTTTCGCTGATGATTTCCTTGGCACATCGCAGGACCGCTTGGGCCACTTTCCTCCAGTTCTCGCTTAGGGCCAGTTGGATCAAGAAGACCTGCTTCGACCACTGCCCTTCCACACCCCCAACCTCCACCATCGAATTCTGGGTTCTGTTCTTACTTTGGGTTTGGTGGGTAGAGGAATGTTAAGAACCGCTATCTTAGGACCTTTGCTACCTCTTCTCCTGGAAGGACCTTGATATCCTGGGTCCGGATTTGTCAACGACTTACAACGATTTAACAGAGGAAATACAGTCAATATCCCTGATAGTGCAGTTTATTAAGCGATATGGTGAAACAATACGCCGCGCTATCAGGGATTTCGGCTATATTTCTCTGTCAAATTGCTGTAAGTCGTTGATCCGGCCGCTGGACGGTTTTCAGGTCAGACTTTCCGAAGATATGGTCGACTTACGTCCTTCTTCTTCCGACAGCACAGGTCATCTTCTGGCTCTCCCTCTTCGTGAATAAGGTGCTAAGATAGCCAGGGGCCAAAATCATCAACGACTTTCAGCAATCTAATTGCCGCGCTTTCAGGGTTTCAGCAGTGTTTTCACCGTTGGATTGCTGTAATTCGTTGATGAATCTGTCTGATCCCAGATCGTAAGTGACAGCCACATCGAGAATTCTTTCTCCATCTGGGTTTATCAAGCACATCCCTTCACCTTCATGAACCCTTTCACTCATCTTCTGAAACTCCCCACACGCCCGTTCATATCCCTGGTAAGGATAGATAGTCGCCTTCTGGAACAAACTACACTTGGATCCGATCGAAAATCTTCGGATAATTGGATGATTCGGATAAGGGCGATTTTGCGGACCCCGGATTTTTGGATGATTCGGATAAGGGCAATTTTGAGGACCCAGGCATTTTGAATGATTCGGATAAGAGCCATTTTGCGGACCCCGGATTTCGGATGTCCGAATCGGATATCCGACTCATTAAGTCGATGTCCGACTCAAGATGCCGTTTATCAGAATTCTACCTTCCTTAAAGGGGAACCCATCCTTTAACAACAACAACAACGACAGTGCATGTATTGAAACACTCTCACTTCTCGTCAAGGAAGGAAACATCAAAGAGCTGGATCATTTCAAACAGGATGTGCAAAATTTCCGTTTCCGTGTTCCGAATTTCGGTTTCCGGCCGTTTTTAGTCTATCCGTTCCTGTTCCTCTCTCTTTTGGGCCGGAAATACGGAACGGAATGGTGACTCATCACTCATTGATTGCTTTGCACTGCCTTCGTTCACCTCTTGAACATAAACAAAAGGCTGAAGAAAGAGGTTAACTATGGGTTTGTGATTGTGTTGCTTTCAATCCGGTACTGCATCCTTATGTCAAAAAGTAACCAAAATGGATTGTTTTTCTTTTCTTCAAAATATGTGCTATCGAATAGCATAGGTCCACAAAGATTCTATGAGTGTTTGAATAAAGAATCTAATTCCTTACAATCTTAGGTCTGGCCTGGAGCACCAAATCTAGATCATAGTTCTATAAGAACTCTTAGGCTGCTAACAATGCGCTCCATGGGAGACATTGGATCCATCCTAGTCGAAGGAGGGCATGCGGTGTCTTGCCTCTCCAATCCCCTCCTCTGAGTTTGTTTCATAGCTTCAGCTACTGCCAAACGATACAATGGTACCCATGCGAACTCAGAGAGTGGGTGCCGTGTCGTGGGCGCTGAACGCAACTGTAACCTTAGCTCTGCCCCTCCTAATTGGGATAGACCTGGGACATTCAATAAGACCAGTTAAGTGCTGAGTGGCAAAGTTTCTGGCATCTTTCTTGTCAGCTTAGTTCATTTCATTTAAAATGCTTCCTATTTTCAGAGAGATTTTGCAAAACTTCAATTTGTTACACTAGTAATGTTTGAAAATTCATCTTAGTAATAATAGGAATAAAAGGATTTTTTTCCATTGTTATATGTTGCTGAAAAAGAGTCGCATACTACCTTGCCCGCTATTTAAATTCGATAACGGCACTCAGTTATTACTATCATTATGGATATATGTACATTTATGAAAAATTAGACGAAGTAATGAGTTTTGGGTCACTTTCGTTTCGGTGTTTCGTTCTTTGGTTTCCGACCATTTTTGAGCTCTTCCGTTCCGTATTCCGTCTTTCGCTCTTCTCAACAAAAAATCCTCACATCCTTGATTTCAAGATGAATTATTCTAAGATCCGGGATTTCCAAAATGCCATTAAAAGGCACATGAATGTCGAATTACATCAGAAAAGATCTAACACAGTTCATCAAATGGTGGACACACAAGTGTTAAATGACATTTTTAATTTCATGCAGCACAAAGGGGACTGTTCTACATGGTGACCCCCAATTTGCACCAAATGCTATACAATGTGAAGTAGCGAAGTGCCGATCAGGGGGTGTGCGCAATCCATTCTCTCCCTCAGTCCCCGTCCTTGCTGTCCCACGGCAGCGCAACATGGTATTTGAAGGAAAAGATACTAAGATCGACATAACGCTCAACAGCGTGCTAAATGTATTTAACTTCATTATGACACTATTTCACAGTGGGAAAAACGTATGACTCAGTAGCGTGCCCGCCTGTGAACTTCGTTTTGAATGTACCTTTATGCGAGGTGCGCGATTTCAAAGTGGAGCGACGATATTGAACGGGTTATCCGAATTTATCCGATTTTATCCGAATCATTCAGGGTCCGGATAATTGGATGATCCAGATAATGACAGTTTAAGGGATGCTTCCGATAGGGATACCCGAGTCAGGTATCCGAAAATGATTCATTCGGATCCACTGTATAGTACAGACCTTACGGCCTCCTCGAGCGCCACGCCTTGTTTAGTGTGCGCGCGACGCGATGCATGTGTAGTGGCGAAATTGATCGAGCGACGCGATTGATCAATTCAGCCCCTACACATGGCATCGCGTCGCGTGTCGTGTCACACTAAACGACCTCTGAGGTAGAATTCGTCCTTGTCATGCTTGGGGCATCCGGTGTGAAAGAAGAACATGATAGTCTAGTAACAATCCTTCGTATCCAGCTGCAGTGACATGATGCGGTCGCTTATCCTTTGAACAGCAGCAGCTGAATCCTTGAGGGACGTAATTCCTGCAAACGCAGGACCTCTACCCTTCTACAATTCATCAGCTCAGCTGCTTCCCTGATCTTCCGGACATTGCTCACACATTCAGACTTCCCATTCAAACTAGCTTCTTTGGCCGACGTCATTCTGCCCTCGGTAGCCCTCGCATACTGACCACAGAACTCTGGCGGGTTTCTGCGCTTCGGTTTCGGGTGACGTCCTAACCTGTCCTAGCCTTTATGTAGACTCCACTGCGGCTCTTGATCATCGTTTGTGACGGGTTCTTTCATCAGCCAGTCTGTCAACCTGGGCCTGACGCTGGAACAGGGCATGACGTGCCGAACATTTCAGCCCCCACAACTCGCACAGCGCCCAGATATGACCTAGCTGAGTTGATCCTACAAAAGAAGTCTGGAACATATGTCTGAACGAGGAGAGTGAATCATATAGGAAGAATCCACAACCTCTAGTTAGTTAGAAAAATGTGTTTCTTTTTTGCCAAGGCGTTAAACCTAAGGGGTAGGGGGTCCTTGGACTTACTAGGGAATCGGCGCTCCACGGTGGTAGAGGGTGTACGCTCGCGTAGCGTAGGCCTGCAATTTTTTGGCGTCTACTGTGCATTTTCCAGTTGGGTTCAATCCCAATGAAGGGGGGGGGGGGCACGGCGGCCTCGGGCCGGAACGCATGTGTGCGTCGACAGGTTCACCGTGGCGATACGTACAGGGATGTCTGCGAGCTCCACGTATCGACCCACGGCCACTGTACGGCTACCCCTGTACGTATCGCCACGGTGAACCTGTCGACGCGCCTTTTTTCGTCTTTTCGTCCGACTTTTTTTCATCTAAATTTCCTTTTATTTCAGGAAGAAGACTGCAATAGCCACAGTAGGGGTTCAGGTAGGCATGTTATGTTGCAAGTATTGTCTCTATGTGAGCTATGCAGACATCCCTGTACGTTTGGACGTGAGTATGGAGTGCCCCCCCCCCCTCATTGGGATTGAACCTCCAGCTGTATGCTGTGGATAGTAACTTTTTTGCCACTCGTTTATTGCTGACCGGTTTTTAAACAAAGGGCACTGTGAAAGGTATCCAATATCGGCAGTTACAAGATGACTTCCTCCTCCGGAGGAAATCTTGGCAAGGGTAGCTAGATAGGCCACACTCCGGAGTTCCTTTCTTTACCTGATCCTGCGCCCAGAATCAGAAAACAGAAACGCGACCTCTGACTTAAACTGCTACGCGCTCACGCGTGGGAAACCGTGCTGTAATCCGAGTAGCGTGCTTCAAAATCTATCCCGTTTTCCCATTAAGTTTGCATAGCTCAATTCAGGGATCCCTACCCCTTCCTCTCGTAAACAGTACAAGTGATCAAGAACTAGAATGAAAGCGTCAAATACGGATAAATATATGCTATAGCCATAAGAGCGGATGCTATAGCCATAAGAGCCATAATTGTAGGAGTGTTTTAGCCTGTGTAGAGCTGCGAGATGCCGAAGAGTTGTACTTCGGACCTTCCTCTTTTGACTGGAACTATCCACACATCACCGCGAAGAAATCTGTCTGATCATGAGTGAACATCTTCAATCGACTTCTGCTTAGCGGTGTTATCACGCATTAGTGTTTGAGTGTTTGTGTGCTTAACAAAACACAAGGGCCGGATTCATGAAGCGGCGGGAGCGGGAAGATAAGCGAGATCTTCCCGCTATCGCTCCATTCCCTTCACGGCCTCCCTAGTACGCGGTTGGCTTTCATGTTCATAATCGTTTCATGAATAGCCCTTTCCAGCTCCTAACGATGCTGCTTCCCGTACAAAGCTAGGAACGTTCCCGGGAACATTCATGAAAACGGCCACTGGAATGTCGGATCTGATCGTTCATTGTAGTGAAACATAGCTCCAGGTGCAAGTTCAGAGGAGGGTTCACCCTGAGCTTCTTCCGTGACGGCCACCCTTAGCAGTTGTGGCACACAACCAACCGTCTTTACATTGTCATTTTATGTGTTTTTGAAGATTTTGTCTGGCTCGGGGGAGGGGCCACTCTGAATTCGGTAAACATCCGCATCGGTCGGAAGCCGCATGAATGTCCATTTACGTCAGAAGTGGCGTAGTCCAGTCCCACACCGGGGTGGAGCAGAGCATTGGTGCATAACATTTTTGATTTCGTGACATGCGGAATGTCGCGTAGGGTTGCTTTTGCATGCTGACCCCCTCCTCGAGCCGCTCGCCCCCAATTCTCTCGATGTTATGGTGCACAATGAAGGTGGATCATTCGCTCTGGGCCTCCAACGAGCTCCAGCTATAACATCAGAGCGAGTGGATCTGCCTTCACAAACCACAGGTGTCCAATTGTATATCTATGCCTTGATTGCAGTCCACCCTAGAGTGATGTGCAACATCTAATGCACCTCCCCCTCCTAATGCACGTGGCGCCTAACGGATCTGCATGTAAGTGTTCCCATCCGATAGCCAGATGAAACAGCGGTGTAGTCCGTGGCAGACAATTTCCGGCGCCAAGAGGCGTCGGAGTGGTAGTGCATTAAATGGTCATCTACCTTAGGACAGAAGGAAAATGAAAGTTACATAAGAAGTGGTTCAGCTCAGTCAAACGCAAGGGTGGAATACACCAGCCCTGCATGCGACCTGCATTACAGTAGGACCACCCCACCCACTCCCCCCCCCCCCCTCACCCTTCATTCACGGAGCCATTTAGCGCCCAATTTCCTTCAAAACCTTCCGCCTAAACTTAACAGCCTCTTGCTTCAACGATTTTCTCAATTCTCGTCGTCGACGGCAGAGCTCCCAGCTGCTCACAGCGCAGGACACTCACCTTGTCGTTGGTTTTAGTATTGGATCCTTTCAGTGCCATAACGAGTCGTTAGTAAGCTTCACTTCGAGAGCACCGTCAGTTGCACGGCAACAAATGAGAGTGAACCACCCGCTCCTCTGCACTGACGTGTCGGCCGCTATCATCTACTGCTGCCAGCTGATTCTTATCACACCCGTATCAAAGTTATCGCATCGGCTTTGCATCGGTCCACATTGATCCTAATTAAGGAAAGGCGTAAGTCTAGAGAGAGAATTCTCCCTGCACTTCTTCCACATTTGGCAGAGTTGGCATTACCCGCTTCCTAATTCAAGAGGGCTTCTGATCCGTTCAAGTGTTTGAGCTTTGAGAAAGAGAAGGTTTCGTTCTGCTATGTGTTCGATGACTTCAAGATGTCCAATTCGGAACTGTGAAGAGATTTTTTGAATTCTACCAAGTGCACCAAATCTTTCACTGCTTGGGGGCGTCCCGACCGAGGTTTGCCTTCGAAGTCCGTGGCTTCTTCTGGGAAACGAAGGAACCGGTAGTTGACGGTGTGGATGGTAGTGATGTCCGCTGTTGCTGTTGCGGACTGCTGCCTTCGCTCCAGTGCCGCGGCGCCTTTCGTGAAAGATCAATGCTCGAAGATGCTCCTGGGAAATTGAGTTCGTACTAAAACCCAATGAAGATCTCAAGCGAAAGTCGGAAGTTCTGAGGCCGGATTCAGCAGCGACTAACCCGTGAGTATTAGGGGTATAGATACCCACTATGGAGCACTCATCTCTATCCCTGTATCTTATCTCTACCCCTTTACCCTACATTCCCCAGGCTTTAATTGTTGATGAATCTGGCCCTTGGACCCCCCCCCCCCCCCCCAAAAAAAAAATCTCTACCAAGACGTTCCGATCAACAAAAAAATTATTCGCACTTTCGCTCCCACGATAGGTTATACTCCTTCGTTAGTAGGATGACGGTTGGTTGTCTTGGTTCACTGCAAAATATCAGTTCACCATAACTTTTCATAAATAGCCTTGGGCTTTGAGAGCACAAGTTAAAATAGCAAATCAACGAAGCATAGGAATAATCTATGCAAAGCCTTGTTGGAAATCTCTATGTGAGCTGCATTTGCACCATCAATCAAATGAACATCACGAAATGCCGGACCGACGTATTGCGCAGTCTGCTGTACCACCATTTTTTTAATGTGAACTGCAATGCGTTATTGTAGTGAGATCAATAATAAAAAATGGGCGCAGTTCGGCAAAACAGTGCATTGACCCTTTTCAGGGGCCCTGTATATCCCTTGGGATGGAGTCCAAGGGATCATACAGGGCCCCCGAAAATGCCAAGCGTGGGAGGTCACGCACCCTATATCCGCCCCTTGCAATTCTGAAGGTTTGCCATCGAGGACTGCAGCTCCTTGTCGCTTGTTCTCTTCACCACTGCACTTTATCGAATGAGAGTGCACGTCAATATTAATGGAATATTTCATTGAAGCAACACTCTCGAAGACAGGCGAAAATGATAGAGCACCGTTCCTAGGACATACACTGAATTGAACGCAGTTGATTGAGCATAAGTGAAAGAGAACAACATCATTTGCAACCTCTGCTACTATACAGTTACCGAAACAATGACCCGTAGTTGTAGAAAGACAGTGGGGAAGTTTACGTATGAGATTGTTCGGTCGATCTGGAGGCAGTGGAGTGAACCTGAAAAGACTTGACAACGTCCACATGCAGCCATTCAATATTCAAAAAAGCCTAACCATAAGCCTGCTCCACGAATACTACTAGCCTAATGTTAAACGAATTATTATTATATATAAAGGGGGATATTAACAAGTGCTCCATCACGCCTATCGGGGTGCCTCGCACTTGCGCGCTTCGCGCGATGTGCAGAATTACTAGCGATAAGCGAAAGACAATCACCTCAAGCTAGCTGCTCTACTGGCGCAGCTTTTGTCCCTCCCTTGTAGTAGACAAGGCATTATTTCAGAATTTCCTCATTATGCTCCAACCTTGCTCTACTTTCCTATGGTCACGCAAGTAATTTTGCTGCATGAAGCACACCCCTCTCCAGCACTGCGTCCAACATCGGCATCATCTCCGACGGTTCAGTGATGCCATTGATTGTGCTTATCAGTGACATCGTGCTTTAGGTTCTTCGACAACTCTCCTGATGCCCCTTGGCACGGACCCCACTTCACTTCAGCGCCAAGTTGACTGCAGACACCTTCACTCCTCATCCTCATACGGCCGACCTAATGCGAAAATCGACATTCTGGATAGGTACTGAGCGTCTGATCGATTTCGGCACACGACGAGAAGCCTTTTGGACATAATGGAGGATTCCCTGGTGTTACTAAGTTGGACAGAATTTTTTCCACGCGGGACCGCTAAAGCAGTGACGCATTGTCTTACCGTCATCGACAGACAAACAAAGGAACATCATTTTCAAGCTACAATCAAGAATTTTGCTCGATATAGGCCTTTCGATTAAAACCTTCCATCTGCTGTGAAGCATATCCGTCGGCCATAATACCCGTGTGTCTCCCAGTTCGAAATCACCGGTCAGGGATTATATCGACCGATATTGGCCCCCGATCGAAAGTTCCTATCTGATGTGAAGCCTCCCGTCGGCGATAGTAATCACTTAAGTCCCTGCTTGATCGGTTAAATCTGAGGGAAAATCGATAATATCGATCATTGCCATGTGCCTATTCATTGCCTGATCTATCTGTGACACCTCTTCTGATACTGAGAGCTTTTACTGTTTCCCCCTTAGTTCCGCCTTACTGGGCCCCTTTGGTCCTCCATACCGTCTTTCCCTACTGGCCCCCCTTTGCGGAATTTATCCCCATTACTGGTATTGGTCCCCACTACTGTTTTCCCTTACTGGAGCTCGTCCACCATTATTCGTACTGGTCCCCGCTACTGGTTCCCTCTTGCCTAGCTGGGATTGGTCCCCCACTACAGATCCCCTTTACTGGAGCTCTTCCCTATTACTGGTCCCTTCTTAGTTGAACTCGTCTCCATTGCTGGTACTGGTCCCCCACTACTAGTCTCCCTTACCGCCATAACTCTACTGATAGTGGTTCCCATCAATAATCCTCTACAGCGGACGACGGTTTCGGCACGTGTTCTGAATCTACAGGCACGTTGGGCGACGTCTTCGGCACGTCTACTGAATCCCCAAGCACGTAGAAGACGCCTGGGTATTTTCCGCTATTTTCGCGCCCCGTGATTGCCCCCCCCCCCCTGTTTTCGCTGATCGATGGCTCTTAGCGGATTATTATACAGTATGACCTCTATTACCCCAATGCTGAAGTTTCGGAACTCTTGAAGGACATCTGCAAAAAATCGATAACTTAATCAATCTAATAACAATAATCAATACTATGCAGCAGTTTTAAGAACTAAGCCAAATAACATGGATATAACCCGTCTGTCACCTGGGAAGAAGGCGACGACAACACAGATGCGCCCTGCATAAAATTTTCTTTTGGTGAGAATTTACATGTTATGAATTGTGCCATATCAGTTTATCTTCCGTGTTTCACAAAAAAAAACAAATTTACGGCGAAAAATAGGCGAGCGGCAGTCCATCGAACGAAGCAAAAGCATAAACAAAGGGCACCGGATCATTTACCAAACTCTGAATACCGAAACGAAAGATCGACACCCGCGGAGGGCAAAGACGCCTTTTCGTGAGCCTTCAAATGTTCGGGATAAAGATTCGGGTAAATTTTCTCAATAATTGCTAAAGATCTTAAGACCTACAGTGGAACACGATAGAAAATTTACTCACCTTCTGTCTCGCCAAAGCACTTTGCAAGAGTGATGGCCTCTCCCTAAAACGATTTTGAGTAGAAGAAGTCATCATCGCAGATGCATGAAAAGTATCCCCTCCTTTTGAGGAAGTATTCAAGAAAGTGTACAAAAGCTCCTCCAGTCGCGTCAGAACGAATGATCCACTAGTTCGACACCTAGCTGTGCTCATGTTTCGGTATCCAGAATGAAGTGACACCAAAACTTTAGAGGGATTGGGGTACCTGATTTTTTGAGAGTAGATCTAGATAATGCGCAAGGACTAAGCAAATAAATCATTCTCGCCAATTTAAACGATGAAAGGATAAAGGACGGCTTATTAAATCATTTTTGGAATGTGCTACACGTCCCACTTCTGCGGGATGTCGTGGACGCAACTGGAACGCGCATTTGGCCCATGCAGTGAATTGAGGTTGCCACTTGATGAAGAGGTCAGTGCTTTATCATTCCCAGACGAACCCGGAATCA
>OX375865.1:39447861-39818694 GCA_947359475.1 Heligmosomoides polygyrus bakeri | reverse complement strand
CACTTTATGCTTGCCCAGAGGATTCGTTAAGATACCCCGCCTTTTGCACGCTAGATGTTCATTAACACGAATAGCAAGTACCCTTCCGGTTTCCCCAATGTATGTCTGGCTGCATGTCCGGCATTCAAGCTCATAGATAACGCCAACTTTGGCGTAATCCCCTACTTTCCCGTAAGGACATACAACACAGTTCTCCGTTACGCACTCCCTGTCGTAAAGCCTATTTCGAACCAGTTGGCTTCTGATGCTGTCGTTTGGAATGTTAACTAAGACAACATCATCCTCCAACTGGGCCCGTCTTATGCTTCGTTGTAGAGCGGAAGTGACGTTATCGGAAATCTTGCTATTCGTGTTAATGAACATCTAGCGTGCAAAAGGCGGGGTATCTTAACGAATCCTCTGGGCAAGCATAAAGTGGAGGAACATGGCGGAAACGACTTTGATGTGAAGTGCACGATTTTGACCATCGAGACAGATATTTCGTCTAGAAAAGCGCTGGAGGCGTTCTGGATTCTTTCACGAAATCCACGAATGAACAATCGAAATGAGTGTCCTTCGGTCACCGATGACTTTCTGCCGTTTATTTCGCACTGTGAGTTATAGAGCGACCGGTGGTGACAAGGATGTGGTTAAGAATGACACTGGTATACACAGTATACATAGTGTAGAATGAACAGTATAGTGAGTCTCAGTCACCATCTGTCGACTAACTGCGGCAGCGGCGTCGCTCCGCACAAGCGGTGGATCAGCGGGTGAGTTTATCGTTCATGGGTTCGGGATTTCTTGCTATGCCTCAAGACGATATCCGAAAGGCTAGAGTCGATGAGGCGTTTGGTCGGATAGATAGCAACATCCGAATCCTCAAGCCACTTTTAGGCCTCCGAAGACGACGAACGGGTCGAAACGTTAGGCCGCTCAATAAATACTGGTCCACCTAACAACCTCGTTCGGCACAGAAGTAGTCGAAACATCTAAATTAATATTAGAGACTTTAACACCATTTATAGAGTGGTCATTTTAAAAAGGATCGGTATGGAAGATTTCTAAGACTTCTCTGAGATTCGTTATGAGCCTATAATTCGTTTTGGCCTGCGTAAAGCGTAGCCAGTTTGGTTTCAAAGAAGACCACTTTGACTGTTGTCAGCATTAGAACTTGTAAAATGAAGGTTGTAGAGATCATACCCAAGTTAAGCAAGAAGTTAAACGCCTACCAGAACTGGCACCTCCGTACGATGGACGCCGTCACTGACGATGCCGTTGAACTCCAGGGACTCGCCAGAATAGTCCGAGATTGTTTTCGCAAGGATCACGAGTCCGTTTGTGGCGTTCACCAAGAAGTACTCGTGGTCGTTGCCACTCAGCGAGTAGGACAGCTGTGCGCGTTCGTCTGCGTCCTTGGCCTGAAACGAGAAACGTGGTAAAAGGTCTCCGAATAAGAATATGTCTAGGCCTTTACCTCCAGCTTGAGTACTGGACTGAACAGACGGGCCTGCCAGTCGATGGTGGCGACGATCGGTTCGCTCGCATTCCCGCGCACGAATCTTGGGACGTTGTCGTTCTCGTCCAGGACGCGCACGACCACCAGCGTCTCGGATTCGGTGAGCTTCGCCTTCGCTTCTGAACGATGCCTGTGTGAAGCAGGAAGGGCCTTGAACAGCGTCGCCTCACTGCCGCCTAACCGCATTGAACACGGCAGTAGAAGCGAAATGGAACTGTGAGCAACTCACGATCGATCACTGGGCTCTGGCGGATGAGGCGCTTCTCGCTTTCGGATCCACCGCTTGACACGCTGATGTAGAGAAAGTGGAACGTTCGCTTTTCGCGATCCAGGGGGCGTACGGCGAAGATTTCACCAGTGGACGGATTCAACTCGAAATCTTCTGAAAACGGCTTGCCTTACTCAGGGTGGGTGTGACTACATATGTCAGGGAGCGGTGAGGCCTACTTGATACTGGTGACATGGAGTAGAGGAACGGACGGGAGTCGATTTCACAAGACGACGTCACTTTGGCTACTCGATTTCGCCCTTCCCGATTTTCCATGATCTCGGCGTTGTAGACCTTAGTAGGGAAGTAGCACTTGTCCGATGAAGCAGAGCTGTTGGTGGTTGCTTCGTCCGTGGAATGGACTTCGCCCTCCACGAGCACGTTTAGCTAAAATTAGAAGCTGAAATGATGCTGGAAACGAACAGGGTTTTCAACCGCACACTGCTACTAGGGAAGATACTCGGGGGTATTCAGAGATTCTCATATTTTACTTGAGTAATACATATTTCACTATGTTTTAAAACACCTCAGTGAGAGACAAAAATTCACCAACAAACCTACGTGCCCATCCCAGATTTGCGTAAAACTATACTTTGGTTATCAAAAAAATCTTTGAAATCGAAAACCTAGGCGATAGATGACAGTTACACAAAATAAATCTGACAAAGGACAAAGGACGACGTTATTCAATCCTTTTTGAGATGAGCTACGCGTCCTACTCCTGTCGAGGACGAAGTTGTAGTGCGTGCTTGGCCAATACAACGAATTGCCGTGGCCGCCTAATAAAAAATTCTATGCTTCATCATTCCCAGACGAGTTTGGAATCAAATCTGCGACCCGGAAGAGATGGAAAGCTCGTTTGGCCTGGGTAAGAAATCAGAGCCAGCAACCTGGGATCGCATGCAAGCGACAGCTGGCACCACCTCCGACTGCTCTATCACGCGCCTTAAAAGAAATCTGAATTCGACTATTTTTAGGACCACCGGCATGACCTTCGAACGTACTTCATGCATGCCAGAGTGCGCGTCTTACAACTGCACTGCACACTCCTTCATTTTCTTATTGATTTAGCAAAAAAACAACGATTTTAAAACATTGAGCACTTACTCATTTGCATCCCATTTTAGGAAGTTCGCAGTTTCTTTTCGCTACACCGTTAACCAGCCGATGAACAGCTCATCTATCAAGGATGGTTCTCTCCCTTCAACCAGCAACCATGAGCACAGTATGTAATGGTGTTCTGCACGCGGACAGAATCTTAATGTAATTTGTTTATTTTAGAGGCACGCTCTACGTCAGTTTTGATTTGGGGAGCAGGCCGTCCTGCTCACCGAGCGTGCTTTCTACCTGAAATCCTAACCGACTAGCGGGCAGTAGAGGACTTTTGTACCTACAGATCTTGACTACTTCAATAAATCCATTATACCTTTTGTTGTCAGTAAGCCGAAGTAGAGGTTGATCCCCCGCAACGTTATGAGACTCCAGTTGTGTACAACTGAAGGCTCAGTACTGGGGGATGTTGCTCACGTTCACAATTAAAATGTCCAATCGGACGCTTTCAGACTTGTGAACACCTCTGAAGCGATAACAAAACCATAGTAAAGTTTCGAAGGCTCGAAAAATTCGTTTCAAACTTCGTCGAAAATTTATAAAACCCTTAAACATAGGTCCCAAAGCGTGAATACACTGCTTTAATGCACAATAAAATTTTTACATAGCGTCTTAATGATTGACTAAAGTGCAGAAAAGCAAAATCGCAAGCACCATTTTTGCTATCAATCTGGTAAACATAATGGTGTAGTGAACCAGCGAATGGCACAACCTTTTATTTCGACGCATCGGAAATGTACTGATTTTTTAGCAGCTTAAAACGTGTCTGAAAACACCACCACAGTTAACAAGAATTTTACGACCACTCAACTACTGTATTGACTTTTATTGTTCATCCAGAATTTACAAATATTGAGAGAAATCAAAACATTTCTCGTGATCCTAGATTTACTGTGGGCATTTCGATGCGTGTCTGGTTTGAATAGGAAGGTGTAGACCTTGGTTTGAACACACTTCAATGGTACATTTCAATGGATCTCGAATCCTAACTTACTACTGGCCTGTAGAGGTCTTTTTCTATGTTTATCTGCAGATCTTGATCACCACAATAAATCCGTTATTCCTTACAGTATGCCGACAAGTAGAAAGCTGAGACTCGCAACATTTTGAGACTCCATTTGAGAACAAATCAAGGTTCGGGTAGCCTTATTTTCATGCTCCCGTCCATATATTGAATCCAATGTTCTCAAGTTGTTCGCTACGAAACTGCACAATGCATCGGAAGCCCATCCATTTCGATTTCGAAGCATCCTGTTTGTTTTGTAGTGTGACGTGAAAATAGTATTCATGGCTTCATCCCTTATGGTTAGTCCCTTAGAGCGTGCAAGCACAGTCGGATGGGGCGACTGCTCTCGCATGCAACCTGAACCCATGCACTGGTCGACGGTTCCTACCAAGGCAAACCAAGCCTTACATCTCTCCGGGATCGGTGAAAAGGCACACCAGACTTGTATGAGAAGAACAAAGCACTGAGTTGTCCATCGGTTGATCACCGCATTCATTGTGTATCTCAACTCCACCTTCGAATTACCTCCATGATATTAACGCGCGATCCTCACTTGCACGATGACACCTCAACTCACCACTGTCCACGTCTTGCCATGGCTGTTTTCCGCAGTGATGTTCAGCTGCACGTAGCGATTCTGCTCCTCGACTAGAGGTTGACGAGCCAGCACCAACCGTCCGCCGTCCTCCATCTCGAACAATCCGCTGCAAAACAGGGCTCAGTCTCGTGGAGGCTGCTCACTCATTTGCTCCCACGCCGCCACTCACTTATAGTTGTCGACCAGAGAGTACAGTATCTTCTCCTGAGAGGGTCTCGTGTTGACTGTGGGTCCTGCCAGCAGCGTAGCCACTTCGGTTCCTGGTTGTGTTCCTAGGAACACAATCGCGTCGTGCAGCTCCGTGGGGAACATCGGCAGATCATTGGCTGGGTCGAATACATAGATGGTAACCTGAAAACAAGCGCTTGTGCCAATCGCGCACATCTCAACGCAACGCAAACTGTAGAAAAAGCCGACACGTTCGATGAGTAGTGGGCCTGACCTTGTGCGTGGATTTCAGTGAAGGCCTTCCGTTGTCTCGTGCAAAAATGGTGATCGGGAACTCGTCCACGAGGTTGGTTGACAACGACTGCGAGACGAATAGGGTACCATCTGAAATCAGAACTTGGAACAACTGCTGCATTCCGGGTGTAAAATGTCAAATACTAATGTAACATTCTCTGAGTACTGCCGTCCCTTGAACTTCTTTTTGGACAATTCTTAGTTACGACATTTCTAGCCTTATGATCTTCTCTATACTTTGAAGTCGTCATACTCAAGGGCGGAATCATCGCCGGCTGTTATTTGTGCCGCCGATGTGGGGCTTGTGAACGCCCTTAACATACAGCAGGCTCCACGCTCCGAAGAAGAGCGCAAGATAGGGCAAGTGAAGGAACTCCGGGATCAGTCATCATCACGGTCGAGTGCAATCTCTAGTGGCTACAGGCATGAGCCCATAATACAGCTCGCCCGAATACGGAAGAACCAACACAAGGATAAACCAGCAGGTGTATTAGCTGTTTTATGCGCCGTAGGATGGGATGTTTCATGTTGTATGCTGTTTGGATGGGTGATAGCGCAGGCGTAGGAAGCACCAACTGTTGCCTGCACCCGATTCCAGGTTATTGCTTCGGGTTTCTCACCCAGGGTAACCAAACCTTCCATCTCTCCGCTGACGCCGAATTGAAACCAGACTTGTCTGGGAAGGATACAACGCTGATTTGATCATCGCCTAACCATTGCAAGCCATTGTATAGACTACATATATACGCATTCAAAATGCCTCCACAATATCCCGTAGAGGTAGAATGAGTGGCATACTCCGGGGGAATGATCACGGCCGTCCTTTATCATTTTTATCTTAATGCTATGAAACGACAAAGATGCTACGGAAAGAGGGTCTATGAGAACGTCAGTTGAAGATTGTAGACTCAACGGCTATTCCAAGGTTTTTCACACGTCGGACCCACCTTCCTCCCCCTCTCCGGACGCCAATGCCGTAGTAGCATCTTCGCCCCAATGGCTTATACATCTGTTTCCATACTGTCACAGAAATTTTACTGTTAGAGAAATAGCAGCTTCTTGAAATGGAAAGACCTCAGTTCTTTCAAACAGCGCTATAAACACGACATTATATCTAGTAGTAGTGTCAAAGATACATTTTCTGAGGATGGTGTAACCTCATTCCAAGAACAGGTGTCTCCAAGAGGGATATAATACTACCGCAGCTTTAAAGCTTTTCAAGATCCAGCTCGATGGAATGTAAAGCACTGAAGGTCCTCGAAGCGCTAAGAAAGCCATCTGCTCTGGTTCTCTGAATAAGACATCGAAGCCCGGTGATCATCCACATACTGCCAAAGCGAAAAGCACACGGGAACTGCACCGAATCCGTATAGCATAGATCCGCACTTCGGAGTGATGGACAACCGCCTTCCAAAACTTCAGCGCTTTGACATTTCTTGAAAACTGGCTTCCCAGGTGGAGCTATCGAGATGCCGCAAAACATAGGACGGAAACTCGCCACGCTGGGATGTATTGCATTTGACATTTAGTCTTGATGCGAATTTGACGTATTATCTTACTGATCTTACTGATGAAGCGCTCAATACTTGAAGTTTTCCGGGATACTAAAAGCTTTCTCCTATCTTCTGGCAACAACAGGTGGACAGCTACATAGCTTGCAAGCAGATGTCTCGGTAGGTACGTTGCGAAGAGAATTATGAACACGCGCTTATAATCGAAATTGCACATGTCAGCTACCTCAACACTGACAGAACCCAATCTAAGAGCCCAGGAAATACAGCAACTAGTGCACAGCTGCAGAGGCTGAGGTGCCTGCTTCAACCTTAGCCGCAGTTCTAGTAAAGTGACCATTGATTAGGTGCTAAATCTATACGAGGCATACCGTGTGGATCAATGTCGAATGGCACGTCTGACTCCTCGATGCCGTAGGTGATCGTGCCGTAGTTGTCGGCGTCGCGATCGTGGGCGCTGAAGTGGAAGAGCGGCGTGCCAATGGCGACGTCGTTGTAGACGCCTAGCGCAGAAGGAGATGCGTTGAACACCGGGTAGTTGTCGTTGACGTCCAGAATCGTCACATTCACCGTTGCCGTCGCGACGCCGTACTCAGCACTCGTAGCCTAAACAGCGCTCATTCGCTTCTGCTATGCACACCAGCTAGCTGTGGGATCGTACCTTGATGGGGAACATGTATGAGGCACGCGCCTCTCTGTCGACGTCGAAGATGATGAGCTGGCCGTCGGAAGTGAGGAAGAATGGAATGTGGTCGGCACTCTCGTCGATCTCGTACCGAACCGACGTGTTTCTGTTGACAGAAAACGACTCAGGTTTCACGGACAGGCGAATGCCATTCGTATACTGGCCCTCAGGCACGAAGGCGAAATACATAGGTCTCGAGAACGAGAACGTGCTTGATGGTATCGAAGGCGTGATAGTGTCCACCCTCGTCAACACGTCTGTTTCGGTGCTCGGAAGTATGGAAGTGGTTGATGGTGCGATCGTCGATGGCGGAGAATTCGGCTCCGAGGTGCTTCCAGAGACGGTTGAAGAGGCCTGCTCTGCGGTAATATCAGTGAAAGTGGCTGTACTTCCACTGGAAGCGCTGACAGTCGTCGATGCGTTCACGGGCTCGGTATTCAGAACGTGCACCACAAAGTCGGTCTCAGCTACGGTAACTCCCTGGAACATAACACTTTAGCGGACTAACTGGAGTAAACTCAGGAACATCTCACCTGTTTCTTTGCCAGGATTTTGTCCTCGACCTTCGTAGGACCCTCAAAGGCGGCTGCGGTGTGAATCCAGCCCTCTCCGTCGATCGAGAACTGTTTCGTCTCCTTGAATGCGAGTGACACCTCGTTATCGTTCACTTTCACTTGACCGAGGTACGTTCCCACGCTGGCGTTGGTTGGAATCGCGAAGGTGTACTTCCTTCGACCGAAGCGGACTTCTGAACTCAAGTGGTGTATTGCCAGTATTGAAAAACATGCACATGGCAAAGGCCACATAGAGTTTCACCGAATTGTTGGAAGACGTCCAGACATTTATTATGAAAAGAGACCAAAGAATTCAAAACAAAATATTTGAAATGAGGACCTCTGTTGGTTGATGTAGGCGGCGACGGTGGCGGAGATGACGACCCTTTTGTCCTGGCAGTAGTAGCAGGCGAAGCAGTTGACCTGGACTGCAGGGGAGCCGTTGTCAACAGCATGTTTTCACCGCCACTGGGTGTTGCCTTGCTGGCGGTCAGTGACCCAGTAGAGGATCTTGGGGCGGAAGTGGTGGAGGAGGAGACATGGTCTTTTGTGGTGCTCGCCGTGACAAGCGCGACGTCGGCTTCCTGCACTCGCACTCGGATGTTCGTGAACGACGACATGATCGGCTTTCCTTGGTCTTCGCCGACAACGAGGAAGCTGTACAGCGACTGCTTGAGGTCGGAAATCGGCACGCGGACGCTCAATTGCCCCTGAATGAGCGGGAATTACACAAAGTATTAGGGTGGGGATGGAGCGTCTTACCTCTGAGTCGACAGCGAACAAGTTCCTGAACTCTGGCGGCTCAATCGAGTACACGACCACATCTCCATCCGGATCCGTAGCTCTCACCTTCTTCAGTAGCTGGTTAGTCTGCGAAGAGTTCACCGTTATTGTGTAGATCTCTTTGGCAAACCGAGGAGCACGGTTGTCATGCGGTGGTTTCCTGCAATTTAAAGGATAACTGCTGTCGGGTTCAGTACATATGCGCCGTGCATTTTGCAGCTACACTAAATTTAGGATAAACGTCAAGGTATTTCAGCATTTGCAGTGAGTTATGGAGACGCTGGCGTATCCAGCTCTGTTAACTTATCCTTTCCTAAGCGGGCGAAGCGAAAACTCTGGCTGAATCCCGAACAGCAGAATGGAGCCCGGTTGCAACAGAGGGAAGCGGCACTTGGAACACCGCACTTTGAGCATTCAGCCAAGACACTCCACGGTCGACTGTCGTTCAATCCTAGCATACCATCGCTCAGTACAATCTCATAGATGGCTCTTCACCGCTGCTCAACAAAACACCAATCCAGTCGCTCAAGTACACAGATACAGCACTCAAGACTATGAAGGCGGTTTGCATTGGTTCACGCGAACTGGACTGTCGACTACGGCTTCGCCTCACTTTCTCAGGAGTTTTTGAAACTGCTGCTAACTGAAATGACCCTTGGAGAGACCAACCTCTCCAACTTCACCTATCCTTGCCATGCTCTGAAGAAAACGGCAGCGCCGAAACATTAGCCGAACGAATCTTCGATAATAATTTTGGATCAATGTCATAGGTGCATGGTGCTGTGCAATGAAATAAATACATAAATAAATAAATAAATCTAGGTCCAGGACTTAACGAGGTTCAATATTAGCCAACACTTTCCACAGCCAGAAGAAAGGGTCCCTTATTAGCAAATATTCCTTTTCATTCCTGGCGTTAGTCCCACAGATGTGCGCGGTTCAGTTCACCCTCTCATTCAATCATTGGTCATCACACCGCTTTCCCAGTATCTTCATTAGGCCTGCCAACAAGCCTTCTCCCACGCCGTCTGTCCACGCTGTCTCCGGCCAAGGGATCTCGTCCTCCATGCGCGTGTGCCACGATGTCTCAGTACTCGTAGGAGGTGGGCGTTACAGTGACCTCCTTTGAAAATTTATAGTTCGCATGCCCCATGGATGCTAATAATGCTTGAATTTCTATAAAACGTTTAATTTTAAACTACGATAAAGAATAGATTTGAGACTATTTCAAAGTGCGAAAAGTAGCTAGCTGTCTTCACTTTGTAAAGAGAACAAGACCCATGCTTCCAGCATTTTCTAGGCAACAGGGTCAATTCTCATACGGCTTAAAAACTCTAAATTTAGGGACTAAGGCATTACTCAGCATTGGCATTTCCTTTGTATGGACCGCTTGCTCGCTCATTGTGCTGGTAGGCTCAGATACCGGACGATCGACGGACTTCTAGTCAAAGACTAGGCGTTTATCACTAATAGATGATTGCATCTTCTCACAACGAAGTTTTGTTGCGGTCAAAACCCTCCGAGCGGGGCTTGAGCCGTACTACCTGCTAATCGGGCAGGAATTCTCTATGTCATTTCACCACACGCGCCGTTTGATAGTGATGTAATTCCTCCCGGTGGAAGGATATGCGGATTCGAGACCCGCACGGCGCTAAAGTTTCGAACGCGACAAAACACGTTATGAAAGCCTACAACCTCAGTACCTGCCGGGTGCGTTGCGTTAGGTGTCTCTCACTACTCTAGAAGCCGGAGCGACATGCCTCATTACCCTAGGCTTATTGGCTCCCGCGCCCGCCTCGGACGAGATTTCGGGTCCGACCACATGCCGCATCCGAGATTACAAATAAGAAATGATGAAAGAAGCAACACATCAACTTCCTTGATTTTCTACACTTCCTTAGTCTTCAACAGCTCCATAGGTTTCGCTCAGACCATGCTCTCTTTTCAACTTCCTATGTGCTTTCCTTTGCTTGTTTTACGGTTTGTTAGTTGAATGTAGTCTTTAGTAGCATGCGGATGTGGTTAGTTCGATGTTTAATGCCGTCGTCAAAGTGAATTATAGAGGCAAATCCGCGCCAGGACTCACTCAGCGTCCCAAGGCATATGAAAACTAGAAGATCGAAGAGAAAGAAGAGCAAAAAACGAGTATAGTCTTCACTCTCCATCTACAGAGAGTCAGCTTCGACGCTGCTGTTCATCCGCGACACCTCCCTCGATCGAGGCGGGCTCAGCAACCCGCCAAGCTACCGTCATCGGGAGCGGCGGCGCGCTACCGTAACTCAGGGAGACATCTGACGTACGAACCCACATTCTCCTATGGTCAGAAATTTGTCACCTCGCCACTGGCCATCGTCTGGAGACCTATTCTCTAATAAACCGTGTTCTATTATCTGTTTCTCCAAATGGCAGCAAGACCTTCTGGTGGCACAGAGTACAGTGTGGTAAGAGATCCAGCGAAATGTATCCCCAAAGACACAACAGTATTCCAAAGACCATTCTGTAGACAGACATTCTGCCACTCGCTCCCCTCCCCCCACATAGGCGTCAAAGGCAGAATACTATGTCACCTAAAGAGAAGAGCCAATAAAAGTTGACGGGACCTACTGTGTTTGTTCTTTGCTGTTCAGGACGTTGAGTCGTAGCATGGCATTGGCCGTGTGGACTCCATCGGTAGCAGAGACGACACATACGACTGTACCAGGCGTCCGCTTCGAGATCGGCTTCGAGAAGGAAACGATCCCCAGAGGATCCACAGCCAACGACGAGCAGCCTGGATCGCCTGAGAGGGAGAACGATAGACGATCGCGGTCCGCGTCGTTGACAGTCAGGGTCAGGATTGGATAGCCGATCGGCAGGTCCACTGCAGCCTGAATCCGGAGAGAATTTGAGCAAGTACCGCTAGTGGCTTGAGCTATTGCCTACCTCCTGCTCGATATTGATCCTTTGGAAGATTGGAGCGTTGTCGTTTCGATTGGTCACCGTCACATTGACGACGGCAGTGGCTATCTGGGTTGGTTCAGCACGATCTCTCGCTTCAATGAGAAGCTTGTAGGAGGTTCGCACTTCGTAGTCCAGAGGCGAGATTATTTTTAGGACAGTCTAAAGTTCAGTTATAACGCTACAGAAGGGCCCACCTTAGGCAACATTCGCAGTGGTGACGCTAAACGCAAAACTTCTAATAAAGGACTCGATTGGACTGACTCGATTTGATGACGTCTTCTCTATGGCAAAGCGATTGCCTGAATTTCCGCGCACAATTCTATACACCAGGTCGCCGTTCTGTCCCGAAGCACTGGCAGTAATGTCGAGGGTATCGTTGATTGAACCTAAGCAACATCACTTGCGTTCAGAAGAAGAACTGATCTAGCGCTCTGGTTTCCCCTACTCACCTTCGCTGATGTTCCATAAGAAAAGCGGTGAAGGGAACTCGATCGAGCCTCCACCGCCGTCTCCTACTTTGACGTGGACGGTCGTAGTGTCCTGGAATTAGTCGGTTGCTGACGTCGTCCACAGGTCTTTCTGAGGTTCACCCACCTTGTTACCGCTCCTGTCAATCGCTTCGACCACGACATCGAAGGAGTTTACTGACTCAGCGTTCAAAGATTTTTCTCCCAGTATTAGTGTGCCGTCTTCTTGAATGAACACAAAACTGCTACCGGAGCCTGGAAGGGATGGTGACTTTAAATTCTTACAAATTCAATTTTTTGCAGGTGCTTTGAAGAGAATACAATGAGCACGAGCTATGTTGTGGAATGAAAAGTTCATCTAAAAATTGCCCGTAAACAAATAGCGTTTTGTCAGATATTCGAGGATTAAAACGAGTGTGCACATGTTTCGAATGACGAAAATCAGTAGTATTAGGGGGGGGGGGGGGCCAAAAGTAATGAGACAAATTGAAAAAAATCTTTATCTCTTTATAACTCAATTACAACTCAACGGTGCTGAGGAATGTATTTGCCGTTAAGGGCAAGAACCTTGCTGCCATCGCTCAGCCAACTTCCTGATCCCATCCTTCCAGAACTGCTTGGGCCTGGTGTTGATCAAGTGCTCGATATGGTTGTCAAGGACTGCTTGGGTTCTTGTGTCCCTTCCGACTAGGAAGTCCTGTAGGCTCAAGTAGTAGTAGTGGTCGCATGGAGAGATGTCCAGCGAATACGGTGGGTGAGGCATGTGAACGTAGCTCCTCTGGCCAAGCTTATCCGTGGTTACTTGTTCCCGATGGGGTGCGGCGTTGTCGAAGAGGAGAACCTTCTTGAAGCGCTGCGAATGAGTAAGAGCGAGTCGCCGGCCCATCTCCTCTATTTCGTTCAACATGGCCTTGGAGTTCATTGTGGTGCTCTTGTGAAACAGCTTCCGGTAAACCGATCCATGAGCGCAGACCCAAAAGCTCCAAAGATGCTTCTCGCCGTGAACATCTCGCCGAAGGAAGGTCGGTAAAAGGTCACCAGGCCTCACCCAGACTCGCTGCTTGGCAGGGTTAAGGTAGAAGACGTACTTCTTATCTTGCGTGAATATTGAGCCCAGGCTGCTCGGGGTTGGGAATTGGGCGAGATTTGCGCGACACAGGTCGACTCGTCAGACTGGGGTTTCGGCATGAGACAGACTGGGGTTTTTGGCATGCTTCTGGAAAGGGCGTAAGAGGTAACTTCTCAGATGGGCTTCAGTAAGTAGCATACAAACATACAAATACGACAAGCACGAAACCAGACTCCAGCCACGAGATATATGGACACGGCATGGGGTGTCTCATTACTTTTGGCCCCCCCCTAATAGTTAGAAGGGTGAATTGGCTTACTGAATATAATAAAGAAGCCTAAAAATTCGTGCTTCTAATCCGTTTGTGGGACGGCTCACACGTTCTACTTATTTTGAAGGGAAGACTCATTTCGCCTATGTAGTGACTTTCGGAGGCCAACCAACTTTGAGTCATGTTCCACCCTTTCCAAGCACGCAAACCCCCGCCGACACAGCCGCCTTGGTTAGGCGGCTCCTACAAAATGCATTCAATCCAGCAGCAGCCTGTCGGTGCGCTACACCATGGTGGCGGCTCTTGGTGGAAAGTTTTGCACCTGGAGCTCTCTCTCCTATACGTTTCCAGGGACCATTTCTGGTATCGAGTTGATTGAAAAGCTTCCTCAGTTTAGGAAGTAAAAAATCGAACAACCACAACTCCGTTCTATCATAAGCGTATCGCAGAATTCGGTTGTGATATCCTTTAGACTATGTCACTTAACTCACTTCCTGCAATAAAGCGCGCAAAAATCTGATTCTTTCGAAATACTGCGCTGTTAGAGCTCATAATCTGCCAGGAGCTTCGACATCACAGAAAGAGTTTTTATCTGGAGACCTTTCAGACACTGAACAAGATTTCAGCGAGTTACAGATAAGGCTTTGTAGGACGTGAGCAATAAGGTAGAGCTTCGAGGAGCTATTTGTGAAATTTTTACACGCTTATCTATACATATGATACGACTTCCGACGTTTTTGAGACAGCAGAACAGTGTGCGGTAGCGGTTTAAGCGCAGCGTTATAGTCTCCAGCTTCTCTCTTCTTCATTTATAGCTAATCTTGTATTTCTATACATATCTGCACACCGCCATAGCCGAAGGAGTAACTTTTGGGTAATTATGGTCTCCTAAACCTGCCATCAAATCACAAACAATTACAGTCGACCACTCGAAAATAAAGTTCTCGGTCTACGACTGATTGAGGAGGCCATGTGTTGTCGTTGTATTTCGAAGAGTGCTTTGCGTTCTCACCCAAAATTCGCACTTTATCAAGGGTTATTATTCGGTTAATCTTCTCTTAGTAAAGGTTGCCATTTTTCTAGCAATAAAGGAAACATGCCGTCTTCCAAAACCCCAGGCGGTCCACCAACAGTAAGCGGTCTACATCTCTTTTTATGGACGCACAGAGTTGGTACATTAGATTCGTTGTACCAGCTCCTTCCATGGGCCGTTCATTCTGAGCAGCAACTTTTCAGAGGACGCCAATTTCCAGTTTTGCATTTGTAGAAGTAAGCAACTCGAACTAATCGCGCAGGCTTTTTTCCTTATGCGCATTCGAAATACAGCCTTTGCATTTTCATCCGACTCTAATATGTCCTGCCAATGATAGAAATTACAAAGGGCCAATAGTTCATAAAGGGACCTTTCACATGCCATGAAAAAACAGCTTCAATCTATATTTTCTAACAAAATAAAAGCGTTTCGTTCTCCTGTGATACACAGGATGACGTTCGATTCATCTTGAGGGTGTTAGTACGACCAGGCGAATCTATGAAGAGGGAAGCTGGAGACTACTACTAACATTATGATCTTGTCGCAGAAATCGCAGGTAATAGCACGAAGCAAGCAAGGTTTAAAATTCCGACGGCGGAACTGGTAGAAGCTCAGTGTTTCAATGAAGGCGGTTTGAATCGGTGATGACGGCTTGAGGTAATAAGGCACAAAGGGAGCTCAGTTTTTCTGCTATCTCGAGGGAAGAAATGTCCCCATCTTCAAGCAGCTCACTTCCCCAATACAGCAAACAGATCGAGTAGTATTGTTGAGGGTATTCTACGCCGGAAGTAGGTGTTGCAGTAGATTGGGGGCGCTGGTCTCAGCAAATCGAGATTCGGTTTCTGGTCCCCATTGCAGCAAAGACCACAACTCGTGCGGGTTCTATGCACTAGCACCACAATTATTTGCAAAAAAGCAGAATACAGCCTTCTCCAGCTGCCGCCCACAATTATTCTGTGGATTAAATGTGCATTTAAAGTGCCTGAGCACCACGTAGAAATCACGTAGGACAATAACGCATAGGGCAAAGCGCATCCTAGAATTGTGGTGGAATCGCCGTCGATTCCTTGTGCTATCTCCGTACAAATTAGACCTTTCGCTCACCTCCGACAACCTTGTACAAAAGATGGGTTCCGTCGGTCCTGTCTGCATCGTTCGCTCTGACCTTGACGATTGTACTTCCTGGAGGTGAGTTTTTCGCCAGAACGACTTCGTAGAGCTGTCTGTCAAATTGCGGCGAGAACTCGTTCAGATCCTTGATTTTCAGCTGGACTTTTGTGACTGCGCTCACATCTCTTACAGTCGCCGTCACCTAAACGAACATGAACTTAGATATAGTACAATTTAGACGGAGCTGACTGGCATGTATGCCTATACAGAAAGGCTTCTTCTCGTATAACTACTGTGAGGCTAGTGATAGCCGTCAAATTAAGTGTGGCCCTGCTTTACAAACGTTTTTTTTTGTCTCCATTGATCATGCCCTCTACTAGAATGAAGACAGGATATGAGCTTTCAGCATGTTTTGGACGGATCGGCGCTTACATCCTTCTGTTCTACTGAACAGGATGTATTGGCAGAGTACCTATGTGTCTATGTACAATACCGGCCTTAAGCGAAAAAACAGCCTTTTCCGCCGTTTTTCTGTAGCGCTCTTCAAATTGAGCCCATTGTAAATTGAAACACATATTCGTGACCAGCACCGAACCCTCTTCCCGATGAGCTGCAAACCGCCTAGCGAGCGCCTGAAAAATAGCTTAGTGACATAATTTCTGTCTGGCGCGGTTGTCCCCTTCCCTCGCGGGAGATAATTATACCCACAGCTCCTAAGTAGCTAACGAAGGAAGAAAGCCTTTTTCTACTTTATTTGTAGTAACACATAGTTTTCTGGATTCCCTAGCATTTCTCGATCACAATGATGTACTTTTTCAAAGGATCCGGTAATTTAAGTGCTATTATTTTCAGAAAATGTCTCCACTTTGGAGGACTATAATTTCGTCACGTCAAGCTTATGTGTCCTTATACTAGTTTGTGAAGCGCAGTCGGAGGGGGCGCCGGCTGCAGCCTGCACCCGATACCAGCGTGGCGCATCCCAAATAGGATTGAATATCGTCCTTTACCCTTGTTTATCCTTTATACTCGTTTGTCCCGTTGAAGGCAACAGTGGAAATCATGATGCGAGAGTGGAATCTTTGGGGTTGAAATCGCTAGTAATTATACCCTGGCAAAGTTGGCCACATGACACTTCTTTGCAGTTAGCCTCACTTTTTGCATGATTGCAGTGAATACGAAATCGTTTCCTTGAAGAAAGAATCACAAATATTTGGAGGTCTATGAAAACACCTTATAGTCCTCAATAGGTGAAATTTCGACTAGGCTGGAAAACATTTTGGTCACGTAGTTACGAGGCAAACTCACCCCAATGCTAACTGAGTGTAATTTAAAAAATTGCTCAAAAACGGAAAAATAATCTACGAGAGCATTCCCCAGTTAATTCTGAATTGAACGGTGGTTCGATTTCAAATTTTGGCACTTCGGAACCGGTTTATTACGAATGAAATGTCCAGTAGCCCTGATAGGGACCCAGATTAGTTTCGGAGCCAGTCCACTCGCTGCTCTCTGACCCCTCGCGCCATCTGAGGACGCCGTGCATCGCCTAACTAGAGTTTTCACACTTCTGGTGTCGCGGCGCCACATTGATCCTTCCAAACGAGCATAGAGTAGAGTACGCGGCGTACACCAAATAAGGTTTGGATAACTACGACCTTCCCCTTTCATTTAACATGCTTGTATTTTCTATTTCGTGTTCTCGCCATCTTATTAGAATCATTTCTTTCATATTTATTTATTTATTTATTTATTCATGTTCAGGGCGTTTCACTAAAATGTTGCTTGGCGCGTAACGCAGACTTGAGGAGCACCAGACGCTTGTCGTGCGTTTCCACTGCGTAGTTTGCACAGTGGTAGAACGCGTGGCGCGTCGCAGTATCATAAGCATCATAAGCGTAGTGGGGTGGGAGGATAGAATGTATGGCGCATCCTAGTGACATTGAATAGAGCCCATTGTCATGTCTGAGCGTTTACACTAACAGTTAGCCTAAGGCCGGGTCACTCGTACTACTACTACTGTAGTCTCCGTGTCTGTCGAGGACATTACCGATTAGCTTCCGCAAGCGGCCGAGAGAAGCTCGAAGTGAAGCCCTTGAAATGCATTGAAAGCACACTTCACCACAGCTCCTTGGGATGCGGTTTCAGACCGATTCTGAAGATTCCTCCTTACTTATCCCTAGGGATTGCTGAGCTGATTGCTTGGCATGACGATCGCCTTTAGGCAACCGGCTATGAATGTATGTCGTAGATTTGAACCACACTGGAAAGCCGATTCAGATTGGCCCGTAACTGACAGCCATCAAAACGACGTGGGCAGCAGTGACAAGCTGCTGAGCCACACCAAGCCCGTCCTCAGTCTTCTGTTGTGCCTCCACCGAGGGAATTGCTCCTCTGACCGTTTCTGAGCGAAAAAAGCAGCTTATATAATTTAAAATCTGATAGGAAAAACGACTATTTGGACTATTTGCTTTCATCACATTCACTTCAAGAAGTAATTTCGAACAACCGTCCAAGTAGCTTTGATTCCTCAGGTGTAGGCAATATAGGGGCGCGGAGAAAAGGTCACGAATGTAACTTACAATTGAAGTTGACCTCAAATGGAAGGTTTAATCGTGTATAAAGAAAGTCTCACCACAAAGTACAGACTGTCGGCCTGATCCACCGGCAGCTCTTCAAGATCAATAGGAGAATTGATGACGAGTGTGCCGTTGGGAAGAATACTGAGCGGAGTGGCCGGACTGATGGAGTAGGACACAGAAGGTGTGGCGGGGAACACCTGAACAGAGCAGCACGTAACACTGCCTCACAGAGAAGCCATGACCCTGCAACAGCCTAGCAGAGATGGCTCCGTCAACATTTTTCATAAGAAAGACCCATCAGTTCTGTTCCGGATCATACAGAAACTTCCTTGTTTTCCAACAGCATGGTCCGCATCAGCGAGAGTGTTCACTCCGTAAGGTTGAAATGGTTTATGGAAAGAATGTACGCTAACAAGATGACACTCGATCCGACGCTGATAATTCGGATAATTCGAACTCTTCATTTTTCAAACCCAGTTGCAACGATTATGCGCGTACTGGCATCTCTGAAAAGCCCCTCATCTGGTTGTGCTTCAGGTAAGAGTAGCTTTTCGTGTGATCCAAATACGTGATTTATCTTTGGATCTTAGGATATCAGAATCGGACAATTCATCAGACTTCTGATCAAAATCAGTTATCTTAATTATCCGAAAGCCCGATCTGGTGAAAATCACTCCTATCTGAACTGCAATAAGATCTGAGCTTTTCAGAAATCCCATTGTTAGCACAATCCATTTAACGAGGGCTTGAAGAAAAATGGCGAATCCGAATTAACCGAATCGGCATCGGTTCAATATCTCACTCATAAGTATGCACCCAGGTTCTTCATATGTCTCATTTTCCTGAACGAATCCCGCTCCAGTTGGCTGGAGCTACTTTCTGTGAACCTCCTAATTTCAAGTCGAAGTTTGAAATTTTAGGGCATGATAAGTAGGGATAGGGAATGATAAGTTGGAAGCACAGGAACACCATCAATTAGCGGTCTGTGAATTTTCTAAAGTGAATTGGCTCAAGTCAGGCTCACAATCGACAATGCTTTAAATCCATGCGTGAAGTCTTTTCAAGGTATTTTAGCCTTCGTCAATCGCTACTTATTGCTACAATGTAGCTAAGATCAACGACAAGCCCAAAGAAAATTCCAACAAACCTCAATAGGAGGGAAGAGTATTGTTCCGACGGGTAACTTCTCGGTAATCTGAAGTCGGTAGATGGAGTGTGGGAACCGAATCTTTCTGCTAGATATCAGACTGATTGCCACCTGAAAGCCAAAACTAGGAACGACTTCTCAAGGAACACTGCAGCGATACCGTACCCCAACATCGGAATAGAAGTCAGGGTAGTCCATGTTAACAGCTCGAACGACAACGAACTGGGTGTCGTGATTAGATGGAGTCCTTGCATACGCCGAAGTGACGCTGAGTTCACCCTGGAAACGAGCATCTCTCAAACCTCGTCAGCTGCAGCGAGTGTCACCACAGACCACAGGGGTACGCACCGTATTTGGATCGATCTGAAGTCCCTCCGGGGCAGTGCCGTCTGGGAAGAACCGGTAGCGAAGTGTCCCATTCAGAAGTTGGGCGTCGAAACGGTGCACCACCAGAGGGAAATGGGAGTCGATCGGAATCTGCAATGTGCTTTTCACTCAATCAATAAAATAAATAAAATAGAAGAATCTAATGTAACACTTAATGAAATGCAGGACTAAAAGTAAGAAATATCCTGTTTCACCTCTTAGCCCTATACAGGATATTAAAGGCGATGGACAGCTACCATTACTCCCGGAGGATCATCAGTAGGGCAGGGAGTGGTAGCGTAGAGGAAACAGTGTGGGGGGTTATTTATATGCAAGTGAGATCAAGGTATTAGCGGGAAAGTGCAATGGGTACTGACTGGGTGATCAAATTATAGTGAGGTAAAATTATGGGAAAGTAAACTAATGGGAATGTAAACAGGACATTCTATATTAAAAAACAGATTTATTATAGAAGTTGTTGAAATACTGTATATACAAACTTGTGAATTGCTTTAAAGGAATTGGGAAGTTCATATTTATAGGAAATGTTTTTGTTATTAAGAATGCAAGAGATGATTGCTTGGATAATAATTTTTTTACTATATTCCAACTTTAGTAAGTTATTAATTAAACTATTCAATCTATTTATAAAATCTTCTTTTTTCGTACAATTTCTAGAAATACGTAGAGTTTCAGTATATATTATTGATTTCTTAAGTACTTGACTGGTATAAGTTGAGCTATGAGGAAATCTAGTTATTCTAAAATTGAAAAAATCTGTTTTATTATATTGTTTAGTGTACAATCTTTCACCGACTACTGTAATAGTTAAGTCTAAAAAGTTACATATTTTGTCATCAACGTTAGTTTTTGTTAAACTTAAACAATTTTGATAAGTATTCAGTAATTTGTTTTCAATGTAACTATTTTCTAAATTATGTATGAAATATGTCATCCATGTATCTGTAAGGAAGGAAAACTTTGTTTAATAGAAAGCTGTTAGATGAGCTTCTAAATTCAAATAAACTTAGGGTAAGATCAGCTATAATTGGGCTGGCATTACCCCCTTGTGGAACTCCTTTAATTTGTCTATATGTAGAATTGCCAAGTATACAGTAAGCATTATTTAATAAGAAATCCAGCAAATATATTATATCTTCTTTTTTGTAAGATCTGTAATTATCATTTTGAGAAGGTAAGTCACTATAAAAAGTTTTGTATTTGTTTACTAATAGAAAGTTTTTGTTAGCATTTTTAAAGCAAATATTTATGATTTCTGTGATATTTTTAATAATTGTGTTATGAGGGATATTTGTAAACATATCTGTGAAGTCAGCAGAATAAAGCTTAAGATTTACATTATTAAGTGCACATATTTCACTAGATATGTTAATGTCGTTAATGGACCAAAAATTTTTAACACAGCCATTGTTACACAAAACATTGTAAGCATAATTTTTGAAGTGACTCCTGATATGTGTAAGAATAATAGCCAATTCAATAGCAAGGGGTTTGACACTACTGTTTGATGCACCAGTTATAAATCTAAACTTAACTGGATTTTTATGAAGCTTAGGAATACAATAAATTAAAGGAATAATGCTATTATTGACAAAACTTAGGTTAAAACTAGTGATGCATATATTATGTTTATTTATTAACTCTTTAATTTCTGTACTATTAGGAGTATATATTTTTTCAGAAGTATTGTTATTTATGTTTTCTATTTCATTATTAATCATATTATAGTATAATTTCTTACAAACAATACCATAGTTGGATGACGCTTTATCTAAAGGACATAATATAAAATATTTTTTAACAAAGTCTATACCAGAGCAGTTTGTTTTTTCTAAACAATTAGAACTTTTTTTATTAACATGTAATAGGGCTCTATTTTTTCTGTTATAAAAGAACAATTTTTGAGTATTTTCGATTAAAGTTAAAATTTTAGCATTGAGTCTGTACCGATTCTTAATTTTTGTATTAACTAAACAGAACATATTATGCCAGATTTGTTTGATTTCAAAAGAAGTGAAACAAGGAGGTGGCCTATACTTCGTTCCTTTACATAATAATTGGTAAACTTCTAAATTTTTAAAAATGTCGATATTTCCTGTTACCACATGTCCATAATACGGATCTATAAAAGATTGGTATTTGTCGCAAATACAGGGGGGACTATATGTATTATTGTTACCCATGCTACGTAAAAAGCTATTGTAGTTAAAAAGTTTTTTGGAAATAGGTTCTTGATATTGGTATACTATTCTAAATGGTTTGTAAGGTTTATCACTATTTTCTTTAATTAGACTGACCATATGTTTATCATTAATAATTTCATATGTATGATTGAGTAAGCGCCACACACTCGACCAAACTCACCCATACATATTATATATATATATATATATATATATATATATATATATATATATATATATATATATATATATATATATATATATATATAAACCTACAGTAATCAAACAAAAAATTAAGAGCAGACCTTACATAAGTGATCAGTGCCCTAAGCAAACTCTCTAAGCTACGTTTAGACAAAGAAACGTCTCCGTTTCTGTAGTCGTTAAAGTGCTATGGTGCCTATGTAATAGGTTTCCTTTCTGACAACCATCTTCGTTGTGATTTTACGTAGAGTGCTTTGGTAGGTTGTGATGGCCCTTTTCAGGTTGTGCAAAACGTCGCATTCAGGAGAGTCGAACTGCGGGCCACTCCGTCTCATCATGCTGCTCCTCTCTAACCAATGCTCTGCCGCTGCTCGGAAACGGGCGCTGTCTCCAGCATACATGAGCTCGTCTTCTTTGTGATAGGAGGACTCTGAGCGTAGGCACAGGGCTAAAAGGGCGCACAGAAAATGCTGCACAGGTCCGTTCAGAAATGCGTTTTGCAGATATGGTACACACATTTGGAATCAGCGTTTGAAACTGCACCCAGTGATATTCTCACCTCAAAGTGTCACTGCGACCTGGTATCATTCCCTAGTTAGTTTAGCTCTTCGGCCTTGGACGGTTGCGTACCTTTACGTGTCATGAAGCGAAGTTCCAGCGCTTCTGTTCTATTCAACACCGTGAACTAGGGCACAAAATTGGAGCTGAATTCAGCATTTTCTAAACCGTTTTCGGCCATGCTATGCATTTTCTTTCTACGTGATACCGCTGTGGCATTTGAGTGGATGTTCGACCTACAGAATACCGTTTTGCTATCTAGTGTGACATCAGGTGCAACTCCCTGTGCCTTATTCTTTGACTATGAATGCCCCTTCCAGCTCACCTTTATGGACAGAAAAATTTGTGTAAGAGGTGACCCATGACAGAACACAAAGATGGAGTTGAGAAACATATGGATACACGAAAATTCGCATGACATATAGGGAGATGTGTCCAAGAATTTCGTAGAGATGACACTGTTCATCAGCTGAATGCTTTCGTGCAAAAAGCCAGCACTGTAAGGGGTAGTACTCGAGTTTGTTCCACATGGATGAGAATGACTTTTTTGACATTTCCTACTGCTGGTGGTACAGAGTGGCTCATAAGTACTGCAACGAAAATTGGTTCGTTAAAAAACAGTAAGAGTGATACATTAGATGCAGTTCAAAACTTCGTCTGCAAACGCATCACAGATCACGGTGGAGCGGTGCTGTTCATATGGGCTCACCCCTAGTGAACAGCTTTGTAGGCCGCGTCTCAGCACCTCTTACGGAACTTCATTCCTCATTTATTTCCAAGACGAAGCTGGACCCTATTTTTCTGCGCTTTTTACGACCCCACATATTTTTACGTTGAGTTTAGCGTGACGTGTTCTCTAAGGCAGCACATAAATGAAGCTCAAAGATCCAAACATGGATGAATCCCATAGCTAGTAGCTTTCGCAGGTATGAAGTTGAGTGGATGGACGGGAAACCGCTACCCGTCCTCTACTCTTTGATGTTAGAATGGTCGCTCCACCTGAACGAGCAATTTACTCTTAAATGGCGTGGACCAGGAGAGATCGTTTCAAATGAAAGCCGATTACTCTTTGGGATGAAGAGCTGGAACCATGACATCTGTAGCGAGCATAACGCCTATTTAGTAGCTGTTGTGCGGTTTAAGGCAATTGACAACTGAATCCTAGCAAGTTTCGTCGCAGTATTTATGGGACCACTCTGCGGGTTCGCGGCAAACTCCGCCTATGAGACCTAGCCTGTTGTCTTTTAACAGACGCCACCGAACAAAATAGAGCGGAACTGACGTCGATGTCGTAGGTGAGCTGCGGAAACACTGGGTACTTGTCGCGATCGAACATGACGACCACCCGGAGACGGTGATCCGAATGGGCGTTGTCTGCTTCGGCTCGGATCGTCAGATTCGTCTCGCCAGGCAGAAGGTGGGTGGCCACCTGAAAACTCCAGGCATAACACGGAATTATCCGCGGAAGCAGGCAGAACTCACCCGCATCAGGTCGCCGTCCATCACAAACTGTGCCTCGGTCTCGAGCACTCGGAATTGGACCGGGTGGGCCGAGCTGGTGAAAGCGGACGCTCTAGGAGATCAGAATTAAGAATAGTCGCAGCACAATTTAGAATCCACCACTCACCTCAGAACGACGCTTCCAACGGCTTTCTCAGTTGAGATGTAGATGGTGGAGGGCAACGGCAGGAAGCGCAACGAAGTGTCCCCAACGATCTCCACGTGAAGAGTGGCAGAAGCCTGAAAATCGCTGTGGGAGCTAGACCTCGGCACTGCCCTCGACACCTTGTGATGCAATGTTTAATCGAGTCAACAATGGCCATACCGTGGTACGTGTATTAATCTGACCTATTAATTTTTTGCGGGATGCGCCATGCATTTTACTCCCTTCTATGTGCCGAATGTCGTGGAGGCAAGTAGCATGCGTATTTTGCCTGTACATTGGGGTTGCAGAGCCCAATCGACACTTTAGTCTTTTCCCTTGCCAGACGACTCTGCTGCATCACGTAGGATGTGACATGTTCGACTGTCGTTGAGTGGCATGTCCTTCTATGACGTAGGGTTTCGCAAAGCTGTTGTGCCAAGATTGGCATGGAAGCTTTGTTCGGCATGCGTTTCGGCGTAACCGCCTTCTTCAGAGCTTGGAACAGACAGAAGAAGTTGAGAAAGTTACTCGCCCAAGGATCGTTTTAGGTTACAGACGCTTCAAAAATTAGTGATAGAATGAGACGAAAGAGGATTCAGGCAACCCGAGTGCTCTTATGGAAACAGCCGATAGGTTGATAGGCCACGCTTGAATAAAGAAACACGTTTGTCCTTTCCGGGCTCTGAAGAAGGCGGCTACGCTGGCATCTATGCCGAACAAAGCTTCTATTCTTCCAATCTTGGCTCAACAGCTTTACGAGATCCTACACCGCGGATAAGGCTTGGTAGAAATTCACGGACACCACTTCCCTTGGTGTTGCGTCTTCTCGACAGATCAACTTATGCTTCATGCTTATTCATATTTACTGTACCATATACATAGAAGTCAAAAGCTGTTTAAGACTTTCGTTCCAAACGTTAGAAAAGTTCAGGTGTTCAGAAAAACTGTCAGTTTTCATCAAAGTTTCATCAATTCCATGTTCGACTGTCATTGAATCTTGGCATGATATTGATCAGTATGAATACCCAAATGATGCAGCTGGCGAACCAAGATGAGTATGCATCTTTTACTACGGCTAACGTTTCGGCGCAACCGCCTTCTTCAGAGCCTCAAACTTGGGTAATTTTAGCAATAAGAATTGGTTCAATTACCCAAGTTTGAGGCCCCGAAGAAGGCGGTTACGCCGAAAGGTTAGCTGGAATAAAGGATCTATATCTACACTAATCTTGGTTCGCCAGCTGCACCATTTCGGTATTCATACTGCTTCATCAATTGTCACGAAATGCAAGACATCGTTTTTGACTGAAGACATAAACTCGCTGATATTCTAGATCTATTGCTGCTGCGGCATGAATCTTTAAGTGTGCATTTTCTTCACCTTTGTTTATACCCACCCAAAGTTCTGGGTAACTGCGAGATCCACAGCAAGGCAGAGTAGTCAAGAGCAAGTTCAATTCGTTACAAGCGTCATGAATGGTGAGCTTTGTGGCTGTAGAAGGCTAAAACCTTGACAGAGAAAGACTAGTAAAGGATATAGAGAAAGGACGGCGCAACTCAATTGTTTTTGGATGCGCTTCACATTCTACAGGGTGCGTAAAAAGTATTGACGCAGTAAATGGCGGTTGTGGAAATAGTAATGCGCAGGAAGTTTCCAAATATTCACTTGAGAAATATGGAAAATGATCTTGCAAGCACGATAGAATAACTCGTAATCGACACTGGCTCCCTTACTGTGAATACAGGAGCGAAAACGACGAAAAAATTCATGAGTACGCGCCGCAAGTACTCGCTTGGATTTCGTTCCGTGCTTTTAACAGGGTAGCCTTCTGCGACTGGTCACTTCTGTTGAAAGTAGCCCAGACCTCATTCTCCAAAATCGCCTAAAAAAGAGTAATCCAACGGATTCATGTTTAAGCTGTGCTCGTCTGAGAAGCTGTCTGCACCTGCGCGCGTTATCTGTTCACCGTTATTGGACAGAGGTTGATAATTTTGGATTTGAACGTTATCGTGCGTGAACCTCTTGTAATCATCATCTGTTATGACAGAGCCGTGGCTGACGTTTGGGTTGCTGACCTCATTCCTCACCGACCGTTTCGAACACCGCCTAAATCTCTTGTTAGTGAAGTATTCATTTCCTTTGGTAACAGCCAGGAAAGGGTCGCCGTAACCACTACAGTATCATGTTTCTTGTTTTGTTTCTTTGCTTTTTAGAGAATGTTTTTTAAACAGAATACAGACAACAAAAATAACACACAAAAACTTCGAAAAGTTTGAAGAGAAAGCTGGAGCTGAAACAAAAAGAAGGTGCGTCAATACTTTTTACGCACCCTGTATTTACTTCTTCGGGATGTCATGGAGGCGATTTGAATGCGTTCTTGACCTAAACAATGACTTCCGGTGGCCTTCTATGAACAAGTCTGTGTTTAAGTATGATACCAGTTCAAATAACCCGGAGATATGGACGGTTTGGTTGACCTAGGCTGAAATCCGAACCGAGAACCTGGTGTCGGGCGCACGCGACATCCAGCACCTCTAAGTGCGCTTCACGCGTCCCAGGGCGCCACAAAGAGAAGAAGAAGACGTAAATAAGAAGAGGAAAAATAGGAAGGTACATAAAGAGAAAAAAATAGAGGTAGGGCCCTGAATCTAACAACAGGTCAGTCATCTCACCTTCTGGTTCAGTTAATGTTTGCACGACTGCTACATATGTATATACTTGTATGTAGCTCCGACTAGCGCTGACTCGAGAACCGCAAGAGGTTTAATTCCGATAAACTCCACAGAATCAAAAGAGAACGACATGGGAGCACGGCTACATAAGACAGAACCAGTTTCGCTTGTAGCTTTAAATAAAATATAATGAAAATAAGCGACAAGAATTGTTCACGAAACAAATCAAAAAATCCAAGTAAATCTAAATTTGGGTGCTTTGCGCCGCTCATTCTGTTTCCGTGGAGCGCGCGGTAAAGTGTCGCGTGTTACCGATACCAATCTCCTGGTTCGGTTTCCCGCCCAGGTGTGAATTTGTACCAGACTTGTCTGGGAAGGATACCATCGGCTGACCACCGCAAGTCATTACTACATAGGCCTGATACGCATACAAATCTCCTCTACGACGTCCCGTAAAATTAAAATGCATGGCGCATCCCAAAATGGTATTTATTAACGCCCTCTTTTGTCCCTATCCTAATGGATGGCGATGGCTAGTCGACGGTTGTGTCGGCGTTTTGTCGTTCCCAAATGAGTCTGATTCTTTCCAAATTTCTGATTCACGAAGTGTTAAGGACATCGTTTTGTACCGGACCCGAATCTTGAACAGATGTTAGCTTCCGTGTGCGTGCGAGAGCCACCGTCTTCAGTAATTCTTTCCAGGCCCTCAACGAATCTTCTGACTCCTTGAGCGCCCTATAGACAAGTCTTTAGAAGGTGGTTACTCTTCCGGCCTCTGTAAATGTTCTTTTGGCTGGCGCAGAGATCTTTTGTGAATATGAGTGTGTCGAAGTCTTGCTCGACACAATCAGTTCCTCAAAACAGAGTTTGCTTTTGTAGTTTCATATAAGGACAACCCTCGACAAGACCATCGTTACGAAGCCCACGCATTATAAGGCAAAATGAGCTACAAAGTACAATGCACAACGGTACAAATGTCCATCATGGACTCACTTTTCGTTTGAAGACAGTGCTCTGATCTTCGGCGATCACCTCCATGTCGAACGGGCCATCCTGCGTTGTTAGGGTCGTCAGGGCCGAAACGACTCCCGTCTGAAACTGCCTCGTTATGTCTCGTGTTCCCACACCATCGACCGGCGGTTTACCTGCTCGTTAATTGAGAACTTCCGAGCTTCTGTTGTTTCCTTTCCGCCAATGGAGAGTTGCTCCAGCCGATAGCTGATTAGACCTTCGAGACCAGGATCGGGGTCCTTTGCGTGAAGCTGCGCGACCACAGCTCCGGCCCTAATCGGCGAATTCAGAACTACGCTGTAGCGCCTCTAAAATTGGTAGAAGATTTGCGAAACAGTTCATAGATGAGGGAAAGGAGAAAGTGATAAAAAGCCAATAAACCGTGGAAAAGCAGACATCGTTAAAAAATGGAAAAAATTAAAGCGGAAAACTGAGGTACGAATTTGCGATAAAAAATAACGGAAGCATACGTCTATGTGGCACGATATAGCTTCCTAATGACCTTCGAGCGGGTCACAAGAACAAAGAAATGTCACACCATATGGGAATGATGGTGGTTGAGGTTAATTCAGTGCGGACCTTGGAGAGGAATTTAGGAAGACGCTCCAAAAGTGGTACCTGATCGAAAACTGGAGCTGACGGATTGGTCCCATGGACGGCGATGCTCAGGCGAGCTACAGCAGTCTGTTTCGGATCACCATGGTCGAAGGCCTCCACGTCCAGCTCGTACTGGGACTCAGTAAGCGCTGCTAGTGTCTGGACGACGCCCGTGTGGTAGTCAATGCCAAACACTTCTGAAGAGTAAGCCATTCCCCCGATATCACTTCCTATGATTCTGACAAAACAAAGATGGAAGCTTACCACTAGGTGGATTAATCGCGTAGTTGACGTCCCCGTTGATGCCAGAGTCAGAATCGGTGGCCTGCAATGTTATGACGTCCGAGCCGATGGGCAGGTCGCTGGGGAGTGATATTTGGAAGAGTGAGGACGAGAATTGAGGAACGTTGTCGTTGACGTCAAGAACAACCACGACCACAGAAGTGAATCCACATCTGCCTGGATTCGCAGACAGACAAGCTCGGATCTGTAAGAATGTGGTCGAACAGTGAGGATCACAGTGTCGAAAGTGGAGAGGCTAGTGGGACTGCTCCCACCTTGAACTCGAAGTTCTTGTTGGTCTCGTGGTCGAGCACGATTTCGCTGGTGACTTCGCCGGAGATCGCATGGACACGGAATGGAAGCGCTGTCGAGCCAGAGAGCAGCTCGTATTGGAGGGTGACGTTGTTCGAGGATAAGGCGACATGGTATGCCTGCAAATGAGAGGCTTTGGAATCGAATGGCGACAATCACCAGCAAGGAGGGGATTACCCGAACGACGCCAACAACGGAAGGAGGTCTGTTCTCGGGGACGCTGAACACGTAGCGATCCCTCTCGAAGCGCGGCGCTGCGTCGGTCCTGCTCCGACTGGTGTCCAACCTCACTGTGACCACAGTGTGAGCCTGAACACCAGGAATATCTTCGACACTATGCTGTCTTCGTGCAGCTAATGGATCACATTGCGTTTTATCTAGTTTGGTCTGTATTTGTGCATTTTCATGGGGCAACCGTCAAAAAATAGGTATGATCGCAGAAAAGAGAAAACAGCAAGCACTACAGGCGATAAGTAGGATACCGAAGTTGAATTTCAATGAGAAAACGACCCGGAGTTAGAAATAATTAAATAAATAACACTTTACGGCTCATTTCGTAGGTAAAATTTTTGACATATAATCCCTTAATTGTCACGTTGTTGATGGAAGGCTACCTGGAAGCTTAATGTAAGGATTCTTGTCTTTGTAAGTAAAAGAAAAGGCTTCTCATGTTGTTCTATAACAGGCAAGAGATCGCTTGGTAAACTCTCTCCTTTACGGTAGACACATGTATCACGGTATAACTTCCATATTTCTGATTATTACATAACATCTAACTTCTTGATTACCTGTGCATGCCGTTGCTGCACAAAGCGTAGCGTCATCCGCCTTTACCTTTCTTTTTATTCCTTCAGCATTTTTACTATTTTTTAACTAAATGTGCTTTGATAAACATTTTTATGCAAATTTTGAAATACGTCCTGAAATAGAAAATCGACCTCTTCTCACGGACTCTATGAGCTGCCGATTTTTGCCGTACACTTGTTAAATAAATTATAAATCAAATTAATTAAATAAATTTTCTGTTGGGTTAATTAATTAAATAAATTTGTTTTTATAATTATTCAACATTTTTAAGTTTCTAGTTTTTATGGTACACTATTGTGCATGAATACATGAATAAATTATGCCAGTCATTCCCTAAGTGAGAAAGCAAAATTGTTGAGGTCCTTGTCATTGGAGGCTCAACGGCTTCAGGGTCGCTGCCGTATGATCCCGGCCTTTGGGCGTTTGCCCCAAATTGGCCGAGCTCTGTTCAGAACCTTGCAGCGCCGATATGCCCATTTTCCTTCCTGATTTGGAGAAAAAGCAACCGAGAACGTTGTTTGGTAGGAGGCGATGGTCGGCTGATAAACAAGTTAACATGTCATTATACCCAGGCACGTCTAGCAGGAGTTCCGAAGAGGGGGAAGAATGAACGGAAACCAAACCAAAAACTGGCTCGGGGAGGAAGCTTGCAACCTGGTCTAGTGTTAGGTAGGGCAGGAAACTATGTTCCCGCCGTCTTCTAAACGTTTAATTCTGAACTTCACATTCTGTCAACATGGTCAAAATCGTCTTCTATCTCTCCTGACTTCGTTCCTCTAAGCTTCATTAAACAGATTTTAAGCAACATTCTCTACCCCTTAGAACATATTTTCAACTTCAGTATTATGACATCTGAGTGCCAAAAAGATGGAAGCACGTTTGCGTTACGCCCATTCCAAAAAAGTCTCAGCTATGTGATCCAAAGAACCATCGTCCTATAAGTATTACTTCTGTGTTCGCTAGAACCTTCGAAAAAATCGTCAAAAACATATCGTTACGCACTTAGAAAACCACAAGATAATCTCTGATAATCAATTTGGCTTTTTGCAAGGAAGATCTGTAGAAACATCTGTGCTGACGTCGCTTAATGACTGGAATGAGGCTATGGAAACTAAAAATAGGGTAGATGTGGTATACCTAGACTTTTCCAAGGCTTTCGATAAGGTGCCTGTAGACAAGCTATTGCTCAAAATGAACATTGTCGGAATTCATCCAAGGATAACGGAGTGGACGCACAAGTTCCTTACAGGAAGGACATACCAGGTGAGGGTTGAGGGAGCACCCTCCTCTGTGTTAAATGCTTACACTGGCGTTCCACAAGGCGGAGTGCTCTCACTTCTACTCTTTCTGCTGTACACTTATGAGGTTCCAGAATCAATCTCGAGGTTGGGGGTGACGTGCAAAATGTACGCTGATGATGTAAGAATATACAAAATAATAAAGGAAGACCAGGACACTCACTTCGTCCAAGCAGCTCTTGACTACATAAGCAGTTGGGCTAGTGGAATCTGCCACTTGCACCAGAGAAATCGTCTTTCTTGCCTTTAGTAGCGAATAATACGGCAACAATACCTGTTTATAAGTTACAAAATGTTGATCTAAAGGAAGTTGATGATGTTCGAGATTTAGGTTTCCTAATAACTAAAAAGCTTAATTTTGATATGCATTACAAAGGCCGTGGTAAAAATGGCTAATTGTCGTACGTATAATCTCTTCACGGTTTTAAAAAGCAAAAATCCTAAAACGCTTTTACTTGCTTACAAAACATACGTACGACTCGTAGTAGAGTTTGGTACAACGGTTTTCAACCCAATCAAGAAAAAAGACATTGATATTTTGGAGAGCGTTCAAAATAATTTCACCCGAAAACTCATAATGAGGTGCTTTGGCGTAGATTATTCGCAAATCCCAAACGGCAGAGAAAGAAATAGGATATTTGGACTAAAATCTTTGGTGTGTAGAAGGAAGGTTGCTGATCGCAAAGGGCTGCTATTCAAGATTCTCACAGGCAAACTTCACATAAGCCCTTCACATTTCTTCGGTGGTCAAGTAGTAAGAACAGGAAGAAGTAGCCTCCGTCTGCAGGTTCCTATTGCAAAAGCTACGATCAGATCTTCATTCCTGACATATAGAAGGCTGCGGGAGCTCAACTCTCTGCTTGCGGAAAACGAAAATCTCATGTACTTATCCATGCATGTCTTCAAGAAATTGCTGTTGACTAGATTCTACTGTTGACTAAGTTCTGTTCGTAGCTGCCTTCAGAATGACAGGTGCCTCTTGTCTACGTCTGGTTGTTGTTTTGTGACCTTTTTTGGTAGATCTTGTTGCTTTTCTCATTTGTTTTGCGCGTGAGTGTCATGCTTACGCTCTGAATAAATAAAGAAACAAATAAATAAAACTACGCTGGAAGTTTTCTAGCCCATGTCATAAACCATTCGAAATAGCATGATTTGCTTTATCTAAAAATAGGTTCCTCTTTTCCCATTTCGATGTTCGCCAAGGTTATTAAAATGGAAAGTCAAAAAAAGAAAATGTCCTTGCCGACTCTTTCTCCATGATTAGTTTTATTTTTTTTTGCACAACGTTATATAACATTCATAAAAGAATGGTTTGCTATGCGAGAGCGCGTGATGGGGTTTTCGCTCATTTTGATTTTCCTTAATCCTCAGAGCATTGAAACAGAGTGCTGAAAAGATGTAAATTATTTTTACCACAGCTCCTGCTCCTTGGTTAATTTTTTATCTGAACCTGATAACCTGAAAATTAGCAATTCCGAATGACCAAAAAAGAACCTATATTTTGATAGAATAAAACACTATCTTTCAAATGACATAGGACAATGTGCGAAAAGTATGTAGTGAAGGCCGTTTATCTCTTTTTTAACATTTCGCTAAGAATTGACAAAAATCAGCATGATCAAATACATGCTTTGATAGAGCAAAACATTATCATTTAAACGGCACATAAAACTGACTTAAAAAATTAACAGAAGAATAAAAGCTGTAGTATTAGGTCGTTGCATATGAAATGCCGATTTTGGCTGAAATATTTGACAGATCATAACTTTGCTTGGAAGCAGTTTTGTTAATCAAAATAACCACAGTTACAATTAGCGCTTTTTTCCCAACGCGAAAATTGCTTACACATTCCATCTTTGTAAAAATCAGAACTACGAGAAATAATAAAACATAAGAAGTCGACATTGTCGACACCATCTTGGTTGGTGAATTTTTTATCCTTCACAGGACGACCTAAATGATGTAAATGAAAAAAAACGATAATCGGTAGAGGACAGATCTGGTGAATATTCTAGACGTGCCAGTTTCGTATCCCAATTCATCCAGTTTCTGGACAGCCATTTTTGAAACCTGCAGACGGAAGTTGTCATGCAGTAGGATTGGGCCTCTTCATTGACCAGAGCCGGCTGTTTTTCAATCCACTTCTGGTGCATCACTTCAATTTCGGCACAGCACTTCTCCGCTGTGATAGTCCTACAGTCTTCAAGAACTTGTAATGGACTGTACCAGCTATTGTCCACCATATGGTCACCATGGTCTTCTTTGGATGGAGACTTGGTTTCGGCACTTTCTTGGGACTCTCATTATTGTCCGGCCATTGTGCAGAGCGACTACGGTTGTCGTAGGGGATCCATTCTTCGTCGCACGTCACGATCCTGTCCAAAAAGGACCCCTTAGATTGCGCAGCCTTAACGAAACACAGGTGTCGTGGCGCTTCAGCGTCTGCCCGGCGGTCAGTTTGTGTGGGATCCATTTATCCAACTTCTCCACTTTTCAGATCGTTTTGATAGGCGACTGTGCTGCCGTCAAGTGCTGCCGCCCACGCTAAAATGCTGTGCTAGCTCTCTCACAGCTTGACTCGGGTCCGCTTCCACCATGGCTTTGAGTTTGTCGTCGTTAAGGAGTGATGGCGGCCTTCCTCGGTCTTCATCTTCGAGACTTTCATCTCCAGATCGAAACCTTTCGAACCAGTGGCGAACTGTGCGACCCTTAGCGAAATCCTCCCTAAATGCAGCGTTGCTGTCACGAGCTGCAGTCGCGGCGTTGTATCTACTTTTCATTCATAGAAGAGCACCCGAATATCACGTTGATTTATACTGTAAAAACGGCGTCAGAAACTCTGCAAGCGGCAATTAAGACACAAAAGTTATAAATGGTAAGAAAGCGGAGATTATGCGCTTTTAGAAACTATATGCAATGCCTGAAACTAGAACATTCGACCAGAAATTGAAGTAGCAAAATCGGCCATTTCATATGCAACGACCTAATAAAAATAATTTAATTTAGTCTTTTGGACACTCCACTGTAAAGCACCGAAAACTAGCGAGAATGAAAGTGAGCGAAAAAACGCAACAACGCTCTTGTAGAGCAAATCATATTTTTAAATGGTGAAGAATATTACGCGAAATATTTCCAGGGAAATTTGGAATAAAATAGTAAAAAACGGGGACTTGGTTTCCAACCCATTATAATCCAGGTTTTACCCGAGTTCGGCTGGGAAGGAGACACGTCCTTCACAGTTGGCCTGAGCAGAAGGACCATTCGACGCTCACGATTAGACTTCCGGCTTGCTTTCTCGTGAACTTTTGTAGCGACGCACGCATATTCTTCGTTAAACAAACAGTGAGCATAATGAGATCGAAAAAATGTGGTGCGGCGAAGCAATCAAAGAAGGACATTGAGGTCAAGCTTGCGCCCCAACCATAGTACTAAGTAGAACAACCGCATTTTGAACGACTCCACTTTTGCAGTTTGAAATGTTTCGTCTCAGCTGCTCCTCACTGCGGGAGGAAAGTTCAAGCTCTACAGGAAAAAACTCGCGCTGAAGTCAATTCTGCTACCCGTAGGAATTTCAGGGAGCTCTATGTGTTGACAGTAGGTAGCGCAGATATGTTGAAGACACCTTTACAAGGTTTTTTAGTGTTCACGAAAAGTTATGCGAAGAAACCCCGCTGTAGGTCCGAAAATGTGTTCCAGCTCTAGTTAGCCGGCCTCCTCATGTTTTGGGTCGATTGGAGCTCACACTTCAAAATTTTACATGTGACAATGAGCTCCATCTCAGTAAATAATAATAGTAGCAATAATTGCGGTCGCAATAAAAAAACACGTAACGTGAAGACCATGTGAGGCGAAAGAAATGCTCACCAGCAGAAGCAGATCGCAGAGGCGACGGATAGTGGGCATGAACGCTTAGCTCATCGGATTACCGAAAGCGAAGCACAAGACATGAAGCGCGCGACGGCGTGAGGGCCACCTGTTGGCCGAGGGTTTCGGGGCGGCGGCCGGGGAAAGGGCCCGCCCTGTTGACGTGTTACGGCGGCCCAGATCAGCGGACTAATCGACGAAATACAGACCCTAAATCCACAGGGCAAGGCGGCCGGGGAACGTCGTCGACGAGTTGGGTCAGACGAGGGATTAGGGGATTGAAATGGGGCCGCAGCGCGGCGATCCCTACAGAGAGCGAATTGCTCGGCAGAAGTTGCGTTCTGCCGTCACCAAGGCGCCGTCATCGCGTGTTCGCCACCGACTTCCACCTCCAGCAGAGGGACTTCCTTGCTGAGCGCAGCGCTTCCGTGCTCGACGCCGATCCCTAGCAACTGGGGTCCCGACCCAGGTAGAGACAGTCGCTTGACCTCATCGAACCGTTACGTCCAAATCGCTGGGGACAGGTGATTTTTGCGGACGGGCCAGCGGCGACGAGTCGGCAATTACGCGGCAATCGCTGTCCTGAGCGTTGCCAAGGCACCAGCGCAAACTGCTCGAGAAACGCTTCTCGCTGACGACGGCGGCCACATTAGCCGCGTGCGAGGAGCGCGTTAGGCAACCTGGACTGCTTCGACTCACCGTGCGTAGGCCGTTTGTGGCCGAGACCTCGAACGTGTGGTTGCCGTCGCCGAGCCGCTCCATTCCGCGTCCCACGACGATCTCTCCCAGATCCGGATCCACCTTGAAGGAGCCAGCCATCTGCAATTAGAACGTTTAGCGCAGAGGGACAGCTACTGGAAGGACAAAGTGGATTCAGGGCACATCGGGCAGATGTGAGGGAAAAGTTTTCGGACCTCTAGGTACTTCACGTATTCTACGGCCCATCGTAGGTAGTTCTATTTAGATCCAGCAAGGTTTTTGCACTGGAGAGACAAAGCGTTGTTATGTTTTCAGTTTTTGTGATGTTTCATAAAGACTTAAATCGAAGAGCTTCCTTTGCAAAAGGAAAACTTAAAACGAAGAGCTTGATCGCATGTGAAATCCATTGTAGATTTCGTAGCCCTAGCTTTCCGGGTGGGAGATATTCTGAGTTATTCCTCTCCAAGGACAACTTGCTTGTCCCTTCCGTACAGAACGGCTTCATTTTCAACAATCGTCGGATTCCGCTGTAAGGGCTGAGACTGTCATCGACAACCATATGCAAAGGGTGGCCTGGTAATATTCCTCTAGACAGAACAGAAGACAAGTTATGTCTAAAATTTGAATGAAGTTGAGCTTGCTGCAGGGCATCAACAGGATTCATAAACCTCGTTGTACGAACATCTTGCGTTGCAACACAGTACCGAACATAGAGAAAAATGTTGGCGATTTGAAGCGCTGAAAAAGCCGCGTAATGAAACATAGCAACTGGAAAGGCTTTTGTGCCTACAGTTGAGGATTCTGTGAGAAAAAGCTTTATGTAGTTGGGCGGTCCTTCGATTCTCCTAGTAAGCAGCTGAGGCTATGTAGGTGGAGATGTTCGATGTGGTCGTTGTTACATTGCCCTTCAGTGCAAGCCTCCTTTTGCGTGTTTGCTTCCTGAAGCCTTTCGTGAAGACGACACATTACCATTTTCCGCTAATCCCTGTATCCTTTTGAATAAAGATATTCGAAAAAGCCAATCACTTATAATGTTGATATTGCGATCTGCACCGAACGTCGATTCGATTTGAGATCCGGTTTTTCGTTGAATGGACTACACCAGAGCGCCTATATTGCCGTCTGCCCAATACCAATGCCACGCGGGTCTTATAGTTTCGCACCGAACCGAACTCGAACCACACCGTCACTAGCCTCTCGGGGCTCGTCACACCTCAAACTTGGGTAATTAAACTTTATTTTTAATATTTTTACATTTAATAAAATCGAGTACATCGGAAAATCGAAAAAATAGGCAAAAATGGACAGCATGTAGACTGGCAACCGGAGAAGGCACTTTTAAGGGCATACTGTAGGAGACGACTGGCGGAGCAACTGAGACAACTGATTCCGTGAGCACAACCGGCCCTATTTATGCGGAAACGAGAGGGCGGACCGTGGTTGGCATTTGATGAAGCTTCAGATAGAAACATGTTGAAAGTTCAAGCCACAGATCAGCCGGCAGATAGCGTTAACTGCGGTTACAGAAATGAGTCATCGTACAGAGGCTTCTCAGCGGAAGAGGAAAACAGGCAACATGTTGAAAGTTCAAGCCGAAGATCAGCCAGTAGATAGCGTTAACTCCGGTTACAGACGTGAGTCATCGTACAGAGGCTTCTCAACAGTAGAGGAAACTAGGCAAGGAGTAAGTGACAAAATAGAGAGCAAAAAGAGATCTACATAGCACAACTGATAGAGGATCGATAGGAAATAGCACCAATTGATAGAGGATTAAATAGAGACAGCACCAATGATAGGAGATTAACGAGAGATTAATAGAGGAATCTCTATACTCCCCCCGGCCTCACGGGTCAAGAGAGAATTCAGAGATCATGATGGGCGAACTTCAGCGTCGGCTCGAGTCACGACGATGATCTCTTGGCTGGGTTCGATCGTTCCTTGGGTCGCTGTGGCGCGGGTCGTCCATTCGGTGTCTGTCCTCGGTCGGGTCCAGGGTCCTCAATTTCGTTTCCAAGTAGAGGAGCTCTCGATCGAGTGTCGATTCCTGCGCTTGGAGGCGAGAACGTTTCTCCTTTAGCTCGGCGAGTTTGCGGGCTGCTTCCATGACGTTCTTGTTGTCCCATTCCTCTGTGATTGTTGCGTTGACCTTCACGATTTCCTCTCGTACCTGGCGCACCTCCTCTTTCGTACGTTCGATCAGCTCTCGCGTTCGTTCGTCATCACGCTTTCTCGAAGCGGGCTCGGTCCCTCTGTCCACGTCCCGGGATCTGTGATCATCGTCCTGGCGTCGTTGATCTCGGTTGTCGTCGCTCCTACGGGGAGTGAGATCCTCCACGATCTGAAGGGTGGACGGAGTCGCGATCGCGGTGTTCCTTTCCAGAGCATCGAGTCGTTTCATGATGAGCTCTATGTTGAATGACATCTTCTGGAAGTCGGGGAACGCTGGCGTCTCATCACGTTGTCTGAGGTATGTCAGGATTTCGTCGAGCCGTACACCGAGTGCGTTGTGATTCTCCATGACGTCTGACGTCTTTGCATTGTCCGTTGTCCTTTCGTCTACGGATTTGATCATCGCCGGCAGCTCTCGAAGGTCAGCAACGGTCGTTTTGATTTCTGCCATCGTGCTCTTTGCGTGCTCGTGGTACTTTTTCACCTTTTGCTCGAGTTTCTCCATACGCTCCAGCGCCTCTGTCGACGATACGGTAGCAGGTGCGAACTGGTCCACTTTCGCGGCAGCCGTGAACAGGATCTTGCCTCCTTGTTGAAGTAGCTCCTTGAGAAGTGTTCCAGAAGCGCAAGACTTTTTAGTAGGTGGCATCTCGCTGCTGCTCTCCTCGGAAGTGGTGTCCCGCGGACGCTTTCGCGAGGTCTCGGGAACCGCGAAGGTGACCTTCTTTGACGTTGAAGAGGCAGGCTTCTCTGATGCGGTAGTTGTCGTTGCCTTGGTCGCCGGTGTCGTTGACTTCTTCTGCTGGGTTGGTGATTTCTTGCCTTTTTCGACCATTGTGGATTTCGTCTCGGTTGCCGATGCAGTTGCTGGATCCATGACAGCTGAAATATAGTGAAGAATAGAAATACATCTTATAGAGTAACCATAGTAGGGAGTAGCATGCAGTAGATGTAGAACATGCAGTGTTTCAAGCTCTAGAGAAGTTTCTTTGAGGGCGTCCGTCCTCCACAGGCCTCGAACGCCTTGCCTACCAGTGATCTTGGAATCCAGAGGATTGTTGAGACTCCTCTGAATAGGATTTTTAGCAGGATTTTTGTCGTGCCTAGGAGCAGGTTGAGTCCGAAGGCCCAAAACATTAGGTAGCCTACAATAAGCGCAACAACAAAGCAGGCAGCAACGACGAGGAGCGTCCTGTACCCTGAAAGCATGACGTCTAGTATGTGAAAGAAGTCAGGAAAGACCATTTCATCATATAGACTGCTCTCGCCGTTGAGGATCCTCGTCATCGTTCCATGAATTGTCCGTGTCCATTGCAAGATACCGGTGAGCTCGAACGTTGTTATTGTCGATCCGCAGGAAACTTCGCATGTTTCATGAACGCGTGCAGTCCTTGAACTGAAGACAATAGTCGAAGTCGATCCTCTGCGGTGACATGGTGCTGTGAAGAACTGGTCTTCACATCGAATCGAAGCAATTGCTGGTTCTCCGTCAGTGAAGCAGGAGATGTTAGTCCTTGCGCCCTGAGGGCAGTTGTAGCATCCTTGGAGAACAGCATTGTCCACTCTGCACACAGAATGCGTGACTTTGACAACTGTGCGATCGAACTTATCCTTCAAGTGAACTAGTAGTTCAGCTGTAACAAGCGAAGGAACAGTTGCAGAGATAGTTATCGGATTGCGCTCATCTGCTTCGAAGGTCAGCCATGGTCGTCTGATCGGCAGCCGATTTTCCACTTCCTTTTCGAAGATATCGGTCACGTCTATGTCGTTGCAGGCGCACTTGACTTTAGATTCGGCTGGATCACACAAGCAGTTACTCTGAACAGTGCAGTTGAGTGTCCTGGCCGATTCCTCGGAATCACAGATGAGCGTTGGCGAATTCCCATGTCTCCATATTGCGATTTCCGATCCGTCTGTGATGAACGTGGAGGACAGTTCGGGAGTCGGAGGCATCGTGACTGTGTTGAGCGTGATCATCATGTTGTCCATCCGGAACGGGATAGTGGGCTTCAACGACAGTACCTTTTTCTTGATTCTCTGGCCGTAACCTGTGATCGACGTGAATTCCACGTGGAAGTTTTCATTCCACTGATAGCATTTGAAGATCTTATAGATTTTTTCGTCTGCTGGTACATTGAAAATGCGGTAGAAGAGGCATCCGCTGCTTAGGTAGAAACAGCCACATCCGGGTCCTCCGCAGCTTTCTACGCATCTAGTAATGCCTGGATATCCGTTTCCTTGCTCCAGTTCAGGAAGTATCGTCGATGCATTGATAGAGGCACATTTCTGCTCCACACAGGATCCTGAATGTGCGCATCTTTTTGAGTCGATGACTTTCTGAACTGTGTTCCTTGTGAACAGCAGGTCTTCTTGAACACACGTCAATCGAAGTTGTTTCCACTGAAATTGAAGCTCCTTAATCAGCGTTTCGTTGTAGAAAAGGCGAATACACGCTGTTTTCTTGAAGCTGTTGAGCTTGAAAACCTCCATGGCTTCCAGCATGCACTGCTTCGAACCGTTCGGAGCAAATGCGCAGATTGTCGCTTGTTGATGAAGCACGTCGATATTTCGGCATCCGTTTGTGACGACCAAAAGGGATGCGATTGTTGCGGCGATGAGTGGTGCTTGAAGCAGAGAGTCTATGTTTCTTTGACGTTGACGATGTCTGTTCCGCCAGGTTATCCACAGCTGTCTGCTCCCACGCGTCAACTTCTTGAAACAGCACCACGCAATATTTGCGAGGATTCGCAGAGGTTTGCCTAGTACCACTGGTACGTAGCACAGAAGGTAGATTGCCGCCACAGTGACATAGACAAGAACTGCACTGATCACTATGGCTGTGCGGGGTGAACATTCCGGATTGAAAATGTTGGCCGTACAGAACCAACAGTGAACATTCTCGCAGAAGGAGTTTGATGGACAAACGACGTCAAGCTTTGTGAGGCGAGATCCATCGGAGAATTTCCACTGAACATGATACGGATGTAGTGTTATTTCCGGTGGGAACAGAATGGTTTCGTTTTCCTTCGGATTGTCCCTCACTGTGCAGTGTTCCTCTGCACACACCTCGAATCGACGTATATTCTGCAAGATTAGCTGAACTCCTCCTGGAGTACATCGCATTTCGCCGTTAGCCCGTGTGAGTTCAGTTACGGACGCTGCTACCGTAGTACTCGGGAGCTTTGCTAGAGTCATCAGAAGCAGAAAAGTTGTAACGGCGCTCGTTAGAAGATTTACGACTGCATATGAAGTTCTGGGCTTCCGTGAATGAGAACGTAAGTTGTAACGAGGTTCAGATTCTGCTTCTATGTCCTCTGCATTCTGCTCTTCAGTAGGCGGCATAGAGTCAGCCTCCTCCTGGGTTCCCTGTCGTTGATTTTCATCGTCCAGCTCCAGCGGAATTAGGAAATTGACAGGGCGACGAATGTTGCGGCCATTAGGTAGCCGAATTTCAGCTTCTCGTATGACATTATTGGCGTCCTCAGGCAATTTCGTTATAATTCCCATTTTCCATGCATTCCGAGGTAATACTGGCTCTGAAATTAGAACGACTGTCCCCTTAGACGGTTGCTTGGAAGTTCCTCGCTTGGAGTTGATGTAGAGCTTATGCGACTCCCGCAGGCTGGTTAGATAGTGGTGACTCCAAATAGACCAGAAGCGCTCCGTAAGCTGGTGACTCGATTTTAGGGCATCTTCTGCTTGTTTGCGAGTCTGAATCGCCGTTGCTTCCGTTGATGGAACGAAGCTGGGGTCATCATCGTCCACTCCGATAGTTTCGAACGGGTATGTGATAATCATGTCGCGTTGAATGAAATCTATCGGACGTAGTAATGGCGTCTCTTCCCAACGTTCTTCCTGGTAGGTGAGCGGGCGACTGTTGAGACTTCCTTCAATCTCCACGAGGAAGGTTTCCATAACTTCCTGCGTCGGAATGGTTCGCCGAATGACCTTGTAGAGGCTATATTTGACGGATTTGATCAGGCGCTCATACATAGCTCCCTGCCACGGAGCAAATGGCGTGATCGTTTTCCAGACAATGCCTTTAGTAGCCATGGCTTGAGCGAACGCTACATCACTTACCACAGGAAGTACGGCTTCACGAAGAATTTGCTCACCGAGAAGCAAGTTTGGCCCGTTATCAGATGTGATAGTGCTTGGTACGCCTCTTCTAGCGAAGAATCTTCGCAAAGCGAGCAGCAAGTGATCTGTGCTCATGTCTGGGACGAGTTCCAAGTGTACAAGTCGTGTAACCGTACAGGTGAGAATTATCCCGTAGACCTTGATTGTTTCCCCGTCTCGTTTGACGTAGAGCGGACCAAAATAATCTATGCCAATGTGTTCAAATGGTCGCGAACGTTGAACACGTCTCTCAGGGAGATCGTCCATTTCCGGGTAACGGTATGGAAGATTGTTCATCTTTTGGCATGGTACACACTTTGTGATGACTGTGCGAGCCATCTGCCTGAGCTTCGGGATCCAGAATCTCTCCCTGACGTTGGCCATGATCTGCCCTGTTCCGCAGTGAAGAGGCGTGTGTGCATGCTCGACGATGAGCCGTGCCAGAGCTGTTTTGCTGGCGATGAGGTATGGATGTCGAGTGTTGGCCTGAAGACTGGAATTTCCAAGCCTTCCTTGACAACGCAGTAGACCTTGCTCGTCTTCCCGTATTCTTAGTTGCTTCAGAACCTTCTGCTTGGCCTTTGGAAGGTGATTCCTCTGGTGATTCCTGATTAGAACTCGTAGAGCTGATTCTCTCTCCGTAGCTGTTATGAAGGGAAGGAGTTCGACTGAACGTAGTTCGGGGATGCTGCTGTAGATGCGATTCTGAAGCTTGTCGTTCACACGGCTGAGGAGCACCTTGATGAAGCGTAGCACATAGCTCACAACGTTCTGGCTGAACTGAAGTGAGCGCTGCCTTTTCCAGTCGATTAGATCAGAAGGTGCTTCCCTTGATCTTGCCTCCAGAACGTGAACGTCTTCTTCTCCATCGTCAATCACTATGCTGAACAATTTGCATTCGTTTGGCCATTCCTTGATTGGGCGCCGAAGGTATGGTGGTCCCGACCACCATATGTGACCAACTATGTCGTCCTTTTTTAGTCCTCGTGTCGCACAATCGGCTGGATTTGCGGCTCTGTTCACGTAGCCAAACTCGACTGGGGCTGGAAGATCGGCAACTATTCTTCTTATTTCTCGTACTCGATTCCTTACGAACACTCCAGCGGATTGGTCAAGCGACCGATTTGCTATCCAACTGAGTGCAATTTCGGAATCGGAGAGAATGATGATGTTGGTGATCCTCAAACGCTCTTTCATTGCTTCGTATGTCGAATGTGTGAGGCGGGTGGCCATTGTAAGCGCATTGAGTTCCATTTTCGGAATGGTAGGCTTATTTTTCACAGAAGGTAGCCTGGACTTTCCCACTACCAAATGTGATCCAGAATCAGTTGCAACGTAAGCGCATACAGCCATTCCATTACTGCTAGCGTCTGAGAAGATGACGAGTTTCGCCGGTTCCCCGATCTGAGTGACTCGTCTCCGAATTCGACAGAGAAAACCGTCGCCATCTAGCATTGTTGAACGCCACTGTTCTTGATGTTCTTTTGAAAGAACGGTGTCCCAGTCGTATTTCTCCTTCCACAGCTGCTGCAAAAATCGCTTGCCCGACAGTGTGAGAGGAGTTAGCCACCCGAGCGGATCGTAGATGGAGGCTACTTGCTCGGAAATTGTGCGTTTCGTTATCCTTTCTCTGGGTGGATATTTACATTTCAGTAGAAGTTCGTCTTCTTCTGACTCCCACAGGATTCCCAGGATTTTCTGGGAAGCGTTTCGACTCATGTCTTTTTCGTCGATGTGTCGTTTGAGCTCCTTGTCGTTTGACAAGAATTCTCTGAGATTCATATTCATGTCCTCGAAGAGTTCTTTAGATTGTTTGTAGAGGTTTAACGCCTCTGCTGTTGAACTTGCAGTGAGGACGACGTTGTCCACATATGTGTTGCCCTCAACCTCTCGAGCGATCTGACGATTTTTGGCGTAATGCTCAAGATGGTATTTCATCGTTGCTGCGAGAAGAAACGGTGAACATATCAGTCCAAAGGTGACGCGACTGAAGCGGTAGACCACGAGGTTACTGGTTACTACCGGCCGTTCCGTATCTTTTAGCCACAAAAATCGGGTAGCGCCCCGATCAGGAAGGTGCAGTCGAACTTGCAAAAATGCCTTTTCGACATCACTGACGAGAGCGACATTTCCAATTCGAAAACGAAGGAGAATGTCGCATAATTTGGGAAGCATCACCGGTCCTCGATGAAGGACGTCATTGAGTGAAGGTGCATTTTTCATATGCGCTGAGGCATCGAACACGATTCTGATTTTGGTCGTGCTCTTGTGTGGGGTGATGACTGCCCGATGAAGTAAATAGTGTACGATTTCCCCATCTGGGTCCCTTTCCTCGTCTATTTCTTCGATGATTCCCTGTTGCTGTTGAGAACTGATCGTTTCTTGGTACTGCCGGAGCGTCTCCGGGTTGGCGGTCAGCTTTGACATCAGCGTCTGCAGCCGACAGACCGCGAGGCTTTTGTTGTCCGGTAGTTGCGCCGCGTCTTTTTTCCATGGGAAGCGCACATAGTAGCCGTCTTCCTTTCTTTCGACTGTCTGCTGGAATTCGCTCCAAACAGCAGCGTCTGTTTGTCGGCGTTCCTCGGCGTTCGGACCCTCAAACTCTTCGACGCCTGACGATTCAAACGTGCAGAAATCCTCCCATGACTGCAGATCTTCGTCCTCGTCGGAGTCTGCTACGTTTGCCGTATTTACCGTAGTTATCTGATCTATTCCCTCGTCTTTTGAAGGGTTACCGCTACGCCCGGCAACCAGATAACCAAGCTTTGACGGAATTAGCCTTAAGCCAGACGGTAGTACGTGCTCTGTTGCCAGTCCATTGCTCAGTAGAGAGAATAGATCAGCACATCCGAGCAGAATCTGTGGGCGGATATCTTTTGCTCCTGGGCTGATGGACAGTTGGAGATCGTTTTCGCAGATGAAACGCTTATCCTCGATGCAGAGGCGTTTGCGTTGTAGTGATTCTGCGACTGTGTCGATCTTGGTCACCGTGAACGAGTGTGGGGCTCCGTTTGCGTCCCATATCTGCAACTCGGTGATCCCGCATATTTTCACCATTGGCGTACGCGAGCCGAAAGTGGTGATGGTTAGCCGTCTGGAGTCGAGATCCTTAAGTTGTAGCCGTTTGGCCAGCTCATTAGTAATAAATGATCTATCGGCTCCAGTGTCCAGCATGATGTGGACTTGTTCCAGCGCATGTGTTGTCGGATTCAACACGTGCGCTTGTCCCGCCAGGATGAGGATATCCTTCGCATTTCCGATGTGCAGCACAATATCCGATTTGTCGTCCTCGTTTGGACCCTGATCGGTTGCCACGATGTTCATGGTTGTTGACGTGGAAGTCGGCCGTGATGAAGGCTTTTTTGGTGTTTTCCTTGGTGTTCCGGCTGATTGAGGTGCAGGAGGTGGCTCCCGAGCGGCAAAGAGCTTTTTGCAGATCGAGGTATGATGTCCTGTGATTCCGCAAACTCGGCAACTTCCTCTGGGGCATTTCGACGCCATATGGTCTTTTGCTCCACAGTTTTGACATAACTTCTGAGTTCGTATGAGATGAAGTCGTTGTTCCAGTGACGGGACTTCGGTGCAATTCCGTGGTTGATGTCCTGATTTCTTGCAGTAGAAGCAGGGTAGTGGTTGATACTTTGATGACGTTCGAGTGAAGTCCTTCTTGTCTGGTACTCCAGCCCTTCCTTGCTTCCAGCTGTCATTGGTAGAACGGTGTTCCGTTTGACTTACTATTTTGACTTCCGCCGCGACGTATTCCTTTGCTGTCTGCAGTAGCTTCATGGTATTCCACAGCCCTTCTGCTTCGTATTTTGGCTTCTGACGCAGGACGTGCCTTTGGATCTCCACCGCAAATTTAGTCAGGAGTTGCTTTTGTAGGAACGTGTTGTCTATATGCTCTCCTTTGAGGTCCAGTTGTGAGACAATTGAGTAGAGCTGTTCACATAACGTTCCTTGGTCCTCCAGGCGATCGCTTTTAGCTCTTGTTGACTGAAGTTTGCTAAGAAGTCGATCTACCAGGGCTTGTGCGTCTCCATACTTTTCCTTGAGGTGGGCTACTACCAAAGCGTAGGTGCTATCCGAAACCTGGAACTGTTTCACTGATTCCCTTGCTTCCCCCTGAAGAGCGTCCAGCAAGTAGTTCAGTTTATACAGGTCGTCCATATTTCTTGAATGCACACTATGGTCGAAAGATCTCCAAAAGGTCTCCCATTCCCAGATATCGCCTTTGAATTTTGGAATTGGGACTGGTGCGAGCTTCATGTCAGCGACTTCCGTCGGAGAAGTGCTGCTTCCGACCACGGATTCCTCAAGTTCATCTTGGAGTTTGGATAGCGTCGTCAATGCTGTGTGCGCGTTGTCCAGAAGTCCTTGAGCAGTGTCAATGTGGCCTCTGTTCGCTGGAGAATTTCCGAGATCGAGGGAGTTTCCTCCAAGTCCAAGCGATCCACTGCGGAGCTGTATTTGTCCAAAGCGTCCTCGAGTTTGGTCACTTCGATTCCGATAGCCGTCTTTGCTTTCCGTATGCGGATGCGAAGGTCCTTGATGCGTTCCGTCTGTTCGGCTCCTTCGGTTGAAGCGTCCAGATGTAGATCCAATAGCTCCGACTGGTCCTTTAGAATTGAAGAAAGACGATTCCCTGCTCGCGTCAGAATTCCTTGGCGTGTAGACAAAGAAGAAGTCATTGCTTAGCTCTGGTGAGTGCGGAAGTTGATGAAAGGTGCGTTGAGACGTAGACGTTTCGTGCAAGACAGGACTATAGACAGAGAAGACGTCGTGGAACTCACTCCTTTATCGCTGGTTTCCTTCGGTCCTGGTCGTAGTCTGCCGATGCACCATATATTGCCGTCTGCCCAATACCAATGCCACGCGGGTCTTATAGTTTCGCACCGAACCGAACTCGAACCACACCGTCACTAGCCTCTCGGGGCTCGTCACACCTCAAACTTGGGTAATTAAACTTTATTTTTAATATTTTTACATTTAATAAAATCGAGTACATCGGAAAATCGAAAAAATAGGCAAAAATGGACAGCATGTAGACTGGCAACCGGAGAAGGCACTTTTAAGGGCATACTGTAGGAGACGACTGGCGGAGCAACTGAGACAACTGATTCCGTGAGCACAACCGGCCCTATTTATGCGGAAACGAGAGGGCGGACCGTGGTTGGCATTTGATGAAGCTTCAGATAGAAACATGTTGAAAGTTCAAGCCACAGATCAGCCGGCAGATAGCGTTAACTGCGGTTACAGAAATGAGTCATCGTACAGAGGCTTCTCAGCGGAAGAGGAAAACAGGCAACATGTTGAAAGTTCAAGCCGAAGATCAGCCAGTAGATAGCGTTAACTCCGGTTACAGACGTGAGTCATCGTACAGAGGCTTCTCAACAGTAGAGGAAACTAGGCAAGGAGTAAGTGACAAAATAGAGAGCAAAAAGAGATCTACATAGCACAACTGATAGAGGATCGATAGGAAATAGCACCAATTGATAGAGGATTAAATAGAGACAGCACCAATGATAGGAGATTAACGAGAGATTAATAGAGGAATCTCTATAGCGCCCTTGTCTGCGTACTCTGTTTTATACAACTAGAGCTTGAGTAGAACTACATAAATTGTTCATTTTTCTATACAATGTTTTACGTGCTTTTAAACTATGCTTCCAACCATTCTTTCTCTGATCTGTTGGTTAGCAAGGAATGCTGGTAGGCTCCGGAGTTTCTGAACAGCGACCTATAGACGGAAGTAAATGTGTAATGACCCCTAGACTGGTCGGCTTTGGAGTTGGCGAACAAGTGAATTGACCAGCGGCGCCAAATCTCTGTACCGTTGACTCTGGATTTTTCGGACCCCGGATTTGAAACAGTGCAACACTTCTTTATAAAAGATGGGGAGGGAGAGAAATTGCGGGCTGAACAAGAGGAAAATTTGAAGTTTTGTTTCGCAACCGCTCGCCTCTCTACTCAGACGAACCCTTCATTATGCCTCTCCCATGACTATTCAGGGAATCGCGTTCGACAGATGGTCAGACTGAAATGCACTTCGTGAAGTGAACGCCCCACACCTCACATTTTAATGCGGTTACTTGGAGTATTTAGGAAGAAGCACCGTTCGTCCGGGAGAACAGCGCCTGTTCAACCTCTCACCTTTATTGCGAGAACATTACGTCGTGTGAAACCTTTGCAAGCAGCCACAAGGCATCGCTGCTTTGGCTAGAAAATTGGGTGCAGTCGGTCTGATTACGTCCAATCAGCTTTACAAATTCACAAAAGCACTTGGCGCTCAATAATGCATTATTCTTATAGTTAGAACGGTGAGTGGCACGGAAAGATTTGCCTGAGGATTCACGTTTTGAGTTTGGCGATTTCGTCCGATCAACGGACAACCTGAGGGGACGGCATTTCACCCAGTAGAGAAAAATAGTAATTGTTTTGCTAAGATAACCTCACATCGGTGTCTAACGACTGACCACTGCAAACCATTGCATAAGTCAGATACGGATTCGGTCGTCGGATTCCGCGGTATCCTATTGGAGTAGGATGCGCAGGGCATCAAATATTAATCGATTAGCGCGCCCCTTGCTCTTTACATTTTAACATGGCTTCGGTGCCTTGGAAATAATAAGAAGTTTTGTTTCTTTCTGTTCGTCAGAAGCTTCACCATTATTCTTCGTTTTCGTGACGGCAGAAATGAGCCATGTATTCGTTTTTGATTTGGTGGATATCTTCTAGGCCTCGATCCATTGCCAACGAAACTTCTGGTTCGAGCGAATAGGTGACAACTTCATCTTAGCCAGGTACTAAACTTATAAAATACGTTTAGAAAATATGCTTGATACGCCCATACAGTGGGATTTGGAAGTAAGTGTCGCAGTTTCTCAGGCTCCCTCTTGTCTTGCAGTAATTGTTTTCTGAGAAAGCCGTTATTTGTCGTGACGGCTGCCACGATCAGTGTCACCAGAGGCGGATTCAGATCACTGAAGATAGAAGGCTGGTTGCGAGGCGTTCAGTTTTTGCTCATGCACTCGCGAACTCTTGCTCTCTTGTTTTTGCCTCATTTCATGATTGTGCCACTATCGAGAATAAAGATCCCCCATATATACTGTATCCAAGAACTGCATACCATGGATGCGTACAGTTATAGTTTCACACATTGTGCGTCGGTTGGCAATCGAACGCGGGTTTTCCGCGTGGCAGGCGAGCATTCTACCACTGAACCTACCGCGCCTGGCATACGCCTTCAACCTAATTCGTCGCGTTGTTTCACAGCTGCCTCTGTGCTACCTACCGCTCCACTCAGCCGTTTTTCTTCCCCGCTTCACTCCCTGTTTAGAGGGTGGACAAGATTCGACGTGCCTTTCTGTCGACTCCATAGAACTGAGCCCGAGGCCGGGCCTCGACGCGACCCAGAACGTCACCTTCATGTGGAGCTCCAAACACTTCGTAGTAGTAGGCGGGTTGAACGAAGTCAAAAGTTGCCTAAAACACAGCTAAATATAAGACGGGGTCGAAATCGAAGCCGCGAAAACGTACCTCTGCTGCCACTGTCGTTCGAACCTCTTCGGACTCGCTGCTTGTGTATTCCTCACCAGACTGCTCTGATTCCGGCGACTCCGTGGTCGAATCGACCTTACTTTCAAGGTTCTCTTCACTTATTAGCGTGGGATGCACATGCCTGGAGGGGACTCTTTGCCTCGATGTCGGTGATACTTGAGTCGTCGTCCTAGGCCGAGTGGTCGTGGATCTTCTTCTTGATGTTGGCGGTGTTTGTGTCGTTGTCGTCTCAGCTGCCGCTGTGGATGGCGACGACCACGAGGGTGACATGGACGTCGATGGCGATGACGATGATGATGTTGCGCTTCCGGACTGAGCAGCTTCACTAGCTGTAGCCTCTTCCAGCTCTACAGGCTCTGACGTTGCCGAGGTGACGCCACTAATCTTCTTCTTCTTCGTTGTCTTTCTCGAGGGCGACCTCAATTTCGACTTCTGGATAAGTATATCCACAGGAATTTGCGAGGACCTGGAACAGGTAGTAAATGACTGAGAAACCTCTACTATTTGTTTAGATGGTACATACTACTTTCTTCTCTTGGTTACCTCTCTCTTTTGAAAATGTTTATTCCCCTTAGACTCGCTCATAGTTCAGATATTGGGAGTCGTCAATGTATAAGGCAGCTACTAGACGATTTTCTACGGTTAGTAGCCAGGTGTGAAATCAAAGAATCATGTGGAATTAAATATCCGAGGAAAATTCGCAAGAAGACAGACTACATGCATCTAACGTAAGCGCGTCCCAAAAAGAGGTGAAGCAAAAAGCTGTTCAAAAGGCGCCATTACATTCGTGATTCTTTGATTATATTCGCTCTCAGATAAGTTTTTCTGAAATCGAATGCCATGACAAAGCACTCACAGAAAAGGTGGAGCATTGTCTTGGGCCTCAATGATGAGATGGAAATCTTCGATACCATTAAGCTCCGAGGTGACAATTATTTCTGCATCTTTACCCTTCGGGCGGATTTCAAAAGGCACCGAGTCGTTTAGAATCCGATAGGACACACGTCCGGCCTCTCCCTGAACGAGAAATTACAGCCTGAAAGGTACACCTCTTGGAGTACTAGCACCTGTCTTACCTCATCGATATCCCTTGCTCTTATAATTCCTATCGAGCCATCCACAGGAAACTCGTTCGCCAAAATGAAGACATATCTAAACGGAGCGTTGAACCAGTTATGTACCGCTCGTTACTGTACCGTTGAACCACGCTGTATACAGGGAGCGTAAAAAGTATTGACGCACCTACTTTTTGTTTCAGCTCCGGCTTTCTGTTTCTACCCCTCTAGGTTTTTATGTGTTATTTTTGTTGTCTGTATTGTGCTCAAAAAAACACTCACGAAAAAACTGAAGAAACATGATCGTCACCGCTACGGTGCCCCTTTTTTTGTCTGTTACCCAGACAGCTGAATACTTCCTTAACAAGAGAATTTGGCGCTGTTCGAAACGGTTGGTGAGGAAAGAGGTCAGCAACCCAAACGTCAGCCACGGCTCTGTCATATCAGATGATGATTACAAGGTGTTCAAGCACGATAACGTTCAAATCAAAAATTGTCAACCTCTGTCCGATAACGGCAAACAGATAACGCGCGCAGGTGTGGACAGCTTCTCAGACGAGCACAGCTTAAACATGAATCCGCTGGATTGCTCTTTTTAGGCGATTTTGGAGAATGAGGTCTGGGTTACTTTCAACAGAAGTGACCAGTCGCAGAAGGCTACCCTTTTAAAAGCATGGGACGAAATCCAAGTGAGTAAGTGCTCATGAATTTCTCCGTCGTTTTCGCTCCTGTATTCACAGTAAAGGAGCCGATGTCAATTACGACTTATTCTGTCGTGTTTGCAAGATCATTTTCCATATTTATGAAATGAATATTTTAAAACTTACTGCGCAATACTATTTCTACAACCGCCATGTACTGCGTCAATACTTTTTACGCACCCTGTATGTATGAAAAGTCTTTTTAAAAAGTGAAGGAATGCCATGAGAACGGGAATCGCCTTGTGGAACACGGAGTATTCTACTGTATGTCGTAAAGGCAATTATAATGCGTATTCACATATAGAGGATGTGTGGTAGCGCGGTCAGAGGATAGAATAAAGTGTGTGGCGCACCCCAAAAGAGATTGACTGCCTAGCGGCCAGGCAATGGACATTTCATGGTATTCTCTTTCCCAGACACGTCTGGCACCAATTCTACAGGATCCGGGGTCCAGCCCACGGCGCAACTCATTGATCTTCTACAGGATGCACCACGCATCCGAATGGATCAGTTGCCTGGGCTGGACCTCGATACGGGAGCACATGAAAATCCATCTCAAACAGCGGTGTCGCGCCCCTCCGCCGTAGTGATAAGAGATAAAGGTCGGCTTTACTCAATTTCTTCTACAGGATGCATCACGCATTCTACTTCTGCGGGATATCGTAGAGGCCATTTGTATACGCACATATTTGGCCCATAGTACGACTTGCGGTGGACAGTCGACAAACTAGCCAGTGTTTCGTCCTCCCCGTACGAGTCTGGTACCAATTCACCGATTCCGGAGGGGTGAAAGAGTTGGTTAGCCGGGCGGGAAATTCGGGCAAGAACTCGTTAGCACTTGCTCTGCCGCCATATCCAGGTTGAAGGAGCTCAATACGTTGCTTGCTGAAACCGAAAAGCTTCTAAGTTTATATATGTACTCCTTCAGAAACTTCCGTCTTCTAGAATATTGCCGTATGGAATTTGTTCAGAGTATCACCTGTCACCTGTCGTCCCGACGATCATCGACTTGCTCGAGCGGGTGCCTGCAGCGTCTTCCCTGTCGCGTGCCAGAGTGCTCCAATGGATCATCTTCGCTCGGTGGACACAAAGAGCCTCATATCGTTCGTTCAGGGCTTTCAGGAAGAAGTCCTACCAACGCGTTGGTGGGCGTCCTTGTGTTCTCCTGACATCCCGCGGAATCCAGTCGGTAACGGTTCTCGTCCAGCGGGTGTCTGCGAAGCGCATTACGTGAACCTAATTTTCGACTACTCGGCCCATGCAACAGAGTCTCTGGTTTTCGAACGTCGACGAAGCTGGGAACTCCGGAGGCCTCCTCTCACTTGCGTGAGTCGTATCACTCCAAGCATCATCCCCTTGTGAGACGTATGTTAGGGCAGGAAGAACAGTGGAGTCGATAGGTGGGCACCTAGTCGGACGTTTTTCGTCTTCTTCACGACTTCTTCGACGCTCTTGAAAACTCCCCAAGCCGCTCGTTTCCTCTTGCTCAGCTCTGGCGCTAGGCCGTTGGTCATATTGACTTCGCAATCCAGATATACGTCGCTGAAGCATTCAGAGATGTTCGTTTCGTTGAGCGAGAATGGAGCAGAAACTCAGAAACTTGACCGTTCCTCATGAACATCGTTTTCGTAAGATCCAACTGTAGCCCAACGTTTCCACATACACGATCGAAGTCGACCATTAATCGTTTCCCGCCTGGCTGATGCTCGGTGTTTTGTGTATTGTTTTGCACGATGTCGTCAGCGAAGAGAAGTTGGAGCACCTGCAGGCCGTCAATATTCACTCCCATGTCTTCCCATTCTAGTTCGCGCATGAGGCTTTCGAGGGTGGCGCTCAAGAGCTTCGGGGATATGGTATCCCCTTGCCGAGCCCCTCTCTTCACATCGATGACGATATCGTTGTAGAATGTTGAGATCTGATCGTGAATTCACTGTACAGCTCTCAAAGGTCTCCCTCGAAGGTCAGCAGGCAGATCGGGCGATAGTTGCCAATGTTGTGCACGTCTCCCTTCTTGTACAGCAGCACGGTCCTGCTGGTCTTCCACTGAGATGGAACCTTGCACTCCGACAGGTAGCGCGTGAGGAGCCGCGTCAGGGTGTTGATGAGCGCTGGCGGGAGGTTCTTCAGGTGTTCGGGTCTGATCCTGTCGGGACCGGGTGCTGTACGTTTCTTCACCGACGAGATGGCGTGTCGGATCTCGGAAGGGAGAGCAGAGGGGACGACGTATCCATCCTGCGGAAGACGGCGTAGGGGCAGGTGGACGTGGCTATCGAAGAGTTCATTGTTCTGAGTGGCGTTATTTATTATAGAATTGCGTTGTATGTCTTCAAATTTCTGGTTGGCATTTGGCAATATTCACTATTACATGAATAAAAAAGCGCCGATTAGTAAAGATGTCACCTACTTTTCCTTCTCGAATGCCGGCTTGTTGTCGTTCTCGTCGAGCAGTTCGACGTTCACTCGAATGCGAGAGCACTCGGTCAAATGAGACGATCCCTGAAAAGCCGATCGTCGGAGCAATACAGAGCCAGGGGCCCTCCCCGGAACTCACATGGATCTCTGCGACGAGTTCGAGGTTGGTGAACAGCTCTCGGTCCATGATTCGGTTGTCGCGAACGAACACCTCACCGGTGTTCTGTCGAATGTCGAACGTCCCATCCGGATTCACCATGTCTATCATGGTCCACTAGAGAGAAAGGCTTGACTTTTGCCGTCGTCGCTCTCAAGGCGCAAAGCTGCTCACGTTCTTCCTGTTCAGCACTTTCAGCGTGGTGACCAACGTGCCCACTTCGCTGTTCTCTGGCATGGCCACGCTGACTGAGCACTGGTCGAAGCGGGTAGCCTCGTCGTTGCGTGGCTTGCTGGGTCGAGGTCTCGAGTTCTTTGGGGGGACGTCTGCTTCGGGCGCAGTATCTTCAGAGAAAGATGGCTCATTCTGGTGGACAGAGTCGTTCTCCTCCTCCAGAATGATTGGTTTGGACTTCTGTAAATGCGCGAATACGGAAACACTCAATACTCACTCAACACTTAATTCCGGTTGTACTTTGGAGCGCCGCAGTCGCATTACGCTTCCTTTCGATGTTACCTCTATATGGGCTCAGATAGTCAAATCGAACTTGGAGTAGTGCATTGTTTCAAGAATGAAGCTGTCCTATATATACCACTTTTCAAACCAAATTGGACACTTTTCAAGTCAAATTGGACACTCTCCTAGGCTAGCCTAAGACTTTTGAACGCGAAGTGAACGTCTTCCAAATTAAAACGACCTTAATACATGTTAAACTTAAGATGGTTAGAATAATTTTCTATTCAAGGAATATTTGGTGTAAAGTTCTCAAAATTTTTATTACTGTTCACCTGCCCTAAGTAAGCGTAACATTTTTATAAAATTTTTATTTCGAAGAAAAATATTGGCTTACATTTTGTTTTGAAGCACAGCAAAACGGCTGTCGTTTAATGTAGTACAGGAGGAGATCTCCACTCGACTAGCGCGATGCGATTTTTAATCGATTGATAGAGTGAATGCTGCTTACATGAAACAACAAGGGAAGGAGATGTGTGTTCATCACAATTGTACCCGTTGCATTGTCTACAGGTATGTAAATCGGCATGTAAATCTAACAGTTCTTTGAAGTACTGTCGTGAATGTCATAACCAGTTTTATTTGAGTAACGTCTTATGACTTTTTTGCCTTGTTAAACCATGAAATAAAAAGAAAACTCTGTTTGCGTAGATTTACATACATTTTGACATTGCAACGAGTGAAATTATTAAGAACACACTATCTCCACCCTGTCGTTTCAGGTAAGCAGCATTTACACTATCAATCGAATAAAAATCGCGACGTGCATTTGAGTGCGCGACGCTCTTTTAATGCGCTATATAATTGCTTCTTCGCTGTAGCTTACTGCAAATTTTACCTTCTTTTTTTAATAAAAGTTTTATAAAATTATTGCACTCACTGGGGAAGGTAATCTGTAATAAAAAAAAATTCTAAGAACGTTATACCAAAATTTCCTAGCACAGAAAATTATTCTTGTGAGTCTATAGTTTAAACTGTAGAAAGATCGTTCGGAAGGAGTTCACTTTGAGTTCAAAAGTCTTAGCCAGCCAGCTTAGAAGAGTGTCCAATTTGATTTGAAAAGTGTGTGCCAATTCGACGTGGAAATGGTATACAAAGAAACTATAATTATAGAATGGAAAAAACCGCGGCGGTTTGCATATGCTCCTCTAGATAGCCGCCTACGTCAAACATAAGACAAAGCAAGCATACTGACTCACTAAGCGTGAATAAACACAGCAAAAACAAGGTATCATGTCCTAGTTACGTATTACTCCGCAGCGAGCTATCTTACATTGCCATCGGAATCATACTATAGCCATAGTGATTGCCAAACCGACCTCTGCACCAATATTAAATTCAATTATCTGCTTTAATTTCCTACTCAATTAATTTCTTCTTCTTCTTCAGCGTCTCTCCCGATTCGTAGCGGAGTCCGCTATTCTGGTGTTATAACGCCACTCTTCCCGATCCAGCGCTAGATCAGGGTGAAGGCCGGGTACTTTCAAGTTCATATGTAACATTTTAGACCAGCGCTGCTTCGGGTGCCCTCTAGACGGCTTTACCGTTCTCTCGAAGTCAAGGACGATCTTGCAGTCGATGTCTTCTTCACGCAGAACGTGGCCGTAGTTTGACGCATCTTGTTAGCTATCGGCGCGATACCAAACTTCGGCCGAATGGATGTTTCGGATGCGGTCCATGCGCGTGAATCCAAAGACCGAAGTGCGTGGCAGATCGATGTCGTTAACCTTGAGTACAGGACTCGTTCACCTCCGTCGTCAGATATTTGGTCTTCTTCACGATCAATTTGAGTCCAAACCGCTCCAAGCGACCACATCAGGCTTGCACCTCTCGCTCGAGTTCACCTTTACCTTCGTTAGCGAGCATCACGTCATCGGCATTAAGCAAAGTCCAGAGGACTGGTTTCTGAAGATCCCGTGTAATGGCGTCCATCATGGCAAGAAAGAGGAGTGGGAAAGCGCAGAGCCCTGGTGTACACCGACAGAGATGAGAAACTCCATCGAGGTTCCAGCTGCAGCTCAAACTCCATCGAGGTTCCAGCTACAGCTTAACCTTCTCCAAGTCGAGGAAGGCTATATGCACTGGCTTCTGTTACTCGCGATGCTTCTCTAACAGGAGGCGGGCGGCGTGTATGGCATCAATGGTGCCACAGCCAGCTACGAAGCTGCAATGATTGCTGGAAAGCTGGACGATGTCACGAATTCGTCCGTCGATAATTCGCTCAAAGATCTTCATGCTGTGCGAAAGCAAGCGAATCGGTAACGGTAATTGGAGCAGTCTGCAGGACTGTCCTTCTTCTTCCAAATCGGAATCGTTGTATTTTGGCGCCAGCACTCAGGCAGCTTCTCCTCCGCTACGACCTGATTAAAGAACCTCGCCAACCACTCAGCCGGATACCAAAACTTTGACTTCCACAGGTCAGCCGCCACGGCCAGTCACTTCACCTGGCCTCATCTTCTTCAGAGCTGCTTCTGTCTCCACCACGGTGGGACCGTGGATTGGAGTCGTTGGAGAGATGGCTGGATGAGGAAAATCCATTGTAGAAATTTCCTCAAAGTAATCGTGCCATCGCTTCAATGTGTTCTTGTGGTCCATAAGAAGACGGCCATTCTCATCATTGATGTCGAAAAACTTCTCAACGTCCTCGTTCTACCGATGGCGATTCTTAGCAACCCAGTAAGGATAACGCTCGCCATCGCGTGACTCGAGCTTCCCGTTGACGTCTTCATAATGAGTGGCTTTTGCAACATGCACGGCCTTCTTTGCAGTTTTCCTCGCTTCTTGGTACTTCCGCCAGTTATCGGCTGCCATGTCGCTGAGATACGATAGAGCGACTTCTTCTCTCGAACTTTTGATTTCACCTCGTCTGTCCACAGCCACCACTGCGTTTCGACCTTGCCTCGTCCAGGCTTCATAATGCCGAGTTCCGACTGTGCAGCTTGGCGTATCGCGCCGGTCGCCTTCTCCCAAGTTTCATCGACAGTCGTGCCTGTCGATAACCGCACAAGAAAAATCACAGCTGCCTCCTTCTCTCTCGTTCGCCACCACTTGATTCTCGGTGCACCGTACCGCTCGACCTGCTTCTGCCTTGGAGGGACGATCTTTAAGGTGTAGATCAGCGGTCGGGGTGACCGTCTCATACGGCAACCTTCGCGTCTGTGACAAGATTTTGGTCACAATCCTTCACAAGGACAAAGTCTATCTGTCTTCTAGTTTTCCCACTATAGAACGAGATGAGGTGGGAATCGCGTTTGCGAAATACGGTGTTCACTATGGTAGACAGCTGTGACCGCCTATGTGTCCATTAAGGTCTCCAGCCACAGCCATGACGTCTTTCGACGGAATCTCTGCTGTGTTTTCATCAAACATGCTCCGAAACTCATCCTTGGCTTGCTCTGAGCAGCCGGTCTACGAAGCATACGTAGAGAAGAAGTGGTAGAGTCGCTCCTTAGCCGCGACAACGATCTTCATCAACCGATCGTCAAAGCGCTCGACGCTTACAATAGAGTCACGAAATCATCGGAGACGATGACTCCAACTCCACTGGTGGTGCTGGGAGATCCACATAGAACGGCCTTGAAGCCTCGTCCTATGTCCCTTGACTTGCGGCAGGACCACCTCGTCTCCTGCACCGCACAGAAATCAACTCTTCTTCGCTTCAGCGCTTCTATCAACTCGCAGAAGCGGCCCGTCAACGCACCCACGTTCAGCGTTGACACGCAGGTCCTGCTTTTTTTACGGGACTTTCGGACTATCTCAGTTGCCCCCGATCCTCGCATCAGGGACCCTCACATATGTACTTTCTACACTCGCCGGGCTTTGCGAGCGCTCGTCTTCTCCCGCGGACGCCGTCGCACTATCTCGACGAACGTGCACAGTCATACACCATGTGGTGTGACATGTCTTCTTAGGCCCGCCTGTCACAAGGAGCTGTCGCCTGCAACCGAATGTTGCCCGTGTTCGGCTTAGCTCGCAAGGCGAGCAGCTTCCAGTGGCACCACGTGGAGGAACGGACATCGCCACCAATTAATTTCGTAATTTCGCATACAATAATATGTATTATTCTCATTATACGCTTGATCACTGTCGCAGTCTTCTTGTATTTAGGGTTCCGAATCGCTGCAAAACACTAGACCTTACCAAATTGCAGATCGCACTGATATCATCATTTACTTTGTTTCACCTGAGTGGATTTTTTTAAATGTCGCACTTTTGTGGCAAATAAATGAACAATTATGCGCTAAGACGACATGCATAATGCAGCGCTTTTCCTAGCGACAACGAAGGTGAAGAGATTTACATCCGTGACTCTCTGTCATAGATCTTTGCAGATCCACCCCATTTTTCACATTATCGTTTCTTTCCTTTCACTCCCTTCGCTTCTTGTTGTGTCTCTCCAAACTGCTTTGCGATCCAGTTCGATTAACGTTCGCAACTTCCGCTTGTTGTCAGTATTGGCGGCGAACCAGAGGTCTTCGAAGCTCCTCAAAGCAGACTCAAACGAGAAACGTTATTAAGCGGAATTTAACCGCTATCTATACCATAGGTTCATGCATCTAAGTAACTCTAATGCATTAAAAAATTCTGTTCGTATGCAGTTGCATAAGCGCAGGAATAGCCGAGTGGCGTACCTGGATCTTCGACGCCTGAATCTTCGGTCGATCCTTCCCATTTTTGGACTTCGCCTGGATGTGAATCAATGTTTCGGAGGTTCGATCAAGACTGTTCTGAAAGAATAGCAAGTAAGATGACAGCGGCATGAGTCTTAGTGACCTCCTCTTTCCATTCCTTTTGGATGAACAGAACAGGTCAATCCTCGGCTACCCTGAGGATGGAAGAGCCCCAAAACGCGGTTTGCACTCAAAGTAGAGAAAATCATTCATAACGCTTTCATTTGATCTGCTGCGAAGGTTTTGTTAAGAAGGCTACAGGCTACGGTTTATAGGTATAAATAAGAATGATCAAACCGCTGACACAGGGAGCTCACGAATCTTCACTGTCTGCATTCCGAGTGTACTGTTTGCTCTAGTGAAACATCGTATTATTACCTGAGGAGCAGTGGGCGCTTCTCGGGTAGGATGCTCCGTTTTCTCGGGGCGCTAGTTCGATTCTCTTTTGGTCTTGACCGCAGCTAAATATCCTTGCAGCAGCTCGACAGCCAGTTCAGTTGAGGTGCAAGAACAGCGATTAATATACTTGGTACGAGCAGAAAAGGATCCAATCTCCCACCGACTTCTTCCAAGAAGAAGCTGTGAGGACGACGCCTCATAGATTGTGTTGGTTTCAGAGGACCACTGTTGCCCAACCATTGTTATTGTGAGCATTTGCATAGGAGAGACTCTACATGAGGAGTGCATTTTCTCCTTATCTGCTGTTCTCCATCTCTAGGGCTTCGCTTGTATTACCAGTCATTAAACCACGCCATTCATGAATGTCACATACAGACATTCCCAATCCACTTTTTAGGGCACATCAACAGCTTCAGAATGAGGATGGTGCGGAATAGACCGCGGCGTTTTTCAGTCCTCCGGGTGCATCTTCTACTTCAGTTTCTTTCGAGGAGATGTGCGCATTTTCGCTTTGCGTCACATTGGTGGCGGTGTAATTGATGTGAATCTATCTGTAGTGTTGCTGTCACAGAATGCATACCTCGGCGACGAGCTTCAATGTGATCGGAAGGTGGTCGATGGGCTTGACGAGTTTTAGCAAAACGAGAGTCGGATTCCGTGAAGAAGTCTGGTTCTTGTTGACCCTGGCGACGGGCTGATTTTGATATTGATCTGCGACGACTTTGAAAGGAGAATTCGAGTCCTGGAATATCACAAGGTGCGCTCTTCCTGTGACATTGCTGACAGGAAGCTGTCACCCACCTCAAGTCGAAGCTTCGGTGGGGAATTCTCGGAATCCCAGTCAACCACAACAACTGGAGTGATTACCGTGTCGCCGACGCGCAGAGTCTGAAGGGAACTACACCTCTCATCAAAGGGAAAAGGCCATGGGAAAAGAGACTTCACCTCGTTCACTTCGACGTGATACGGCTCGTTGTAGAACTGCGGAGAGGTGGAATCGTTGTTTCGAACACGAACAGTGAACAGCGGAAAGGCTTCGTCGTTGCACACTACGGTCACGAATAGCTTGATGACGTCTACCTTGGAAGGCAAACTGAGATTCGACGTCAACACGAGCTGAAATTGGCCAGCACGCCGTTGCTTCAGCTCGAAGCGTTCGGTGAAGTTTATCTGAAATACAGCACTTTTAAGAAGTGAGGAATACGATGTAAATTTTAAGATTTGTATTGAGAAATCTCCACATGCGGCGGAACTCATGTGTATGGGCTTGAAATATTCTCTCTCTCTGCAGTGAAGCCTAACAATAAGGCTGAATTTTTAGTACCCTAACCTTAGTAGCACAGTCGGAGGAGATGCCGCTTTCATTCATGTAACGTTGTAGCACATATGCGATGTGAACCTACGTTACATGAATGAAAGCGGTACCATGTTATACTAGCGCGTGGTAGCACAGTCGGAGGAGATGCCGGCTGTTGCGCGCACCCGATTCCAGGGTCCTGGTTCGAATCTCCCATTTGGGCCAACCAAGCCTTACGTTCCTGCGGAGTTAGTGAATCGGTAGAATTGGAACCAGTTTTTTATTTGGATTGGATAATTACTGATTTTTTCATCGGGTGACTCCGAAGCCCATTGCTTACCATTAGACCAAATAAAGAAAGGACAGCGTTGCTCAATCCCTTTTGGGATGCACCACGCATTTTACTTGGAGGCGATTTAAATGCGTATTTAGCTACACAATGACTTGCGGTGGCCAGCCGATAAACAAGTCAGCGCTTTATTCTTCCAAGACAAGTCTAGTAACAATTCACGGATCCCAGAGGGATGAAGGGCTTGGTTAGCCTGAGCGGAAAGCCCGAACCAGAAGCCGGGTATCGGATGCATGCGACAGCCGACACCTCCTCTGACTGCGCTACACGCGCCCGTAGACCAAATACAGATTGCAGACCAAATACTAATACTAACTAATACTAACTACTACCAATATTTAATTTCCCTTCACGATATGCCGTAGAAATAGAGTGTGTGGCGTGTGTCAAAAGGTGTTAACTAAAGCCGTTATTTATCATTTTATTAACCTTGAAGAATTTTTCTTTGCTGGCTCAAATCGCCATATGTATCGCTTTTTCAAGCATCCTTTGGTCATATCGTCGTTGATGTAACCCTGATTTACATTTTTTTCAATTTTTCGCAGGCTCGCAGTGGTAGTCAGCTGTTCCTTTTAGCTGTGGGCATCTCCTTGTTTTTACTTGCGCTTCCAGTTACCCCCGCTCAAATCTGTTAACTCAAAAGCACATCACAATATGGGGTTAACAGCGAGCTAAACGAGTGTTACATGAGAACACTTCGATGATCGACAGCCCCAAATCGTGAGTTCAGAGTTCATGATCGTGAAACAACTCACTCCTATCGGCTTTTCGGACCTCACCGAGGCCAGCAGGATGTCTGCTCGTGGAGGATCGACTACGGACTCGGCGACCACTGTTCCCGGCGCCAAGTCTGCGTGAACGTCGTAGAAAAACGGCCGGACATCCGATTCGGGAAAGAAGCATGCTGAAATATTGCCTTCCGCGGTGTTGTTTCTTCGCTGTCAACACAGTTCTGCTGGTTTACTGAAAGTGAACAGCGTCGGCGTTTTTGAGGTTCAACGTCAACAGAGTTCTCTATCGGGAGCTGGTCAACCGGTTATCGCAACAGTGCCATGTGAAAACTGAGGTCTGTTTTGTTAAGTGCTGCAACCTGTGTGACAGGACAGAAGGTGTCGTTAAATGTTCCTGCTTCAAACGTGGAATACGCAACACTATCTCCACCTTGACCCTCTTCCTTCTTCAAGGTGAAGAGGATGCATCCCAGATTAGTATGTAGTAGGGCACCTATAGTGGCTTTGGGAGAGTTTCTTGAAACCTGCCCTAGCTGTTTTTGTTGTTTTTTGAATTCGCCACCTCAGCTACGAGCATTAGTTTAAAAATCAAAATTTTTGAAAACTCTGTTTCTGCTGCCTATTTGGACTAATCTTTTCCCTTTTGAAAGACTCTAAGCAGACCTTACGTTTTTCTTTTGAGCGCAGTGGGAGCGGTTCAGAATTTTTACATCGGCGTGAAATGGGTGTTATAATTGCAGTGACGTAGTTAGAAGTTCTGCACTTCATCGAACGCCAGGTCTCCCACCAGACTGTTGATCTAAATTATTTGTGAGTGCTCTGAACGAAATGTGTGAGAGAGGATAACCCACTGGACCACTCTGGCACGCGACAGAGAAGAACGGAAACATTGCTGACACTCGCTCCAGCAATACGACGATCAACTGGGCGGCAGATGATACAGGTGGTGATACATGATACATAGAGACAATTCAAAGGCGATTTGAAACTCTAGCTGTCCTAGAGAAAGCTGAAGCCCGAGCTTGTCTAGTTGCTGGAAAAGCAGTTCTCTCTAGATGCTAAATGTACGCCTAACATGCGTAGTCAATTCCACGGAAAGTGAGAATGCGCAGCGAATCTCAAATTTTCTGCAATAGTGAAAGTGAAGAAAACAATAGTATCTCTCTGAAAGCTTTGGCGCCACACTGTACTACCTGGTGCTCGGCACAACTCGTTTAACCCATGGATTTAACCCTCGAATAATCCAAGCTCAACGCCCAGCAGAGTTTCCACCCATTCACTGTACAAAGTGCTCCACATACAACATAGACACTATGCGAGCTTAACACGCTCCATTTGCTGTAACGGTCGCGTTCCTTTGATCAGTTTTCCGTGCCCATTAAAACGCTGCTTCCCGATATCCGTGCGAGGTGACTCTCGCTTCTTCAGCCGACGTAAGCAAATTAGCGGCGGGATCGGAATCGCAGGAAAAACCCGCCAAATCGGGGTGAGAGAAAGCGAGAAAAACGAGGTGGGTGCGACTTACGCTGAGGTGACTTTGCCGGCACTGATCGTAGACCATGGAGCAGCGGTAGCAGGACGAACAGCAGCGGAACCACCGTCATCGCATCGAATCTGCTAAGCAGTCAGTGATGAGGACGTGTCCGACGACAGCACGACGAAGAAGCGGAGAAGCGCGCGACATCTGCCGTCATTAGTGTCCGCTAGGTAAAACGTCGCCACCGGACACAACAGTGGACAGGTTGTGCGCGAGGAAACCGCTCAACAAGCTCGGCTCAAGCACTGCACGCACGAAGCAGTGAAACTCGACCGCATCCCAATCTTCGCTTCCGCCATCGCACACGTTCTCGTTGGCTCTGCTAGCAGTTTGGAATGAACTGCCTACGCAACAATAACCACCACTGCTCCGCAAGGATGTGGAGTGCTCCACACCAATTAGGACACGGTAGCCATTTACTTTCAGTGTTTATGACCACTCGCACGGCACTACGACAGGCTAACTGCTGCTTTTACTACCAGTTTTTGACACAGTAGCGATTCTACTCGCCTCAAGAGTTCGCTGGAGGGAAGGCAGTACTACCTATTGTTAGAAGCACGGTTTCAGGTCCTGCAACAGCAACAAGCGCTTGGCCGGGGGGGGGGGGTACAAGCCGGCAAGAAAGAACTTTTAGGAGAAGCTTTCACACAGAGGGTATGAGAAACTTTTGAAAATTTCCGATTGATGAAATGTAAGCACTCCGTTGAACATTAGCCCAAAGTTTTGAACTCCTCAGAAACCAGGAGCAAGGACAGGATAGCTTCTATCTAAGAATAAGATTACAGCTGAGAGAAACAAGTTGTGGTGCTTGACATTAGCACACGAGAAGACAATAGAAGGAGGCCACTATAACCCGCCGTAGCATGGTGTGGCAGGTTTATGCCCCAGTGTAAGAGGCGTTCTTCTGTAAGAGGCGTCTAATTTTCTCTTCTTCAAACACGCACAGTGACACTCCAAACCTCCTCGAGCTCGTCTTTATGATACTTTGCTTGAAGAACCTCAAAACGAAATCGCAGAGCTGGTTTTACGAGATAACTTGCCACAACAATTTGCAACAAGCATAGCTGAAGAAGAAGTCCGTGTACTGGTAAAAACGCCCTGACAAAAACTTTCCAGGTCGGAAGACGAAGACTCGATTACAGATCCACTGAAAAACTAGACGAAAGCATCTAAACACCTTTACCCGACGCGAAGTCGGATCGAGAAATTTACGATATTTATTCGGAACATATTCCCGGCGAATCACGAAGGAGAACTACATTCATGTGGATTCCTGGTTGCATCCATATTTTAGTGTTCGGACTCCCTTACCCTTTCCAGACACAGGCCGCTCAGATTTCAGCTCACTTATCGTGACTAGCTAAGTGTGGTTCTAGTTTGAACTTTAAAAGAAGGAACATAGCAGAAACTTCAGTATTCTGCAGTAGATGACGGTGCCTCCCATTACAAGCAAAATCTCGCAAAAGCATTAAGTGCCCCATATCCTGCGCGGAGATCTGCAGCGTCGTCACGAAATTATTTACAGGACGTTCCTATGAAACCTATAAGCAGACATAAATTGCCCGAAGGACGAGCTGCCATGGTCAAAGTCTAGGTGTGGATTTTCCATCTAATGCCGAGGGACTCCCTCTTGCATTAACAGATAGAAGTAAAGGGCTCCGTCCGTGCTCTAACCGCAGGAGCCTGAGCACGCAGGTGCCCGAATGTTAAACAGCAGGTCGGTCATTGGGTTGTTATTTTGATTTCTCCCAGGTTCCAACTACCGTAATTTGCTGAACATTTCTGGTCATTTGATTTCACGCTCATCACTGGAGAAGTTGTTTCTTATTCGACAGTTAGGCGTTGTAGAGCATCCAACAATTGTGGGACTGGCGTCCGAACAACAGCACTGGGTGGCCGTTAGAGTCGCAACTCTCCACGCTGGCATGTTCGACCTCGACTGTTGGTAACAACGAAATTTCATCCATGTAGGGCACATCATTCACAATACTGGAGTGACGACTGCTCACTACACTTTCTTCGTATGGCAGTGGTGGCAACAGGATTTATCGGCTGCATTCCCAGGTTCGTATTTGCCTCCACGATTGGGGTGAATGTCTGCCCAAAGTTCTCAGCTATCGGGAGGTACGACCTTCTTACTGGGAATTCCAGACATTACAGTAATTTAGTAAAAATGGCCAACTGCCACATATACACCCTCTTCAGTGCGTTGAAACCCGATATTCCTTAGGTTTATATATGTGGTTTCGAAACCTGCATATGTACGACCTATAGTGAAAGGTGGGACATCAGTGTTCAATCCAGCAAAAAAGAAATACAATGCATAGACCTTTTAGAATTGATTCAATACAGCTCATTAGGAAGCTCATAATGAGGAGCTCTTTTGCTTTTCTTGGCTGAAGTGTAGATGAAAATAGCTAATTTGATGGACAAAATTGCTGCAAGTAAGGTTTCAAATGACCCAGCAGAGTTCTTTGACGTGATGCTGACCTGATCCATGGTAGTTGAAACTTCGAACCTCAGTTGTGAAATCGCGAATCAGATCAGACTGCTTCACCTACCGAACCTCCAAGCAATTCAGCCTGCCGCTGGGCAAGTATGAAGATCTAGGAAGGCTCTCTGATCAGCGCTGCAGAAAATTCGTCGCGGTTCAGAAATCTTTTTTGTGGTCTGTTGTTTACATGACTAATGGTTACATTCTCCTTTCTATGTGTTGCTTCTTTTTGCTCTCTTACACATTTCATCCTAGACAATTGCCTATACCTCGGATAAATAAATAAACCCAGGCAAATAGTCTTTCACTCACTGTGCACTGTGCACTCACTGTGTTATACGAAACAGGGCAGGTCGAAAATCGCCATGGAGGCGTGTGGAACCGTTTCTTTACTGATAAATGCTCGATCGAGTGAAGAGTGAGTTTCAGGTGTCAATCGCCAAGTTCCCCTTTCCACACTGTTCCTTTCTTTATTTATTTCAAGACGCGGACCATAGCGGTATACATTTAATCCACGACAGTAAAACATATAACACATTTGTGACGAAGTAGAAGAGGAACTGTACAGAAACGGCGGCTGGCTACCAGAACCTGATGCAATTAGTTGCTTAAACGAATACATTGATATACTAACAGCGACCGCATTCTGTGAAAGCAAGGACGTGAGTTCTCTGAAGTTCCCGTAAAGGAGCAAACTTGGCCTCAGCTTCGCATCTAACAAGTAAATGCCGAGATGTCCTCTTTTTCTAGCTGTCAGTGACGCACCAGGAAACTCAATGGCGACAATAGAAATCCCTGTGAGACAGCTAAGAAGACGACCACCACCACCGCAAAGTCCGCGTAATCTTATTGGCTGACAATTTGTGTGCTACTGATGTGAAAAGAAGGAAAATTCGAGATGAAAAAGGCAATAAATGTCTTTGCGGGAAAACTAACAGAGGCAGCGAGGTCGTTCCGTTCAAGCGGTGGATCAGCGGTTGAGTTTATGGGCTCAAGTTGTTTTGACTCACGGGCTCAGGTTTTCCAATATGCCCCAGGACGCTATCCGAAATCATAGAGTCAGCGAGGCGTTCGAAAAGATAGCAATGTCTGAATCTTTGAGTCTTCAGTCTTCCGAAGGAAGGTAACGTACGTGACGAAACGATAGGCCGCTCAGTAAAAACTGACCCACCCTGCAACCTTGCTGGGCACAGAGGCATATGAAACTTCTTGTAAGAATTTTCAACAAAATAAGTAGATCTTCTTCCAGTGTTTCATTTAGTGTGCAGGCTAGGCAAACTAGCTGCAATTATACAGGCCCTGTCAGAGCCACTAGGAGAGCTAGCATGATGGAGATCGGAGCATCACACAAACAGTTCACAAAACAGTTGACAGGAAGCGTTTTCGAAGGGTTGTGCTGAACAAAATTCTTCCCCAAAGAAACGAATGATCTTTCCGGATCCATACAATCGCAAAATGACGAGTAAAACACGTTGCCTAATCCCCGAAATGCTCGTCGCCCGCCGAGACGTTCTTCGACCTCACTGTTCCCCTTCTTTGCAAGTGATGCGATAATTCTTGCTTGGGCAAGATATTTGTAAACGTTAACGATGCCGACACTAGAAGCTATGTTACATACTTTACTTGCCAGACTGCGCGGTGACGTCTATAATATTGTCATTACTGCCTCAAGCAACAAAACCGCTTCTTTTCGCTTTTCGAATGAAATGACTCGAGTACGTGAAAACATTAAATTGCTGAAGGAACAGTTTCTGCTTCCCTCATCTCCCAAATTAAATGGCCAAACTCTTTTTGAAGTAAAAAGGCGTAGGTAACACTTGCTACGGGCACTCCGCACTTAAGCGTTAAAGCTACGTGAACTATAAAATGGCGTCAGTGGGCGAATATTGTCGTTCTCCTCTCTTGAGTGCTAGTGAAGGTAACGATTTGCTACTTTGCACAACCTCCCCGAAGCAGCGTGGGATGTTTGTTGTCATGATCTATATCGCTTGCACCCTGACGACTGGCAACATTACCTCCGTAACGACGTGGTAATGAATGCTCTTTACAGCCCAATAACGGGCTTGCCGCAGACGAGGCGAATTATGAGGATCTAATGTGCGCGAGAAAGGAATGATATTCCATGGAATCAGCCGACGTGTCTCCGTAAGCGTTTTCTGCCCAATAAACACGGACCACAAATGAGACAGAGTAATGCGGTATGAAGTGAACGAGGCGTATCTCGCTCGGAGAAGCCGATGTTGAAGGTGAGAGGAGAGAACGTCTCCAAGCGAATGGGGAGTCGACTCACCACGGAGACGACCGTGTGGTCGACCCTTCGCGTTCCGAACTCGACATGCGACGGGAAGCGCGGTGGACAAAGCCGCGCAGTTCCTGGAGACGGTTCGCTATCGCTATCAAGTGAGGTGAGACCTCACGATCGCAGAGGGCGTCGCATAGAAATGCAGCTGGTAAGAGGAAGTCGTCTTCACTCTCGGGGACGCACCCTTGATATCGTTTTTCAGAGCGCAGCATGAAGGAAGAATAGGGTTCCCTCAGCAGGAGTGGACGTTGTGCTCCTGGCCTCCAGTCTATTTCACATAGGGGCTAACACTCAAAACCAAATTTGTAAAGCAAGCTGTATTTAGTGAGCACATGCGACTCAAAATTTAATGAAAATTGCTAAAATATCCAGTGTTTTCTAGCGTCCACACAGTTGAGGAGCCGCATGGAAACCATTTGACTATTATAGACACGATTTTTTCTGAGAATGGTAATGGATTTCTACCAGTATGCTTCTTTTTGCTCACTGATGTGCCTAACATGTTGATTTTCCATTGTATTTTTGGTGCAAATGCCGTGTTTTTGCTACCTAACATTTCGCCTTGTGCACTCATAACAAATATAAACATGAACCTTAGAAGCAAATTTGTAGAGGCACATCCTGTGCGCACCACGAACAGATTTCAAGTTCGGCTTGGGACTAGACCACACATCTCGTCATACTTTTTGTGCTGCCGGTCTTAAAGTACAAACCACGAGGGAAAAAGGATGGAGTTAATCACTTTCCGGTGGGATGCACCATGTATTCTACCTCTACGAAATGTCGTAGAGGCGAATGTAGCTGTAATGTTAATGCGTATTTGGCCATACAATGACCTCCGCCGGCCAGCCGATGGAGAAATTAGTGTTTTACACTTCCCAGACAAGTTCGGCACTAATTCACCGTCTCCGTGGGGATTGGTCGCTTGGTTGGCTTAGGTGAGACCTGAACCAAAAACCTTGAAGAGATTGTCAACGTCATCTGCCACTGTCCTGCTACAAGCGGTGTGCGTCATTACGATTTACGATTTACGGCTATTTTTCCAAGAACATTTTACGATTTACGATTTTGGGTCGTAAATCGTAAATTTTCGTAAACGTGATCTTTGTTCAACAACCGAATGGCGTCCAAGTTTATGTGGACTGGGTTATGAAGATGCGCCCACTCTACTTTTCTCCTCACTTAACTAACTTTTCCATTTCCCTCACATTATAAGGGCTGCCGTTTGGAACCGGACAGGTTCAAGAGAAGAAACAAGACCAATACAACACTAAAAAAGCTCCTGGGAAAGCTGGTCTCCTCCGTTTCCGGCTCAGAGCTGGCAAGGTACATCGCTTTCTTACTGCCGAAGGTTGTTCCACTCCAGCGCCGAGAAAGACATTGGAGGCAGTTTCATAGAGAGAGAGAAGTATTCTAGATCCACGTCCTGTTTGGTAATAACCTCTAGTCAATTTGTTATAATAGATACATGCTGACTCCACCGAATAGAAATAACGCAAATTCATGATCGAACAAAAATCGTTATTGGAAACGGGGTCTAGAAAGTTGCTACATTAATGTGGAAAGGAAAAATAATTAAAGTTTCGGTATACAAGCTTAGGTAAGGTTTTTGACTTCACAGTTTTCACGACTTTCTTGAAACGAGTAAAGCTTAGTTAGAAAGATGTCTAGCAAGAAGACGTGAAAAAAGAAACAGCTTGGTAAGAAAACTGTTCAGCTCAAGTTGAGAATAACACGAAAAATAAATAAATATTGAACCGCATCTGATTAACAACAGCAGAAAAGTCTCTGAAAATTTAGTTGCACTGTACTACAGGTCCGGTGTCTTTTACGATGGTTTGCGATTTAAGATTTACGACGGTTTTTTCGTAACAACGATTTACGATTTACGAAATCTCAAAATTCGTTTACGCATAGCCCTGCTTGCAACGCGCTCGTAGGTTTCCGGCCTAGGCCAGAAGGACATCGGCGTCTGCGTCATACAGGGTCCGCTGGGGCAGAGGTAGGGGTAAGCTCACGTCCTTTGTAAGTTGAGATGTAAGCCGTGAATGTGCAACGTTTTCGAAAAGGTTGCCTGAAAGGTGCCCTAGTGCTTCTCACCAAAAGCTTTAGGCTGAATTGTTAGGGGACGTCTAGGAATTCTTCACGCGAAGCTTAAAGTAGTGTCACCTAATTTACACTCCCACTAGTAGGTTGTTAGATGAACTTAAGGGATGGCGAGCGTTCCATTTGTGGACTCCTTGGCACCGTTCCCTTGGGATCCCAGGAAATTTATTGACTAAAGGTTAGGTTTCTGCAAGACCTAGTACGTACCTTTCTTCACGTGCGAACAAAGAATCGAGGGGACCATTTCCTTTCTTCCAAGAGAGAGTAGAACTTCATACCCGGGTATTGCAAAGGTTACTCTTTTGGTGTTCCTACATACATCTAGGAGGCACAGAACTATAGCAACTTGTAGTAATTTCAATCGTACCTTGTGTTTTCTTCACTTTCGCCTTTTTTAATTCCTTGGTGTGTCTGACATATTCGTGTCTTAAGTGGCATTGAATAAATAAATAAAAAAGACGAAGGCAAAACAAAGAATAGTGAATCCTTAAAGTGAATTCGCTTTCGCTGTCGATTATCGAATCTCTGTTCCAGAGGACTGCGCGAGAAGTCACAACGCTTGAAAAAGTAGGAGTTGGGGCGAGAGACCCGATAAGCAGCAATGAAACCTAAATAGAGTTCCAGTCTCTGATCCGCATGACGGGCAGCTAGACCCTATCGGAAACTTCTGTTGTTGGGGCAGTTTATGGACTACGAAAACGGCCATCAGAAAGCAAATCAAAATCAATTTGCCACTAAGGGATTCACCGGCACGCCTCCAACAATCTCGTGAGCTTCAATAAGAAGAAAAGAGCACAAGGTTCCCAAGCGACACCCGAACCGATTTTAGGCTCGGGCGCTCGCAAGTTCATCCAAGCCTCTGTCATCTTCCTCCGCGCTCAAAAAGTTGTCACTAGATTTCAGTGGAAGGATTCAGTACTGATTTTTAAATCGAAGTCATTGCATACGCCAAATACACATTCAAGTCGCATCCACGATATCTCGTAGAAGCAGTGTGCGCGGCTCATTCCACAAGTACATTGATTGAATAACGCCGACTTTTATCCTTTTATCATTGAATGAAGAAATACTTAGGTCTCACAATGCCTTTAACGCCTCACTTGCAAAACTGTTGACCAATTTTCTCAAATAGGAGCACCATTATGATTGCGTTTGCGTGTGGTTGAAAAAGAACGCGCCATACATCGCAGGATCATGGACATACATATTAGCCAAGAACTCAAAAAAGCGTTGAAATCGCAGTGCACGAAGCGACCGTAGTGGTGATGTGAACGGTGAATTCCAGCGGATTTATCGCTCAGTAAATGGTAGACTAGCACCAACAAAACGGTTAGAGTTTGAGTGCGAAGGTAGGATGCGCAAGTCGTAGAAATCGTTTCTCTATGCCACAGGAAAGCTTTGCCGTTCCCAGGAATTTAACTAATTGCAATAAACAGTCTAGCAAGAAGATCTTCTCGCGCTGAGCAACATCACTACCCCTTTAAATTAAGAAAAATTGGCTATTTATACTACTATTTACTTCAGTTCTTCTCTATTGAACCTGGTGAACTACTCAGGTGGTTAGATCCGACGTCGTTGGCAAGGTATCGAACTTATCAGTAATTTTTCCTGGGCAAAAACATAGAGATAGTTGTGCCAGTAGTTGGACACTGCTGAAGGATTTCATTCTTACGGGCACACCTCTATGGGCTTTCGACCCGACCACCGACTCTTTGAGGAAGGATAAGGATAAAGGTGCAGGACGGCGTTATTCAAGCCCTATTGAGATGAGTGATGCATTCTACTTCTACGAGATGTGGTGGAAGCAGTTTGAGTGCTTATTTGGTTATATTTATAGTGACCTGCGATAGCTATGTAGCCGGTGGCGATGTCCGTTCCTCCACGTGGTGCCACTGGAAACTACTCGCTCTGCGAGTTAAGCCGAACACGGACACTCGATTGCAGGCGACAGGCCCTTGTGACAGGCCGGCCTACGAAGACCCATGTCACATCACATGGTGTATGACAGCTCAAGTGTTTCGAGATAGTGCTACGGCGTCCGCGGGAGCCGACGCGCACTCGCAGAGCCCGGCGAGTGTGAGAAGTATGCGAGGGTCCCTGATGCGAGGACGGCATCGGGGGGCAACTGAGCTAGTCCGAAAGTCCCGTAACGTAAGCAGGACCCGCGTGGCTACGCTGAATGTGGGTACGTTGACGGGCCGCTCGTGCGAGTTGGTTGAAGCACTGGAGCGTAGAAGAGTTGATTTCTGTGCGGTGCAGGAGACGAGGTGGTCCTGCCGCAAGTCAAGGGATATAGGACGTGGCTTTAAGGCCGTTCTATGTGGAAGTCCCAGGACCACCAGTGGTGTCGGAATAATCGTCTCCGAACGATTTCGTGACTCGATTGTAAGCGTCGAGCGCTTTGACGATCGATTGATGAAGATCGTTGTCGCCGCTAAGGAGCGACTCTATCACTTCTTCTCTGCGTATGCTCCGCAGACTGGCTGCTCGGATCAAGCCAAGGAAGAGTTTTGGAGCCTGCTTGATGAGAAGACAGCAGTGGTACCGTCGAAAGATGTCATCATAGTCGCTGGTGACCTTAATGGGCACGTAGGTGCTACGAAAGACGGGTACAGCTGTCATGGTGGGTTCGGATACGGATCACGTAACGCCGATGGTGAGCGCATTCTTGAGTATGCGGAATCGCATAATCTCACCATTGTGAACACCGTTTTCCGAAAACGCGACTCCCACCTCATCTCATACTATAGTGGGAGCTCCAAGTCTCAGATAGACTTTGTCCTTGTGAGAGATCGCGACCGGAGTCTTGTCACAGACGCGAAGATCGTGCCGTATGAGACGGTCGCCCCACAGCATCGACCGCTGATCTGCACTTTGAAGATCGCCCCTCCGAGGCTGAAGCAGGTTGAGCGATGCGGTGCAGCTAGAATTAAGTGGTGGCGAATCAGAGAGAAGGAAGCAGCTGTGGTTTCTCGCGTGCGGTTACCGACAATCACGACTGTCGACGAAACTTGGAAGAAGGCGACCGACGCGATTCGTCAAGCTGCACAGTCAGAACTCGGCATTACGAAGCCTGGGCGACGGAAGGTCGACAAGCAGACATGGCTGTGGACAAACGACGTGAAAGCGAAGGTTCGAGAGAAGAAGTCGCTCTATCACGTGTTTCTCGGCGAAAAGACAGCCGATAACTGGCAGAAGTACCAAAAAGCGAAGAAAGCTGCAAAGAAGGCCGTGGCTGTTGCGAAAGCCACTCATTATGGAGATGTCAACGAGAAGCTCGAGTCTCGTGATGGTGAGCGGTATCTGTACCGACTTGCAAAGAATCGCCATCGCCAGACCGAAGACATCGAGAAGTTCTTCGGCATCAATGATGAGAACGGCCATCTTCTTACGGACCGCAAGAAGGCATTGAAGCGATGGCGCGATTACTTTGAGGAAATCTCTACGGTAGAATTTCCTCATCCAGCCATCCCTTCAACGGCTCCAACCCACGGCCCCGTTCAGAAGATCACCGTGGAGGAGACTGAAGCGGCTTTGAAGAAGATGAGGCCAGGCAAAGCGACTGGGCCCGATGACGTGGCAGCTGATTTGTGGAAGTCCAAGTACTGGTACTCTGCTGAGTGGTTGGCGAAGTTCTTTAATCAGGTTGTGGCGGAGAAGAAAGTGCCTGAGTGTTGGCGCCAAAGTACGACGATCCCGATTTGGAAGAAGAAGGGCAGTCCTGCAGACTGCTCCAATTACCGTCCGATTCGCTTGCTTCCGCACAGCATGAAGATCTTTGAGCGAATTGTCGATGGACGAATTCGGGACATCGTCCAGCTGTCCAGCAATCAGTGCGGCTTCGTGGCTGGTTGTGGCACCGTTGATGCCATACACGCCACTCGCCTCCTGATAGAGAAGCATCGCGAGAAACAGAAGGCAGTGCATATCGCCTTCCTCGACTTGGAGAAGGCCTTTGACCGCGTACCGCGTGAAGTGATATGGTACGCCTTGCGACATCATGGAGTTCCCGAAGAGCTCATAGAGTGGGTGCGAATTCTCTACTCTTGTCCAAAGAGTCGAGTTCAAGCTGCAGCTGGAACCTCGATGGAGTTCCCCATCTCTGTCGGGGTGCACCAGGGTTCTGCGCTTTCCCCACTCCTCTTTGTTGTCGTCATGGATGCCATCACACGAGATCTTCAGAAGCCCGTCCCTTGGACGTTGCTTTATGCCGATGACGTGATGCTCGCTAGCGAAGATAAAGGAGAACTCGAGCGAGAGTTGCAAGCTTGGTGTGATCGCTTGGAGCGGTTTGGACTCAGATTGAACGTGAAGAAGACCGAGTATTTAACGACGGACGTTACCGAGTCCACCTCCATCAAGGTTAACGGCATCGAGCTTCCACGCACTGCGGTCTTTAAGTACCTGGGATCAGCAGTCGCGTCTGACGGCAAACTGATGGTCGAAGTGAATTCACGCGTGAGTGCAGCTTGGTCCAAGTGGCGCTCGTTGACTGGGGTGCTCTGCGATAGGAAGATACCGGAGCGCTTTAAGTCAAAGATCTACAGGGCAGTCATCCGGCCAGTAGCGATGTACGGCGCTGAGTGTTGGCCTGCGACCAAGGAAGTTGAAACGCGCCTCAGCGTCATGGAGACGAAGATGCTGCGCTGGACGGCTGGAGTCACGCGCATGGACCGCATCCGAAACGAAGCTATTCGGCAGAAGTTCGGTGTCGCGCCGATAGCGGACAAGATGCGCGAAGCTCGCTTACGATGGTACGGCCACGTTCTGCGTGGAGAAGAAGACAGCGTCCGCAAGATAGGCCTTAACTTCGAGGTAACAGGAAAGCGGCCTAGAGGGCGCCCGAAGCAGCGCTGGGCTGATACGTTGCATACGGACTTGAAAGCGGCTGGTGTCCACCCTGATCTAGCGCTGGATCGGGAAAGGTGGCGTCATGACACCAGAATAGCGGACCCCGCTACGAAGCGGGACAGACGCTGAAGAAGAAGAAGAAGAAGAAGAAGAAGAAGATAGCTATGTAGCCGTTGAACAGGACAGTGTTTTTTACATCCCAGACAAGCCTGGTAGCAATTCACCGATTCTAGGGGGTAGAAGGCTTGGTTGGTGTGAGCGGCAAATCCGAACTAAAAACCTTGAATCGGAGAGCATGCGACTGCCGACTGCTCCTCCGACCGCACTCCACACCCCATTGGAGAGCGAGGAAGTGTAAAGTATCCGTAAAGGATAAAAGCCAGTTTTATTCTAACTCGTCTTGACCCGCACACCGCATTTCATGTCTTTCTTACATTATAAAGGCTACTCGAATCCCTATTTTGACCATACTGTGGTTTGCAGCGGCGAACCGGAGGACAACTCAGTGCTTTAAATTTGATTCGCTGTGCGAAGGAGAGCCGGTCCCTACTTCAGCTGTATCACACAGGCTAGAGGAACTGCATGTATTCAGCAAAAAGAAAGAAGGTGTGGTTAGTGTATGCAGGTTTTTTTAAGAGAAGTTGTGAGCGCATAGTTCTCATCTTATCTTACTTTCGAAATCACAGAAACTTCGTAAACTGTACTCGCTACACCATGCATCATATAGGGCAAGCTACGGGCATTAGCCTTAATTTAGGTGCAATGCGATTAACACTAACAGGTTTATCTTCTCTGGAATGTTGGCCATTGAAGAGCGCTTAACCACTGCACCTGAGCATTTTCTGGACGGATTCCTTGAATTTGTCTTCAAGAATCTCAGTGGAACGGAAAGATATCCATTTACACATCAATACTGCTAATCCATTTACAAGCAATGAAGTAACGAGAGAGAAAATTTCTTCCCGCTTTGCACGCGTGGGCGTGTCATTGAACTCGTTTGCTCTTCTTGTGTGTCACCAGACTCCCTGGTGTAGCAGTAGTGCGAAGTCAAAGGTAGCTTCTAAGCGGCTCGGCATTCCATAGCCGGTACGCGTCCTAATTGCCCTTTTTGCTTACGCAGCGAAAATATTAGGTGCTTCGAACCAGGCTTTGCAAAACACTTGCGTCAGCTATCGAAAAATGCTCAAGAGGGCAGCATCAACCAAGCGACGACAATGTTGTGTGAAATGCGCAATGATTGGCACGCGTGGAGTGACAGGTGACATAGCGAAAGTTCAGACAGTGATGGAGGTGATTTGGGACCGCGTTCGACAGTCGAAGATGGACTCGCGGTGGAAGACTTTCGTCGCTGCTGGCGTAGGTGGTCAAGTGCAAGTTTATCGCAGCCGAATCGACTGGATATGAGCGATTGGGAAGCGGTAAAACGACGCCCAATTAGGTCAATGAAAACGGCTACTGAAACGAACAAATATCCAGCCCTCGAGTGCGGTCGGCCGGCCGGCCGGTCGCTAGGTCGCTCGGTCACTCGGCGTCTATCATGATGACATCAAAAAAGCCGCGTCGCATCTGGGTTGTGACGATTGATAGCACGACGTGGGATTCAGGAGTATTGGCAGGATCGCTCCAGAAGCCTCCACAAGTGGATATGGACCACGCCCGTACACTAGACCCGGCTCCCCGCAGAGATCATGTGCGGGAGAATAGCCTCTTGAGGGACGTTTTCGAACCGCCGAGGTGAGAAGAGCGTAGAGCCGTAACAGTTCCCGAAACTTTCTGGCAAATAGAGAAAAGGGAGAACTGAGCTGGAGGCTGCTCGTAGCGAGCCGAACTGGAAGAATGTCGTTTTCATTGGAAGCAAGCGACGTCAAGGTTGCGCTTCGTTTTCAGTGGCCGCGGCATCCCCAAATTGATGGCACTGTCATCGCATGAATTAGCCTAACCAGGTCACATCCTTAGGAGGCCCGCCCTTCATATCAGTGGCATCGCGTAGAATCTATGGGATTAAATAGTAGTCTTACTCGAGCCCGAACGGATTAGTTCGGCGGCCTGGGTGTGGTGAGCACGCGGTTCAAACTTTACGGTCCAATTTCCGCCCAGGCCAGCCAAGCCTTCCACACGGTTGTCAATGAATCGGCACCAGTCTTTTCCAGAAAAGAGGAATCGCTGAAGTGTTCCACGACCAGACACCGCAAATCCCTGCATAGGGCAAGTACGCGTTCGAACTGTCCCAACAATATGCTGTAGAACTAGGGTGCATGGCTCGTCCCATACGGGGATTGTCTAACGTCTGCAATTGTCCTTTCGTCTGACTAACGGTGTAATCTTACGAATCAGCTCGTTTCAGCAACTCTAGACGATGTAGCCAACAGTGGGTTAGCTGCGCGGTAGGGATGGTTTCGGGGATGTCTTAGTTGTGAACAGCACTCGTTAGGTAGAAGCTATGTCAAAGGACTTGGAAAACCCTCATTGGCTAAAAATAAGGTTGAATTTCTGAAGTTCATTGGGCTTTCTCAAAAGGAATGATAGGATTAGGTCGAGCTTTACTCAAGCGTTGCCCGTCTGGCGACCAACATCTACTAGAACTGTTGAAGTACTCCGAGCGCATCTCGTTTGTTCATACTAACGTCTTCCCGAGAACTATGACAAAACAAATGTTCGGCTACTTTCAGCAGTAGTTTCCGAATCGCTGGCTATCCGAGCTGCACAAATGTTCGAACAACGGCTACGCTCGCATTTCCTAAGCGGATCGTCCCATACAAGCTGTTTCATGCTTTTCTGCATTTTTGTGCGAGCGGAGACGTTCGAATACGAATGTGCACCCTGGTGGAATCTGTGCCAAACCGATTGAACTTGAATCGCTCTGCTCAGGATGCGAGACGTCAGCATCATTCCGACAAGACTTATCCTTCCGCAGATAATTGGGATAGTTTCATTGACGGTGCTATACCTCCACCGACTCCTTAAAAAAGAGCAGTACCCTAGAGTCACGGAGCTGTTGAGGTGCATTCGCTCACTCCCTATTCTTGCTCTACAGTGTCCTGTCTGATATAGAGCTCGAACTTGTGCTTGTTCCTCGCCGGTCAGCCGGGTACCCGGCGACATCTTGATATCAGGATAGTAGATAATAACACGTCAATGTATGTACATAGAGCAGTTTCGGTTTGACGGCGCGAAAGATTGCAGGTTTAACAGGCCAGAATCGTTAGTGGCCTTATAATTTTGAAACAGTGGAAAACCATTGATTTCTTCTTAAAAGGTTTTGTGTCCAAGAGAGGTCTCTGATTCATTCTCAGACACGGCTTTCGATGACGGCTATGTCGGTGAAAGCAGCCACTTACCGCGAAATATATTTAGCAAATTAGGGGTGGCCTTATAATTCTTGGAACGCACTGTATTAGCATAACACAAATCGAATCCAGGGCGGTTTCTTCAGCTACAACCTATCGACATAGAATATCACAGCCGAGGCACCGAATGTGAGCCAGGCAACCAGGGGCCGGATTCATCAAAGGCTTACAGCAACTTAACGGAGAAAATACAACCGAAATCCCTGACAGCGCAGCTTATCAAGCGATATGGTGAAGCATTTCACCATGTCGCTAATTCACGTTAATTCGCTCAATAATTCGCTTTATCAGGAATTTCGGCTGTGTTTTCTAAATTGTTACCAAACTAAATTGCTGTAAGTCGTTGATGAAACCGGCTCCAGATAGATACATATATAGATGGATAAACGAGACGTGGCTGAAGTGGGGAGAAAGTCTTAGAATCATATGTGAATACAGATGGTCCGAAACGCTCGAAGGCAGGTCCTGCTGAACTGTACTCATGCGTATCCTCTTCAACGGATGCGGCCACTGGGATCCGTAAAAGCTGCTGGAGCCGAAGCTTTTACGCTAGAAGCATGAATATTAGAACCGTACGTATGTGGAAGAAACCAGGGATTTCTTGTCGTAATAACAACAAAGGCGTCGTATGCCGCAAATTGTGACAAGCTGCTAAGAATGTAGTCTCAAACGAAGCACTACGCGTCCCATCTGACGTTCTATACTGAAGCTTATTTCTACTGATTTTTCTACTCAACTCTCGTTGAATTCCGTATTGTGACAAGCTTAGCACTCCATTCTTTTTCATCGATATTTCTAATGACAAGCTTCGAATATTTTGAAAAAACAAAAAATAAACAACGTTTTACAGATTTGCTTGAGCCTTGAGCGGCTGGTAGAGAGGCTATATGTTGTTACAGGATGTTTTGTTGCGATCCATCCATCCATCCGATCCCGGAAAGCAGAAGATGCGGGTTCGAGTCCGCCTGGCGCAAGGGTTTTGACCGCAACAAAACATCCCGTAACAACAAAAAATAAAACAGTTTCTTTTTTGGCCCCACAACACCACAAGGGAATAACAGCGTATCGCCAATAATGCTAGCGAGATGAGTATCTGTTCCCCTTTATACTGAGATCCACATGTCTTTTCTTTTGATACTCTCTCTTCGGAACATGCCGCTAAGTTGCACAGCATTAGAGGTGAGGTGAGCACGCGCCGACCAATCAGGCCGTACGGAATGGGCGTCCCATTCAGAGAAGGCGGTCGGCACCTTGGTCACCTGGTGTGGATACGGTCTGTGCCGTAGTTGGTTAGGATTGGCTCGTCCCAGTGTTCTGCGCCACGTGCCACACTGACCCTCTTTTCCTCTGTTCAGAATAATTTTACCACTACCCACTCTGCGCCGTAGAAAGGAACTATTTGCTGTTTCCGCCTAATCATAGAAACCGGAATAAAGAAGGTAAATAGCCCTGCTCACTAAGCTGTCTCAAAATGCGCCGGACAAGGAGGGCGTCTTTATTTGAACAGTATCGCTCCGGGATTGAAAACTGCTGAAAGAAGGTGCGAGCGACATAATTTCAGTGGAAATGCGCATCTAAAGGTTTATGTACCACTAAGACCTCCACTTTTCGTAAAGAATGCAGTCGGAATTAGTTGGTCCCTTTTTGGGGTGCCGGACAGCATGCACTGTTCTGGAACGAATTGCCGTTGAGGAGCCTTCAGCATTTAGGCTACCGGAGGAGTATGTGGCAAAGGCGTGTCTGAGAATAGTGGCGAAATAAAGTTCTCTCCACTTCCTTCTATAGCTTTCCCTTTTCCTTCTTTTGTATAATTTTCGTGACATTTTCCTGTCTTCTCTACGTTGCTCTAGTCCTCTCTTTTTTGACTGCACACGCTTTTTCCTTTCTCCCTTTTTTAATCTGGAAGAGTTCCCATTAAAGAACATGTCTTTATGAGCTGTGTTCCAAAACAATGCTATGAACACTGGTGAAGGAAGTCCGAGAGTGTTCAGCTCCAGACGCCCGCGCTGCATCTTGCGCACCAACCTGAACACTTCGCTCTCACGCACTAGATAACTCGCCGTTAATGACGCGTGAAAAATTAGATTCGAAACGAGACTCCAGTTTTTGTACACGATCTTTCTGGGCATCCCGCTGACGCTACATGAAACTAATTCCTTAAAAAGCATCCTAGTACATGCGCAACGATGTTCGTCCTACTAATATGCCATTTTCACGTTGAATTGGTCGCTTTTCAAATCAAATTGAACACTTTTGTAAGCTAGCTTTAAGACTTTCGAAAGCAAAGCGAACCGTTAATCTAAGAATACCTTGCTAAATATTGCTGTCAAAAGGAGAGGTTCGAAAAGAAGTCAGCCACTATAACAGTGTCTACAACAGCAATAATACTAACAACTATTATTGTTATTATTATTGCTATTATTATTATTATTGCCATTGTTACGCATGGCAACGTGAAGCACCCGTGAAGAGTTCCGTGATCAAGTCCACTTAGATAAAATCATGCGGATACCACTTAAATTGCGTCAGATAAACGGTAAATGAGAACAGTATAAAATAGTTTTGCCGTTGCAAATAAAGGTGCTTGTTTCCTTCCGCAGCAGCTTTTGTTTCCAAACACATCAGTACTTCAACCGTAAAAAAATTGTGCCAATCTGGTGATGCTGATCAGGTCCTATTCCAATTCAGCATTCAGGGATCACCTTATGTGTATGTTCTTCAGGTATGTCGCTAATAGTTCTTAAATTCGCCGATCTTTGAGAAACTCTTTGGCACAGAATCTCTCCATTACCAGGAAGACCAGAGTCATCCGGCAGTTTATTTCTACAAGCCTACAAGATGCTTAGTTGTCATCGAAACTCGAGCGCCAGACGAGACCCGAAACCGCACCACTCCGGGTAGGATGCTACGCCGTTATGTTGGAACAAAAATACCGGTGGTGCATCGAAGTAGATCCTGCCCGAATAATAGTATGTCTGTAGTAGGTTTGCCTTCCTCCTGCGCTAATTTTGATCGCAACCAAGTAATATTGTAAAAGCTTATAATCTCTGGTATGACAGTTAAAGTTTAGACAAAATGAAGAGGATCATTTGCACTAAATGACTTTGTCAAAGATCTCATTAAAATATTTGATCTTGAATGGATATATGATCAGGAGAACAAAAACTGAACAGGTAACATTGATTGTCTATTTCTCTGCTATCGAGTATTTGTTTAGAAAAATCGTTTTTAAAACAGGTAAAGGAAGAGTCACAGTGACTGAGCAGCATTAGTCCTCCCACGGCATGTCAAACTAGCGAAAACGACTGCAACTCATTTGCCGGCTCTCCAAAGCAAAGAACTTCCGAAGGCCGCGAAGACTGAGAACTGTGCCCGTCCACTTTTAGAGGTGTTAACGAGCGGTTGTTTTTATGGTCCGGATTGCGGTAGAGAAAGCGAGGCGAGGGTAGCACGGCGAGAGAGCGGAAACTGGGATCGGATACCAGCCACTTGAGCGTCGAAGACTGACAATTAGCGATCGGAACGGGCAGCGGTCATCGCGATCACGCAACCACGTAAAACAGCGAGCAGCACAGAGCCCATGACTTCCCGGTGGTCGGGTGGACCACACGGGAAGGTTAGCAGCGCTGTTAAGCTGCTGCAGCTGACCTCAGTGCACGTAATTGAACGCTTTGAGGTCTGGTAGTCGTGCTAATCGTCTCCGTTACATCGCAGTCGCCTCTTCCACATCTAGGCGAACAGAGGAGGCGAAAGGTTGCTTGCTCCATGTCGCCGGCATTTCCATATTGTCTGCTCGCAATCAAAACTTATGTGTTTCTAAGCGTTACTTTAAAGAACTAATGACGGTGAAGAAACGCTTCATTCCAACAGTCAATTGAAATGTTTGTGCTGAAAACTCTTGATGAACAAAAAACGGAGAAATAGTCCGAAAAGAAAGCGATGTTGCTATGTAACCCAGAGAGAAGGCGGATGACCTAAAAGAGACCGTGACGATGTGAAGCGGAAGACATCTCACCTTCGCCGAAGGTTGCCTCGTTCGCCATTCACCTTGCGCATATGCGAGGCTCACGTGTGGATTCAACACCTCTCTCGTACGTGCGTAGAAACGAGGCAACACGTGCATAACTCCAACACTTACCGTTAGAATGGCGCACGGATTTTGTGCTGCGAGCCGTGTGTGTGTGCTGTCCACAAGACAAGCCAAATGACCTGCACCCAGCACGAAGTATTCGGATGCAAACAGAGTTCTGTCAGTTTTCGCGCTTTATTTCAAAACACTCGCCATCAGTTGAAAATGAACCGTTTTATTCGAAAATGAGCTCCATTTGAATCAACACAGCTCTGTCAACGTGGCACAAGTTTGCGCATGCCATTGTCGTAGAAATCTGAAGACCTAGATTGAGCAAACTCCTTAAGGAGAAAGGTTATTTCAATTATGTAGTAGTAGAGTTAACGGTTTCTCTTGCCGCAAAAAAAAAGCCTACAGAAGCGAAGTACTTTCTTTTTTCTCCAACACACAGTACCACTTTCTGAAAATTACCGATTTGCTTAATACACTAAAGTATTAATATTTAACTATATGTTTACTATTCTTAATATTATTAAATTAATTAATATTATTCAATATATTTAATATTTAACTTGCAACTATCGGGTATTTTGAAATAGATACCATGTAATAAATGATGATACTGAACAATTGCTTGAACTTTATAACTGCCCTAATGTTGGCTGGATCGGCGAGCGCGGTCAGAGAAGACGCCGACTTTCGTCTGTACCCCATGTGGGGTGTCTTGGTCCGGATTTCCCATCCAGGCTGACCAAACCTTCAATCGCTTCAAGGGTTGGCAAATTGATGTCAGACTTGTCTGGAAAAGGTAGAACACTGCAGTGCCGCTCGACTGTCCACAGCTAGTCCGCTAAAGGGATTCAAGTCAAATAAGCTTTCAAACTGCCTCCACGACATCCCGTAGAAGTAGAATGCGTGACGAACACACTGAACCAATTATTTAATACATGCACGACAATACGCAGCATTTACGCTGCGTAATAATGCGTTCGCGTGGAACGACGCGCATCATTTCTGATGGGGACTTCCAACTCGAGCTTCCTTCAAAGTGAGGCAGCAAAAAGAGCGATTATGTAGGATACTGTCGGATACAGTACACAGCATAAATGATGCGTACGCGGCAGCTGCCCCAAAAATCAACTGATTCTCGCGCGTACCCCTGCGAAACACCCGATGTTTTCAATGTGTTAACACAATACTGAAGAGATGGAAGAGGAAGAAGCATATTATAACATGCGTACACCGAACCAGTTAAAAAAGATCGGTTGATTTATCTTGAGAGTGTGAGCACAGCTTCCTAGCCTCAAAATTTTAAGAGTGCTTTATCAGCTGGTGACATGTGAGAGTTGATGTGAGTTCTGTCGGCCTTCTCCACTTCCCTATTACTTTTTTTACGTTTTTACGTATCTGTTGAGCCCAATAGTTTCCAATTCAGGACAGCAGAGATTTTTATCACCCACTGTTTCATTCACTTATTTTTATTCTAATTTATGTCATTCGAACAGTCGTTGAAACAACAAGGTCCTACACCTTTATTTGAGCTTGGAGCGGATGGTGCAGAAGACATAAGTTGTTTGAATGGTGCTTAGCTGCGATGTGTTGTTCTCTTGTTCCAAGCGGAATTCGAAGCCATACCGTCTGTTTTCCGGGCAGGATGCTAGCCCATTGCTTCACCAACGCGGTTTGGTCGAAAGCAACATCCACTGTAAAAAGGATCGCACTCTAAACCAACTTCATTAGCCTTTTCAGCCTTTGAAGCTGAAGAAAAGGCCAGTTCTAAGCATGTTTCTCATAAGACTACTGATTACTTTACTGACCACATGTCTCTCACTGCTGGTCTTAGTTTAACAGTGTCCTGCGAGTGCGTTGCCCCTAAGAATCCAGATAGTTTTCACCACAGCAACTCTAAAATTTTACAGCGTTTCGAAAATTGCAATGTGTCAGCACTGCTGGTATACATTGGGGCACTTTTTCACAGTGTCTCGGCTAGCTGACCCTATCAGTGCAATCATACAGCTTCCTCGTGTTCTCTTGAATTAGTTCAGAACGTGAAAACCGCAAAGTTGAGCGAACGATGCCAACGATTACTACTCTATTTTTTACATATACAGGATCCGGTCAACGCCTCGCGTGCACTTTGCCCAATTCAAAGCCAGTGTAATTGTTATATTGTTTAATATATTGCACCAGAAAGTGATGAAACCCTGAAGCAATATTTACTAACACCAATCCTAGCGTGTTGTCTAGATGTTTTATACGTTGCTCTGACCTCAATTGCCTTTCAAACAAAGCCATCCATCATTTCACGTGCAGGAGTTGTAAGAGGACCTGTTCTCCTCGAATGGCAGAATCCCCTCGTTAGCATCTCCGGCGAGGTCTAGCGAAGTCTGCCAGCATTCTTACAGTTAGCATATTTCACCGGAATCGAATGACCAAATGAACTTATCAAGCGAAATTATCAGTAGTCGATCTGTTGACCCAATTGTGTGCTGGAAGCCTACACAACAAATAAGGGCGCCATCCATTCAGAATGCAAATATTCACTTCAAAGGACGCATTACCACGCCGTCGAACTCTTACACATGAACAACGCCAGGCACCCATTCTTGATTCACCTCAAGCAGAAGAGCACTGCAGAAAGCAATTGCATTAGTGGTACGGGCAGCTCTCTTCACGTCTTCCTCTTCTGTGTGCAGGAAACGCTCATTTGTCTTGTTTTTGATCAAGCATTGACTGAGCCCCTCAGTCGTCTGACCTGACCCGCCACATGGCGGCGATTTCGCTCAAAAAGACGGATTTATCCACTATTCCAGCACAAAAGTAACTCTTATCCGCTCGATCCGGTTCCGAAGGAAAGAGAAACGCGCCCAGCCGAGCATTGTTGACTTTAAAAACACTCAAAGATAAGCTGTCCTTATCCACTAAGCAGCACAGTACACTGACCACGCACAGTAATTACGAGGGAAACAAAACTCCCTACAACCCTAAGAAATCTATGGGTATTTCCCTCCCTTTCCCTTAGGATGGAACATGAACCTGCGATTCTACTGGTAAAACGCGGTAAACGACTGCAACGGCATCCATAACACCGTTTTCGTATTCGCCGTCCAGACTCGTTTGAATTAGTGCAACATGTTCATCGAAATCTTAACAATTTCATTAGAACTGGGGGACCTAGCATGCTCACGACCTTTACAAGTAGTTCTGGTTCCATGAATGGCCACGCTAATTCTGGCCTTTAGGAAAATATTTGTGTACCACAAGTCATGCACCGAGAGAAAGGGTGACTTCTGGCGCACTTGGTCTTGTATCCGACATCCGGCGAACGGCTTCGCTACATGAGTGACTCTGCACTGGGAATGGTTTCAGCTTCCCGTAAAACTTTGAGCACAGACCTAGATGAAGCAGGACAGTCACTGGGACGCTAATTACAAATACAGCGCCTGCCATGGTTATAGGCCCACCATAAAACTCGCCGGCACCAAACTTCCCTTCATCTTTCCAAACCTTTCATTAGAACCATCACACCTGTCCTGCAGAAAAACTCGGTGCATGTATTTATTTAAAGAAATTTATGTCCCTAGGGCTTCTATACCCTTCCGAAAACGTCTTTTGTAGCATCCTAACTATACTTCCTCCTTTTCTTACAAAAAATTAAGTGCATGTAGCTCACATAAATAAAGTAAAAGATAAAATGAATAATATGAATAATTGTCAACCAACTATTAAATCAGAGTTAAATATATAATAAACCGGTAGTTAGTACATCCAACATTCTCTTCGTGAACCTCCCGAATGAGTAAGGTCAATGAAGCGACCGTTGAGATCTGAGGGTGATCGATTGAGGATTGTAGAGTATTGTCTGAGAAGCACCGTAGCAGTTTCCAAACTTCTTGAGAACCTCTGAGTAGGTCAAAAATGACGAAGAAATGTTTCGGCTAATTTTGCAAAATGGGTAATTTGAAGCGACACGGTTTTCTGCCATTTTGGCCTCCCCGGAGGTCCGCAGGAAAACTGCATACAACGACGCGCCTCCGAGACAACGCTCTCTACAACGCTTTGAGAAACACTACGGCCGCTTCACTGACATACCTGGATACTGCACTACTAACAAAATCGTTCGCAACAACAGGCTAGAGCCTAGCACATGCACTCGAGGCACATCATACACTACTTTGGCTTTGTTTGGTTTGTCCTCTTAGGTTTGATATTTGCCTTCAAAACATTCATCACCCCTCCGCTTTCTCTTTCTACGATAGCTTGCGATGGATATGCGTAAGAGCAAAGGGGCGAATCCTCCCGCCCAATTTTTGTAACTGCCATTAGGTTGAGTCATAAATTTTGCAAGATTTCTGTTTTTTCTGGAATTCAAAGTAAACCGGCTGAATTATTATATTTTGTTTGAAAGTTTGTTTCCTAGCGGTCACTTTGAGTTATGAATCATTAATTTCGAGATGGTATTAGGAGTTCCTTACTGCCCAGAAGCGGAATAAAGACAAACCACTCCCGGGAAGACCAAGTGCTGTAAAAAATGGGCATCCGGGCTAATCCATCAAGTCGAATTCTTCTCAAACCACACTAGGACTGACCCCTGATCTCCACATCTTCCAGTGTACCACCGCTCGTCGGCCGCAGAAGATTGGAAGGTCGCCAAAATCGCCTTCGTCAGTGCCTCATGCGTTGACGAAAACCCAAGTAAATCGCTGTGCTTCCGACTGCCGAGGGCTCCAGCACCGGTTAACGCGAGGGAGCTGGATCGATTTCTTAGCAGCGATGAAGAGGAAATGTTTCACTACAACTGCAAAGCCGGAAAGCAATAGCTGGAACGCAACGAGCTGGGGGTTCTGACGCCGAACCGGGGATCCACCGAAAGAAGGTTCAGCTGTGCGTTTCGTGGACGTATAGCGATCCAGTGCGACGGGAGCTACTCCATTCAGTGGACAACCTTCGACGCTCATATTTGTCAACAACTCGACTAGATCCAGCGAAAATTAGTGGAGAAAGAAGTCGATACGAGCCAATGTTTCATCCACAAGCGCAGCAGCCGACCGCTTACTGCACTTCAGACGCTGGAAAAAAATCTAGGAATGTGCTGGACCAAAATCAAGCAACCACCATACACCCCGGGCATTGCGCCGTCTGACTGCCATCTGTTTCGGTCGATGAATCACTTCCTCTATGGTAGGCGCTTCGCCGAAATTGGTGAGGTCACGGCGGTGGTACACGGCTTCTACAGGTCGAAACCGATCAAATTCTACGGAGATGTAATCCACTAAGTTCATTTAAAGCGTAAGAAAGTAATTGAAAATACCGGCAATTACTTCGCTTAACCCCATCATTTTTCTTCTGTGGTATAATCCTATTTTTGTTGGAGGACAAATTTTGTTGCAAAATTTATGACTCAACCTAATATAGTATACACGCCTACTGAAGATGTTGAGAGGACACCACGTCTGGATATGAAACTGGCAATACGGTAACCTGCATGATCGTGAGTGTGAAAAGTCCAGAAAGCACAACAGAATATGTTTCTTAGATCCTTTACAAACTCTTCAAGTGGTAGTGCATGAGATGTATACATGTGGTCCCAGGCAGTGGGCAAGGCGTGCATGATACAGCATACATGCCGACGGTTTTCATTAATGGATTACTATCAGACCTTTGAAACAAATTGCACGTCGTCTGCTGAGTTGATAAAAACTCCTGCGTGAGAGAATTAAAGGTTTCTCAATTGTGTGCAATTTACGTAAAGGACACCAAAGGAGGAGGAACATTTATACCATTTATTGAGCCGGAAACATATTCAAACGTGACAATGTTGAGAGAAGTCTCTACCCAATAGTTTTCCATCGTGAAAGCAGAGCTGGAACCGTGGTCATCTGGGCAAGTTACAGAGATCCGAAAATACGACGGCTACAAGGGCATAATAAGGACAGGAGCCATCGCGCCTCACGTCTCCATCGCGTTGGAGTTGAGGCTGTTCAGGTAAATGTCCATAAATGCAACGACAAATGCCTCCAGATGAATGATCGCCTTTTGTCCTCTCCTCAGTCGGTGTTCATATAGCGCGGCCATCTCGATTGTCTCGCGTTGCCCAGACGGTGGACAGCGCTTGAGCAGCTCGCGCAGAAGATACTGAATTCGGACAGTTGAAGGCCACGGTGGAATGAATCGATGGGTCATGCCTCCAAACTCACAGAAAATATCATGTTCGGCTGTATACAACGGGAGATCAGCTCGTACAAGCGTTCTCGCACCTGAACGAATAATTCATACAAGGATACAATCAGCACACGCTGAAACAAATTCGACGAACTGCATCCCTTCCTAGAACCGGCATAAACCACACACAGATGTCATCCCGATCCTTGAACACATTTGTTTAAGCCTGGAGCGGCTGATATAGAGGCTATATGTTGTTACAGGATGTTTTGTTACGATCAAAACTCTTGCGCCAGACGGGACTCGAACCCGCATCTTCTGCTTTCCGGGCAGCGATGTTCGCCTTACACCACCAGCGCTGTTTGACCGCACGTAACATCCGCGATATCCTCGAGGTCCGTCAGCACCCACCCGTGATATGGGGATGGGCCGGCCGCTGATATCAGCATGGAACCGGTTAAGCAGAGTTTTGATCGTAACAAAACATCCTGTAACAACATATAGTGCTCCCGATCCTTGCCGAACCAAGACTCCAGACTCGAGTTCAGTCTTTATACTACCCACCAAAACTCGGGAACGGACATAACTTCTAATTAGGTCGCTGATGTAACCGACGCCTACGACGCGAAACAACTTTTAACGCTCTTCTTGGTTGGTGGATTATCTCGGAAGGATAAGTCCCTGGCTTGTGGGGTACAAAAATCCAAGACCCAACGGTGGAACGCGTAACAGATCTGACAATAGAAGGGACTAATTATATCAGGGTGGTAGGAAAGTCCTTTTATGTTCGACATTTTTCTTCTTATTCTTTTTAATCTGCATACAATGGAATTCATTCCACAATATAATCACCACCGCTAGCCACTATAGTGTGCCACATAATGGGCAGGTCAGCGATTTCCTCCTCCTAGAACTGAAGAGGGAGGCTGGAAGTCAAAGAATTCGCTGACCATTCCTAACATTCTGCTTTGGTGACTTTTTGCTAGGACTGATTAAGAGGGCGAAATAAGTGATGGTCAGAGGAGAGAATGTCAAGGGAATAGAGTAGGAGGGGAGCCGTGCCCCAGTCCAGTTCCTCCGATTTTTCACGTGTCTCTTTAGCTACATGCGGTCCAGCGTTGAGATAACACGCATCGGCCGTTTTTAACAACTGAGGATTGTTGGACGGGTGCACCCGGGTCTCGTTGCAAGACTGCGGGCACTGTTATTCGGATCCTCCTTGACAGCGTCGAGAACGGCCGAGTCATCGCTGCTTGGGTGCGCATTGCCGAGGTTTGTCTTCGAAGTCCGTGTCTCCTTTTGCGAATCGAGCGAACCAGCGGTTGACGGTGCTCACGGAAGTAATGCCTTCTCCCAGTGCGCTGTTGATCTTCTCAAAGGTTGCCGTCGCCATTCGTAGAAGATGACGCCTCGAAAGCAGTCTTGTGGAATCGCCATCGTGATTAAAGTTATGGAAGCTAACGTGGCTACCTATCACGGAGAAGTTTCGAGAATGATCTACAAGCACCATGTGCTAGTTCATGGGCGCCGATCAATATAGAATTTATTTGTTTATTGAATTGAGGATTTTCATTCAGAATATCAATTCAAGACTTTCTTACCACTAATAATATTTATCCCGGGCAGTTTTTATTTTATAAAATTCCGCATTTTCCTTATAGGTGATTCTAATCTTATGACGCTCATCGTGCCCCTCTAACGAGGAGCACCCCGTGGAAAAAACTGAGAAACGCGGCAGGTTGAACGAGGACATTATTGGTGCCAGCCATCCGATTTGACGATAGGAATACAGGTGATGATTCTTTTCTACCTTCTTGCGGGTCTTCAATCAGTTTTTCGAACTCTCATGAACACTAATGGCTCCACGTAGGGTTTTCATTAATACAGAAGGCTTTAGGAGCTTCTAAAAGCATCGAAGAAATCGCGAAGATTATGAAAGCTATCCAACTTCATGTGAAACCATTTAACTTCACGGTTCCTCCTGCGCTAACGCACACCTTGAAAAACTAGACCCTACACGCGATCAACGTCGCACAACAAAGAATCGAGAGTACAGTGCTCGGATGACACTTTTCGCTCAAGTGAGAGGCCTCCGGAGTTTCGAACATGGTTGGCGTTCGAGGATCTGTGGCTTGGGCCACGTCTCGAAAATTCAGTGGACCGGCCACGTATTGCGTTTCGCAGACACCCGTTGGACGATAGCCGTCACAAATCGGAATCCGCGGGATGGCACAAGGCCTTTAGGACGACTACCAAAGCGTTGGTCGCACCTCTTGAAACCCCTGAACAAATGCTTTGGCCCTACTGGGTACCTCGAGCGAAGAGGATCCCTTGCAGCAGATTGGCACGCGAAAGGGCAAACGACGGCGTTGCTGGTGCCCGCTCGGGCAATTCGAAGATTAACAAAAATCGGAACAACCGACTGAACGTACCGCCAGCACAGTTTCGTTGTTTTGTTTCTTCAGTATGAGGCTGGCTGTTTCGCGAAGATATATCTCCCATTCTGGTTCGGGCACCTGAAGAGTAGAGTGCTTGTTATTAACATTTCGGATCTACAGTGACTAAGCAGTGGAGTACCGGCTCATTGTCCTTGATGGGAAGCCCTTTCCGTTTCACGGCTTCCATTGATAGCAGGGCACGTCGAAGATTTCCACGCGACTTTGCCACAATCTGAACACTACCACGGGTTCTTTGTTTTCTTTTTGTGCGGTTGCCAGATTCAGTGTGCCACGCGTACCTGATCCAGAACAGGATCCGGCACAGTGAGTCTAACCCGGTCAGCTACTGATACGCAGATCTCTCGAATCTGAAAGAAAATCATCGCTTTCGACCGGAACACACTGGGTCACTCGAAACTTCACAACTAAAGAAGAATGAGCTTTTAGATCATTAACTAACCTCCTCATCTGTTGGCGATGGTACCCTTACAACCATACACCTCGATTTCAAAGGGCAGATGATTCGACTGAGAGATTCGCAGCAAAGAATCAAGCGCGTGGTCATCGAATATTTCTCCATTGTGCGACGAAGAGCGTGTTGGGCATCGCGAGTAAGTTGGTCGGCCTCCATCAAAACTACCACTGAAAGCACGCAATAACAACAAATAGTTGCACTCAAAAAATTCAACTCCATCACTAGTTAGCTTCGAACTCTGAGATAATTTGAGGAGACAGCAATATAGGTACTGGAACACAGAAATACAGGGTGGCCGATAAGTTTTGTCGTCGGGAAAAACGTCATATTTTCAACAATACGCAAGATTTAAAAAAAACTATTATTCCTTAATCTCCAACTTCTCTCTTCTTCAAACCTCGGCATGGTAAGTTGTTAGTCAGTTAAGTTTTTTGTGCCAACACGAGGTTTATAGGTATTATTCCTTAATATAACCAACAACATGTAGTAGATTGGATTTCACAAGAGTGCTTCGCAGTGACCTTCCTTGGGTTTTCCCCAGGCTTCAAGTCTTGGTTTCACTGACTCCACGGTGCGCCGCAGGTAGTTGGCGTCGATTTCTGCCCAGGCTTGATTAAGTTCGAGCGAAGCTGGTCCAAATTGGTGATGGTCCTCTTCCTCAGCTTCTGCTCTAGGTATCCCCGTATGGTAAAATCGAGGGGAATTAAATACGGGCTATTAGACGGCCACTGATCCTTCGTTAGGTATAAAGGGAAGTTGGCGTCCAGATACGCAATCGTCGTCCTCGCTCCATCGGCAATAGCCCAGTCCTGTTGAAAGATCATCTCGGGATTTTTTTTTCATAGAAGGGAAGAACTAACTTTTTTAGAACCTCCTCTTGGTATGTTCCAGCGTTGATTTTCACGTTTCTTTTCACAAAAAGCAGCGGCGTCTCCTTGTTTGCTGTGATACCTGCCCACACCATCAGTCCTTTGGAAAACAGCGATTTTGTAACGATCTTCCTTTTCCAAGTGTGTCCATGATCGGGTCTGAAGAGCAGGTGATCATGCTGAGCATTGTGTGCGAATTCGATAGTGAAAATTTCCTCATCGGTCCATAGCACATCTTCGACGCGGCGCACTGAGAAAAGCCGTAGCAGCTCCTTGCACTTTTTCCTTGACTCTCTCTGTCAACTGCTGTCCGTTGAGCAGACGATAGCTGCGAAGTCCTAGTTCATTCTTATCAATTGACTGGACAGTAGAACGAGAGATTCCGAGGCTCTTTTCGATCTTGTTAAGAGATATGCTGTCGTTTCTGTCGATTCTCTTCTTAATGATCGCACGGTTCTTCCTTGTATTCACAGAACGAGGACGACCTGACTTTACCTCTTTTGGCGACGTTCCCTTTCTCACTCCACTGCTTGATGATCCGCTGAACTATCCTCAATGGAATACTGGGCTTCCTTGCAATGGCGGTGGTGGACTCTCCGCTTTCAGCGAGGCGAGTTACTGCCTCTCGATTAGGGTACGGTCGCATATAGGCTACAAACAAAAATTTTCATATATCGCAAGAAATTGGATTTAATGTCGTAAACGATGAACGTAAAGACACACGATTTCAAAAAAAAATGAGAGAAGAAGGTGCGCGCAAATATCGCGACAATACTGGCCACCCTGTCTACCGCAGTAGGTTGCGCTGATATGAACCACTACCCTTGGGTGCAGACTACAGTTATGCTCGAATGACCTATTCGAATTAATTTCATTCGAATTCGAATATTCGAAAATCGGGTCTTTCGAATGTATTCGAAAGCGGACGTTCAAAAATCGCGTTTTTCGAATGCATTCCAATTCGAATATTCAGAAATACCGCTTTTTCGGATATATTCGAATTCGAATACTCCAAATCTTTAGGCATTCGAAACCATGCGAATATCTGAAAAAATTTCGAAAGAACAACTAGTGCAGACCGAACGACTTTGTGCCAATTCTTCGCTAACAATGAAGCCTCCTACTCTTCACTAATGTACAAGCCGCCCTCATTTGCGCAGCAAATTGATGGTAGTAGTAGGCGCCCACAGTCCCGTTCAAGTTCTCGAAATACAGATCCTGGAGTTCAAACAAAAGCCGTCAATATACCCAAGAAACAGAATATTTTGTATGATTATGTTGTGTACTGATTCCTTGCTCCTACTCCAATGTGCATCACAAAGCATTTATCTAAATTGACAGTCAGATCCCATTTCGAAGCCCAAGTAACCAGTTTCCCAATACACCGAGATAGCTTTTCGGTCACTTCTATGAAGTTCTCGTCATTGTAGGATCCGTATATTTTAATATCATCGGCATATATTTTGAGACTAATGTTTTTAGAGTCTTCAGGAATGACTGAAGGCGGCGAAAGAGCTCCTCCTTGAGGCACTCCACTACAGCAACGATGTCGGTCGGAAGACTCTCCCCCAATCTTCACTGTCATGTATCTCTCATGAAGATACGATTGAAACCACTTCAGCAAATTTCATAAATGGACTCTCAAGAGCTGCGATGTTTCCAGAGATCTTGGGGTGATGATTGACAATAAACTCGATTTTTCAGAGCACATCAATGAAGTAGTGAGAAAAGCATTCGCCTCTCTTTTCTCAATCTTTCGCAATATTCATAGCAACAACGGCCAAATTCTGACTCGTTTATACAAATCATACGTTTTGCCCCATCTTGAGCATTGTTCACAGGCATGGAACCCTTTTTCAAAAAAGCAAATACTTAAACTTGAGAAGGTCCAGAAAAGTTTCACGAGGCTGGTCTTTTATCGCACTCGTCCTGGGTCAAATTCGAGTACAGTGCCATGCTATGTTGTTCGGATGAGAGAATTGGGGTTAAAAATTTTGCAGCACAGACGTATCATAGCCGACCTTGTATTCGTTTTTCGTATTCTACGGGGCGAAATCAAGATAAAGCCTAGTAAATACTGGACGTTCATACCAAGTAGTGAAAGAACTGGAGGGTTTAATTTGCACTATAGAAGAATCTTTAGGCCAAATCACACGAGAATGTTCCATGTACTTTTCTATAGAGTGTCAAGATGGATGCAGCGTCTTCCATCTGAGGTTATAAAAAGCAAAACGGACAAGGATTTTAGAGCTAAACTAGAAAGAATTAATGTATTACAACTACTAGGTATCGGAGAATCTTGGGGTTCTCGTCTATGATAACTTTCCCGTTCCAGGTGGACATATCCGATATAAGAAAAACTTCTAGCCTGCTTCTTCGGCTAACTGAATGTTTGCTACCGCTAAGTCTATCAATTGCAGTCGCGGCGTTATCAAGAGTAGCAGTCTCTAACCACCTTCCGTCCTCAATTACAACACATAAATTCCAAGAAGGCACCGGCAGATGAAGAAAACTTGCTTAATGATATTTAGGAGTATTATTGTGCATTGTTGCTGTCAATTGTATGAGTGTTTTTTGAACCGTCATTAAATTTATCAGCTCGTAGCATTACTCATTGTCTTGTCTTCAGATTCTCGACATTTCATACATTGTCCTCGCTCTCTCACTTCGTTTCAGCTTATTGATGGTGAAATGGTGACGGCAAGGGCACAGAAGCATTAACACGCAAGCTCTTTTTCTATCTTCTTTTTTCGTGCTGCTGCCGCTATATTCATTTCGCCTCTCTCCAATTACTGACTATGAGTTTGCTACGATCTCAAATCTTACAAAAGTCTCCTAAACATTTAGGATCAAAGGATTGAAAACACTCAGACTGCGACATATGTTTTTGTTTTTGCCTTCTTTTGTTTGTTTAAGGCGCACAACCTGTGCAAGAAATGAAATAGAATGAAATATTTTACCTCTGAAACTTTTCTGTGTAGCGCTCGCAATTTGAGTGGTCTGCGCCATTTGCTTGATGACTTCCTGTACTACGACTCGATCATAAATACCAACTTCCCTTAAAGAATACGATATCGAATAAATAGAAGGATGAATCACTTCGCAGCAACAATAGCGAAAACATTTGCTTCCAACAGTTGGCATTATCTCGAAACAAAAACACTTACGCGGGATTGATTTCAATGTGATAGTTGCTGCTGACCGTATCTATCTCAATCTTTCTGTTGGACGGCGTCACAAGAGGCTTTTTGTCGAGGCGAAGACGCTCAGCCCCAGCGCCATACAGGTCTCTGAAGATGGATGGGATATAATAGAACACCTACGATAGAACCATTACAACCACACTGACAGCTAACTCCTGGTCCGTTGCATGAGCTAGAGTTAATCTACCCACTACAGGGTAAAGAAAGCCTTCGTCCCATGTGGAATGTTTAATGCATCCTAATTCTACGAGATGCCGTGGATTTACTGTATCTAGGTATCTAAGCCATACATTCAGATTCGGTGGAGAATCGATAGACAAATTCGAGGGGCCGAAGGAATGGAAAAGGCAATCATGAAATCAATTCGAAGTGAGCATGAGAACTAGCCTACTGAGTGCGCACAAAGGCAAAAGTAACCACGACGAGTCAGAACCCATAATTGATGGTGCGTCAGATGACGCTATTGGTGAAAGCTCTGATCTCGAGCGGAACCAGGAATCGATCAGAAGTTCGGGTCTCGCCAATGTCTTCATACTTTCGGCGTCATCGGTGCCAGTCATCTTTTGAGAACCGAAGGCAGTAAGCTGTTCACCGGCTTGTCAACTCAACCGCTGTATATAACAAATATCCATTTTACTTTCACAACGATGTTTTGTTGCGATCAAAACTTCTAGCGCCAGGCGGGACTCGAACCCGCACCTCCATCTAACCGCGCGGGAATGCTCTACGACATTATACCACCGGCGCCGTTTGATCGAACGCAACAACGGAGGTGCAGGTTCGAGTCTCGACTGGCGCTAGAAGTTTTGATCGCAACAAAACATCGTTATGACAGCTCACAACCTCGATACCAGCCACTCGAGGCTTAAAGAAACTGATTTCAATCGTTTCTATCAAGACCATCAGCTTAACTGGTTCCATGTTGATATCAGCGGCCAGCTCATCTCGGATCGGGTGAGTGCTGATCGGTCCCACGAGGTGTGGATGTTGCGTTCGCTCAAACGACGCAGGTGGTGTAATGGCGTAGAGCATTCCCGCCCGGTTAGAGGGAGGTGCGGGTTCGAGTCCCACCTGGCGCCAGAAGTTTTGATCGCAACAAGACATCGTTATGACAGCTCACAACCTCGAAACAAGCCACTTGAGGCTTAAAGAAACTGATTTGAATCGTCCATTCAATTGTTTCAAAATATCCCGTATGAATTGAATGTAATGCGCATCCCAACCACTAAGAGATTAACGCCTATATTCCTTTGTTGTCAGGTTCAACTAACCATTCTACAGGTCGATAAAACACCTAGAGGGGTGCATCTCTCTGTATCACTTACTACGTAGGGTGATATGGTGAATCCGCCGTGAGATGATTTCGACAGTATCGTCGATGAATCTGGCCCCTGGTGCATATCGGATGCACGCGACAGCAGGCACCTCGTCGCTCCACGAACCCCACATCCAGTAAAAAACCTTCATATGTGTAATGGCTACTCCCACTCGGTAATCAGGAGTGGATTCGAGCGCTTCCTGGCGCCGATGTTTTGATTGCAACAACAAATCAGTATAACAGCTTAAAACGCTCACGTTCCCATGTTGATAAGGTTCTTGTTTCACACACTGATCAACAAATGAAATCGATGAGCTCGTACACAAGATATCAGAACATATCCACCGACTTCGAGCCATGAAATTCTACTTCTGCTAGAAGTGGCAAGCGAGGTTTTCTGGTGGACCTTCTACTTCCAGACTATCGTTTCAACGTGATCGTGGTCTTCAAAGGGCTGAGCATGGTCGACTAACGTCTTGACCCTCCACCAACTCCGAAACCATAGAGCGCACCGCACAAGAAGCAAAGGTGTCTTGCCTTAAAATGCAGCGAATCCGCGTCCTCTTACCAGCACCGGATGGACCATAAACGAGTAGGTGCGGAAAGTCATCCGACTTCACAAGTTCCGACAAATCACAAGCCTGAGCGTAGAGTTTGAGGCACTGTCTGAGACGAATCATGCAAGGCAACCTCAGCCCTACCTGCTCCAGATGGTATGTCAGCTCGCTGAGGCGCTTTGGACGGAATCTGTCAACCCACAGTGACATTTCTACAAGCACATACAGCGTTAAGGCTTTAATGCGTCAGGCGAAGAGCTTGTCAGGTACGGTACAAGGAAGAAACCTATTCACCGTTACACCTTCGATAGGGTCAAACAATCTTCATTGACAATAAATACATTAGTGACGATACACACTGTCGTAATAAACATACAAAAGAGATCGACCGTCTGTCTGGTGACCGTTAATTACAGCTCCAACAATCAAACATATAACGATTAACAAATCACGGAAAGACAGTGCTCAAGTGATGAATATAGTGAGAGGTGGCATGCATTTAGTGAGCAAATGGCTAGCAGTATGGCCGGGGAAAACGTGCTATAAAGCTCCTTCCTTGTCGAACACCTCGTGGTGGCGGTCCTTTTTCAGCAAAGTGATTCGCATCACATTCACTTCCTCTCCGTCCCTGGTCATCTTGACATCGTGTTCAACTTTGACATTGTAGGTGTTGGCCATCATGAGGCAGGCAAGGAAATAGCGACTGACTTCGTATTTCTTCCGTCCCTTCAGCAGCTGAAATTGGCTCTCATTCAATGATGCCGGTAACAGCTAGAAAATCAAACATTACGCCAAACACCAGCATACGGTGTGCGACTGTTAACACGCATAGAAGAGGTAGACACTATAGCTGAAGCACTTTTGAGAAATTTTATTTTAACGACTTCATTAGATGTCTAACAATTTCGAACGAATTAACGAACGAATTTATTCGCTCATCAATTTTTACGAACGATCGAAAACCGAATAAGCCGCTTTTCCATGTATTCTAGTATTCTAATGATCGAACCATTTGCTTGAATCAGGTTCTACGCCTGAAGATTTCAAGTTTATTCGGTGTTCGACTAAAATCACTCGATTTTCGAATAAACTTGAAATATTCCATTTTTGAATGATATTCCAATATGGCCGCCTTTTGATTTTCGAATTCATAAGAATATTCGAATATTTTTAACGTCGAATATTCGACTATTCGAATAATTACTCGGGAAGTTACTCGAATATATTTGTTCGAGCACAACTACAGTAGACACTACACTGCATTCCTCACAGTGAGGCTAATTAAGCGAGATATATGCACAGCTGCGGTGCCGCATATGCTTACACTCACCTTCTTCACAGATACGATGGAGTCCAAGATTTCCAACTGAACCTCTTGGAGAAATATGCTCCAAAATGTTATAGCCGTGGGCTCCTAGGTACAGTGCTGGTCGACTTTTTCTAACCTTTCGGCCCACACAACAGAAATTTATGCAGCTAGCAAATCACTTAGAGATCTATGCACCATCAATAGACACAATGCTAGACCATGTAAACCGTTTTTCGAAGTCCTCTTTTGCAGAGACTGTAGGCGCTTTAAGCTCACCAGGATACTATCTCAACGGTAGGTCGGAACGGCGCAAGTGTTGTATATGAGCAGAACCGCCCCTCCCTGGGAAGTAACAAACTGCAGGTATCTCGACCCCAATACAACTCTGCGCAAAGTTAGCGGCGACGGAAGTCGCCTGTTGGCGCCCTGTTGATACACGTGCTCCACAGCTGACGGGCACGCGCGGGATGAGGGCTGGTATCGAGGATCGGCGCAGTGCACAGGTGGCGTAGTAGGGAAGAGCTCGAGCTCGTGAGCGAGGGGTCGGGGGTTTGGATCCCGCAGACTGTGTTTCTTTTGCACTTTTGCAAAATCCATGTTTATCATATGGTAATCCACCTAGGGGTACTATAGTGTGTTATAGAGCATGTTTACATATAACATACATAACTACAGATTAGCTAAAATGTTCACTTCTGTGTGCCACTTATTTTAAGTCTATTTTGTGTGAAGCTGTACATATGTTACGATAGATATTTTGTGGCACTAGCTAAAAGCTCCGAATCCACCGACAAGACTTCGGTCAAAAAAAAAATTTTCGCTGAAACTTCGTCTAGGGGGTTATTTGGGGTGCTCATCACGAATCTGACATCGTTTTTCACGATTCTATCGGAGGCCACCCATACCGTTAACAAGGGTTGTCCAGGCAGGGTCACCGATTTCGCTGAAACTTTGTCTAGGAGGTGATTTGGGGTGCTGATCACGAATCTGACATCCGTTTTTCACGATTCTCTCTCTACCTGCCGTCACCGGCAGAAACTTAAGGAATGTAGTCCTGTGCCTTCCTGTATTTATATTATCCAGCCGAATCGTGAAGAATGGATATCAGATTCGTGATCAGCACCCCAATAAACCGACCTAGAAGAAGTTTCAGCAAAAAAATTTTTTGACCGAAGTCTTGTTGGTGGAGTCGGAACTTCTAACTAGTCCCACAAAATACCTATCGTTACATAACTACAGCTTCACACAAAATAGGCTTAAAATAAGTGACACACAGAAGTGAACATTTTAGCTAATCTGTAGTTATGTATGTTATATGTAAACATGCTCTATACACACTATAGTACCCCTAGGTGGACTACTATATGATAAACATGCATTTTGCAAAAGTGCAAAAGAAACACAGTCTGCGGGATCCAAACCCCCGACCCCTCGCTCACGAGCCCGAGCTCTTCCCTACTACGCCGCCTGTGCTCTACGCCAACCCTCGATAGCAGCCCTCATCCCGCGCGTGCCCGTCAGCTGTGGAGCACGTGAATCAACAGGGCGCCAACAGGTGACTTCCGTCGCCGCTAACTTTGCGCAAAGTTGTATTGGGGTCGAGATACCTGCAGTTTGTTACTTCCCAGGAGAGGCGGTTCTGCCCATATACAACACTTGCGCCGTTCCGACCTACCGTTGAGATAGTATCCTGGTCAGACAGTCAGTCAAACAAGCACTGCCCTAATAGCGATCTAGAAGTGCTTTTTAGGCAGGAATGTTTTCAGGCAACCAAACACATGGTGATCACAATGAGGTGGACAAATATAGGACCGCTTATACTCTCGCATGCCTTGACTACTGCTGTTATAGAATGGGTGAATTTTGCAATGAGCGGTCAGTTGGAAGTGATCGTGGAAGAGGTGGATTCGTGACTCTTTCGATGCCAATGTCACCCAGTTTGTAGAGTCGTTCAGAATGCAGAGCACGGACCATCCGCTCATGCTGTACTCCAATAAGATCGAGACAAGGAACGCTAATCATTCCCTTGCTGCGATGTCCACCGTATCCAACTTCATCAGGATATCGCGGAGGCAATTAAACCTGTACTTGGTCTACACAACTGCGGAGGCCAGCTGGTGGACGAGTTAATTTTTTTCTTTGCTTCCCAGACAAGCCTGTTATCAATTCACCGACCCCGATGGGCGGACGACTTGGTTTATCTGGACGGGACGAACCACGAAAACCTCGGTTTGGGGTACACACGACAGCTACGATGCACCAATAGCTCCCACTCCTTCTTCCCTAATCCGGAAGGAAAGAGAAGATTCTACCATATACGGAGACGTTTCTGTCCGTTAACAGCTCTTCCCCTTCCTTTGGAGAGCACCAGTAATTGTCTGCCTCTGACACGCAGACACACAAAATTCCTAACCACAGTACCGAAATGGCAAACATCTTGATACTACTTTGTGACAGTCAAGCAATATAGGAGAGTCACTGACCGTGCAATGTGAGCAGCAAGTTCTGCGTTGATTACCAGCCAATTAAAAGGCATCTATTTCCCAGTCAACTTGATCCAGAAAGCAAGAACCATATGCTTTCCTGGAGTGTCCCGACCTCACTGTTCACAGTACGATTGTCCTCTATTTTGTAGATGAATGCACTAACTGTGGGATGCCCACACGTTGTAGCTCCTCTGTTGAACACAAACGCACAGAGTCCTCGGACTGCATTTCATTAAGTCATCTTCGCGTGGAAGAATAGAGCACGAAATAGTTTTTGTCAAATTTGGAACACAAACTAAGGGTAGCAAGCAGCGATGGCTCATCGTGGAGATTCTGCAGCGGCTTTTAGGGATTGCCATATCTAATTCGAACAGCGTCGATAGTTCTCCTCACTAAAGACAGAGTGGCTAGTTGTTCTAAATGTAGCAAAGCTTTGCAGGCAGCTTAATATGATATAATGCTGCCAGTATGACTCGTCCTTGCCAATGACTGCACTAACAGCAATTAGAGTCTGAAGGAAAACGGTGAAATAGCCGACTGCATCTGAGTAGTAATCTACGTAGCTTGTAAGTCAATGAGTCTATAAGCGGCAGCGTGAGCGCGTGTGTTTGATATAACTCAAAACAGCAACGAAAATACCACTCCTCCCCATACCATGGACTGCCATTCAAGGGCTTAACCAACCCGCTTGACAAATCGATAATCAGAAGACGGCGCACTATAGACCGGCAAGGCATCAACATATACAGCCTAATTCCTACATGAAAGTCCGGGATTGAAATACCAGCATTGACGGCAAATATTGATAAAAAAAGAACCCTAGCCAGGGTAGTGCTAACTAAATGTATCCAAATATCCTATTACCAGCGTCGGTCGCCGGCTCCGCCGGCGCCGACGCCGGAGTGTGCGGGCCACGCCAGGCTAGCCGGCTTCGCCGGCATCGCATCCGCGGGCCACGCCAGGCTAGCCGGCTCCGCCGGCGTCGGGTATGGCGGGCCACGTTAGGGACGTAGCCCAAACTTAGCTACGGATGCTTCCTCACCAAGCGTCGGTCGCCGGCTTCGCCAGCCACCAACGCTGGGTAAGGAAGCATCCGTAGCGTCGAGCACGTTGAAACTTGCGCCTACTCCAGACTGATTCCTAGCTTGGTACCACTCACTCAGTAAAGCACGCAGAAGAATGTTCTCAGCACTCCTTCATCTAGCGTTGAATTCACAGTGTATTGCAGCTTGTCAAGCCTAAAGAAATGTCTGACACTTCTGTCCATCGTCGTGCTTCGAGCCGCTAGGTGTGGCGAATTCTGGAGGTGACTTCATTAGCCACTAATTTTGAGGGAACGTACGGGAAGAATTATTCCGAGAGTCTAGTGGAGTCGAAAACTGGGGGTGGGACGGGAACTTGGTTTCCGCTGTTGCCACTACAGTCAGCGACTTATGCCTTCCTCCTTTATATATATGTTGAGATTTTCTGTCTCTGATTTCCCAACCTCCAATGTGTCAGATAGAAATCGTGGTCGGTTCGGTTTGAGAGAAAACTGATAGCACCACTCAAATGATCGATAATATCGATCGATATCGACTGCCTGATCAAAACGCCCAATCTACTGTGGAACGCTCCCGTCGGCCAACATAATCAGGCAACTCTAATCCCGATCGGTTAGGTCTGAGAGAAAACCGATAGCACCACTGGTTATTTGATTGATAGCGTAAATGCCTCTTAATTGAACCACCAAAGTGGGGGTATGTGTGCTCCTCACTGTTGTATTTGTTGTTCAACTTCTTCTATCAATCGAATAAAAATCGCTCAGCCGAAATAACTTCGAATGGGAGAATCTTACAGCTCGCAGCTAAGAAGCAAACATATAGCGCATTAAAAGATGAGATCGCGCCATGCACTCCAAAAATGCCACCTAATTGATCCACCAAAGTGGAGATATGCGTGTTCCTCACTGTTGTATTTGCTGTTAAACTTACGCTATCAATAAATATCGCAACGTCTGAACGGGGCCCAAGTGATAAATAGGAATCATGAGTGGGCGGGAGAAACTGTTGCATGCGCTCGACACAACGAACTTCGAATGGAAGAATCTTACTTACAGCCTATGAGCAAGCATATAGCGCAATAAAAGACGAGATCGCACCATGCCCTCGAAAAGTTCACCGCAGCCTTTAATCGACTGGTAGTGAAAAAGCCACTTAATCACAAAGGTGGGATATGTATGCTCCTCACCGTTGTGTTTGTTGTTCAACCTCTGCTATCACTCGAATAAAAATCCGACAGCTTGGAAGGGTGTAGAAAGTAGGAAGTTTATGTGGGCGGGAGAAACTGATGGGCTCAATCCAACCAACTTAGATGGGAGAATCTTACTTACAGCCTAAAGAATCAGGCGTAAAACGGCTCAGGTGGACAGGGCTCATCGTGTTAAGTGGTTGTCAGCCCCTTTAAGATGCACACGAGTGGATATAAGTGCTACAACTAGCAGTGGGGATCAAATAGGCTGGGGCGGGAGGCCCACGATGTAGGAACGCCCAATCCGTCGTTTTGTGTTGTATGAAATTCAAAATAATCAGCAGCACTGGTGGGTTCTAGCCCTATGGTGGACCAAGTTAGTTCACTTCTGCTGTGAATGGGCATACATGTGCGTTCCTACCAAGGGGCATACTCTAACGTGTAGAGCGAGGAGCACTAGAATAGGGCCGCAGATTATCACCACAACACTGACGTCAACTTAAAAGGCTCTCGAAGAGAAACAAAGTGAAACGGTGGCAAAGGCAGTAACAAAGAGCGGCAGTATGGATTAACACAGCAGGAGCTGTTCTCAGAAAAGCGAAGGCGGAAGCTCGCACACATCAGAAGGTTATGCCCGAACACAGAGAAGGTAGCAAGAACAGGAATAAGCAGTGACCTCGGCCATGCACACAGGCGGCAGAGTTGTACCCTGCGGTAACACAACTGTAGCAGCACCTAATTGCAAGCACTAATTGACCGGTAGCAAGGACAGGAGCCTTCAAGGGGGTCAGTTCGAAGCAGTAGCCACCCAACACGTGCGCGGGCAGAGCCGCGGCGCCAGCCTATTTCGCAACGCCTCACGTGTCCTCCTCGGCAGCGGCGATTGCTCACCTCCCTGCGCTTCCCTTCGGAGAGAGAAGTCGAGAACCTGCCTCAAACTTGGGTGATTAAACCATCGAGCCCGCGGAGTTTACGAAGTTGCCCACGGTCACGTTGAGACAAAAAAACCCTCCTCTATTATATATGGTGGGATATAAAGCGGAGAGGCATGAATCACTGACGGTCAACGGGTGCAAACGCTGTCAACGGGTGCAAACGCGGTGAACGGGTACAAAGAGGTAAACAGTGGCAGGCAGCCACTGCTGCCGGTGGTGTTTACTATCACGAGGTGTTTACGACCATGACGCTTCCACTGCCGGGTGGTCACCAAAGGACGCCCACTTGATGAGATTTCGCAAGACGTCACACCGACTATGACGAGCCGCCGCTGCCGGTTTCAGAGAACACGTGAAGCGTTGCGGAAGAGATCTGCGCCGCGACATGGCTCACACCCCATGGCCTGCGATGGAAGCCGTCGATGTGCTGCAGCGCTTGCTTCTGCTTTGCGCGTTCTTGCTAGTGTGTTCTTCCTCATCCACCTCCCTACACATTAGCAGCAGCATATGATGGTCTAAGGCGTTTCGATCGTGCACTTTCCGGGGTGGGTGTTGCATGATTTTCACGTCGAAATGAACACCTTTTAAATCAAATTGGACAGTTTTCAAACCTAATTGGACTCTCTTCCAAGCTGCCCGATGAACTCTGAAATCAAATTTAACGTCTTCCAAATCGAGACGAGCTTCTTACAGGTTAAACTGCAGGGTCTTCAAGATGGTTAGAATATTTATTTAATTTTTGAGAAAAAGTTGCATCGAAGGACTGGATTGCGCCATGCGCTCGAAAAGTAACGTTAGTTTGATGGACTCGCACGCAATCGGTCCGGGTGGGTGTTGTGTGATTACGATGGCCGACGCAAGGCCTATCAGGTAAATATTGGCTTCCCTTCAGACCTTATATCGATCGATATTATTGATCGTTTCACCTGTGTTATTGGTTCTCTCTCAGACTTAATCGATCGGGTGGGTATTGCGTGATTAGCTCAGATCGCGGTCAGACAACCTATCCCGTCTCGATTTGGAAGACATTCAATTTGATTCCAAAGTTCACAGGTCACAGCAAAAGACTGGATCGCGCCATGCACACAAAAAGTTCAACGCAACGTTTATTTGATCGACAAAAAAGTTAGAATATGTGTGTTTATTACAATTATTTGTGTTACACCGTTTGCAGGTGTGAAACTGCATGAAAACAGAAATTTTGCTATTAATCGAATGAAAATCGCTAATTTTCGGACGGGGCATGGCGCATTCTCTGTTTTAGCAATATAAAGTGGCCGCTTTTCTGCTCTTCAAAACAAGCTTTAATTCATTGTTTTTCCTCAACAAATAAAACTTTTAAAATTTTCATACTACGTGTTCTCTCATTGGGAACTAAATTAAAACTTCAATTAAAGTTATACTAAAGTTTTCTTCGAACAAAAATTATCCTAACACTTTTGGAGAGTCCTCTCTAGTCTAATGTGAATGATGCATATTTCAAATTGGAAGAGTTCTCTTTGATTTGAATAGTCTTAGACTAGCTTAAAAGAGTGTCCAATTTGACGTGAAAACTGTCCAATTTGATTTCAGAACTGTCCAACTCGACGTGAAAATAATATATATCAACCGATATATTGACGTTTCTCTCTGACTTAACTGATCGTTGTGGATGTTGCGTCATTAGCCCAGCCCTCGAGCTCAGACAATCTAGATCAACGGATATATTCATATTTCTCTCTGACTTAATCTACCGGGGTGGGTGTTGCTTGATTATGGTCCAGATCTATGAAGTCTGAGAGAGAAACGATAGCACTACTTAAACGATCGAAAATATTGGTTGATAATGATCGTCTGAACGTTCTGTCAACCACTGCCGCTCATACTTCATCGATCGGAGTGGTTGTTGCGTGATTAGCTCAGAACTCAATCAAACAATCTAGCTCGTCTCGATTTGGAAGACTTTCGATTTCGTTTCAAAGCTGACAGGCCACATCAAAAGACTGAATCGCGCCATGCACTCAAAAAGTTCAACGCAGTGGGTGTCTCGCGATTATGATAGCCGACGGAAGGCTAACCAGGTAAAAGATGTTTCGATGGGCAGTCGATCCTACTATAGTCGCTATCCATTCTTGAGCGTTGGTATCGGTTCTCTGCAGACTTGATCGATCTGGGTGGGTGTTCCGTGATTATGATGGCCGACGGATGGTCGATGGCCTATGTTATACTTCGGCAACGAGTCGCCGACGTCGCAGGCGGCGTCGCCGGGAGCTCCTCTGATGGAGTCTTTTGATTATTGGTTGGTTCTTCATTCCCAGCACTGCCATCATCTCCACCGTACCTTGAGTTACGAAATGGAGAAGTGCAAAAACACCCGTCCGGCGGACACCACTAGTGTCATTTTTAATCTCAACGGTCTTTTATGGTTAGTCTCACAACCATTACCTAATGCTGTACGAAAATCCGTTCAGCTTGCTGGAACGCTGAGTGTTTGAAGAGGGAGTGCGAGCCTAATCCTTACGTTCCCTTTCCCTTTGTCACCTTTCTTGCTTCTCTGTCGTTCTCACCCGTTTTATTCGCGTTTTCTAGGCATTTTGGCGTTCTTGCCGAGCGAATAACGCGAAACAAAACTGTGAAGAAAACTGAAAACGTGAAGAGAACAGTGAAGAATTGCGAATAACTGATACTGAGCAGCCAAAATATGAAAGACGGCCTTGAAACATAAATATACAAAACAGCTGTAGAGAAACTGATTCAAAAAAGTAGTGTTTCCTCGCTTTCTCAATAGATACAGCAAACATCGCCTTTTCGAAATGCAACTTACACTAATTAAGAGTTAAATTTTCATGCGAATTCAGAAAATTCCGCGTAAATTTAATTTCAATGCGATTGAACGGAAAGGCCTTTGCTAAACTTCAATAAAGAAATTTAAGGAAAATGCCGGTAAATTCGTTAGATCGCTAAATCATAGTCGTTAAATGCTCAATACTGGCCCGTACTTCTATTAGTACACTGCGCTCCAATGCTCCCCCGACGACGTCGCCGACGCCACCACAGAATCTGTCGACGACGTCGCCGACGGTACCGACGACGTCTGTGGCAACATTGGCGTCGGCGACGTCGGTGACGAGTCGCAGAGTCGGCGACGCGTCGCCGAAGTATAACACAGGCCTATCAGGAAATCAGCTACCATGGTAAAGCTTCCACCAGACAATCAATATTAACCGATATTATTGATTGGTCAATCATTGTCTGGAAGACGCTTTTGATCTGGAAATTGTTTACTTTGTTCTCAAGAACATACCTACTTTGCGCGCTGGATTACTAAGCTACTTCTACCTGCCCAGATCCTCCGATTTTCAGCGAGGGCCACAGCAGGTCAGCGAAGAATGTTGGGAGGACCTGCACTTGATTCGACTACGCCTTCAATCAAGTCTTGCTCCTTGGTCCTCCATTTTCGGCAATGCTTTGACCAGTTTCCATACTACAGTATGCAGGGGAGAATAGTATTTTTTGTCCCAAGTTACACTTTCCGAAATTCATCACGCCTCGTGGGATAAAGCACGACGACTGGACAGAAACGTCAGACAACGATTAGGCTTGACGAGTTGCAATGTGCTGTGAACAGAACCTTAGACGGAGCAGGAGTGCTGCTGACATTTTCATGAATGCTGCACTGGGATTGACTGATACTCAACAAGGCGTCAATCGAGGCGGAGGCGTTCGTTTCAACGTGCTCGACTTCGACGCTAGGGATGCTTCCTTACCCAGCGTTGGTTGCCGGCGAAGCCGGCGCCGTACGCTGGACGTGCGGGCCACGCCAGGCTTGCTGGCTTCGGGTATGGCGGGCCACGCCAGGCTTGCCGGCTTCGTCGGCTTCGGGTATGGCGGGCCACGCTAGGAACGCAGCCCAAACCTAGCTAGGGATGCTTCCTCATCCAGCATCCGTTGCCGGCTTCGCCGGCGCCGTACGCTGGACGTGCGGGCCACGCCAGGCTTGCCGGCTTCGGGTATGGCGGGCCACGCTAGGAACGCAGCCCAAACCTAGCTAGGGATGCTTCCTCATCCAGCGTCCGTCGCCGGCTTCGCCGGCGCCGTACGCTGGACGTGCGGGCCACGCCAGGCTTGCCGGCTTCGGGTATGGCGGGCCACGCCAGGCTTGCCGGCTTCGTCGGCTTCGGGTATGGCGGGCCACGCCACGGCGAAGCCGGCGACGGACGCTGGTGAATAGATAAACAAACAAAATAGGCTATAGGCCGCCGCTTGATATGCAACAATCAGATAAACGATATACAAACCTCGTCGAGCGTCTTCACTTCGCCAACCTCGTTGAACATCCGTAGCAATTCGTCACCATACTCGTGAATATCGAACTCTTTTCTCGTCTCCTCCTCCTCAAGAATAGGCATCATGGTGTCTTCCCAATCCTGTACCCGAGCGACGAGGTCAGATGTCACCTCTTCGGCAGTGGACCAGTACCTTCAAACAACAATCGACCATGGAGCAAACAGCAATGGAAAGTCATGATGGCTCATCTACGCACTTCAGCATGTGCTCGTGAAGCAGTTCTAAAAGACTGATCCTCTTCTTTCCATCTCCAATTGGTTGGCTTCCTTCGTTAGGTCCACAGCCTAGACAGGAGAGTAAAATTCGGAGCAGTTTTAGTTGACAATAATGCAAGCGCTTGAAATATAATCCGATAAAATCATCATTTGTAGCTTCACTTCAAACGAACTTGCACCTTACCATGGAACCGACTCGTTACGAAGAATAGCGGAAAAGTTCGAAAAGCATCCAACTCATTCACTGTGTAAAAGGTTTTTTACTATTCCGTAGTCGTAGATATCCATCGACATTTGGTGACTGAAATTTTTATAGTTTCCCCAATAGTCACCTCCATACAAAGAGCCGATGTTTATCGAATTGTTGAGCTCGTCGTCATCCATATCCCCGAACATCAATTCTATCACGGGAGTCGACTTGCGCACCTGAACCGTAGATGTAACAGCACAGCCGGATTAATAAGTCGAACAGCAGCAACCGCCCCGACATCTTTGCTGCTACTGATCTGCTGAATCTCTGCAAAAAGTCCACTACAACGATAAACGAACAAATACCTTCTCGGCGTTGTTAGCATTTTGAGAAGCCGCTGTCGTCTTTTTTTGATCTCCCCTCTCATCAACACCGGTCATGGGAGGAATGTTCTCAGCGTTTTGTTGTTCATCAATAATCTGGTCATAGTCGCCGCCGTCATCATTGCCACCATAGTTGTCGTCCTCTTCCTCGTAGACGGCTAAAGTGCAGCAGGACGTTCCTCGAACGAAAGGTACTTGGACTTTACAAAGACCGCTAACCATAGTTTCCCTGCTGGTTCGCAATGAATCAGCATGAACTTTAAGAATAGCATGACCATGATCCTCTATGGTTCACCTCCTGCGCCGCGTCCCAAGGTCCCTTATTTACTAGCCCTTTCGCTGCCGAAACAGACTCCTTCCAAATTAAACGAGACACTTTAATAAGGTAAAAACAATTTTTAAATTAAAAACACTATGTCTTTCTTCCGATATGTATAAGTCACTTGCCCAAAAAACTAATACTGTCTTTAAAAGTTCAGACTTAGTATTAAAACGCCAGACACTATAATTCTTTCTTACGTCAGGTGAATTATAAGCTTTCAAAAAAAAAACTACATAGAAGTGTTTAAGTCAAGTGCTCATTTTGGTCCTCTGCCTCGAGAGCGCCTATGTTATTATATTTTCGATGACGTCGCTTCCAATGCTGAAAATGTCTGGCTTGACGTGGAAATTCATCGGACGATGTTTTGGATATGATGACTTTTTCAGAACTCAGATGCAGGTAGAGGAACATCTACATCATTCAGGTCTCACTCTTTAACTTACAGCCAAATTTCCAAGTGAACGTGCACTTGACGGAGGCGAGCGCCACACATTTTAGTCTAAAATGTGAGTACCAAGCAAAGGATTGAGCAACGCCAGCAAAAAATTGGCATATAGCGAAAGCGTGCACTTCGAAACTATTCACCATACTACAGGTCTCAACTATAGCATAATAAAGTGAGTTACGAAGTCAATTTTGGTCGGATGGTACCGTATCGGGTTTTCCCTTACTTTCTCCACTACCTTCGCGTCTGTAGCAAAGTCAGAGGAGCCTTTTATTCTCACGTGCACCCTGAACTATCCAAGCTTCTGACACCTCTGAAAGCACACGACCCTTCTATCCCCCTCTTGTTTAGGCGAACTGCTGGCAGACTTCTCTAGGGAGCAAAAACTCTATTTTGCCATTTGGTCGCCACCGCACGCCATTGCGCCTAGATGTATACACATACGGCCTTCGCGATATTCAGAGAATGCGTGGCGAATGTCACAAAGGACCAGCCATGACCTTTCTCCTTCATCCTTTTATTACCTCCACTAAAATTGCTTAAAAGCCCAAAGTGGCGCTCAGGTGGGGTGGCATGGAAAAGTCGAAGGTTTGGTCGGCAATGGGACTGTGGAGTCGGGAGCACTTGAGCTAGTGTTCTTCTAAATAAAATAGAAACACGCACCTTCCAAAGCAGGCTTGGCCCTTGCCTTTCTGCTCTCGCGCTTTGCCTCGGCTCTCTTTCTCATAACACCAACGATAAACCTGTAGAGAGCATCAGATTGCTAAAATATGTCACGATTGTTATGGGGTTTCAAACTCTGCGATGTTAGTCCATGGCGCTTACCCAATCATCTCGTTTGGTGGTTTTGTACTTCTTTCTCATAAAGAAATGCTCTTTAACATAGTCGTTGGTTCTCATGGTCCGCTTTTGAAAGGTCATCGTCGCCTTTTCCATCTTCAAATAAGCTTTTATACAGAAATATGAAGAACAGGAATAACAGCAGCTCTGACCTTCTCCAGTTTTGCAGCCACCGTAGATCCTTTGACAAAGCGAGTGATTTTCTCTACCGGTTTCACTTTCCACTTGACAGTGTCAAAAGGATCTAACAGCAACTTCTCCATCGGATCCTCTTGTTCACTTCCTTCAATCTCCCACTGAAATTTCAATGCAATCACCTTATGAGGCCCTAGCCACTGAGAGAGCTCTTCTAAAAATGAAAATCTTCCAAAAATGTACCGGAGCAACTTTCGCCGGTTGGACGCGAGAAGGTCTCTTCTCACACGGTACAGGTAGAGCCGAGCAATCACCACCATCAAAACCTCCACTGAAGCTGTCAACGTCGTCCATGACAACGTCTTCGGCAGGCGCAGGCAGTTTCTGAGAGCCGACATCGGGCGCCTCTGTGAGCCTAGTGCTTGGCCTGTAAATTGAAACGACAACGACTCCATCATCACGTGAGTCAGAAGCAATATACGACCAGAAGCAAATGCAAAGACCAAAGGGATATCAGCGGTTTTTCGAAATCGAAATCTAATGGGACAGCTTCCTCTTTGGGAACAACGCAGAAAGTCGAAGATTAGATATCGTGACTAAGCTTCACTGAGTTGAAGCTGTGAAACGTACAAGGTTAGGATCTCATCTAAATTCCAACCACCAATCCGCGCGCGTGTGACCGCGACGTGTCGCTCAGGAGGAGACCGTAGCAGGATTCTGCGTTCGAAGGGCGCAGAACCAGCCTAGGGAAAGGATTCCAGGATCCAAGCTGCTCAGGTGGAAACTGCTTTCGTCGATCAGCGGGTGTCCGCAGGCCTGGTTCTGCGCTCTTCGAGCGTAGAGCCAGGCCAGAAAACGCCGGCCAATTATGTCGACGCCAAAACCCCTCAGTTGAAATGCAAAGATCAGTCAACGCGGGAGAACTGAACCTCCGATCACCCTCGCATGAAACAACGACACTATTCACTGCTCCACGACCCGCTTGCCGGGACTGCCCTCACGGGAGTGCAAGACATGCGTGAGTGAGTGGAGCGCCTAGGGACTATCTCGTCGAAAATTAGATGACATCCAGGTTTAGCTTCTGCAAATTTCGGTGCAAAACAGGTCTTATACCAATTCGCTGATCCAGTGGAGATGAACCTTGGTTTACGAGAATTTTCAGAGAAATTCGCGAAAACTGTTCCGAGCGATAAGGCGACCCTTTATGGAGCAGTTTTCATAGAGAAATACTTACCCATGCTTCGAAAAACTGAACTCCGCAACAGTCGGATGAGTAAAGCGCATCTAAGAAAACATTCTTCGCGATATCGCAACTTTAATGAACTATGAATGCTCTTCACATATTGGCAAGTTTCCAAGACCGTTGGTCATCACAACTGCTAGAATCTTACATCTATAAACAGTCTAAGAGCAGCGGAAATTTCCTGTAGCAAACTTGAGTAACCTTACTCGTTTTGAAGAGTGCATTTATTTCTCTTAATTTTTCACCCCACTATGCGCTATAGCTGCAATTTTCAGCAGACAAATATCGTGTTCTTGGACAGCAAAATGCAACAGAGCTGATCGCTGCTCACAACGTGATTTTTTCTTCGCTTTCTATTTCCTTATCTTGCATTAGCAAAGATCCGTTTATGCTTGACCGTGTAAACATCCTTCACCAAAAAGTTACGGAGGCAACTGAAATACCTCGCAGAATGCAAATCGTTGAAAGTATTCGTCGTTCCTCGTCGAGCAACCTCCATAGCACTTGAAATTCGCCCGTTGTCACCTGCAGCGAATATATCTGAAATATATACTATGATGGAAGAATGGTGCTGGAAGAAGAAAGGAAGCGCTTCACCATTCAGAGATCCTCTGCCAGAATCGGTGTCTCGAGACTGAGCATTCTGTGACTGGACATTATGTGCCTTCGCAGCCTGTGAGGCAGGTAAGGTCAAGCAGCCTTCTGGTTTTGCACGAAGCGTTCCGTCCTCGTTGAATAAATAAGGATGCCACATCCTAACAAACGCGTCGCTGGCGAAATCATCGACAATTTTGTTATGAGCCAAATGTAGCAGCAGGACGCCCTAAACCGGAAGATCTCAAATTCCCTGCTGGAACTGAAGACGCAAATGTACTGACAGAAGCAAAGATCTTACAAGCAAAAAGAAGAAAAAACAAAAACGATGAGTAAAACTCACTCTGCTGTTGAGGAAACCGGCGTTCATCTTGAAATCATCCATCTTCCCAACGACCTCCTTGCGATAACCAGTAGAATAAATCAGTACGCCGTTCTTCTCATTATCAGCTAACGGCATCAAAGACATCGGCATCACCTTGATCTTAGGCGGATGCCCTCTGTACTTGGACTCTTAAAGAAAAATATTCACATTGCTAGACCATTTCTTACAGCTCCACCACCTACTTTCAAAATCCCTGTACAGGGACTTCTCGCTGCTCGACTTCACAGAGTTGTAACTTTGTAAGTCACACGGATCAATGCTAGCACTGTCACCATCCACAAATCCTTCGTCCTCTTCTTCTGTAAGTACAAACGATCTTTAATATAAAAAAATCATATACGACATCCTATTATGCACGTCTTCACGCTACGATATAGACGACAGTAGGGCCTACACATACCAACGAAGAAAAAATAATAGATAAAACATGACACCGAACTACTTGAACCTGGACCAGGGCCTATTTTTGCGACCAGAACATGAATCGAACAGAATGATCATGCATCAGACACCTAATTGGAGTTGGTCATTTGAATGGGAACACGATCCTGTTAAGGTCGATTGGCTCTCAAGGTCAGCTACATTTATATCTACAGTGCATTTCCTTAGTAATACATTTTCTTTAGACCTATCACTTAGACATTCTGTAAACAGTGCACAGAAAACTGGTGAGGCTAAGAAAAACTATGAGGTACAAGCGCGACCAGCTGTTGGCTGTCAGTTTTCTCAAAGGGCTTAGCATTTCCGTCAGACACCATTCACTCGGTCTACATTTACAAAAAGAAAAAGAAATAGTAGATGGAGTAGAGGTTAAGTAGGTATCTCAACGTTAGAATCCACGACATGTTTTACAAGACATTAACCGATTGATGGAGGACTACCCAAAGAGCAGCAAGCCCTCTTCCCCCCATGACAGGTGGAAGGACCTTGATTTGCAGGATGCGGTCGGTAGTCGAAAGATCTAGCAGTGGAATTAATGCAAAAACAATTATTATCCAAAGCAACACGCATAATTTCGACAAATCTTGGAACTTGCACCCTAAACCGCAAAGCAGATCAACTCCCAGCAAAAAATCACTGGCACGTATACCCAATGCTAATAAGGACCCACTCGTGGTACGCGACGGCAATGACTGGCCGCGCAGGCAAAGCATAAAACCAACTAACGCAGAGTAGGACGAACAAGCCTTAACAACGCTGGTAGGCTAAGCTTGCTCAGAAGCAGGTTACTCCAGGAATAAAGTCTTTAACGTGAGACGGAGGTGCTGTCTGCTCAGCGTTTCGACCCTCTTTAAATTACATTCAACATGGCACATAAGTAAATCATCCTAAAAATGAAATAAAATAAATAGGAGGATCTGGTATCTGAGGTTGGTTGAAGCTAAAAGATCGCTCGGCTTTATACGATTTGCATGTATTGACCGGAAAACTAGCCGTCGTCTTTGCAGGCAATGGGCAGTCCTAAGGCTGAGCTAAACTTGGACCAGCCGTAGATGAATCAGACCAAAAACTGTTAGTTGATGATGGAAATGGGGCTGAATCAAACCCGATCAGCAGCTACTGAATCAACCTCTTTCAAATTCAATTTAGCTGTGAGACGAATAAAAAAATAAAAAGATAAAGCCAATCGTGAATCAACCCCTTCATGGAATGCGCTGTGCATTCTACTTCTACGGGATAGGCTTAGGCAATTTGAATGTGTATTTGCTCAGTACAATGACTTGCACTGATCAGCCGATGAACAACAAGTAGGTGTTCTGTCCTTCTCAGACAAGTCTCACCTAATTTAGCGAATCCGAAGAAATGAAGAGCACGATTAACCTGAGTGGGACCTGAACCAGGAACCTGATTCGGGGTGCATGCGACAGACGGCGCTTCAACTAACTTGCCTACTACGCGCCTGATAATAGACAATAACGCGGATGAAAACAAAAAATTGATTGGAAACATGACAGATAAGAACAACGAAGCTGACCGCTGTACCGCTAAAGTCGATGCAGACGTTAAAACACCGGATGTGGTTGAAACAGACCTCAAGGATCTTCCTACAACCAAGAATGAAACATTAGAAGTGCATCATCACCTCCTTTCTTCCTCCTCTTTTTCGACTTCTGGGGCTGCAGAGACTCGAAGAAGTGCACAGCTTGTGAGTGTACATAGTCGACCTTCCTTCCGAACACAAACGCCGATCCTTGTATAAGCATAGCTGCTTCGGCGAAATTGAATCTGAACAGAAGACGATTGCAGCTGGTTGATTTAAGCTCACTGTGAATGTCTACTTCAGCATGGGTTCATTCATATGCAAACTCCACTCCTTTTTTTGAGCTTCACGTGTAGTTGAAACAAAGCATTATGAACTCCTCAGTGATTTCCTCAGGGATTCAAGTGGAAAAGCCTAGGCTAACAAAACGGCCGATTCACCATTTATAAACATCTTCGACAACCGACCTGTGGTGGTTGTCCACGCCATATTGTGCCTCCTCGGTGACGCTGCTCAATCGCTCGCAATACTCGTCGAGCTCTTTCGCAATGTCCACTTCGAAGTTTTTCCCCAAGTCCTTCACGGGTCGAAGCAGGAACGCATACCTCTGACCAGCGTCTTCGAAGTCTTCTGCCATGTTTTCTGGTAAATATGCCTGCACTTGGAAATGAACACTGAGTAGAGAAGAGCACATACGGAATTGAAAGAAACGACAGTAAATGCGAAATTTTAAAGCGAACAAGTACTTCAGCGGTGAAAACAAACACCCTGACTCAACACAGAACTAAAATGACAGTTCATTTCTTTGGAAGTACTCAAGTTTGAAACATGGATGCAGCTAAAAAGCTATCGTTGACCTACTGCTACTACAACAACGGATCCACAATAACCTAATACTTCGTCTTCGGAAGAGCTAGTCCTACTAGCCGTGCACTTTCTTCGACAGAACGTTCCCCTCGAGAGTATCGCGATTCGAGCTGCGTTAGCGCACGGGTGCTGGAATCGAAACAAATTAACAATTAGAGGTCGTGGCCTATGTAGTCATGGAACAATAGGCCCCGAACAGAGAACGTTGCCTGCTCTCCTTTGGCCTCTAACAGCTGAAAGGGGTAAAGATCTTGAAAAAAGTTAAAGTTAAATAGAACTCTCAAAAAGTGTTTTTATGTGGTTATTTCAGATTGTGTTCACCACCATCTTCAACTACTGCCTTTCATTTGAATAGTAAACGGTCGATTCTACAAGTAGTCACGATTTTTATATACAATCCACGCTTTGACATCGACTATTAAGTAACCGACATCGTCGCAGAATTCTTCGCCTGGCAGCTTTTCATTGATTAACATGGTTGACTGCTGCCTGCTTCGACTGGTGGAAATTAAGAGATAGGGGAAGATCCTATCTCTTAATTTCGGTGAATTCGATAACATAGGACTCAAAACAAGTTGACGCGCATTATCGCTGTCACACCACTGGCTTCCAGCCTTTCTCGACGCGCTGGAGCATAATATGGCGTACATGAGGATGACTTTCGATACGCATCCTTGTTGCGGGATCGAAGGAGTGTCAAGAAAGAAAACGTCAGTTTTCTAAACAGAAAAAGGACTGATAAACCCCGATAAATATGCAACAACCCAATACTGTGCTCTTCTCACATGTGGAAAATTACATAACGCTATTCTCCAGAAGAACACTCTATTGCGTTTTGTAAGTCTGCTTATTTTCATTATTGCACCTCCTATTTAATAGGTAGCAGGAGTTTGTCCTCCCCAACTAGAACTGAGCAATAAGAAAGTAGACAATAATATTAAGTAAAGAAGTAAACAACATCCAAAATATCATTACGACCACCTCTTATGCATGCCCAGTTGCTTATACGGAATGACACCTTCTTGCCGCTATCTAGTGTTAAACGCGCCATTGCTTAAACGAAGAATTGCGATTGCTACTCGATGGAAAAGCCAGTGTTTCTTCTTGGCAGACAAGACTGGTACTAGTTCATCGATCGCATAGGAATGGAAGGCTTAACTGACCAATGCAGAATCCAAACCTCGATTAGATTCAGGATGCAGGCATGAGTAGCAACTCCTCCGACTGCGCTCCCCATCTACTGCATCACTTTTGTTAGCATTCCTAATTCCTGTGTACATGTCAGAATTTGCACCAACGGATGAGATGTCGGCTGTCGCGTGCACCCGCTACCAGGTTCTTGGTTCGGATTTCCTGCTTAGGTCAACCACGGCTTCCATAACTACAGGGCCGGTGAATTGGTACGAGACTTATGTGAAAAGGATGAAACACTGACTTGTTCATCGGCTGGCCACCGCAAATCATTGTGTGGTCAAATACGCATTCACAATCGCCTCGACGACATCCCGTAAAAGCAGAACGCGTATCCCAAAGGGGCATGATTAACGCTTGCCTTTATCCTTGTCCTTTTCCTAAAAATGCCCTTCTTTGAATGTGGGCAGTGGTGTTAGTACTCGCAAATAATTTTCTTCCCTAATTGTGTTTAAATACCAGTCATACACACCTTTTCTTCTCTCCAAGGAGCACACCAAGTCCATTCGCAAGTAAAATAAATGATCTCGTTTTAAAACTCGAAACCTAAAATAAAATACCAAAAATGTGTTAATGAATCGCACCTGGATAGGTATGTAGTGTATAGGTTAGCCACATGTTCCGCTTCTTCAGGCGCTTTTGAGTACACTCGTTGGGTCACCTGGTGATCCCTCATCTGATCCATCAAGTATTTGAACTGAGGGGACTGCCTTCCAAAGCTCTAAAGTCTGTTTTCGATACTTGAAGAGAACATTAAGAAAAACGAGGAAAGAAAAACAGGAAAGACATCGACACACCTTGTCCGCCTTACGAAGTTCACTGACAATTCGTCTGAAGGCAGTGAACGCCGTCTTTTCAGCAACTGTCGCCATGCTAAAAATTTTGGACAGATAAACGCTATCCTACCAAAGTCGGCGAGATAACAACAGTACAGCAATGCTAGAATCTCGAGCAGAAAGCAAAAAGGCAAACTGGAGTCAAAACCTCATCCTCACTGGACATCACGCAGAACATGCCGCCCCTTCCTGTTTTGCAATAGAAGCACGGTTCCAGAGATCAAAACCAGCTTTGTTGGAACATTTGGGACAGGCATGGAATCAAGCAAAAAAGCTGCGCGATTTCCCGCCGGTGGGCGTTCGAACGAAGCTGCAGGACGCAGTTGCGTACGCCACCCAATACCGTAACCTGCCGTCTGATGGAATTAGCGGACGGTGACTGCGCGTAAAAAATCGACCAGAATCTGCTGCGAGGTAACTAGATGTATGATTGGGAGAACGATTGGTGGGGGGGGGGGAGGTAGCTGTAAACATTTTCTGAGCAGTGCACACAATCACCATCACTTTCTAATAACATATCGAATACCAATTTAAGGATGCGGAAGCATTCAAATAAGGCAATACGGAAAAGCTGAAGGAGGAAGACAGGGAGACTGACTCCAGAAATGTTCAACAGCTATTTTTCCATGACAACAGTCTCAGCTCCGCCTTTACATCCGCCTTCTCTTTTCCTTGTGTGGTCAACGAAAGACAGTGCAAGATTGGCCTTCAGGTTTAGAGCTTCTATTTGGGATAAGAAACACGTCACTGAGAGGAAAGGGCAGCTGAGCTGGTCGCCGATCTAGATGGCCTATGAAGGATAAAGGATGGATGTCGGCGGTAACCAGTCCCAGTGTGGGATGTGCCACGCATTCTACTTCGACGGAGTATCTTGGAGGAGATTTGAATGTGTACGGCCGAGACGTGATGACAATTAGATGTTGATCAATAGACGCCGAGGATCACGGCAACCAGTTGGTAAGAGGTGGACAGGATTTACAAAAAAAACTTTATGTTCGAACAAACGAGCAAGAACAAGCAATATAAATAGGGAATAGAAATAAACGACACAACAGATCACAACTGGATGTAGATGGTGTGGAGAGGACGGCACGTCGGTATCCCTGTTGAGATTCCCGTCGCCGGCGAGCTGATTGGGAACTCCTAGATTTCTCCCACGAAGGGAAACTCTACACTAAGTTCTCCTAAGTCCTGATTCCAAGAAGTGGTCCCTGGGCTCTGAGTCAGTCACTTAGCCTAACCCTCAAACAATGAGATCCAGAGACCCCCACGACAGGACCCGCAGACCCAAAAAACAAGAGAGGAGCCAGACCACCCTCCTCGGCCTTCTTTTATATGGCCCACTGTATCCGCACTGCGCTTTCGCGCCCAAGATCATCGAAGATCAGATCAACTGATCACAACTAAACAGCTCGCCTCTTCAACGGGATTCTCGCAGGGGGACTCGCATGTGCCTCCCTCTCCGACATGCCCCCCCCCCTCCTCTGAGTCGATGTCCTCATCGACATGTCGGGGACGAGCTCCGGTAATTCCGCTTGCGGTACTTGTCTCCGTATCGCCTCGTATAGATGTTTTGCGGCTGCCACCCCCGGGTGGGCTTTGTAAAACTGCGCCGTAGCCTCTGGACAACCGGCTTCCATATACACTTTTCCGTCGACTATCATATTACGCGCTGTTGGCATCATTTGATCTGGCCCGGCGAATTTTCCAAATGTGGAATCGAGAGTCTTCCACAACTCCGACATGGAGATCCACTTCGATAGGTTCTGTGCAGTCAGTGGAGTCCAGGCTGTAACAACCCGACCTCCTTCTTCTAAATGGGCCTTTACTAATTTCACGATGTCCTCAAATACCGTGCTGTCGCCTCTGTCTTCGATTGGGAACACTAAAATCCATGTTCCAAAAGTCCGCCAATTAAGGAGTGTCTCTCGCAGCTTCACGTATGACACGGCAACTTTGGTGATTAATCCATTACGTGGTCCGTCCTTTTCCATGAGTAGCGCGGTTTCTGGTGCTGCGTAGCCGAAGGGGCCTTGTTTCCTTTGTCTTTTGGCCCTGCCTTCTTCTCTAAGGTCCTCCTTCAAGTTTTCAAATGCCACCTTATAAAACTCCAGAATCCAGTTCTGCTCAACTGGTGGGTGTTTCGCAATACTCCGGTTTACGCAGATAAATTCCGTCCAGTCGGTACATACATCATATGCAAGTCTGAGGATATGACGAAGGGCTTCTGCGTCCAACGATGTCACGCCTTCCTTGTGCAGTTTAATTTTTTCTGCGACAGTGAGGTCCGTTCGGATAAAAATAGAGGCAATTTTCCACGCCCTCCACACGTTTCCAAACGGCTTCCGAGCGAATGCACCTGGTAGCACGATACCAGGAATGTCTCCTAATGTTGAGCTTCCAAAACACTCGTCCAAGCATTCGAACTGGATGTGCCCTTTGTCCACCACGCTCGAGATAGCGGCTCCTCTGAAATGACTACTGTACGCCTTGCATACCTGGACCTTAGGTTTTCTTCCCCTTTTTCCTCTCGCGTGACCTGTGTCGATCCTATCGTCGGGAATTTCCTTAGGCACTATTCGCAGCATATCGAACTGAATTCGAATCGGTCACTGTTTTCCCCAATTCTCCCCACTAGGGCTGAATTTTGACTTACTTCCAGAACCCTAAATGGTCCTGCCCATTCACTCGTCAATTTGGGATGGGAGTTTCGCGATTTCTCGTTCGGTGACAGGACATACACTCTGTCGCCTACGGTTGGGAAGCTTTTACTTTCTACCTTATTATTTGCGTCATACTGCTTCTTCATACTCTCTCTGACGCGCTCGTTGTACTCTCTTACCCGTTCATGTGTTTCAGCTACTGCTTGCAGTATTTCCGCTTTGTACTCATCCAGGGACCTATCCATGGAGTACCAAGTGATGCCCGCATTAGGAATGATCCCCGAAGGAAACACCGGATCCATGCCATGCAGGAGGAAATACGGGCTTTCTCCTGTTGAACGGTGGGGCGTCATATTATATGCCATCATGCAGAATGGCAGTCTTGTGTCCCACTCCATCGGAATAACCGTACTACGCCTTAACATAGCGACGATGGTCCCATTTAACCTTTCCGTCAACCCATTTTCTCGTGGATTGTATCCCTTCGTCGTGATATGGGTTATCTTGGTTATTTTAACAATCTCCTCTAGAACACGATTTACAAATTCCGCGCCTTTATCGGAAAGAATGCTCTTTGGCCATCTACAGCCCTCGGCGATCCACCTAACAAACAGAGTTTTTGCTATGGTCTCTGCTGTTTTATCGGGTACTGGATATGCAGCTCCAAACTTCGAAAAGTGATCTATCACCGTCACTGCATATCTGTTCCCCTTTCTCGTCGGTCCCAATTCCAGGACGTCAATTCCTACAATTTCATAGGGTCTTGACGTTACTAGCGGCTTCAAAGGTGGAGTCATTACTTCTCGCGGGTTATGCACGAAGCATTTTTGACATTCCCTGGTTCACCTATAAATGTCCTGCGCCATTCCAGGCCAATAGACTTCCTTCTTTAGCACATTAAATATTTTGTGGGCGCTAAAGTGGCCCGCGAATATTCCTCTATGCGCTTCATGGAATACCTCGTATCTGTGTTCTTTCGGCACCACAAAAACCGCACTGCCATTGTCTTGGTACATTTTTAGTTCCCCATCCTCTACCGTGAAATCCGCTATTCGTAACGGTCTCCTTTCACCTGGGATCCTCACCACTTGGTCCCACTGTCTTTCTTCCACGCTTCGTACTATTTCACTTAGGTGGGGATCACTCCTTAATTTTCCTAACCAGTTCGAGTCCTCTTTTGCACTTATCGAATTGACCACAGCCTCATCTATACCGTCTAATGACGCCGACGATATGCCTGTCGTGGGTAGACCTCTGCTAAGCGCGTCAGCTACGACATTGGCCTTTCCTTTTACATACTGTATCTCCAAGTTGTATCTTTGAAGCTCCAGTGACCAACGTAGTACCCTGGCCGATACGTTACTGCGTTTGAACAATGCTGTTAAAGGCTGGTGATCCGTCATTATCACGGTGGGCAGTCCGTAAATGAACATATGAAATCGGCGGACTGCGAACACCACAGCAAGAGCCTCTAGGTCGGTGACATGATATCTGCGTTCCGCTTTACTCAAACTCTTTGACGCAAAGAATATGGGATGTATTTGTTTGTCTTCTCCCTCCTGAGAAAGGACGGCGCCTAACCCATAAGCGGAAGCGTCTGTGCAGATGAGGAATGGTTTGCTGCCATCCCGAGCACTAGCCAGATTAGGCTGCTTGAGCACTGGCGCTGAACATATCATTTCCTTCAGCTTGTTGAATGCCTCGATATGCTCCTTCTCCCAGGACCATTTTGCCTTCGGTGACGTTAAACTAAACAAACATCCCGCTTGTTTCGAAAATCCTAAGCAGAACTTTCTATAAAATGAGACCATTCCCAGGAATGTACGCAATTCTTTGCTATTCTTCGGCGTAGGATAATTCCTAATTGCGTTGGTCTTCTCGGGATCCATATGAACCCCGTCGCCATCTAAAACGTGGCCGAGGAAAGACACCTTTTGCCTCAGCAGGTAGCATTTCTGGGCCTTTAAGCGCAATCCTGCTTTTCCCAGCCTTGAAAAGACTTCCTCTAATAGTTCAAGATGCCTTTCTTTTGTTTGCGTGCACACCATAATATCATCTATGTAGCAAAAGACCTCAGACCCGAGAACGTCCCCAAGAACAGTATCCATTAGCCTCTGGAATACTGGCGGGCTTGTGCTAAGGCCAAATGGTGTTACGCGAAACTGAAACAATCCTTACGGTGTAGCAAACGCTGACTTCTCTTTGGCCTCGTCTGACAGTGGAATCTGCCAGTAACCACTGCACAGATCCAAGGTTGAAAAGAAGCGTTTACCACTTAGGCTTTGTAGAACTGCTTCAATACTGGGGAGTGGGTATGCGTCTAACTTTATTCTTTTGTTCAGCTCCCTATAGTCTATGCATAACCTGATGGAGCCATCTTTCTTCTCTACCAGCACAATAGGGAACGCCCACTCTGACTTGCTTTTCTCAATAATTTTTCTCGACAGCAAATCCGACAGGAGTTCCTTCAGTTTCGGTCGCATCCCTAAAGGCACAGGTCTTGCTTTCATTTTTATTGGTTTGCTATCTCCGGTATCGATATTCATCTCCACCAAATCAGTTTGGGAAAGTTCCTTCTCTGATATCGCAAACGCTTCTTGGTGTTTCGTCAACAGTGTTTGGATGTCTTCATCTAATTCCTCCACCTGTGTATTTGCCTTAATCATATCTTGCAATTTGCCCAACCTTTCCTCTTTTGATAAAGGCTCCTCACTACTCAGCATCAAGGGGTTTACCTCTTCCCAGCGTTGGTGCCATTTCTCCGTACCCCACTGGCCGACCTCCTCCCCTTCTCTTAGAATCAGTGGCTCTTCGCTGTTGTTAAAAACCGGCACTGAGGTTTTCTGATCTTGAATCCGGAACACTCCTCCTGCAATGCCTTTCCTGTTGGGCCAAATGACCCGGTCCACTTTTTCCTGACTTCCTATCGCGCAGCGCACCTGGACCAGGGCCGCATCGTGGGGTGGTACATAGACCCGCTGCACTACCACAACATCCCCTTCCTCCTTGAATGTGTGCTGGTCAGCTGAATCTTTCATAGCCTTCTTTATGGCAACCTCCACTCCTAGGTGGCTAAGTGCGTTTGTCCCTAGAATGATTTCGTTGTTTTTATCTTCACTTATGTGGAAGGGCACCTTGTATTGGTTGCCTCCATCTAGTTCGACGTCAATAAAAACTGCTCCCAAGAACTGCATCTGATTATTCGAGGCGTCAAAAACTGGACGCAACTGCGACTCCTCGATCACCTCCAGGGAGTCCACATCGTACCCCCGGTCCTGTGCTTGTGATAACACCTCTATTGATATGATACTGATCATCGATCCCGTGTCCAGTAACGCCGTATTCTTGCTCCCTAACAAGCGAAGGTGTCCCACCAGCCTCTCTCCAACTAATTCGTTTTCCTTCTGCCTGCCGTCTCTTACTACCAGCCCCAAACTTCTGACCTTCTTTATTATGCTAGAGATGGTTGGTTTTTCTTGTCCCTGCTCCTTTTCTCTAGATCCTATGTGATTCACTCTGGTAGACTTTTGCGGACAGTCTCTGCCGATGTGTCCGTATTTGGAACAGTTGTAACATTTCCTGTTTTCGTTAGATCCCATTTTCGCACCGGGTGTATTTACCCTTTGCACTGTAGAAGAACTAACCCGGTGAGCGCATTCGTCTTCCTTGTGCCTCCTATCCCGTGGTGGTTCCTCCTTACGCACACTTCTCCACTGTTCACTACCTTTGTTTCCTCCTCCGATGTTATGATATTGCTCCGACCTAGCCTTCCAACTCCCAGTTATGGCCCTTCTGTTGGCGTTAAGCATGAGCTTCGACTGCTCAATACTCAGAGCCAATTGTTTGACCTCCTCATACGCTCTACGTGGCTCTACTTTGTGGAGTGCGCCTAGCAACTGGAAATGTTCGGGCCAACACGCTAAGTTATCCAACAATATTTGCGCGTATTCTAGTGATCGATCCTCCAGTGTTCCTTCAGGGTAAGCCTGCCGACCCAGCCTCTCTAGTATTACACAAAATTCTGATACTTCCTGATTCGGACGCATCTTCAGGTTTTTTAGCTCCGTTAGGGCCCGCAATCTACCCGCTGTAGAGTCATGGGCCAGCAGTCTTGCCATCTCTCTTACCACTGCTTCAAAGCCTTGCTCTTTGATTATCCTAGGAAGGGACATAAAAATGTTCTTTGCTCGTCCTGCGAGATGATCATCCACTAGAATTTCCACTAAGGTGGCTTCACATCTCACTACTTCCCCATATTTTCTCCTAAACCTCCTTACGAACTCGTCAAAATTTTCACTCTTTGAACCTTTGAAGATTCCCGGATCAACACAGGCCATGGATCTCAAGTAAGTAGCCAACTGATTTGAAACTAGCGTACCTGACTTGTCCAAAGCTGGCTCCGTCGGCGCCGGGCTCTCCAAATGTCTCCTCCAGACTCCTACAGATGGCTGTCCAGTCGAACACGCCACGTCCTGCAATACATCCAACCTCACTTCTTTTCCGACAGTTTGAACAAACTGTGGGACACTATTCCACCCACCTTTGTCTGCCGCCAATCCTTTGTTAGCTGCGGCTTGAAGTTCAGCGATTTCATTCTTGACCTGCAACACATCTGTCCTTAACATTTCACAGATTTCCGCCACTACTTCGCCGTCTCTTTCCATGGTTTTTATATAGTCTGTCCAATCGTCCACTGAGTCTATTCCTCTCTGTTCTAATACTCTCTTAATGCCTCTCCATAATTCATCTTGAATGCCTAATTCACTCTTATCTACCGCCCATAAGTTCTCTATCCTTTCTACTCCGGCCCTTAGCTCCCTTTCAACCTCGTTTTTCTTCTCCTTTGGTAACCGAGAATCACCCAAAATCTCCACTACTCTCTTCTGCATATCTCTCAACACTTGCATGCAACACTCTTCTACCAAGTTACCAACAGACATTGGACCAGTTTCCTTTCTCACCTGAATTGTGGAGTCCATGTTGTCCGTCTCCATACCATTTTCATCGTGGACCGGTCCCATTCTGCAAAGAGCAAAATCAGTAGGCTCTTTTTCCATCACCATGTCGTGCCGTCGGCTCACGTTGGGCACAGGTACACTTCCTTCTTAGTGTTGGTGTCAGATTCCTTCTTTACTGACACGTCTTTACTCCGGGTACCTCAGCCGCACGGTAGCCTCGGAGTGGCACAGTCAATAATACGTACGTAAGCGAATGTACGAGAACGGCAGATGAACGATTGCGGCAAGCGATGGTAGCGTAACACCACTACGAACTCGTTGTCGTGGCTTCGGCAAGTATCGATCAAAGCGGTTCGGCCCCCATGTACGGCCGAGACGTGATGACAATTAGATGTTGATCAATAGACGCCGAGGATCACGGCAACCAGTTGGTAAGAGGTGGACAGGATTTACAAAAAAACTTTATGTTCGAACAAACGAGCAAGAACAAGCAATATAAATAGGGAATAGAAATAAACGACACAACAGATCACAACTGGATGTAGATGGTGTGGAGAGGACGGCACGTCGGTATCCCTGTTGAGATTCCCGTCGCCGGCGAGCTGATTGGGAACTCCTAGATTTCTCCCACGAAGGGAAACTCTACACTAAGTTCTCCTAAGTCCTGATTCCAAGAAGTGGTCCCTGGGCTCTGAGTCAGTCACTTAGCCTAACCCTCAAACAATGAGATCCAGAGACCCCCACGACAGGACCCGCAGACCCAAAAAACAAGAGAGGAGCCAGACCACCCTCCTCGGCCTTCTTTTATATGGCCCACTGTATCCACACTGCGCTTTCGCGCCCAAGATCATCGAAGATCAGATCAACTGATCACAACTAAACAGCTCGCCTCTTCAACGGGATTCTCGCAGGGGGACTCGCATGTGCCTCCCTCTCCGACATGCCCCCCCCCCCTCCTCTGAGTCGATGTCCTCATCGACATGTCGGGGACGAGCTCCGGTAATTCCGCTTGCGGTACTTGTCTCCGTATCGCCTCGTATAGATGTTTTGCGGCTGCCACCCCCGGGTGGGCTTTGTAAAACTGCGCCGTAGCCTCTGGACAACCGGCTTCCATATACACTTTTCCGTCGACTATCATATTACGCGCTGTTGGCATCATTTGATCTGGCCCGGCGAATTTTCCAAATGTGGAATCGAGAGTCTTCCACAACTCCGACATGGAGATCCACTTCGATAGGTTCTGTGCAGTCAGTGGAGTCCAGGCTGTAACAACCCGACCTCCTTCTTCTAAATGGGCCTTTACTAATTTCACGATGTCCTCAAATACCGTGCTGTCGCCTCTGTCTTCGATTGGGAACACTAAAATCCATGTTCCAAAAGTCCGCCAATTAAGGAGTGTCTCTCGCAGCTTCACGTATGACACGGCAACTTTGGTGATTAATCCATTACGTGGTCCGTCCTTTTCCATGAGTAGCGCGGTTTCTGGTGCTGCGTAGCCGAAGGGGCCTTGTTTCCTTTGTCTTTTGGCCCTGCCTTCTTCTCTAAGGTCCTCCTTCAAGTTTTCAAATGCCACCTTATAAAACTCCAGAATGCAGTTCTGCTCAACTGGTGGGTGTTTCGCAATACTCCGGTTTACGCAGATAAATTCCGTCCAGTCGGTACATACATCATATGCAAGTCTGAGGATATGACGAAGGGCTTCTGCGTCCAACGATGTCACGCCTTCCTTGTGCAGTTTAATTTTTTCTGCGACAGTGAGGTCCGTTCGGATAAAAATAGAGGCAATTTTCCACGCCCTCCACACGTTTCCAAACGGCTTCCGAGCGAATGCACCTGGTAGCATGATACCAGGAATGTCTCCTAATGTTGAGCTTCCAAAACACTCGTCCAAGCATTCGAACTGGATGTGCCCTTTGTCCACCACGCTCGAGATAGCGGCTCCTCTGAAATGACTACTGTACGCCTTGCATACCTGGACCTTAGGTTTTCTTCCCCTTTTTCCTCTCGCGTGACCTGTGTCGATCCTATCGTCGGGAATTTCCTTAGGCACTATTCGCAGCATATCGAACTGAATTCGAATCGGGTCACTGTTTTCCCCAATTCTCCCCACTAGGGCTGAATTTTGACTTTGCCTCCCTCTCCGACAAATGCCCTTTTTGCATCTTCAATGACTTCCAGTGACCAGCCTATGGAAAATTCTGTGTTATATCCTTTCCAGACAAGCCTGTACAAGTCTGGTACCCATTCAGCGACCCCGGAGGATGGACCTGGGCAGGAAATTCGAAACAAGAACCAGGTAGCGGGTGTACGCCACAGTCGGCACCACCTCCTCCAGTGCGCGCTCAGATTTACAGATTGATTACATGCCACAGCATGGTGGCGATGTCCGTTCCCCACGTGGTGCTACTGAAAACTGTTCGCTCTGCGGGCTAAGCCGAACACGGACAGTCGATTGCAGGCGACGGGCCCTTGTGACAGGCCGACCTACGAACGTCTTATGTCACATCATATGGTTGACTACGCTTAAGAGTTCTCGAGTAAATGCTACGGCGTCCGCGGGAGCCGACGCCACTCGCAAAGCCCGGCGAGTGTGAAAAGTATGCGAGGGTCCCCGATGCGAGGACGGCATCGGGGGGCAACTGAGCTAATCCGCAAGTCCCGTAACGTAAGCAGGACCCGCGTGGCAACGCTGAATGTGGGTACGTTGACGGGCCGCTCGTGCGAGTTGGTTGAAGCACTGGAGCGTAGAAGAGTTGATTTCTGTGCGGTGCAGGAGATGAGGTGGTCCTGCCGCAAGTCAAGGGACATAGGACGAGGCTTCAAGGCCGTTCTATGTGGAAGTCCCAGGACCACCAGTGGTGTCGGAATAATCGTCTCCGAACGATTTCGTGACTTGATTGCAAGCGTCGAGGCTTTGAGCGTCGAGCGCGATCGATTGATGAAGATCGATGTCGCCGCGAAGGAGCGACTCTATCACTTCTTCTCTGCGTATGCTCCGCAGACTGGCTGCTCGGATCAAGCCAAGGAAGAGTTTTGGAGCCTGCTTGATGAGAAGACAGCAGAGGTACCGTCGAAAGATGTCATCATAGTCGCTGGTGACCTCAACGGGCACGTCGGCGCGACGAAAGACGGGTACGGCTGTCATGGTGGGTTCGGTTACGGGTCGCGTAACGCAGATGGTGAGCGTATCCTTGAATATGCGGAATCGCACAACCTCACCATAGTGAACACCGTATTTCGCAAACGCGATTCCCACCTCATCTCGTTCTATAGCGGGAACAGCAGGACTCAGATAGACTTTGTCCTTGTGAAGGATCGAGACCGAAGACTTGTCACAGACGCGAAGGTCGTGCCGTATGAGACTGTCGCCCCACAGCATCGACCGCTGATCTGTACTTTAAAGATCGCCCCTCCGAGGCTGAAGCAGGTCGAGCGATGCGGTGCACCAAGAATCAAGTGGTGGCGAATGAAAGAGAAGGAAGCAACTGTGATTTCTCGCGTGCGGTTACCGACAGTGACAACTGTCAACGAAACTTGGGAGAAGGCCACCGACGTGATTCGTCACGCTGCACGGTCGGAGCTCGGCATCACGAAGCCTGGACGACGGAAGGTCGACAAGCAGGCATTGCTGTGGATAGATGACGTGAAAGCCAAAGTTCGAGAGAAGAAGACGCTATATCACGTGTTTCTCGGCGAAAAGACAGCCGATAACTGGCGGAAGTACCAAGAGGCGAGGAAAGCTGCAAAGAAGGCCGTGGCTGTTGCAAAAGCCACTCATTATGGAGATGTCAACGAAAAGCTCGAGTCGCGCGATGGTGAGCGGTATCTGTACCGACTCGCAAAGAATCGCCATCGCCAGACCGAGGACATCGAGAAGTTCTTCGGCATCAACGATGAAAACGGCTATCTTCTTATGGACCGCAAGAAGGCATTGAAGCGATGGCGCGATTACTTTGAGGAAATCTCTACAGTAGAATTTCCTCATCCAGCCATCCCCTCAAAGGCTCCAACCCACGGCCCCGTTCAGAAGATCACCGTGGAGGAGACTGAAGCGGCTTTGAAGAAGATGAGGCCAGGCAAAGCGACTGGGCCCGACGACGTGGCAGCAGAACTGTGGAAGTCGAAGTTTTGGTACACTGCTGAGTGGTTGGCGAAGTTCTTTAATCAGGTTGTGGCGGAGAAAAAAGTGCCTGAGTGTTGGCGCCAAAGTATGACGATTCCGATTTGGAAGAAGAAGGGCAGTCCTGCAGACTGCTCCAATTACCGTCCGATTCGCTTGCTTTCGCACAGCATGAAGATCTTTGAGCGAATTGTCGACGGACGAATTCGTGACATCGTCCAGCTTTCCAGCAATCAGTGCGGCTTCGTGGCTGGCTGTGGAACCATTGATGCCATACACGCCGCCCGCCTCCTGATAGAGAAGCATCGCGAGAAAGAGAAGTCGGTGCATATCGCTTTCCTCGACTTAGAGAAGGCCTTTGACCGCGTACCACGTGAAGTGATATGGTACGCCTTGCGACATCATGGAGTTCCTGAAGAGCTCATAGAGTGGGTGCAAATTCTCTACTCTTGTCCAAAGAGTCGAGTTCAAGCTGCATCTGGAACCTCGATGGAGTTTCCCATCTCTGTCGGAGTACATCAGGGTTCTGCGCTTTCCCCACTCCTCTTTGTTGTCGTCATGGATGCCATCACACGAGGTCTTCAGAACCCCGTCCCTTGGACGTTGCTTTATGCTGATGACGTAATGCTCGCTAGCGAAGATAAAGGAGAACTCGAGCGAGAGGTGCAAGCTTGGTGTGGTCGCTTGGAGCGGTTTGGACTCAAATTGATCGTGAAGAAGACCAAATATCTGACGACGGAGGTGAACGAGTCCAGCTCCATCAAGGTTAACGGCATCGAGCTCCCACGCACTTCGGTCTTTATGTACCTGGGATCAGCAGTCACGTCTGACGGCAAACTGATGGTCGAAGTGAATTCACGCATAAGTGCAGCTTGGTTCAAGTGGCGCTCGTTGACTGGCGTGCTCTGCGACAAGAAGATACCAGAGCGCTTTAAGTCGAAGATCTACAGAGCAGGCGTCCGGCCAGTAGCGATGTACGGCGATGAGTGTTGGCCTGTGACAAAGGAAACGAAAAGTCGCCTCAGCGTAATGGAAACGAAGATGCTGCGCTGGATGGCAGGAGTTACGCGCCTGGACCGCACCCGAAATGATGCTATTCGGCAGAAGTTTGGCTTCGCGCCGATAGCTGACAAGATACGCGAAGCTCACTTACGATGGTACGGCCACGTTCTACGTGGAGAAGAAAACAACGTCCGCAAGATAGGCTTTAACTTCGAGGTAATAGGAAAGCGGCCTAGAGGGCGCCCGAAGCAGCGCTGGTTAGATACGTTACATGCGGACTTGAAGATTACTGGTGTCTACCCTGATCTAGCGCTGGATCGGGAAAGGTGGCGTCATAACACCAGAATAGCGGACCCCGCTACGATGCGGGACAAACGCTGAAGAAGAAGAAGAAGAAGAAGAAGAAGAAGAATTTCACTTTCTGAAGCTGTTTCCTGCAGAAGGTAGAAATTTCTTTTCGAGGCAAGTCCGTCCTTCGGTTGCCATTCCGTCATCGATTCGAAAAGCGCTACAAAATCGCTAATCTTGGAAATCTTGCAGGAAAAGCACTTTTGTCGTCTGTAATTAACGCTTGAAATTTCATTGAGTGCAATTTTGGAGGTAGATATCGCTCCTTCAGGTAGAAAACTCCCGTTTCAATGACGTCCTTGGAAAATCTGAAAATAGAAAAAAATGAAAGATTCTCATTGGCTCCAAATCTGCGGACAGGAATTCCTTATTTTTCACGGTACAGTAATCGGCATTAGATTTTTTTGATATTCGATCCTATTCCAAATCTGCGGACAGGAAATCCTTATTTTTCACGGTACAGTAATCGGCATTAGATTTTTTTGATATTCGATCCTATTTTTCCAACTCCAGGAAACGCAAGTGCTTGTATATCTTCGCATTGTTATAGCCACACTTGGAAAAAATAACTTATTAGTAGATGCAAACATCATCTAAAAACCTGAAATTGGAGAGAATTCTCTGCCAAAACCAAGAGGGTACCACCCCTTCCCCTCCAGATGACGCCAGAGTACGAACCCTTCCTCCCCCCCCCCCCCTCCCCATTTCGATTCCCGAAACTCAAGCTTGACCCAGAATGGGGGTCTGTTAAGCATGGTCCGTCAGCGGCGTTGGTGGCACAGAGGTAGTGCTCCTGTCTGCCCGATGTTAGGCTAATGGTTCGGTTCCTCTCGTCGCCATCTTTTCCGCATATGACCTTTTTTCTGAACTATGACATATTTTAATTGAATAACGGTTAAGAATCATCATACACCTTCTAAAAATGTTTGAGGGCATAAAAAATGCTGTGGTGACACTTTATTTATTTATTTTTTGCTCAAATGAGGTAAAAATCATCTACTGGACAACTGGAGGTGTTTCCAGCAACTTGAACGTTCATGGAACAAGGCAAAAAATGGTGAAGGAAACGTGTTGCTTACGCACAGCACATCTTATACATGCAGCCTCCCACAACCAGCAGCAAATCGACCAATCGTAGGAAGATCCAAGCATTCACCAGGAGTGACAAACACACCCTGGTGATCATCAATGTAACCTGCCTTTCAAAACGTTTGAAAACCTGGGGCATAAAACATACGGTAAGTTTGCGGTACAACCTTCAGTGGCTTGCCCCTCTCGGTCACATTGAACTCCAGGTCCATAATTCAAGTCAAAATTCAGAAAAGGTAATTTCGAAGATCAGTCATGACGTGCAAAAAAAACCGCAGACATGGGGACCGCACCAACGACCACACACCAGACGAGCCGGAGCACTACACCTGCCCCATTACCACTACTGGCGGACCCTGCTTACGGACCCCCATCCCTCACCGCTCTTTCGCACGGCCAGCCTGCAGTTTGACCCACTCAACTTCGACAGGTCACAACTCGCTCAGGAGTTTCATTTTGCAAACTTTGACACCCACAATCTTAATCAGCATTCCGACCTCTTTCTAATGACCCTGGACTCGACTTGAAGTTCCATGGTAGGTTGAAACCCTTCAATGGAGAGAAAACTGATATCATCGATAAAATGATCGATAATATTGATCGATATCGATTCCGTTTCTCGGTCCGTGACACTGTCTTCTGAATTCCAGTGCTGGCTTGAGTCGTTTCGATATTTTCCGGTGCTTTGTGTACATATTTTGCGCTAATTCCATGCACCTGTTCTCTGCCAGTGATTTCTGACTCAGCGACGATCGACAGCTCTTAACGCGTCCTTCTACAGTATGAGAGTTTTTTTACCTTAGAGTATGGTCAAAAAGCTTAGTTTGAACTGGGCCAATTTTAGATTCCACTTTAGCTGTTTTGGAAGCTATTTTAGCTGTAGAAGTATAAGCATAAGGGCAGGACAGCAAAAGGAAGGATACAGTTCTTGCTTGGGAGGTGCCAAGCATTTCACTTTTACTACTGCGCCTATGCAAGAGAAAGGAAGAGTATGAATTCTTAAATGCGGAAGAAACTTGGAAATGATTCTTTGATTCGAACCGTGTTTCAAACAAACGCTATTTGTCTTTCACGCTGCAGTTAGGAGTCAGAGACCACAGGCCATCAAATGCCTTAGGGCAGGATGGGCGTGAGGGCCAACAGGGGTGTGCCTCTGTCTTGTGTCACTGGCGGTCTCTGCCGCACGCCCGACGAACCGCCATTGACGCTGCTGAGTGGACTGTTATGGGGGAGATGGAGCTCTAACACTCCCAAGATATGCTGTATTGTATCCAGATATGCGACTTTTAGAAATGAAGCTTCTTGTCATAAAGGAAGACTAAATCTTTTCACAATGGAAGCAGTTGCTTATTCCTTCGATTAGGTCATCCAATTCCCTCTCGAAATATAAATTTTCTCTGATCAAGTGCGCCGGAGGACTCTCAAGTAGCTGACCAGAGGTAGCAGTTGAAGTTTGTGCAGTTGCAAGAGCATTAGACTTCGTGATTGTAGCAGCACACACAATGCAGATGTCACACTTGCATTCGGCGCGGCTGCCGCGCGCTTCGTATGTTCAGCTTGCTCTGGTTCTGATCCTCGTTTCTACAACAATTACGGTTTCGCAAAAACAATATTTTAAGACAAACGACGGCGTCAATTAGCCGTTTTTGAGATTCGGCACGCATTCTACTTCTATGTATGTCGTGGATGCAGTTTGGTATTTGACCCAAACAACGACTTCCGCTGGTCAGCCGATGGAAAAGTCACTGTTTTGCCCTTCAAATAAAAATCCGGTACCAATTCAGCAAACATAAAGGGATCTTCTGCTACCCTACCATGCACCTGTAACATATAGTAACGTGAAACTATAATATATACGCATTTTTGTGTAAACCATGTGGTAAAGAAAGACGATATGGTTCTTAGCGAGCTGGTGCCCTATGCGAGATTGCACGTAGTCATGAAGCAAGGAGACCACAGAACTAGGCAAGGGAAGGAACTCCGGGGACTGGTTGATCTAACTTACACGTTTAATGATACCTTGCCGGTGTACGGCGGCCATAGTACCGACGTTATTGTTTTCTTTCTGTTTTTACAATGGCACACTGCATGACTTCTTTTTCCGACCGGCTGATAGAGGGAGTTGCGTGGATATGTCGGCTGTATGCCAGAATTCACAAAACAGAAGCGGTGTAGATCAACTGGCTGTTATTTATCGATGGATTTTTGTTAATTTCACCGTTTAATCGATATATTGGCCAGAGAATGGTTACATTTATAAGTTCTATACGTTATTGTTTTCTTTCTGTTTTTACAATGGCACACTGCATGACTTCTTTTTCCGACCGGCTGATAGAGGGAGTTGCGTGGATATGTCGGCTGTATGCCAGAATTCACAAAACAGAAGCGGTGTAGATCAACTGGCTGTTATTTATCGATGGATTTTTGTTAATTTCACCGTTTAATCGATATATTGGCCAGAGAATGGTTACATTTATAAGTTCTATACGTTATTGTTTTCTTTCTGTTTTTACAATGGCACACTGCATGACTTCTTTTTCCGACCGGCTGATAGAGGGAGTTGCGTGGATATGTCGGCTGTATGCCAGAATTCACAAAACAGAAGCGGTGTAGATCAACTGGCTGTTATTTATCGATGGATTTTTGTTAATTTCACCGTTTAATCGATATATTGGCCAGAGAATGGTTACATTTATAAGTTCTATACGTTATTGTTTTCTTTCTGTTTTTACAATGGCACACTGCATGACTTCTTTTTCCGACCGGCTGATAGAGGGAGTTGCGTGGATATGTCGGCTGTATGCCAGAATTCACAAAACAGAAGCGGTGTAGATCAACTGGCTGTTATTTATCGATGGATTTTTGTTAATTTCACCGTTTAATCGATATATTGGCCAGAGAATGGTTACATTTATAAGTTCGTCGCAAAAAAGAAATATCTGTTTCTACCACTTACTTGGGCGAATCACCAGAAAGAAATTAGATCGGCCTTCATGGCTGGCCTATTCCTAGCTATCTGTAGAAATTTTTTGGCCGCGAAATTGACGGTGTGATATTTCACGTTTTCAAAGAGCAGAACAGATTTGCTACAGATTTGCATACAATAATACTTCGTCGTCAGTCTGTCATTAACTGTAGTTAGACAAAAGCATTGTTTCATGAAAGCAATTGAAGAGTCAGTCAGCCACCAATTCCAAAAATGAAGAGACCTTGAAGCTTACAGTGGCTCAAGCATATTGTATTACCTTCAGATGTTTTGTAAACCTTTCGTTTTTTCCACATGAGCAGCACTTTACAACACTCAAGTACTTCTTCGAGAAAAATCCGTGTTCCAATAAACAAGAAGATGAGATGCCTCCATATGCCATTTGATCCTAGTATGTATAATTTCTCCACATCATTTCTATGATGCACACGGAGGTTTATGAAAGGCCTGTCGATAAAAGGCTTGTGTTTGATTAGAAAGGGGTCCGTTATGTATTGCTTCCACTTTTTCTTCTGGGCTGTCGTCTACCATGTCTATCATGCAGCCTGATCTTTCGCTCGATATTCGAATTCGAATACATTCGAAAAGCGCGCTTTTTCGAATATTCGAATTCGAACGTTCAAATTCCAATGCTCGAAAATTTTCGGTATTCAAAGCCATTCGAACATTAAAAATCTTTGCGAGGGCATAACTATACAACACACTCCGTAGGCTGCAGAATCGTAGTAAGCGAATGCTTGTCTTACTTCATAAGAAGTGCCGAAACCAACTGTGAGGATCTAGCATCGCTTAGTTTTCTCGGCAGAGTGAATAGCACGAAAGGCTGTGCCCCAATGATCGCTCATACTTGCTGCCGCTTTCGGCTGGGTGTACGGCTGAGTAGTACTCGAAAATTCGCAAAAAAAACATGTGTGTACCACTTTGACCGCCGGAGCGTCGTGATTACTCACGACACCATACCATATTTTCGGGCGTAGCTCTCCAGGTGCCTACTTGAGCCGGCGGAGAAGTCTCAGCAGGGACTCTCTTACACGATGAGGGCTCAGGCGATTGGGCTCACGCCCAGTCTCAGCAGTTAGAATTGCCTGATACTTATCTTGCAATAAATCTCATAGAAGAACGACTGGACCATCATTTTAAGCAGGCAGCAGTGTTACCTATTTTCAAGCTGTATTTGTATTTTTGGGATACCCAGCATTGTGATCTGATTAGCAGTGGAGCCGGATAGTACTGGCGAAGCAACAGACTATACGCCAAAGAGTATTCGATCCGAAGTCGCCTTCAACATGCTAAGTATGCACCTTGTCCCGCTTGTATTCTGCCGAGCTACAGCAATCGCTGTCGTTGGATTGTTATCTTATTCAAGTGATAAGTCATAATCCGTGCAGCTCGGCTAACGATCTCGATCAAGTCGTCCGATCACCTGATAAGCGCTGCTTCGTGAGTTTCGCGAAACTTCGCCAACAGGAGGAAGTTCAGCTTTCCATGAAGGAAGCACGTGAGCAGGAGCAGCTCCACAGTCGAAGTCGTTTGTCTCGTCGTTGGCAGTGAAGCGTTGTTAACAGGTTAACAGCTTCAGCAGCTCATGTGCAGTGTTTGAAGTGTCGAACTCAACGTCTCACTTCAGACTCGTCGACATGATCACGAGAAGATCTATCTACATACCTGTATGTGAAGTTTAAAGCGAGCTCCGAAACTGCTAATTATACCTCTGAAGGTAATAGATAAAAGGGTAAAGGACGGCGGTACTTAATCCGTCGTGTGGTGTGCCATGCTTTCTGCTCCTACGGAATGTCATGAGAGAATTTGAACGCGTATTTCATCAGCACAACAATGGCTTGTGGTGACTATTCGATGGACAAGTGTTTTTCTTTTCCCAGACAAACCAAGTTCAACGACCGTGCAGGGACGGAAGCCACGGTTGGAATGAGCGGGATTCCGAACCAAGAACCTGGAATCGGGTGCACACGACAGCCGCTTCCTCCCCCAACTGAGCTCCACGCGCCCATCTGAAGGACAGCGCAACAAGTCGCATGCCAAGAGGCAGGATGTAGCAACATTGCAGGCGCATTATTGCGTCATTGCGAAGCGAAGTATTGGAGAATCTCTATGCGCTTGGCCAGGAGGAAGCCTGCGGATAGCCGCGAAAAGGACATTCAGTTAAAAGCTGAGCTTGCTAGTGTATAGTTTCACTCGAAACTGAGTCTCACCACAGTCCAATGAAATGTCTCTAAATGGCCTCTTTATAAGTAAAGGCCAGTAATAGCATTTTCAGCTCCCAGTTGAGATGGCACCCTCAATCATAGCCAAATAGTGATTTCTTTGTCGCCAAAGGAGGGATTTATCTATTACAATAAGCTTTTTTGAGGGATTTCTTACTTTTTTGTGGAAAATATTCCATCCATTAATTCACTCAAACTGGGTTTCTAACAGAGGACGATCGCGCCTTGGTGGTGGTGGATCCATGCGCCTCTGAAGACGATTATTCCGTCGAAACGTTAGGCCGAATAAAGATCCACCTTAAGAACCTCGTGTTGGCACAGTATCAACAAGAAAACAACAATAAGCATGCCGAAATTTCAAGAAGAGAGAAGTTGGAGCCTTTCCGTATCTACAAGTAATCCTGCTACCGATTCAATGCGATTCCCATTCCCTTCCATTCCCCGGACAGCGAAGACAGGGCAGATTCCTGTCTAGATCGTTCTCATCCCACACAACCAAACCCAAAGGTGCTGCCTAGAACCAGAGACAGGTGAACTTGACTTGTGCAGGCCCAACAAGATGCAGAGTGCAAGTTGGTGCCTCCCATGACGTACCGACCAAATTCTAACTTTTCTGGATAACCAAATGTTTGGGGAGGTAATTGTGCTATTTGCTGAGGCAACCATTCCTTGATTGTTCGGCGTTGCTGGCCAGCACGGTTCCAGCGTCCTTAATGTGGGCGGTAAAATTGTCAGCGGTGACAGCGAAACCATCGACGAAAGTTCACAGAGGCCAACTTCGAGGACAGTCCACCAACCCGAAGACACTGCATTCGGTCTCGTGAACTTTTCTTTGAAAGCGTAGTCCGTAATTCGCCAGATGTGACGTAGGCTTCCTTCCAATGAAAACTGGTGGCCTCGGAGATGGAAGGCTTGGCCTGCTATGAAGCCTGAAATCTGCAAGCCAGAACGACGGCCTCCTTTTGAGAGCGCCATCTGTGCTCGGCAAATGCGGTACACAAACCGTCGAGGGTATTACGGTGTGCACTGCTGGGTGCGATGCGATTCCTGTCACACTCCAGATGGCGTTCGCTCGGCTGCATTGGGAACTCACACAGACCGTTTTGTATCCTTTAAGTACTGGTCCTTATCCGAGCTCTTGGTGACTGATTGGTACGAGGCGGTAACAGAGCAGTGCAGCGTAGACGCTTTCTAAACCCTGTGGTGGTGCGAAGCTTATCAGTCTGTCTGGATGCGTTGTGCGTGTCTAAGCCTTCAGCTTGTTTGCTATTTAACTGAGCGGTCTTACCCCACGGGAAATCGTTGGCGATTCTCCATTTGAAATCACTACAGATTGCACGCATTCTTTTAATAAATCAAAGAACAAAATAACTAAAGCTCAAAAGAAACTAATTGGTTCGTTTTGCCATTTGTCTTAGGCTAAGTTACTGGTGCAGCATATTTTTTCCAACAACATTAAATATTTCAATCTTTCAAGTAAAAAATTGCAGAACCCTTAAGTCCTTGAAAAAGTTCCCTAACATGCTGAACTCTATAGTAGCCTCGATTTGTAAAAACTCAGAGCTCACTCTCTAAAGTCGCTTCATCAACTCCTAACATAAGCCCTACATATTTGAGCCTCTTCTTTGGAATCAAAATTCTCATTCTGCTCTCACTATCGCTGTGAGTTCGAGCTCGAGCGTTGCCCGATATCTTTGGTTCTCGCAATTCATCCTGTTATATACCACTTTCGTCAAATTGAACACTTTTCACATCAAATTAGACACTCCCCTAAGCTAGCCTATGACTTTTGAAACCAAAACAAACTCTTCCAACTTGTAATGAGCTTCTTCTATATTAACTAGAAACTCACCCAAATGATTAGAATAATTTTTTGTTCGAGAAATTTTTTAGTATAACTTTCTTTGAAGCTTTAATTCACTTCCCAATAAGTGAGCACATAATTTGAAATTTTATTTTTTTTTTGAGGAAAAACAAGGTGTTTTCAAGTTGGTTCTGGTTTAAAGGTTGTCTTACAGTGCAGGAAGGCGGCCTTTTTAGCAGCCAAAACAGAGATGGCGCCACGCCCTCGTCCAGAACGCTGCGATTTTTATTCGACTGATGGCAACATTTTTGTTTGCAAAAAGTTTGACATCTATTAACGATACAACAGAGGTAATCGTAAAGAACACACATATCCACGCTTCGATGGCTCATGTAAGCGGCATTTACACTGTCAATCGCATTGAGATCACGACGAGCTTTTCCATTGCATAGCGCGATAAAGTCTTTTAATGTATCACATGATTGCTTCCTTTTTATTATTCAAGATAAAATTTAAATTGTCATTTAGTCTTAAAAAAATAAAAATTTCATTAAACTATCACACATACTGGGGCAGACGAACTAAGAAAAATTCAAAGAAAGTTGAAGCAAATTTTTCTTGTACAAAAAATTATTCTAACCATCTTGGAGCAGTTTGATCTGTAGGAAGCTCTTTTCGATATAGGTGACATTCACTTTCATTTCAGAAGCATAAACTTTGCTTAGAATAGTGTCCAATTTGAGTTAAAAAACGTCCAATTCGGTTTGAAAGGTGTCTCATTTTACGTGCAAATGCTGTATACGCCTTGTTTGTTCTTTGACTTGCTAGCGAGGCTTTTAGATGAAGTCTTTATTTATGGCCTGACGTTTCGGCCCTGTTGTCGTCTTCAGAGGCAAGAATTCCGCTACTGGCGAGTAGCGATTGCTACCTCCCAGATTTAGTCGATGATCAGTAGCGAAACCGTGAGCTTTCGCTCCTCACGTGCCCATTTCTCGTTACAGGGCGACGTCCGTTCGTTCGCTTCGGCTACGGCCCACCTAGACAGTGACATGAGAGAACTAGTGCTTCTTCCGATTCTGTTATTCCACACAGCCAGCGCCTACAGCATCTATGCTGAGCCTCTTAGCCTGACTCAGCCGAACGAGGTGCGTGGCAACATTTCGTCCTTTGTTTATTGGCTGCTGTTGTTTTTGATGTTTCTATTGTAGAATGGAGTCTTCGTGTTTGATCTGGTCGTCGAGAAGGGGCTCTCCATGATTTCGCACAAGACGGATCAGTGGCAGCACGGCACACCGGTGGACTATTCTCCTGATGACGTATGTTCGCAGTACAGATCATTTCCGCCTGCATAGAATCTCACGTGGATTCCAGGAGTCGTGGTCCAAGCGGGAAACCGATCAGCTGAAGGGCTGCTTCGACAACTACACGCTGAACCCACGTACCAATGCAGGTGACTTCAACATGCTCGAGGACGTGGTGGTCCTCGATGGGAAGCACAGGCGAGTGCTCACCATCAATGGCAAAACGTGAGTTCAGCAACAAGCTGCATTATCCTTCAGCTACTGTACATATGTATGCCGTGTACGCTAGTATACGTGGGAGTAAGTAACCGTTTAAAGGCCTGGTGACACGATAGTTGTGCCCTATATGGCCGAAGTGCTTCTACGAGTTCAAAACAAAGTGCTCATGGAAGCCATCACTATCCACGTTCATGGAATCGACAAGCAAGGTGACATTTGCTTCATTATCGGGCCGTTTCATTTCTGAATATTTGTGTTCAGATCTATGGTACATGGATGGAGTGGCTTTCATTCAGCAGTGTCCCATTCAAAGTACAAGCTAGTGAGTTCAAACCTTGATTCGCATTCTTTGCAGAAAAAAAAACAACGTGACATTACTGTATTCTCTGGACGACAAACGGTAGCGCGTTTTTAGTCTCCTCCTCTCGGATTTTCTTTCTTTTATGAACATTCAGGGTCGAGAAATTCAATTATGAATCTCATCGAAGCCGTGCCCGATAACAGCGCTTCCAAAATTATAAAAATATTGCTCCGAATATATGAAAATAAGTTTTCATGTACTTTGGTGACCCTAATAAAACAGGAAGTCGAATATTTTGCCAATGATCAGAGCCAGAAAATTTCTGCCTCGCAGGAGTGTTCAGCTGTTTGTTCGGTCGACACCCGCTTGCATGGGGTGTTGCGGGATTGGGCCTTAGTTGTCGGAGCAAGATTAATATGGAACTGGAAGTGTTGCTGATTGCTAAGTATTTCTGAGCTGTCGAGTCGAGAAGGTTGCACGAATACTTCATCTCTTGAGACAGCTATTTTCTTCAAGCGATTTGAACTTCTACGGCACTCTACAGGAAATCGATGATATTCTCAAAAAGGGATGGTCTTTTGACACCTTTTGACGTACTGGACAAGTAGCGCCAGACTCTGGTACACTCGCTGACTCGTTGTTTCGGCTCTTGTTTTATGCCAGGACCATCTAAACCTCAATACTTCAGGGTTTGTTGAGATGGCGCCAAACCTTTCGGAAAGGCCATCAGTTAATCGTAAAGCATTGCGACGCTCACCAGGCTAAACATTCTTTTACAATGCCTTCCCGGAAGCTCCTACAAGTATTATAGGGGGCTTCTCTAGATTGAAAAGTGTCAGAATGGGGTCGTTGAACGACGGAGCAACTCTTACTGCATAACATCATTCCTCGGTGACAAATCATAGAGTTCAATCCGCCAAGCGTACTGTATATGACGCAATGGGGCCGTTGTTGTCTGGTTCCAAGTATGGGCGGTCCAGCGAGGGCCACGAGTTTACCAGAGATCGGGTCAGACCGTTTAATCACCGATAAGTGATCAATCACCACACAGGTTTGTGACGTGACATATGCGCGCAGTCAGGTGAGAGTGTGCCAACAAGGAGAATGGGTAAACAAACGACGGCTTTCAGCTTCGAATACCGATTCATCGCCGAGAACAAGGGCACACACTGGTACCACGGGCATCTTCAGACTGATCGAGGAGACGGCCTTCTGGGAGGTGACTCATTCTCCGTTTCGCGACTCACTAACGGACAATACAGCCACACCCTTCAAGTGCCGTTTCAGGATTCGTGGTTTTGGATGTGGCAAATAGGTCTGTCGCGGTGAACGAAAATGGTGCAAGAGAAGAACCCAGCAGGGAATACTTCATCATGCTCCAGGTAAGCCGTTACAAATTGTATCGCATATTAAATAAAAAGGATAAAGGACGGCGTCATTCAATCCCCTTTGGGATGCGCCACGCATTCTACTTCTACGGGATGTCGTGGAGGCGAGTTGAATGCGTATTTGGCCATACAATGACTTGCGGTGCCCAGCCGATGAACAAGTCAGCGCTTTATCCTTACCAGACAAGTCTGGTACCAATTCACCGACCCCGGAAGGATGGAAGGCTTGGTTGGCCTGGGCGGGAAATCCGAACCAGGAACCTGGTATCGGGTGCAGGCGACAGCCGGCGCCTCCTCCGACTGCGCTCCACGTATCGCATATTAGCACAGAAAATTCCTAACTGGCTCATAAAAACTAGCCTCTTAACTTCATTAATAGAAAGCCTAGTTGCCAAGTTTGAAGTAACGTGAGAAGGACTAACAGTGTTGTGAGTATGTTAGGTGGTCGGCGAATGCTGCACTGAAACGTCTTTGAAGAAGTCACATAGTATTTGGATATTTGCTACTCGAGCGGATGGTAGTTCGCGTCGCAAATTAGATAAAGTCGCCTAGAGAGTTCTGGTGGAGTCCAACACGTGCGGGCTTCCGCAAGTTCGGGTCGAGAACCATTTGCGCAGTTGGCTCTTGGTAAACGGCTCCAACAGTCACTCAAGTAACAGTATTTATTTATTTGTTCCGTTCATGGCCATCCACGATAACTAGTAAGGAAATTAGACAAAATGCAATTCGAATACTACACAACAGAAAAATGAACAAGTGCGCTTAAACTATACCAACTGCGCGAAACCTACATACATTGAGAAGTTCTATCACAAAGGTTCTAAGGTCAAACTTGCGGCTCTACTTTCTATGACACAGGTCAGGCTCAAGTGTTTTCCGAATCGAGTGCTCCTTGATTTTGACAAACTGCTTAGTTGGGATAATCTAACAATGTCTTTATCGGGCTTAAAGAAGCTGACCACTGTTGCAAGATCATCTAGGGTTTCCTGAGCATGTTGGTGTATTCATCTATGTACTAGATGTAGTTTGCAAGCACATTTGTTTTTTTAACATTTTAGCTACCCTATTCTTATTCATTATATATTCGTTATGCGTCGTTGTCAACGACCGATGTTGACCTGTTGATGTTTTTACTATTGTGTGTCATGCTAAGCTTAAAATATTATATGGCAAAATTTGACCCTGTCAGTCTCCCCCTTCAGGGAGAGATTAACTTTATTTTTGAGAAAATTGACGATTTTGAATACGACCTAACTATAACGAAGATTGTTGCGGAGAAGTTTGGTTTTTACTGCTCCATAAAATTGCAATACTAATCAAATATTGCAATTTTATAGAGCTCGAAAAATGGGAGAAAATCAAGTATTACAGTGATAATTCAATCGTTCAGTTGCGACATCGTCATCTGTTCGAAGAGCAGTTCAAAAATCCTTGTTCAGAAAGAGCTCTAGTCAGCAATAATGAGCAACACTCGAAATTTTATGTGCTACAATTTCGGACGCAGATATCGCTCCTTAAGCTGAACTCGTGATTGATTCGAAAACTGTTTGAAAAGCCTTTGTTTTTAACTGTGGAACAACCAACGGTCAAAACTTTAAAGGGTTCAGTTCTGTGATCATAACATGTCTGCTTACGTAAACAGAGCTGCTCTCAAGTTTTACAATGTGGAAGACAAACCTAGAAAGAAGAGCTTGTTAAGGCCAAGCCTTCCCTGCTCCAGTGCGACATTCTTGGTTCGGTTTTCCCACCAGACCAGATAAACCTTCTCTCTCTCCGTGGTCGGTGAAATGGTGTCAGACTTGTCTGGAAATGACAAACACTGACTTCGATCCATCGGCTATCGCCGCAAGTAATTGCATAGGCCAAATGTGCATTAAAGTTGACACCAGAAATCTCGTAAGAGTAGGATGAGTGGCGCATCCCAATAAGGGGTTGAATTAACGTCGACCCCATTTATCCTTTATTCCTCATGTTTTTTCTTTTCCACTTTCTTTTAGAACCCTTCATATCATCATGGGCTCTAAAATACTTTCTGATCTTCTCTGGGAGGAAATCCGCTCTATAACGATGAAAGTTGTTTGCAAAACGTCGCTGCTTTGGCCCTTTTAACTTATAATTGTACAGGACTGGTCAAGTGAATCTACAAAGGAAGCCTATCTCAAGCTAAAGGACAAAACCATGAAGTGGATGTACGGCTATGATGGTGCTAAGGATTGCTGGCAACCGACAAGGACTGTGGATGGAGGTAGACGCTTCGCACTTATGCATTACTTTGCACTTATCATTGCTCAAATAATGAACGTCGGAGTTGGGGAAGGTTTCTTTTCGACATTCTATATTATAGCCTGGAATTTCATCTATTTTGACGCTCTTGCATGCTGAGTGCTGGTTTTCGTGTTCCCTATCCATAATTTCTTCTTTGTTTATGATTTTTCGCTGCGTTTTTAGTTTGGTTTTATTTTTTATTTTTTCATTCTTTTGGACGGCGTGACAGCACACTTGCCCTTCTTGTTTTGCGTCCCGTCCAAGACAGCCAAGCCTTTCGTTCCTACGTGCTCCGTTAATTGGTGATAGACTTGTTGGAAACGAGCTAGTGTGTTGAGCCTAATCAGAATTCAAATCGCCTCCATGGTACCGTGAAGAAGTAAAATGCATGGCACATGTCAAACAGGAAATCGGATAAGTCCGTCCACTCGTACCCATCATTTATCCATTTTTAAAGAATGAAGGATTAAAATAAATAAAGGAATTTTTAAGAGAATGCTGGAATGTAGGGAAAAGACAGAGATTTTGTGCTGATTATTATTTGTGGGATGAGCACCATAGTATGAGCAAGGAGCTTGCGGTGTTATAATTTTATTTGAAATGTACTCGAAGATGGTACGTGCTCTTCAAGGAAACGTGGGAGGAGCTGCTCCGATCTCCGCGCTGCTGATAAACGACAAAGGCTGGTACAACAGAAACGACGTTCTAACTAGACCATGGAGCTTGCCGCTAGAACGGTTTCAAATTAAGAGAAGTAAGTTGATTGAAGAAGAGCTGCCGAAGCTCTAGATTCCGAGTCTCTCTGTTGTCAGACGAGACCGTACTCTTCCGCATCGTCAACGGAGGAGTGGCGCAGGAACTGATGGTCCACGTTGAGGGGCATTCGATGCTGGTGGTCGCCGGCGACGGCGACGACACCGTTCCCCAACCTGTAAGTCTTTAGCATTAGTGGTTCCTCCAACCGCAGCGGAAGTGCAGCCCCTTCAGATAGATCGCCTCATCGTCTTTCCCGGCGAGCGCTACGACGTCGTCGTCCGCGGGCTCTCGAATCCGACCAGGAAAAGCTACATGATGGTGGTTGAGACGGTGCAGTACTACTTCTTCGACTGGACTACCATCAAGACAGACTACGGCGTCGCCTTTGTGGAGTACGAGGATGTCGACCTGGACGAGGACCGCACAACTCGTCAGTAATGGAATTCTCACCCCGAGCTCAGTAATGTCCAGATAGTCCACTCTCTAATCCTCACTGTTTCAGCTTCGTTCGTTGATTCTCCAGAATGCACGCCAGTAAAAAGGTGTACGGTTTTAAACTGCCCGTTCGAACGGTATCCTTCTAACTACAATTTCACCTGCATCTCCTACGACAAGCTCCGACATCCGAACCCGTCTGCCATCGACAAAGAGATCTTGAGCGACACCGCATTCACCGAAGGCTTCGAAGTGAGGCAGTGTTGAAGACTGGAAGAGCTACCATCGGTTAATTAATGACGTTCCACGTTTCAGGAGCACTTCATCAACATGCACTTCGATTCGCACGTGGATGGGTTCAAGTACGAAAATCCAATCGGGATGCCATACTACAATCGTGATGACATGCCGTTGGTCTCCAAGGTTTCTACTCGACTTTCTGCTTTCAGCAATACGAAGTTTAAAAAGGCTGTCTCATCCTTCATAAATTTGCCAGAAAACTTTCAGAATAAAAATGTTTAAAGTAAAATAAAATAAAGATAAAATAAAGAAATATTAAAATAGAGTAAAGATAAAATAAAGGTGTTGACGATGGATACAGTCACATAGACGCCAGCAGTAAGAAGGCATACAGTGTAGTAGGTTGGAAACTATGTAAGTCTCAGCCGTTTTTTTGAACTTTTCATTCTGAATTTCGCTAAAAGTTTTTTGCACCATGTTATATACCGATCGAAAGAAAACGTTAGTTCTACACGAAAGTATGTTTTGCCTTTTCTTTCTTTTCGATCGCTGTCGATTCTTAGATCATTAAAGTGGAAAGTCTGTCAAAAAATGACCTTCGCTGACAGTTTCTTCTCCTTACTTATGTTTAAGTTTTTTTGCAGAGCGTTATAATGTCTAAGAACGTGTGTTTATTTTAATTCATTTTATTTTACTTACTGCTCGCACTACGGCGTGCTTACAATTACCTATAAAGTAATACGTACACACCAAGAAAATTCGGGCAACAACGGTCAGTAATAAAAAACTGGGTCACCAAAATACTGACCCAACTGAAAACGGAGCAGCATATAACTGGACAAGACAGTCAGGGAACAGAAGGAAAAAATTAAGAACAGAAAAAGCGAACATACACTTTGTGCTAGAATTGTGGTAAAGTCGTTCGTTTTCTTCTTTCCAGATTGAAAACAGAATTGCAATAAGCAAAGAATTCCGGCGCAAAATTGAATTGAGGCGCAGGAAGCAGTGTGGAGGTGGCCAGCTGTGTTTGTTCCGTGAAGAACATGATCATCATAAGTCGTAGTAAGACCTGAAATAAGTAAACCGCGTCTAAACTCAGATGGCAGGTAGTCGTCGAGCTGTCGTGCCAGGATTGATATCGAACGTTTATTCGGCTTCCGCTTCTGCGTAACCGCCTTCTTCAGAGCCTGGAAAAGGCAAGGGGAGTTAGAGAAATTATCCGTCCAAGAGTCATTTCAAGTTTCAGCCATCTCAAAAGCTAGAGGGAGAAAGAGACGAACCGTGAGGAAGACAGCCCACTGACCTTATGTAAACAGCCGAAAGGCTGTTGAGTCACCCTTCGCATGGAGATAAATGTAGGAGAATGAGGTCCTTCCTTCGGGTCAGCCCCTCAGCCACTATGACTTGGCAGCATGTGCTCCCCCAAGGGTGTGTCAACTTTGCACCTGTCGAGCCCATCCACATGCTTCTTCGCCCTTGTCCAAAGTGGTTTGCCCGTCTCACCAATGCATTCCTCCTTGCACTAAATGCAAGTTATAAGGTATACTGTTCCTGAGACCCTACAGTCGCCTTCCCTGCCAAATGGGCGAACCACACAGGAGGGCGTTCCACAGACGCAGTCATGAAGATGACTGCGTCTGTGGAACGCCTTGAGATTAGCCGGAGGTACCTCAGCGACCCTAACGATGTCACCCAGGTCAGCCTTACGAACGCATTCGCGTACTTGAGCGCTGAGAGCGTCCGCGATAAAAGGCACCGTGAGGACGATCTGACCACGCAATTGTGCGCTGTGTATGCGTGCTGGTGCCCGTGGTTGACGGCCTTTGGTCATGTTGTGGCAACATACCCGTTGGATAAGGCAATGCGAGATGTCATTTCCTAGATGAGGACTTGAACTCGCTATTCGAGGACATCAGGGCAGCTGTTTGGAACATATTCCGGACAATGACCCTCTTAGTACTACATAGTGCACAATGATGTTCTTGTTGCTGGCCTTCCGGTTACCACCTAGTTTGGAAGGTGTTCCTAGAGAGAAGAATTTTCATGTTGAGGAACGGCAACCAGTGACTTGTCGTTTCTCCCTTGTGAGCTAAATATGCTCAGCCGATTCAGCAACTCGAAGCAGGCATCCATTTCGCTCTGCGTGGGACACACGATGAAGCAATCATCTGTATACCGACGGTCTGCGTTCCATTACGGGTCTATTTTTGACATATATGGTATAACTAGCACCGGAGCCAAGTGTTGACCCATAGCTAGGCCTCTAACGTGCCTACAGTACTGATTGGACCATTTGAAAATGTTGCACTGAAGGCAGTCGTCTATGAGCATCATTATTTGGGTAATGTTGACTCCAAAAAGGGCTAGCTGGACCTCATGCTCAACAAGGATCTCGTGTACCGCTTGCATGGTATCGCCTTTGGAGACATTTGGTACAACGACGTGACGTCAAACGACAGGTATCTTCTACTTTTGTCTCCCGGAGCTTATCCAAAAGGCGCTGGTGTTGGGAAGGTTATTGAAAGAAAGGTTTCCAGGTATTAACGAAATTTTTGGAGTTCTGCCGTGTTTTCGTGTTTATGCCTTCTTTCGTGAATAAAGAACAAAAAATCTGCACTAGTTTTTAACATCGCCCTTGTGGCTAGACTGGATCTCATCTTCCTTCTTTCCCATGTTGGTCACGCCGCCGAATGCAGTGCTCTGCGAAATTCTTAAGAAATAATTATTACTTACAGGAATGGTTGGTATTCATAAGGCTTCGGTGGAATGCCCTCAATTGTTGAGCTAAACTCTTCTGAAATGTGTATTTCAGAACTGCTCAAAAGACGATTGTCCGTTTGGAGCGAACAAGTTCAACAGCAAGTGCAATTGCTTCTACCACAAGAAACACAAGCTGAACAACATTGTGCAGGTCAGACTTGATCAGTGTTTTAGTCCTCCTTAACGATTAGACGCTACAGAACTGACAGAAGTCAAAATGTTTCGATCTGCCAACTGAACCGAACTGCTTACACCGAAATAGGTAATGTGTAGATGTTTGCGTGCGACAGCACCTGAATGACGTCTAATTTTTCGAGTACTGGAGAATGAAGAGTTGTCCCGACCTGGCAACAGCGTTTCTAGTTTCGACAAAAGTAATAATCAAACTGTCCACTTCTTCATGGACCAAACAACGAGTAGCAGATTGAAAGAGGATTCGTCACCAACACTTAGAAGAAGGCCAGTCTCATACCCATTACAGGTCACTCTGTTTAACATGGGCACAGGAGGAGCGTTCAGTACTGGATACGCCCACCCGTTTCACGTTCACAGCACCCACTTCCATGTGATGAAGGTCAGCTGCCTTTTTCCCGCTGGACAACAATCTGAACCCTAACATGTTGTGGCTTGCAGGTCGGCTGGCCATCGTACAACGCCAGTGGCATGATATCGACGATGAACCCCGACATAAACTGCGACGATGCCAATGTAGGTTGCTGGCGAGGTTGGCGCTTCTAGGGAACCGGCGTATCTTCTTTTGCACAAACCTGAGGGTGCAAGAAAAACGATGATGTCCAGAAACTAAACATCTCTAGGAAACGTGCGACGGAGCAGTTTGGCGAAACGTGACGTGGATGAATGGTGCCGTTGCTGGGATGAACACAGTGGATCCTTCACTTAGGGATACAATCACTCTGCCTGTTGGAGGTTACATCGTCCTTCGGTAAGTCCCGCAAACACCTCGATGACACGTATTGTGCGGTGTATTCTCGCCTACCCTTGCGGGCCACATTGTCGACTTGTTCCCGGCTGATTGTAGGCAATCGAAGCTGAAGTATCGCCGGTAGTCACCAACTTCGTCAAATCCTACCAGAAGTACAAAACAATAAGGGCGAGATCAAGTCCCGTTTTCTTTTTAGGAGTTGTTCATAACCACTACTGATGAATAAATAATGGTTGGTGCTGAAGGGTAAATTATTGACTAATCTTGAGTACTTGGAAAAAATCTTGAATTGAAACACCAAAATAATTTGCCTTTTTTGGGAAGAACTAAATGATAAAATGATAAGAATCGGCGCTTGTCAGTCCCTTAACGGAAGCGCCACGCAATCTGCTTCTACGGCATATCGTGGAGGCAAAACGAATGCACATTCGGCTTATGTAACGACTTGCAGTGGTTAGCCATTGGACAATTCAATGTTTGTTATTTCCAGACAGGTGTGCTACCAAATTAGCGTCACCGGAGAGCTGGAAGGATTATTTGGTTTGGCGGGAAAACCGAACCAAGATTATTGTATTGGAGTGTGCAGTACAGCCGCCGCCCCTACCAGTCGGTGCCCTAATACGCGTCCGTTGACACGGGTTACCCTTTTCCGAATGCACGATGTTCCAAACAACGTGATGAGAGACGGCTTTCGCCCGCCGAAGAGTTTCTGACTCTGATTTCTCTGATTGCTCTTTATCATACATGCTGGCGGCAGTGTAGCTGCATTACTGCCTAACACCTCAGCATTTCCTTTGCCTTGTACGGTCAAAGACTGGTCGTGGAACTTCGAGTGAACTTACCTCGCTTTTGGTACCTCTGGAATGCTCAAAACGCGGTGTCTAGCTGCGGTGTTCGCTAAAGTCTTTCACTTTAGTAGGTCGGTTTGCAGAATGCGCCACGCAACCTTCTTCCACGAGATACTGTAAAGGAAACTGAGATGTGTATTTGCACACAATCGTTTGCGGTGGGAAGTGATGGTGCTGCATAGCCGATGTGCAAGTCAGTGTCTTATCCTTTCTGAAGAAGGCCAGCTCGGGAAGAATGGGAGGCGCGGTTGGCCATGGTGGAATCCAAAGCAACGTGTGGATGCACTCGATAGCTGACGTCTCTGGTTATCACGCGCAGATCACACGCTAATAAAATCCAGCTAATTCCAAGAACAACACTCGAGGACTCGCGCATTTGTCTCGAAGACGCTGAGCACTGTCCTCCTTCAGTCCAACAATGTGGCTATTAAAAAGATCTCGACATTCGTCACGCAACACTATTTCGTTGGTATAAGCCATCCTTCGAGGATCCAAGACTCTAAAACAATGTGATGAGGTAAATGTGACATAAAAGACAAAAGGATAGAGGACGGCTCTACTCAATCATTTTGGGATGCGCCACGCATTCCACTTCTACCGGATGTCGAGGAGAGAATTTGAAAGCGACGCACGGTGGCCAGCCGATGAACAAATCAGCACTTCATTCTTCTCATACAAGTCTGGTAGCAATTCACCGACTCCGGAAGGCTAAAGGCTTGGTTGCTCTGCGCGGGAAATCCGAACCAAGAACCTGCTACTGGATGCGCGCCACAGCCGGCACTTCTTTCGACTGTGATCCACGTGCCAAATTCTGACATGTAGTCAGGGATTAACAAAGGTGATACAATCGTGGAGAGCGCAGTCGGAGGGCTTGCTGCTTTTTGCCTGCACCCCGAAACTAATCGAGGTTTCCTCAGAATACAACTTAGAGTTCGATTCTGATTCTCTCCTCAATGACTACGTACATAATCCTTTCTAGGTTTCGAGCAACGAATCCAGGATGGTGGTTCGCTCATTGTCATCTGGTACTCCATCACATGAGTGGGACCGCCTATGCCTTCAAGGTAAGCAAGGGGTGCATGCGTCTTCCTTGACCAACTTGTGTCCTAAAAAGCTTTCTATGACAAAAGCATGTATTAGTAGCATAATTCAGGTCGGGGAAGACGACGAAATCGCATCACCACCTGACAATTTCCCTCATGACTGTGGATACTTCAGCATGCCAGTGGTTAGTAGTGCTCTAGTTTCCGTGGTCACTTACTCATAAGTGATACGCTACATGTCCTTCTTTTCAGATTCCACATCGAATTAATCCCCAGAAGTCAACTTTGGCGCCTATGGCGTTCAACAGCATAACTGTACTCGCTGTTGTTTTAGGCAGCTTTGCAAGTAATGCTATGTAATCTCCAGTGATCTTGAAATTGGTTTTGTTCGGGTCATAGGAATCGTTGTGAAAATTATAATCTGTTGAGTACTATGTTGGCGTGTGGTAAACGTGAAAACATTCTATTAGTACATTGATGGTGAACGTTTCGATTTCTTTCGTTTCTTATCATGACAGAGTAGAGCGATAAAGCCAAATGATGAAAATGAAGATTAACAGGAGAATCCAGCTCTTCGACTCGCTCATGAAGGCCTGAAATGACAAGCGGTATCACGCATACCGTCTTGACAAGGCCCTGGTAAGGAAGAAAAACCCCTCTGAGGCGCTGGAGGGGACAGATGCGGAATATGCTTGTTCGGGAGAAGGCGGATTCGCAACCACCAAAACTCAATCTCACCTCTTCCTTGTATGTCACTGTTTTAAGGCGAGACCTGGACAGCGTTTGATATGGCCGCTGAAACAGCACAATGACGAGCGATTATCACTCGAGTGCAGGAAAGAAACGCTCAAACCGAAGTCAGCTTTTGTCCTTGACGGATGCCTTCGGCTGGCTTTCCAGAACTTCCGCTGCTAATGGACGCTGAAAGCCCGGACGTAGTCAGAGTTTCGCGCTAACTGAAGCGAGCACCTTCAGTTTAGAAATATCCACATTTTCTGCAGTACATCTCATGCGACAGGCACCATAAGAGACGTTAGATAGCGACAGATAGCAAATTTCACGTGAATGGTGCAAGGGACGCACAACGCACCCGCCCTTAGCACCGCTGCGTTTGTATGGACAACTTCCTGCTCCAGCATTTTGATTCAGGGTAGTCTTCTACTGCTCCACGTCTGTCACCTTACCACATGACTTCTCAATGAGCGTAGTGTTGCTCATGATCACACAAGCGATGTTTTTCCTGTCGCGTGCCGTATTCGTCAAGGGGGCCCTGCTCCAAGGAAACGGAGGATGGTATGTGTCTAACTCATGCCTTTCAAGAAGACGACCGGTTAAGTGGTTGGTGCAGTATTCAGAGCCTCCTGACAACCTGGTGAATACGGTCGGTGTCAGTGGGAAGCAATAGTGGCTTGCACACCCGACAGCGTCCCTGCTCTTCGATCGTCAACAACACTCGGCACCCAGGATCTCTTTTGCTTGTGGTTAGTATGGTAATAGAGTATGTGAGGGCGTGCTAAGACAAGAAGACCACTAAGCTGAGGATATCCATAAAAGTTTGAGAAAATACCATATATATGGGCACCGTTAGAAACTACACAACAGTGGTTACAAGGATGTTCTGTTAGACCAAAGCTCTAGCGCCAGGTGGAAGTCGAACCCGTTCCTCCTGTTGACCATGTGGGAATATTCTACGCCAAAACATCACCGGCGCTGTTTGGTCGAACACGATACACAGGAGTTCTTTCGACAACGTGCGACAAAAAACTACTGGAAACAAACTATTGGGCCAGAACGAAAATTTCCGCCGTTCTCGATCCGCATGCTGAAATGGTTATAACCTCGTTTGACATATGTCTTGCTGAAAATTTTCTAACAGCTAGCAATCAAAATGAACTGGTGGTTCAGCTTACTGGGCATAGCTATCGCCCTTTCGTTGGAGGTGTGCAAGTGGTGATGCGAAAATACGTTACATTTCTGCAGAATATACAACAAGAATCATGCGAGGGGAGACAAGTTGCCTCCATTGAAAATTTTCATATCATTCGCTAGACTTATAGTCCGGAAAAGCTCTGTTCGGGCAGACCAGATGCTTGGAAATTAAGCACAGTTAGATCCAACCTCGATCTTTAAATCCTGCAGTTTTTGTAACGGGAAATTTAACGATGAGCTATGTGGAGTTACCACTCGCACGGATTGAAACTTAATTTATGAGAGTACTACTCGGCAGACGTGTCCAACAAATCCTCAAACTTTAGCCCCAGATTCTAATCAACATCCCCTAGCCTAATCTAACAACTTGTTTATTGATTTTTCATGAACTACACCAGGAATAGGTAGCCAAACACCAACACAGATTTTCTGACTGTGCTCTAGAAGTTCTGCGATGGTTTGTATGCTGAAAGGTTGAGGAAGTCATGAGTGAGGTTTAAAATTAAACCAAGTCAGTGGCGCCTAGAGTAAGTCAGCCCCAGTCCTAGTCTGCGGAATGAGAACTCTGCAGGGTCATATTATGCTGTCAGGGTAATGAGCATCTGTAGGAGTAGGCGCTCATCTACTGCGGTGGAACCACACTTATGGCGAAGTGGAGTTGCTGAACGAGAGAGAACCATCTGTGTATATCTTTCAAAAGCGTTTCTTTAGATTCCTCCGTTCGCCACGAGTGTGATCCACCGTCCTACGTCACATGGTTTGCTTAATTACGATTTACGATATGCGATCTTACGATATACGGCTATTTTTGCCAATTTTTTTTTACGATTTACGACATTTTGGGTCGTAAATCGTGAATTTTTCTAAATGCGGTCTTTGATCAACAACTAACTGGCATCCAAATTTATGTGGACCGGGAACGGAGAAGTGGGCTGGGTTATAAAGATGTGCCCACTTTAAAAATCTTCTCTTACAGCTCATTTCCTCTTCCTTTTACAGATGTTTTTTGATGCTCTGTGTTACTGTGGTATACAGTACCCTCCTGTGCACAGACTTCTCGACTCCGACTTTTCTTTTCGCTTAATTAACTTTTCCATTTCTCTAACACTGTAAGTACTGCCGTTTGGAATCGGATGGGTTCAAGAGGGGAAACAAGTGTATTACAATATTAACACATTGACGACAATGCGTCCCAGATTGGGGCGCACCTTTTTGGTCGCGTCGGATAATGCGTCCCAATTAGGGACGCACCCCTAATAAAAAAATTTGAAACCACCAATTTGGTTCAAACTTCGCCTAGGGGGTTTTGGGATGCTGAACACGAATCCGGCGCCCGTTTCACCTAATACGGCTGGAGACCACCCATATCGACAACTAGGATGGTCGGGTCAAATCATCGGTTTGGCTCAAACTTCGGCTAGGGGTTTTTTTTGGATGCTGAACACGAATCGGGCGCCCGTTTCACCGAATACGGCGCGCTGCGGTAGGTACAGTAAACGATTGTGATTCTTGGCGAAGAATTGGCGCAAATCCGAACATCATTCGTGATTGGAAGCGGGGCCCAGAAAGTTGTTGTGTGGAAACGTTAAACGACTTATGTTTCGGCATATGTCGCGAAGACGAGCACATTGTGAGATGGGAACGCCCCATCTAATCAGACCGCATTGAATGGGCATGTCATTCAGAGATGGCGTGTATAGTCGGTACCCCGATCGGCTGGCATGTGTTCGGCCTGTGCTCTCATTATTATTGACTGGCGCGCTCCCATCTACCAATGCTGCTCACCTTCGCGACATGTACCAAAGTTTCTATCGATTTGCATTGTGCTTTATAGGGCGGAGCAAATTAATCTACAAAGTGCGGTAAAACCGAGCACGTAGCATTCCAGGAATGGGTCGAACTGGTTTTTGATCTCAATTTTCGGTGATGTGATAGAGTTTACAGTATTCACACTATCTAATCCGTTCAACATGCTGCAGACTCGCAGAGAGGAAACGTTTGTTACAGGGCTGGCGGAGGGTAACCCGAGCGAGTGTATTATTAGGTTGAGTCATAAATTTTGCAACATTTCTGCTTTTTCTGGAACTCAGAGGAAACCCGCTAAAGTATTATATTTTGTTTGAACGCATGTTTTCTAGCGATCATTTTGAGTTATAAATCGCTAGTTTTCCTTGCGTTGTTGAAAAGTTTTATTCACTAGAACGATGACCACTCAAAGTGATTATGTGTGATTTCATATTCAATTAGTTCAAGCTCCGCAGCAACTCAGCGGGGGAGATCAGCATAATCAAAAAGTCACCGGCAATTGCATTCTTAATCGAAAAAAAATTATTGGAGATGGTATCAAAAGTTCCTTTCCAGCCAAAAGGACAACAAAGTCTAACCATTCCCAGGAAAACAAACTGCTGTAAACAAAGGGAGCATGCGCTAGCCCATCTAGTCGAATTTTTCTCAAACCACATTAGGACTGACCGCTGATCGCCACCCTCCCAGTGAATCACCGCAGGTCAGCTGCAGAAAATTGGAAGGTTGCCAAATTCGCCTTCGTCAGTGCCTCATGCGTTGACGAAAACCCAGGTAAATCGCTGTGCTTCCGACTGATGAGGGCTCCGGCACCGGTTAACGCGAGGGAACTGGATCGAATACTTACCAGCGATGAAAAGGAAATGTTTCACTACAACTGCAAAGCCGGAAAGCCATAGCTGGAACGCAACGAGCTGGGGGTTCTGACGTCAAAACCAAAGATCCACCGAAAGAAGGTGCTGCTGTGCGTTTGGTGGATGTGTAGTAGTCCAGCGCACCGTGAGCAGCTCCACGTCGTCGAACTCGACGCTCCCTTCTGCCAGCAATTCAACTAGTTCCAGCAAAAATTGGAGGAGAAGGAAGTCGATACGAGCCAATGTTTCATCCTCCAGGGCAACAGCCGACCGCTTACGGCACTTCAGACGTTGGAAAAAATCTGGGAATTGGGCTGGACCAAAATCAAGCAAACACCATACACCCTGGACATTGCGCCGTGTGACCGCCATCTATTTCGGTCAATGGATTACTTCTTCCATGGTAGGTGCTTCTCCGAAGTTGATGAGGTCATGGCAGTGGTACACCCTTTTCTCGAAACCGACCAATTCTACACAGATGTAACCCATTCAGGGCATGAAAAGCAAAGGAAACTCATTGAGAATAACGGCAGATACTTCGTTTAAGTCAATCATTTTTCTGTTGTGGTATAATCTTATTTTTGCTGGAAGACAAATTTTGTTGCAAAACCTATGACTCAACCTATTATAAGGTTTTCTAAATTTTTCTAAATCTAAGCTTGAGCAGGAAACCAGCCCATTGGTCAGTGGTGAAACACATTTTTAGTTTTTGGATTTGATAGTGAAATTTTTGCTGCAGTTTCTGCTAAATCCCAGATTTATATGCAAGCTAAAGATTTGGTAGTAAGTTAGGAAATTAATGAATATCCAAACGATAAAGGCTCTTCGTTGGAATACCGTGCATAGGCTTAAATAAATGCTCTGTTTTTGAATAAATAATTTTTCGACTTTCTTGAAACGTGTAAAGTCTAGTTTGAAAGATGTCTTATTAACAAGAAGACATGGAAAAAAGAAATAGCTTCACGATGTGCTTTTTCATAATTACGATTTACGATTTACGAAATTTAAAATTTCCTTTACGCACACCCCTAGTGAGCACCAAATGGAAGAACTCCCATCAGCCTTTGTAGAGAGAAGGATGTAGATGACGACAAACCTTTTTGGCCACTCGTCGACGAGTCGGTGGTAAAACCAGATGGCGAGTGCGGGCCGGACTTCACTGGTTCCGCTGTGTCGAACCTCGCCTTGGGACGGTCACTGTCTCTGCCGATGCGGTCTTTGCTAGACACTCGCGACCTTCTGCCGCCACTGACCTTATCGGACGACGTCGGAGTCGACTTCTCGCCGTTGGCGCCGAGCTTCTGTGAGCTCGCACGTGTGGCCGACTTCTTCTGCTTTGGTTTGGGAAGAGGCTTCGGCGGCGGCGGCAGTGGTCTACTGGTGACTCTGATCTCATCGCTGGAGTCGTCTTTCGACAGCGTCTGCTTCTCCTTCGAGTGAAGTTCCTTAGCCGTCAACACTGCCTGCTGCTGTTGCTTGGCCGTCGCCTTCGCTTCCGGTGGCTTTCCATTCTCCGCTCTGTAGATTTAAAGTTGACAACAACTGTTAAAAATAGCACAGACTGTGCTTTCGACTTTCGTCGTTCTCTCTTTGGCGCCAGAGATTGACTGGATTGCAGGTAGCTAATGTTTTATTCGCTAACAAAAGAAGCGCGCAATACAATGTTAATTGCTAAAGTATTGATATCGATCTTGCATGGTTTAAAATAACTCACGACAGCTCTTGTTTGGTCGTATGGTAAGAGATATGATCCTTCTATATAAAGAAGCAAGGAATGAATTACTGAACGGCAGCATGGACAGCCACCACCTCCGCTGTTGACTAACACGACGCTTCCACTGCCGTGGGTCACCAAAGAGCATCCATTTGATGAGGTTTCGCAGACATCACCATGGCTATGACGAGCCGCCGCTGCCGGGTTCAGAGAACGCGTGAAGCGTTGCGGAGGAGGGAAGCCGAGGTACAGCTCAGACTCCGTTCGCTGTTTCCCTGTTAGGTCGCTGCTATTTCGCTCCGATCGAAAATTTTCGGACAACGCTCATTCCGCGGACCCCGTATTTTTGGATCAGGACTGACGGCATATTGACATGGACATGGAAGCACATCTTTAGATCGCGGTCCATGCCGGGTTGCCGTGATTTTTTCATCAAATTCTCAGACGTCTCTAGCGTGTGTCGGGATTGCACGGTTATGACGCCTGACAGAAGCGCTTCACAGAAGGGAAGGCGTTTCGATCAGGCATTCAATATCGGTGGATATCATAGATGCTCCTGCTTCGTCCAGGGCTTTTTGTTCTCACAACCTCTTACAGCTCATCAAACCTAATCGAATGTCTGACGTTTCTGTCCCGTCGTCGTGCTTCTAACCGCGAGGTGTGATGAGCTCCAGAAAGGTGACTTAGGACAAAAATCTTCCTCTGCATATAGTAATACGGAAAGTGGTCAAAGCACTGCCGAAAATTGAGAACCCAGGGGCAAGACTTGGTTGAAAGCGTCACAGAACCCAGCGCAGTCACACAAACTTTCATCGCTTGCCTGTCCTGTTCCACTGCTGAAAACTGGAGGAACTGGGCAGGTAGAAATAGCTTAGTAACCCAACGGCGAGATAAGTAGCTCTTGAGATCAAAGTGAAGCAATTTCCAAATCAAAACGAGCGTCTTCCCTACCATGACATTGGTCAGTAATTTCGAGGGGTACGGGATGAATTATATACGAGAGCCTGGCGTAGTCGAAATCTAGAGGTGGGGGGGGGGGTTGGTTTTCGCTGTTGACGACCACTACAGATAGTGACTCATGCATTCCTCCTCTATATGTGGTTGGATTTTCTCTCTTTCTCTCTGATTGATTTTACTCCCTTCAATGCATCTCAGAGAAACTCAATATCGCGTTCAAAATATCAATTCGAACGAAAGCGCGATTCAGCCAAAAGCTGAAGAAGAACATCGGCCATCGCACGACAGAGGCAGACTTACCGTTTACCATGAGTACATCCTTTCGGACTCCATATCCAGATGCGGCCGATCAAGAAGGACCGTGCGGAAGAGTGAACTTGGAGCGCATTTCGAACGACTCCAGGGGTTGCTTCAACGAAATGGTGTTTCAAGACTGGGTCGGAATGCAACACACACGGAGCTGTTAGTTGCAAGAGGATTTAGGGTGCGAAGTTGTGGACGCAACACGGAGACGATCTAAATTGAAGAAGCATCGCAGGAATCTCTGTGAATACAGTACTCGGCTAACAGATTTACTGGACGAGGATGGGACTCTCGCCTTTTCCAGTCGCGAGTCGATAACGAAAAGGTTCTACACGGACCTATTTCGCTCATCTACTCCCGTGTCAAGCCCCAGTATTCCCGCTCGTGAAGAAGGGACGAATAATCGAGAAGTGGAGGAACTCGCGTACTGTCCTTCTTCAAAGAGCGCGGCAGAAAAAACATTCGAGTCTACATATCACCCGGCACACCTGCTGCTGTTTTACAACCTCCTTACGGAGATTATTATTACACGCATATGAAGAGCACTGGATGAAACCATTTGTACACGTAGCGCATGAAATGATGTTAACGCTGTGTACATACCTCGCAGCATCTATGTATTTCTTTTCATTTCTTGGAGAACCTTCGGTGAAGAAGAAGGAGTCACTCTTACCACCCTAATATCACTTAAGATGATGTTCAGATTGTACACTAACTTCTTCGCTTGTCGTGCCTTTTCCTCAGCTTCCAAATCTGGCGGGAGCGGAATTCGATTCTCCTCAGGAGGTGGGCTCTTTTTCTAAATGGTGGAATTAGTGTAGCTTGCAAACGTTTCAGAAGAGTGACCATTGACATCTCACCCCGTCAAACCGGTGGCACGCGCAAGACTTCGGACAGGGTTTCACAAGGTCATCATCCTGAACATCGAGATTATCTCTTTCCCATACTCTTTTCAATTAAGCTCAAGGACGAAACGAGCAAAGCGACCGCTCAGATGCGTGCGCACTATAGTTGTGCCCGAATGAATAACCCAATATTCGAATTCGAATAATTCTACTCACAATCGAATATTCGTATTCGAACGTTTGAATGTATTTGAATTCGAATGCTCGAAAAATCGCGATTTTAGAATGTATTCGAATTCGAATGCCCAAAAAAACGCGATTTACAAATGTATTCGATTTCCGAATATTCGAAAATCGTGGCTATTCGAACATATTCGGTTATTCGATTTTTTTGGGAGAGCACAACTATAGTGCACACTGGCCTTTTCCATATTCTATAGCACGGGAACTCCTTATCGTACACTGAAGGGTTGGTGCCAAGGTTTTGATTGGATTGGTTGCACTATGTACTCATCGCATGCGGTACTCCTAAGTAGGCCTCTTATGCAGCTTCGCCTAAGGTTTTATTTATGGTTAGTGCCCTTCTGAGAGAATCCAAGGTTGCGTTGTTGGCTTTGCCCGACAAACTTCTCATTTTTCCTCAGTCTAAAATTCAGTGCTAGTTCGTTGGAAGAAGGTTAGAGTTGGCGAAGAAGAGCAACAAATGCGTTTGAAGGCTCACGCATTCTGGAGGCCACTACACTGATATAGAGAGCGCTCACGCACCGTGGTACTGCTAGGCGTCGTGCCTTGGGAGACATTCGAATCCAGTGAAGCTGAGTCTGTGCCGTGCAGTTTGTGGTTGCTGTACACTGAAAAAGAAACTGGCGAAAGTTGGATGATCGACATCGGAAAGCTGGACGGACGTACACTGTACACTGAATTAGATCCTCTACATTACTGTTGGGCTCAAAGCGCCTTGAGGTTACAAACGGTTTCAAGGATGTTTTGTTCTGATCAAGTCTTATGCGAGATCTTTTGCGCAGCTCCACCCCACATGCTCTGCTTTTCGGATAGGGTACTACACCATTACACCGCCAGAATTATTCACTGAAACATTTGCGATTACTTGGCCGAGGAAGAAGTCTTGAGCGAGGTTTCTTTCTTAGTTCGTAGAACATAGTTTTATAACAATAGGAGCTGAATTCACTACATAGTCCGTTTCAAATTGCAATGCCTTTTTTCCTGAAGTCGGTTGTACGTATGTAGAAGGATCCAGGTCCGGAGAATAGGGAATATGAAGTAGAACTTTCCGCCATGGCTCCTCAGTCTTATGGAGGCTTAACCTCGCAAGGTGGGACGAGCGTTGCCGTGAAGTGGACAGAACTCATCGCGCATAGGCCGTTTAGAATATGGCGTCGCTGAACTTCCGAAGTTTAGCAGCGCATAACGCTGTGTTGCCAGCAGAAGGAAGCTTGAGGTAGAGCATTCTTGTGGGCTGCTTCTAACAACAGAATAAACTCTTTCTCCTGCTGATCATCTTTTGGTAGTCCATCGAAGGACAGTCACTGACAATGCCGATCGCTTGATGTAAGGGGCTACCATTCGTCCCCAGTCTTCGGGAAGTCCATGCTGTGCCAGTAAAGAACCAGAGATACAATACCGCTCATAACTAGTGTCGCATTTCGTGTCGCCGACGCTACGTCGCGTCGGCGACGCGAAGGAGCGTCGCAAAGCGTCGGAATCGTTCACAGTGGGTTTCCTGGAAAGCTGACTACATCACTGGAATTGCCTCATCGAGGAGATCCCTAAAATCGAAACAGTGTTGATGTGGCGTTTAATCTTACCTAGTTACGGTGGCTTAAGGGGATTTTTGGTAATTTTCTTCAAAATGCTCGCTTTTTCAAACAATGCGGATATTTGGAATCCCCGCAATGTCGCCTTTACACTGATCTAAAAATTGGTTGATGTTTTCCAAAAAAGTTGTTCGATGACCTGTATATTTGCTGCGGCGGCCGTCTTGCTTGCTTGAGATAATTACGCCCACAGGATACAGCTCCTTAATCGCCTGGAAGCCTACACTCCCGCCGAATTTTTTCTCGGAACGTGGATTGTGTATTTGTGATTTTAAATCCGTGTTCGTGGTGCAATATCCATCACTTTGATACCAAGTAAGACTATCCTCGGTCAACTCCAGCTAACCGCCAGTTAGAATGATAACGATTTTCTTCGAAATCGCTCCCTCGTATCCTTGTTTGCAGCGCGCCACAAGGAAAGCCCATCCTACGTGGTCCATAAAGCAATCAAAGAGTACAACCTATCACAATTTCACCTTCTAAACTTTGGATAGCAAATAGATGTTTCCGCCCTAAATCCGCTGCATGTCATTATTATGTCTTCACCAGTGAAATTTTCCCATAATGGACGAGCGACAAAAAATTTTCTAGTCGCAGCTGAGAAGTTGAGCTTGTCCTGGTGCATAGTCGACGTACTTCACTTTATAACAAGATGAATACTGAAAATGATTGAGCTATGTTTCGATTGGAACAGGCATTCAAAGTGCGTGATTTCGTCAGAAATTTAGGAGAGGGGCCGTTTTCCCGAATAGCATTGTTGTGAGATTTCTGTCTAAAAAATGGCTTACATAGTGCTCTTCTTCACAGAATGAGCTCTTCGCTGATGTAAAATTATGCAGATCGAAAGCAATCGATTCGTTACCGTTTTCACCCAGCAGTCGAGCCTAGGCACCAATGCGACCTTATCCGCCGGATGAGCGGCCCAGGCATCTCGCAGGCGCCTAGGTGCGAGGCCCACTGGCCGATGATCCATCTGCCGCATACATAGGAATAGGTGCAATCAATCAATTAACATATTTATTCGATCTTGGGGTGCATTGTTGATCCTGTCAGTTTTTCTACACCACTCCTAGTTATTCTGATTTCTGTGTTTAAGTCTTCAAAACGCTTGCCATTAGCGACCTTTTGCTGTGCTTTTGAATTAGGCCGGACTGGAAGTCTCCGCCGTTTTCAGCTTCTAATTTCAGGTGGTCATAACTTCGCTTTGCTCTCCATTTCAGTTGAAGTAAAATCTATTATATTTGTCAAATTTGTGCCAAAGAAATGGTGTAGTAATAAATCTCTACTTACGAACAACGTTAGAGCTCATAACGCTCATAAACCGTCGGAATACCGTCCTACATCCTCCTCTTCAGGGATGTCTCCTCCGGAAGCTTCCTAAGAAATCACACAAATCCATCAAGGATCCGAATGAGACACTGTTGTAAATTAAGCGAAATGAGAAGAGAAACACCTTATGAGCCGATCTCTTTAAGGGTGGAAAGTTCATCCTGCCAGATCAAGGTGCAGCTCACCTCCTATAGCCAAAACCCGATTTTTCCTACACTTGAAGCTCCTCCTGACATAATTACCGGCAACAAATCGAAAACCCAAATTATACTTTCTTCCGGTTCAGCTTTGTTTTACTGGGCTAACTACGAACACCACGGATCTCCCTCGATAGAGAGCCTTCGGGCTCTCTTGTTAAGAGGGATCTCGGGCCGCTTGTCGCAGGGCCACGTGGCGCGTCCCCGGGTGGTGGATAGGGGAATTAAACGCGAACCAAATGCGACCGTGTACTGCCCAGAGACGCAGGTGGGATGCAGGGGATGGACTCCTTGCTCCTGCTGTGTCGGGTCGATGCGTTCCTTGTGCGTGGGAGCGGCATGTTCGTGCACAGTGTGCGTGGATGTGTCCGTGACTGTGCGGATTGTAACTGTGTCGGCTCGGCCAAAAGCTTGCACTCGGTAGACTGGGAGTACATGTAAGGCGATTCGAGGCCGCCTTAAGTCTCGCCCCGTCCCTTCGGGCAGTCTGGCTGGCTGCCCGGAGTACCCCGCCCGCACGACAGAGCCTGACTAGCTACCCGTGTTGTATTTCAGTCAAACACAGCAGCACTAAAGGGCCTCATTCCCCTGACCCCGAAAGAGCCCCCATTTCTGCAGCGATGGGAAGGACGAGTACGGAGAGGCTGCTAAAATCTCAGGGCCTAACCAGGCTGCGCAAACTGAGAAGGACTAGGATGACGATCTGTACTTACAACGCCCGCACGCTTGCGTCGGAAGCATCCGTCGAGGACCTGATGATGCAAGCCAGGAAGATCAAGTACGACGTCATCGGACTGACCGAGACGAGAAGACACCACCCCCTACACGCCGCCTACGACTCCGGAGAAGAACTGTTCCTCGGAACATGCGACAGCAGGGGAGTAGGCGGCGTTGGTGTCCTCGTCAACACGCACTTGGCCATGAACATCGATTCGTACGAGTCTCTGACAAGCCGAATCGGACGTCTGCGACTGAAGCGATGTGGCTCCGTGCCAGCCTTGACTGTGTTCGTCGCGTATGCCCCAACATCCGACTACGACGACGAAGACGTCGAGGCCTTCTATGTGGAGCTGGAGAAGTTCTATAAGGAAGATCACACCTTCTACAAGGTGGTCGTCGGCGACTTCAACGCCAAGATCGGGCCACGAAGGTCGCCGGAAGAACTTCACATCGGAACCCACGGTTTAGAGTGGAACGAGCAAGGTGAAAGGCTGTCTGAGTTTATCATGTCGACCAAGACCATCCATGGAAACTCGCAGTTCCAGAAGCCTCCCTCCCTACGATGGACCTGGGATTCCCCCGGTGGCCAGTTCCACAACGAGATCGACCACATCATCTTCAATCGCAAGTATTGCCTGACCGATGTCTCCGTTGTCCCCAAGTTCTACACGGGATCGGACCACCGCCTCCTTCGCGCGAGGTTCCGCTTTTCGCGTCAAGGAGAGAAGGCCGCGAAGTTCAAGAAGAGGAATCCCAGAACGACCATCAACTGGGACCTCTACACCTCTCTTGTCGGCCTTTGGGAAGATGCCGTCATGGACAACGTCGACGAGGAATACGATCGCTTCGTGCACCATCTCCACGATAGTGCTAAGGGAGCTGAGAGCTTGAAGACCACCAAGAGACGCCTGTCTCCGGAAACTCTCGAGCTGATACGCCAGCGTGGAGCAGCACGAGCGTCAGGCAACTATCAACTGACGTCCGAGCTTGCAAAGCTATGCAGAGCGGCGATAAAGGAAGATCTGAAGGAGAGAAGGGCGGAAGTGTTGGCTGAAGCAGCAGAGGCAGGGCTGAGCATCCGCAATACCCGCCGGAACTTCGCCAACCTCAAGACCAAGATGACCGCTCTCCGACGTCCTGACGGAACCGTCACCTCTTCCAGAAGGACCATGGAGAAAGTCATCCACGACTTCTACTCCGATCTCTTCGATAGCCACGTCCACCTGCCCCTACGCCATCTTCCGCAGGATGGATACGTCATCCCCTCTGTTCTCCCTTCCGAGATCCGACACGCCATCTCGTCGGTGAAGAAACGTACAGCACCCGGTCCTGACAGGATCAGAGCTCAACACCTGAAGAACCTCCCGCCAGCGCTCATCAACACCTTGGCGCGGCTCTTCACACGCTACCTGTCCGAATGCAAGGTTCCATCTCAGTGGAAGACCAGCAAGACCGTCTTGCTGTACAAGAAGGGAGACGTGCACGACATTGGCAACTATCGCCCGATCTGCCTGCTGTCCGTAGTCTACAAGCTGTTCACTCGAGTCATCCTGAATAGGATTAGTAGAACGCTGGACGAAGGACAGCCATGTGAACAAGCAGGATTTCGGAGAGGATTCAGCACGATCGACCACATACACACCATTACGAAGCTCATCGAAGTGTCGCGAGAGTATAAGCTGCCGCTTTGCCTTACGTTCATTGACCTGAAGAAGGCATTCGACTCCGTCGAGACTGAAGCGGTTATGGAAGCCCTGCTCACCCAGGGTGTTCCTACTCAGTACATCAGAGTCCTTCGAGAGCTGTACAGTGGATTCACGACCAAGATCTCACCATTCTACAACGACGTCGTCATTGACGTGAAGAGAGGGGTTCGACAAGGGGATACCATATCCCCGAAGCTCTTCAGCGCCACCCTCGAAAACGTCATGCGCGAACTAGAATGGGATGACATGGGAGTGAAGGTCGACGGCCGGCAACTGCACCATCTTCGCTTCGCTGACGACATCGTGCTCATAACACCGAGCATCAGTCAGGCGGAACGAATGCTGGCCGACTTCGATCGTGTATGTGGAAGCGTTGGACTGCAGCTGAATCTTACGAAGACGATGTTCATGAAGAACGGATGGGTTTCTGATGCCCCATTCTCGCTCAACGGAACGAACATCTCCGAATGCTCCAGCTATGTGTATCTGGGTCGCGAAGTCAACATGGCCAACGACCTAGCACCAGAGCTGAGCAGGAGGAAACGAGCGGCTTGGGGAGCTTTCAAGAGCGTCGAAGAAGTCGTGAAGAAAACGAAGAACGTCCGACTCCGTGCCCACCTATTCGACTCCACTGTTCTTCCTGCCCTAACATACGCCTCAGAGACCTGGGCTATACGAAAGCAGGATGAACACGCGATCAGCGTCGCGCAGCGTGGAATCGAGAGGACGATGCTCGGAGTGACACGACTCACGCAAGTGAGAGAAGGCCTCCGGAGTTCCGAGCTTCGCCGACGTTCGAAGATCAGAGACGCTGTCGCATGGGCCAAGTCGTCGAAAATTAGGTGGGCCGGCCACGTAATGCGATTCGCAGACACCCGCTGGACGAGAGCCGTCACAGACTGGATTCCGCGGGATGTCAAAAGAACACCAGGACGCCCACCAACGCGTTGGTCGGACTTCTTCGTGAAAGCCCTGAACGACCGATATGACGCTCTTCGTGTCCCTCGAGCGAGGAGGATCCATTGGACCACTCTGGCACGCGACAGGGACGAATGGAGACGCTGCTGGCGCCCGCTCGAGCAAGTCGATGATCAACGGGACGACAGGTGATACAGGTGAACTACGAACAACGCAACCTTTTCAAATAAGCCTTCAAAATTGTCCCGGAAAACAAAATCGACTTGTTTTGGAGACCAATTCAAATTTTTGTCCAGTCAAAAAAAGGTTTCCGACTGGATTCTGCACTCAATTCTGCACCGATAGATATGCCGATCTTGGTTTTCAATGCATTAACATTTTTTCCGGGTTCCAACTGCCCGAAAATCCCATGGGGTGGGGCCTTGGCTTCAACAAGCGTCACGGCTATCGTCTCTATGACCTGCCGCGCCAATATCACCTAAAGACGTCCACCATATAGCATCTTCGCACTTATGATGCCACGGCGCACTGATTGATCTTGAATTTTACACGACACAACAACGGCTAGCTGCGTCTGGTTCTAGAGTCGCAGAGGAAAGTCGCAAAATGTCTTTTTAATTTTTTTGTGTTATATCCAAATAGTGGAAAGGATAAAAATATAAAGAATGGCGTTAATCAATCTTTTTTGGAATCCGCCAAGCATTGTACTTGTTCGAGATGTTTTGGTGCATTTTGAATGCGTATTAGGCATACACAATGACTTGCGTTCGACAGCCGATGGTTTACTCCTCTGAAATAAATCTGGAAGACTTGGTTTATCTGGGGGGGGGGGGGGGCGGGAGTAGACCCGAACCATGAACTTCGATTGGGTATGTGCGTTACAGCCGATGTTTTTATAACACTGTTATTGAGCAAACTCATTGATATTATTAATAATTAATGCTCTTGTGTATTGTAAGCCTTGTAACAGATGCGAAATGCTGACCGCATAGCAAAGTTTAATTCCTTGACATAGGAAGATTTTGTACTGACGCCCTCGGTAGGAGCCGCTTCTGCGCGACAGAAACCAATCTTAATTGACTTGCAACCCAATTTCCAGATCAAATTGGACACTTTTCACGTCCATTTGGACGCTATTCTACGTTAGCCTAAGGCTTCTGGAATCAAAGCGAACTCTTCGAAATAGAAATGCCCTTCCCACAGGTTAAACTGCATACTCTTCAAGAAGGTTAGAGTAATTTTTCGTTCAAGGGGAATTTTGTATAATTTTCTTCGAAATATTTGAGATCAGCTGAGCCCGCATGATAGTATTAATTTTCAAAAATTTTATTTTTTCAAAAAAACAATAAAATAAATTTCATTTTAATGCGTAGCACTGCAGCAATCATACAATGCATTAAAAAACCAAATCGCGCCATGCACTCTAAAAGCTCGTCACAATTTTTATTTGATTGATAATGTAATTACTGATAACATAAACATCAAAGTAAGGATATGTGTGTTTTTCAATATTGCTTTGTAATATATTGTAGGTATGAAGCACCTTGCAAACAGAAATTTTGCTATCAACTGAATAGAAATCGCAACATTTTGAACGGAGGCGGTCTCAGTCTATTCTTTAGACATTAAAGATTGCTGTCTTCTTGCTATTTAATGCAAGCTTTAAACCATTATTTTTCTTCAAAAACGAAAATTTTATAACATTTCAAAAATTGAGTTTGCATGTTGGGTTGGTGAGTTAAGGGTTCATAGAAATCATATTTTAAAAAGCTTTTAAACAAAAAAAATTATTCTAACCTCTTCGGAGAGTCTCCAATTTAATGGAGAAGAAGCTCCCTTCGATTTGGAAGAGATCGCTGTGGTTTCAAAAGTCTTTGGCTAGCTCAGAAGAGTGTCTAATCTGATTCGAAAGCGTCCAATTCGACGTGTAAAGTGTCCGGTGCTGTCCGATTTGAGTGAAGAGTGCCGATTTGATTCGAAAAAAGTCCATTTCGACTTCAGAATTGTCCAGTTCGTTGCGAAAGTGGTACACATGGGTTTATTTCCTCTCGCTGGTAGAACTAGTTATTTATTGTTCAATTGTTAACCTCATAGAAAAAGGTTTGAGAGAGAAGAGATCGTGAGAAAAGTCGACTAACGAGAACCCAAGAGATGGAGAGCACGTAACTAGGCTTATTCAATTCGGTAGGATCTGCGATAATCTCTGATCACGTAGTTCGTGAGCGTTATATCTCTCACCACTATGCTCGTACAAGTTTGTTTAGCATTTTAGCATTTTGGGTGAACCCACGAACTACACGTCGAAGTGCATCTGAAATGATTCAGATGAATTGTGCGTCAATACACTGTTTAACTACTGAGAACATGTCTCAATACGCATAAATAGAACCTTTAAAGGCAAAAAAAGATGAACTACGCATAGCAGGATTGCAACAGCCTCAATTACTAGCTATCACTGTACGAGGATTTAAGAATTTTTGTGAATGAGGGACGCCTGGGCCCCCTCATCCGAAAGATTAGGTCGTATTGGTGGCCTAGGCTCGACTACAGGGTGAAAACGGTAAAAAATCGAAACACTAGTTTGGTGTGGCAATCTCAAGCACAACTGCTTTCGAGCACATGTTACTCTAAAGCAACCCTGATTTAGGTGGGTAAAATGTAATGAAATATTCTGAATAGAAAAAAGTAACAATATCAGTTAGTGGCACGAGCTTTGTAACTTAAGCACAAAAATCAAAATAAGCAGGAATGGTGCAGCAAAGTACAGGACAAAGAATTTTTGTCAGGAGTTGTACCTATTCCTCATCGATTGTTTCTATTCCTATGTATGTAGTAGATGGATCAGCACCAGTGGGCCTCGCACCTAGGCGCCAGCGAGATGCCTGGGCCGCTCATCCGGCGGATAAGGTCGCATTGGTGGCCTAGGCTCGACTGCTGGGTGAAAACGGTAACGAATCGATTGCTTTCGATCTGCATACTTTTACATCAGTGAAGAGCTCATTCTGTGAAGAAGAGCACTATGTAAGCCATTTTTTAGACAGAAATCTCACAACAATGCTATTCGGGAAAACGGCCCTTCTCCTAAATTTCTGTCGAAATCACGCACTTTGAATGCCTGTTCCAATCGAAACATAGCTCAATCATTTTCAGTATTCATCTTGTTATAAAGTGAAGTACGTCGACTATGCACCAGGTCAAGCTCGACTTCTCAGCTGCGACTAGAAAATTTTTGTCGCTCGTCCATTATGGGAAAATTTCACAAGGTGAAGACATAATAATGACATGCAGCGGATTTAGGGCGGAAACATCTATTTGCTATCCAAAGTTTAGAAAGTGAAATTGTGATAGGTTGTACTCTTTGATTGCTTTATGAACCACGTAGGATGGGCTTTCCTTGTGGCGCGCTGCAAACAAGGATACGAGGGAGCGATTTCGAAGAAAATCGTTATCATTCTAACTGGCGGTTAGCTGGAGTTGACCGAGGATAGTCTTACTTGGTATCAAAGTGATGGATATTGCACCACGAACACGGATTTAAAATCACAAATACACAATCCACGTTCCGAGAAAAAATTCGGCGGGAGTGTAGGCTTCCAGGCGATTAAGGAGCTGTATCCTGTGGGCGTAATTATCTCAAGCAAGCAAGACGGCCGCCGCAGCAAATATACAGGTCATCGAACAACTTTTTTGGAAAACATCAACCAATTTTTAGATCAGTGTAAAGGCGACATTGCGGGGATTCCAAATATCCGCATTGTTTGAAAAAGCGAGCATTTTGAAGAAAATTACCAAAAATCCACTTAAGCCACCGTAACTAGGTCAGATTAAACGCTACATCAACACTGTTTCGATTTTAGGGATCTCCTCGATGAGACAATTCCAGTGATGTAGTCAGCTTTCCAGGAAACCCACTGTGAACGATTCCGACGCTTTGCGACGCGAAATGCGACACTAGTTATGAGCGGTATTGATACGCAATCCTCAACGCTTTGTCTCTATCACGCAGTTCATGTGAGCAGCAAACAATGTGTATGTACATTTGCTTGCAGTTCCTTTTTGAAAAATGTCCTCTTTTGCCATTCATAATGAATTACGCACAATTCTTTTGACTTGGTGTTACGGCAAGCTACAACTGCTCGTTGCCCTACTAATAATCATCGCTACCTATTGTACAACTGCACTCTTTGCAGTTGTCATTTCTGTAGCCAACGGTATGATGATGGCTGATCATGGTCTTTTGGTCACACTTGAACATCGCCGATAGATCGCGATCTCCCGGCCCTAGTCTGGAAGTGGCGATCTCCCTATAGCTCGTCCATAACTGGTAGTTTCATTCTAGCACAGCAGACATAGGTTCATTATGCAGTGCTAATGTGTTTGTATCAGTGCTTACTTCCTCTGGAGTTTTTTTTTCAAACCACTGGCTGTTAATAGGTGCAAAGAGAGTGAAGCGATCTGGACTTGCACCCTTCTCCGTTGCTGGTGAGGTGGCATCTGTGATGGAGTTCTCAGAGATGATGTTGAACAGCCGCTGGGGCATAGAATCGATCTCCTCGGGTCTTGTCAGCTTGCCTTTAGGGTAGCTTCACCGCTTGCGAGAACAACAGCTCAACCTCTCAATAGTTGCGTCATCCGCTTTCTATTTAACGAGGATGGGGAGTCTCCAGTCTTCCGGTATTCTACCATCCACTGATCCTGTGAAGGAAATGTGTCGCCCAATGTACTTCACACTCCGCAAGACATTTCCAGGATTCTGTTGACATCCTCAAGCCCAGTTGCACTTCGACCATCACTCTCGGTTTGGCTCGATGAATAATCTCCGGCGCCAAACACGGGTGGGAATTATTATCGTACACCTTGCCACCGGCAAGCCACCGTACTTGTTCAGGAGCTCCTTGAACTCAGCTGGGTTCGTGAGCACTTTAACAGCTGTGATGTAAATATCCAGGCGTTAAAGTTATGAAACCCGATGCTGTACGTCGGAAACGGGGTGCCAATGTTTGCCACCTGTGGCCAGTTCCGTTACGCAAGGCAACCATTTAGTGTTTTATACCATTTTATACCATTTAGCGTCCTTGGCTTCTCTACATGCTTTCAGTAAATTCTCAAAGTATTTGTAAAATGCGGGATTCTCAAACGATCAGTGATCCTTAACCGTTGCCCTTGATGATCTGCCCTTTCCTGCAACTCGTTCGTTTACCGCTTGCAGGCGAGGCCTGCTTCCACAGCTCCAGTTGTTGGAGGCCTGTAGCGGACGGACATTGCAGCTTCAACCCTGGGGGGGGGGGGGAGACGTTACCAAGACCTTATGGTGATGAGTTCTCTTCCAGCAGAAACTTCATATCACACAGTACTATATCTATATCTCCTCCCGAGGAGATGGCCAATTCTGCCGCTGTCAGCTGCACGCTTATGTCGCCCGACGTGGAGAGATAGTGCCTCCGTCACAGGCTTTGCCCATCGCGACAGTCGGTCACATCGGTCAGCCTCGAGCGATTTTAGAGCAGAGCGCGGCAATTTTCCTGGAGCAGTTTCTCAGTTTCAGGAGTTTCTTCGTCGACCACTTCTGGCCGCGGACCGCGATGGAAGAAGGAGCTCCCCAGCCTGCTCGACTAATCGTAAGTCTACTGCAAACGAGACTGGCATTATGCGCAAATGCGCTAGACCATAACGAACACTGCCGCCTAGACGGATATTTATTTCTCATCTGATACTGGTGGATACCTGTCAAACACAATGCTGCCCCGCACCCCAATTTACTCTCTTACAGGACTAACCCATTTTGGAAACGAACTGAAGATTGGCGATGTTGTCGTAATCACCGGAAGTCGTTTTCCATACAGAGCGGTCGAGTCCAACAGGCGTCCTGCAAATGCCATCTATGTATACCACATTCAAGTCAAATTCGACACTATTCTGACAAGGAGAACCCTGGACATTTCTGAAGCCAAATTGGGCACCTTTCAAATCATTAAAAACTTCCAGATTAAATCACTCACTTCTAAGAAGGCCAAACTATTGTCGGATGAATAGGAAAACTTACGTCCACTTTCTTAGAAACGTTGTATTACTCCTGCACCAAAAACGTTAACACAGTGTTTAAAACTTGAAAGGTTGACTGGACGGACCAAAACTTATTTTAAAGTGCAGAAAAGGAGCAATGTTGGTGATAATTATAAGGGGAGATCCCGCCATGCATTCGTGCAATACATCGCGGTTCTCATTTGCTTGAATGAGTAAATGCTGCCTACTCGAAAATGCGAAGTGAATATGGGTGTTTTCTGCGCGTTTCCTTTGCTATGTACCCTAGTGCCCAACCCCGCGCAATCAGATTTTTATTATCAATCAAAGGAATATTCAAATCAGTTTCTTTAAGCTTCAATTGGCTGGTACCAAGGATGTAAGCTGTTACAACGATATTTTGTTGCGATCAAAACTTTTAGCGCCAGACGGGACTCGAACCAGCACCTCCCTCTGACCGGGTGGGAATGTTCTACGCCATTACACCACCGGCGCTGTTTGATCATTTCTATCTAGACCTACAGCTTAACTGGTTCCATGCTGATATCAGCGGCCGGCTCATCCCGATATACGGGTGAGTGCTGATGGGTTCCACGAGGTGTGGTTGTTGCGTTCGATCAAACAGCGCCAATGGTGTAATGGCGTAGAGCATTCCCGCCCGGTCAGAGGGAGGTGCGGGTTCGAGTCCCGCCTGGCGCTAGAAGTTTTAATCGCAACAAAACATCGTTGTGACAAAGGAATATTGTCACGTGCTGGACAAGTGCTCGGCAGATCGCTTCTTTTAAATAGTCAACTCGGTGAAATATTTTATCACGTTTCAAACCCGGTGTTCACTTTTTCGAACAGGTGAATTATACATTTTCACATGAAGTCATATTGAAATTTTTCTGGATAGATGTTTTGAGCTTCTTAGAGAGTGTCTTCGATGATTTGGAGAACGCCAGCTCTCATTTGAGAGATAGTTTGGGAAGTGTTTGCTTTGAGAAGACTCCAGCTTGACTTGAGAATGGTGTAAGCGGTAGTTCTTGCTGGACAGGCCGTTCTTGAAGATCAAATCACTAGCAAACACTTTAGTATTTTGGAATCGGATCTATGCTAGTGACGGGACAAATCCTTTTAGGCAAAGTTTTCACTAGATCACTTTCTTGCTAACTCGAAGAAAAGGGACATCTTTCCTAGTGAGAGGAGGGGGCTCCACTCTGGCTCGCTGACGACAGCGACAAAACTGAAAGCAAAGTAGTTCACAAAGGAGACACGGTGAGCTGGCCTAGCAGAGGAGCTTTCTTTGAAATTTCGTATCCGGAAGAGGCCTCAATGTTTGCAATGGTTTCTTGCTCTAGCGATGACGCCCTCCGACTGGGATTGATCGAAATGGGGTCAATGTTAAATGACACCCTGACGTTGTGCCTCCTCGTGAACGCATTTTGACGTTGGAACTTCAGGCTGCCATTGACGCTCTCTCTGTGTATTCCACGTCTTCAACAGAACGATTTACAACCTCCGTATAAAGAGATGCATTGGAGGTGGATGTCAGTCACCAGTGCAGCCTCGCCGACACCATGGAGTGTGCAGGCAAAGACGTGAGCTGGACGTCGTTATAACAACCCAGAGGAGTGATCCAGGTGCAGAGGAACTAAGCAGAAGCACCGCTAGAAGCCGAAGGGAACACAATCAGGTGACCACCCAGGGAGTTGCAAAGAAAGTCAGGTGCTAGAGGGGGTCGACGCTGTATCTCTTCCACATCTGGCAGGTTTAACTTTGCCAGAGCTGGCTTAGGTGTCTTCCTACACTTCATACTTATGTTTAGTATTCCCATTACAAAACCTTTCGGACAAATTCGACGAGCCTTATAGAGGGTTCTAAAATGCATCGAAAGCTAGTTTAGCAGACTAGCCCGTTATGCGGTTGCTGCAAAAAAAACAGTCTACTTTCAGTTTCAACGCCGCTGGCAAACAGACAGATTGAAATGCCGTGGAAAGGGACATCTTTTACTCCGTTTACCACTACGATGGTATTTAATCTTTATTTCACAATGACAACGCAGCGAAATTACCAACTTGAGGACTCTCCCTTACAAATTCCTGGCAGCGACAGGCCCCCTCGTTTGTTCCACTTCACAATACGGGTTGTGGGAGGGGGGGGGGGGGGGGGGAAGGAGGGTTGGTATTGCTCCTGCTAGGGATATTTTTGATATATACATATGTGCATGCAGGCTATGGTACGTGGAATATGGCGCAAGCGGCTAGGCGAAGGGGAGGGGGGGGGGGGGGGGGTCGCCGTATAAGGCAGCCATGTACAGGGTGCGTAAAAAGTATTGACGCACCTACTTTTTGTTTCAGCTCCAGCTTTCTGTTTCTGCCCCTCTAGGTTTTTATGTGTTATTTTTGTTGTCTGTATTGTGCTCAAAAAAACACTCACGAAAAAACTGAAGAAACATGATCGTCACCGTTACGATGGCCTTTTTTTTGTCTGTTTCCCAGACAGCTGAATACTTCCTTAACAAGAGAATTAGGCGCTGTTCGAAACGGTTGGTGAGGAAAGAGGCCAGCAACCCAAACGTCAGCCACGGCTCCGTCATAACAGATGATGGTTACAAGATGTTCAAGCACGATAACGTTCAAATCAAAAATTGTCAACCTCTGTCCCATAACAGCAAACAGATAACGCGCGCAGGTGTGAACAGCTTCTCAGACGAGCACAGCTTAAACATGAATCCGCTGGATTACTCTTTTGAGGCGATTTTGGAGAATGAGGTCTGGGCTACTTTCAACAGAAGTGACCAGTCGCAGAAGGCTACCCTGTTCAAAGCACGGAACGAAATGCAAGCAAGCGCTTGCGGCGCGTGTTCATGAATTTTTCCGTCGTTTTCGCTCCTGTATTCTCAGTAAAGGAGCCAATGTCAATTACGTCTTATTCTGTCGTGTTTGCAAGATCATTTTCCATATTTCTGAAATGAATATTTTAAAACTTACTGCGCAATACTATTTCCACAACCGCCATTTACTGCGTCAATACTTTTTACGCACCCTGTACATACGACCTTCTGTGTTGAATTAAATAAAAAGCTTGAGACAGCACTGGTGATTTAACACATTTTGCCTAAGCCTGGAGTGGCTGGAAGAGAGGCTATATGCTGCGACGGGATGTTTTGTTGCGATCAAAACTCGTGCGCCAGGAGGAACTCGAACCCGCACCTCCTGCTTTCCGGGCAGCGATGCTACATCTTACACCACCGGCGCTGTCTGACCGCACTTAACATTCGCGATATCCTCGAGGTCCGCCAGCACCCACCCTTTATATCGGGCTGGGCCGGCAGCTGATATTAGCCTGGAACCGGTATCAGCATGAAACCCGATATGGGTGCTAACGGACCGCGAGGATATTGCGGGTGTTACGTGCGGTCATACTGCGCCGGTGGTGTAAGGCGTAGCATGCTGCCCGGAAAGCAGAAGGTGCGGCTTCGAGTCCCGCCTGGCGCAAATTTTGATTCCAACAAAACATCCTGTAACAGCACTGATGTGTTCTACCACAGTGGTGAACTAAGCTAGGCCACTACTGATGTAATTGGGTATTCAGGGCGGGGGGGGGGGGTAGTTGGGTGCAGTCCACAGTCTCGCTGAAAATAGCGATTAACTTGTAGGTGTCCTACTTTTCGATACTGACACAAAGATGGCACGCTGAATTAGCCTAAATCTGTTTAAACACCTCTTGTGGCTCAAATGACTGTTCTGGCATGCTGGGTCCAGGCACAACACAACACGTTATGCTCAGGCCCTAGCAGCGGTCAACTGGAGGAGCAACCATAGTTCGGCAGTGAAATTTCACCGGTACACCAGTGGACGGTACATCACGAACAGTATAATTAGTCACTTTGGGTGGAAGTTTGAAACGGATTAGAACTTGGTGGAAACCACGTTTCGATATCCTGTTATAGATATTTCGTTGAATTTTGGGCAAAATATGGCACAGTGCGAGAATGGGATGTGCAGCTCCTAGCAACCTTGGATATTTTCAGTCAGACCTTCGACCGCAAAACGTCTGGTTGGGGGCTTCGCCTCAAAACCCGGTCAATAGAGCACCCCGACCGTCTTCATGTCCTCTTTAGGCCTTATCATATTCATTACAGTAAAAAACTGGTTTTTCTATATAGAATGCTATATCGGGATACGGTAGGGCAATATCTGCAAGAGTGCTCTTATAGGGCCCATATCTATCGCACGTTACGCGATTCATTCTCTGAAGTACAGGTTCTACACATGGTGAGGAACAGATAGAGTTTTCATCCGAAGTGCTTAATCTGCGGAAACACAAATGGAATTTCTATTGGTAGACCAGTAGACCGCTCGACACCGTTCACAGTCCGACGGGAATAACATTACTCCGATTCCTTTACTCATTCTCCCTACCCCGCCCCTCCCCCCCCCCCCCCCCTACCCCACCCTCCACCAATACCCCTTTACCAAGTGTGAGGTTCAAGTGCACACACACTCGTTGTTGCGCGAAGCCTTTAAAAAGTCATCTGAAAATCTCACGGATGCTGTGAAAAGTCTTATCTGTGGCACGTCTTCTGGATCCGGATGCACATTGGATAACGTCTGTGACACATTTGCTGAGCCCCGACGTACGTGCAAGGACGTTGCCACGGCGCCTGTGACACGTCTATTGCACCCGACACACGTGGCACGACGTCTGTAGCACGTCTTCTGACGTCACGTTCGACGACACTGAGAGAAAACATTGGTCCCCTTCACTTCGCTTCCCCTTTACTGGTCCCCTTTAATGGTTCTGTTACTGAACCCTTTGCTGAACCACCTTAAATGGTCTTCCGTTTATTTGCTCCTTTACTGGTCCCCTCTTGACTGGCAATTCACTGGTACCCCATTTATTGGTCCCCCTTCACTGGTCCCCCCCTCGTTGGTCTCTACTACTTACTGCTCCCACCTTCACTGGATCTCCCTTTCCTCGTCCTCTCTTCACTGTCCCCTATCCTTCACCGATCCCTATTACTGGTCCCACCCTCACTGGACCCCCCCCCCCTTCACCGGTCCCATTACTAGTTCCTTCCTCACCGCCTCCCGCCCCTTCACCTGGTACCTTCCTCACTGGTCAACCTTCTACCGGTCCCCCCTTCACTGGACCCCCCCCCCCTTCACCGGTCCTCATTACTGGTCCCTTCCTCAACGGTCCCCCCTCCATCTGGTCCCCCTTCACTGGTCCTTCTTTTATTGGTCAACCCTTTACCGGTCCCCCTTATTGGACCCGCTTCCTCAGCTGCTGCAGCATCCCATGTTGAAAAGCACTTTTTGTCCGCGCGTGGTTTGATGTGGCGTATCTCACGCAGGTTTCCGCTCATTTTTGAACTTTTCCGCCCCGTATTCCGTATTCCCCTTTTCTAGAAAAAAAATTCCGCACATCCTTGCCATATACCTTTCTTTGCCATTTCGTGGCCCGGAAGGATAGCACTCTTTTTTTGGCTCGTCTTTCTAGCTGTGCCCGCCTCCCCCTAGGATAGGTACCCCTATCACTAGAATAGATCCGCCCGAGACTTCCCCTAAATATGCAACCTATACTCTGGCTTTTCTCAGAAGAAAACTCACGTATCTGGCTGACTCTGAACGTCGTCTTTAGCCGGTCGCCAGTGACCTCGAAGCGGGCGTACGACGACACCAACGCGAACCTCCGCGTCCTCATTGTAGACCTCTTCGCTCATGGGGAAAAACACTAGTAACACTGGAATACGTCACTCCACTAGACCCTTTTATAGTGGCCGATAAGAGGGTTCACGCAAAGGGGTGCTTTTGCGGAAACGGTCGGTCTGAGTTGGCTGTCTCCTCGCGAACTACTCGAGAAAAAGGACTGTGCCCACGAGCACTCGTAGGCACTGACATCACAAGACTGAAGAGAAGATGCCTGAGGCTCCCTGTTATTTCGCGGGCCCCATTTCTGTTCTGAAGAACGCATTCATGGTTGAGCTTGAGCCTGTCCCAGATAGAGTGACTTGCCACAATCCACACCCCCGTTTGTTCACGTTTTGTGCTGCTTTGTTCACGCATGCCTTGTTGGAAACACCTAATATCATATTGTGCAATCCCATTGAAGCACTCATGGTTGTGCGTCATCTCAACGTCCGATAAACAGAGTTCTAGTGCAGTCGCCGTAAGGTCAGGAGTTCTCATGGTGATCAAACAGAGAGCGCTACACTCGACCGAACTAGCCCAAAGCGATTAGCCTGCTCTCCAATTCCAGGATCGAAGTTGGAGCGCTGTGTTGGAGCACCTTTGTTGCTTTCCGAAAATAGCAAGGTGGAGCGCACTAGCTACACACCGAGACCCGGTGAGAACTGCAATAGCTGCATCACTTCACAGAAATGGTTACTTCATCTATGTATCTTTAGGGGGCCCCTAGATACTGCAACAAAAGTTTAGCCGTTTAAAAACGGTTGGAATGGACGAAATTTGATACAATTTGAAACACTAGCTGCACACGCACTATAGATCGCGACGGTGCAGCATTATTCATAAGGGCTCACTCTTAGCTTAACGCGAGCCCTCAGATTTTCCGAGTACTTCTGCAAGTCGCATCGCATCACCTCTTACGGAATTTTCTTCATCATTTGTTTCGAAGACAACCATTGACTCCTCCTTTTTGCATGCCGTGAGGCCAGGGTTTTTTCTTTAATAGTGTGGATAAACAAAGATCACTACGATAAACCTGACATAATTTGATGGCCACTCCGTTACAGCTACGAAGTTAGCCAGATGGACAGAAAACCGCTCCTAAGTCTTTTTCGTTTTTCTTCTAGCATCGCTAGCATCGTCGCTCAATCGGTGCATTTTGCTCTTGAATAGCGAGTTTTCGCTCAGAAAAGACGGTGTTATATTGTCGTGCCTGTTGTACAAGGATTTTAGTGATTTCCCTACTTCTAATATGAAAACCTAGGGTGTGCGAGACATGTCTGGAAAATCGCGGAAGACGAGCAATTATTAAGCGCAGCCAGTGCCATAGAGGCGAAACATACTGTTATTTCGACCCTTTATAGAGTGGCTCAGCCATGACAAAATTCGTCATGGAACGAAGCGGTGGTGGGATGCCTGGTTCGTGCGACACGCACCAATTACGCCAACACAATTTTCTTTTCTATTCTATTCGCCTCGCACCTAAGTTTCCGCCCACTTGCAGTCTTTCATAGCAGTTCTCAACAGATTAAACACACGACTGATTGTTCAATTCGATCGAGTTCGTTGCTTCTTTGCATATGATCAACAAAATCAACGAATTGATAAGCCGAGGATTTCGCTTTAATCACTTTCGATTAAATACCGCTCGATCCGCATTCGGCAGAACATTGATAGGCAAGAAGTACTTCTGAGGGCTACCTCAGAAGTACTTCTTGCCTATCAATGTTTCTGAAGAGTAGATGTGAGCGGCTGAATCGGAGCGTATAGGAAGATCCCTGACTTTTTAAGCCCTGACAGAAAAAGACTAAAAAAGGAGGTGGCTACTGGTCATCCTACTCCTACTACAGGGTGCGTAAAAAGTATTGACGCACCTACTTTTTGTTTCAGCTCCAGCTTTCTGTTTCTGCCCCTCTAGGTTTTTGTGTGTTATTTTTGTTGTCTGTATTGTGCTCAAAAAAACACTCACGAAAAAGCTGAAGAAACATGATCGTCACCGTTACGGTGGCCCTTTTTTTGTCTGTTACCCAGACAGCTGAATACTTCCTTAACAAGAGAATTAGGCGCTGTTCGAAACGGTTGGTGAGGAAAGAGGCCAGCAACCCAAACGTCAGCCACGGCTCCGTCATAACAGATGATGGTTACAAGATGTTCAAGCACGATAACGTTCAAATCCAAAATTATCACTCTCTGTCCGATAACGGCAAACAGATAACGCGCGCAGGTGTGGACAGCTTCTCAGACCTGCACAGCTTAAACATGAATCCGCTGGATTACTCTTTTTAGGCGATTTTGGAGAATGAGGTCTGGGTTACTTTCAACAGAAGTGACCAGTCGCAGAAGGCTACCCTGTTCAAAGCACGGGACGAAATCCAAGCGAGTACTAGCGGCGCGTGTTCATGAACTTTTCCGTCGTTTTCGCTCCTGTATTCTCAGTAAAGGAGCCGATGTCAACTACGACTTATTCTGTCGTGTTTGCAAGATCATTTTCCATATTTCTGAAATGAATATTTTAAAACTTACTGCGCAATACTATTTCCACAACCGCCATTTACTGCGTCAATACTTTTTACGCACCCTGTATATATAAAGGAGCAAGCGTGTGTGTGTGTGTGTGTGTGTGTGTGTGTGTGTGTGTGTGTGTGTGTGTGTGTGTGTGTGTGTGTGTGTGTGTGTGTGTGTGTGTGTGTGTGTGTGTGTGTGTGTGTGTGTGTGTGTGTGTGTGTGTGTGTGTGTGTGTGTGTGTGTGTGTGTGTGTGTGTGTGTGTGTGTGTGTGTGTGTGTGTGTGTGTGTGTGTGTGTGTGTGTGTGTGTGTGTGTGTGTGTGTGTGTGTGTGTGTGTGTGTGTGTGTGTGTGTGTGTGTGTGTGTGTGTGTGTGTGTGTGTGTGTGTGTGTGTGTGTGTGTGTGTGTGTGTGTGTGTGTGTGTGTGTGTGTGTGTGTGTGTGTGTGTGTGTGTGTGTGTGTGTGTGTGTTTCCGTCACACTTGAGTTGGGGCGCGGCAGCCGAACACGTCAGCACGAACACGTCAGCAACCGTGCATGGCGAGCCGGAGACGTACCGAACACGTCGGCAACCATGCATGGCGAGCCGTAGACGTGCCGAACACGTCGGCAACCATGCATGGCGAGCCGTAGACGTGCCGAACCCGTCGGCGACCGTGCATGGCGAGGCATCGACGTGCCGAACACGTCGGCGACCGTGCATGGCGAGCCGTAGACGTGCCGAACACGTCGGCAAACGTGCCTGGGCATTTAGATGACCATCGACAGGAGGCGTTAACAGCAGGGAAGGCAATCGATATCGATCGATATTATCGATTTTTTTAGAATGACGTTCAAGCGGCACGAAACTTCGGCCCTGTTGGTAATCGAGGTCGCTGAACACGAATCTGAAGTCGACCAAGCGATATCGATTGATATTATCGATTTTTTAGAATGACGTTCAAGCGGGACGAAACTTCGGCCCTGGGGTAATCGAGATCGCTGAACACGAATCTGACGTCGGATCAATCGATCCATCTCGATTAGCATAAAGGTCAGAAGGCCTAGGAAAGAATAGGAAACCCGTAGCGGCCATGGCGTCCTATTCTCGGGGTTTGGGGGCGAAGCCCCCAACCAGTCGTAGGCGGCCGCTAGGCCGACGTACGACTTGTAAAGGCGAATCAATATTGCCACATCGGAACATTTAACATTCCGAAAAATCAGGAAAAGTGCTGAGTACGATTTCCGAACAATGTAATCTATGTGAGCTCTGAATTCAAGCGTGGGTTCAAAGAGAACTCCCAAGTCCTTAACAATACGACAGCTAGACAACGGCACACCACTAACCTCATATTCCACAGCCTCCAATGTTCCAACATGCATCACCTGGCATTTATTCAAATTTAGGGGAATTTCCCACTCAGATGCCCATGCAGCCATTTTTTCAATAGCACTTTTCAATGCTTGCCTCACTTCCACATAATTACTCGAGGTATAAGATCCGTAAATTTTTATGTCGTCAGCATAGGCTTGAACTCTGACAAGAGGCGAAGTTTTAAGTAACAGCAGGAGATCGCTAGTATAGAGGATGAAGAGTAATGGTGACAAGACACCCCCTTGAGGGACACCACTAGTACAACGGTAAATACTAGAAAAACTACTATTTATTCTAACAGTGAAAGTACGGTCTTGAAGATAGGATACTAGCCACTGCAACAGCTTTCCGCAGATACCAGCTTGCTGAAGTTTGGAAACAAGTTTGAAGTGGCTGACCTTATCAAAAGCCTTTGAGAAATCGAAATATATTATATCCAAAGAACCACCATCGTTAACAGTTTTGCAACAGTCATAGTAAAGGTCAATCAGATTAGTTAGTGTGGAGGCACCCGGCATAAAGCCGTGCTGCTCCGCAGCAATGATCGACCGCTCTTTCAGGAAAGAGAAAATCTTCGCACTCACAATTTTTTCCATAACCTTAACAGGGGTTGGGGTGAGGCTAATAGGCCTAAAGTCAGTCACACTGCAGCTTCCGGAACGTTTTGGTAAAGCGGTGACAATAGCCTGAAAGTTGTCCAAGAAACACGACCATACTGTTTGGCTGCTGAAACTCCTTATCCGCTTGCTGTGAGAATGTTTCAGTTGTTTCAAAATGTAGAGAAAAACGCAGACGTTTCGGTGCGTCACACAAAGAGATTGCCCCATGCGTTCACTCAGTACGCATGGTGTCGTATGATTCGGTATGTTTGTTGGATTACTACAAGCACAGTTGCGTTCACGTTTTTGCCGCTGTTTCTGCTAAAAACTAGATTTATACGCAGATTTTTAATCGCAGATAGATTTATGCGCAAACTAAGAACTAGTAGTAAGTTAGGAATTTAATGAATATTTAAGCGATACAGGCCTTTTGTTGGAATACATGCATAGGCTAAAGTAAAGTTTTTGAATCCACAGTTTTTTCGACTTTCTTGAAACGTGTAAAGTTTAGTCTGAAAGATGTCTTTCTAGCAAGAAGACATGAAAAGTGGAAATAATTTGGTAAGAATACCGTTCAACTTGAGCTGAAACCGACAAATAAAGATTGAATCACAGCTGGCTAACATTAGCAGGAAAAGCCCTCTGAAAATTTAGTTGTATAGCACTATGAGTCAGGTGATTCTTAGAATTTATGGTTTACGATTTACGATTTACGACGGTTTTATCGTAATTACGATTTACGATTTACGAAATTTCGAACTTCATTTACGCACACCCCTGGACAGTACCATCCAGTCTCAACAGAACGGTGTTTCTAGACACCGAAAGTCGTGTGGACAAGCTGTACAACATGAGCGATCTGGAACTCGAGCCAATATTTTCCATTTTTTTCTAGCTATACTCAACCTATACTCGGGTTTAGCAGAAGGCTAGATTGAAATTCGGCTTGCCCCAGGGATTAGGATAACGCCAAAAGAAGCCATCACCGATATGTCACAGAAGGCCGCATTGCGTAGTTCCTCTAAGAATCTATTAGACGCTGTACTATAGCAGTTTTACACGTCGTCACGCCACGAAGCGGGCAAGTGCGATGCACATCGCGTGGGTGTGCCGCACCACTGATGTACGATTGAAACATAAACTCAACATCAGGAATGGTCGGAATTTTGAAAACTTCCCCAGAAAACAGAAAGCAGAAAATCGCGTTCGTCGGAAAACAGAAAACAGAAAACCTGAAATCACCAGAAAACAGAAAATCAGACAACAGAAAACTTCGAAGTCATCGTCGCAGCTATCTGCATTCTATCCAGTGACGCATTTTTCCAATAAAAAATGCGGCGCAATGCTACTATGTATGAGGGGGCCAACCCACATTTGAATGAGCTTTTAGGCCCCTCTCGCTGCAACTTGCATTGCACGCACGATGGAAGCATCCCATCGGTACTCAAACACAAGTTCGAGATGACGTGGCATTTCCCATTCCACGTCACCATATCTGCTACGTTCTGCTGGGTGGAGGCCCATAGGCTGCCCCCCCCCTCTTCCACGCATTGTGCCTAGTTTTTATAGTTGTGCCCGAACGAATATATTCGAATAATTATTCGAATAATTTATTCGAATATTCATTCGAATTATTCGATCATTCGGTTTTCTTGATTTTCGAATATTCGTTCGAATTCGATTATCGATAATTTTCAAAAGTCGAATATTCGTTCGAATTCGATTATCGATGATTTTGAAAAGTCGAATATTCGTTCGAATTCGATTATCGATGATTTTCAAAAGTCGAATATTCGTTCGAATTCGAACAACGAAGGGAGCCATATTCGAATATTATTCGAATCGAATAGTCAAACTCTATTCGATCGAATAATTTTATTCGAATATCGGATTAACCTGGGCTGGTAGTACGAACATACAGATTTTGGTCGCGCGCGCGGCGGCCTCTGTCGCACGTGCGGCGAACCGCCACTGACGCAGGGCTCCCTAGGTGGGCTGTCAGGGGGGAATGGAGCTCTAACAAACTCCCGAGGTATGCTGTATTGTATCTAGATATGTGGCTTTAAGAAATGGAGCTTCTTGTCACAAAGGGACCCCAAATCTTTTCACAATGGAAACGCTGAAAACAACAAACAACAACATTTCTTCGATTAGGTCATCCAATTCCTTCTCGAAATATCGATTTTCTTTGAATAAGTGCACCGTAGGACTCTCAAATAGCTGAGCATGGGCAGCAAAAGAGGTTTATGCAGTTACAAGACTCCGTGAGTGCAGCAACACACACTATGTAGACGTTGCGCTTGTCGCAGCAGTCGCCGCGGCCGCCGCGCGCTTTTGTATGTTCAGCTTGCTCCCCATAAACCTGCAGCCGGAAGGATGGATTTGCGCCACTTGACAAAACACCCGTAACCTCTGGAGGTCGAGCACTTGACAGATTACCTGAAAATCGCCCGATTCAAATATTTTCGCGGTGGTACCACTCGACCGCGAAGGCGCGAACCCAGCCTGCGGGTGCTCCTGCTTTTAGGAGACATAGCTGTTTTCCACTTTCTGCCTATTTTCCGTTTCGGGCTATGAGGTCAATGAGCTGAAATCGATACAACCGCTGATGACAAGGAACACTGCATGTCCTTTTGTGAACATCAAGAAACGGCTCTGAGTGGACTTTTGCCTACATCCAGATTGAATGAGGTTATCTAGCCAGACCAACATGTTCTCCTCATCTTCGACTGGCACATCCTTTTGCAATGCCTTTGTAATCTTTCTTACATCTTTCTTTTTACTTTACAAGGCTGTCATATTTTTATTAGTCTCCATCACACAATTTTTCTTTTTCATAAAAGCTATTTGATGCGGAAAACTCATCCAAATGGATCTAGTGCTGCTTTTAAAACAGGAAAATGGGATACTAACGTCGTTCAGTGACAAAATCTGCCAATGAGGACGAAGAGAAAATGTCTGGCCAAATGACATCACTAATCGAGATTGCACACGCTTCAGTGCTGTCCTAGCTTGAGGTGACCGCATCTTATCGTCACATTACATTCAGTGGTTTCCACCTTCGTAAAACGGAATGCTTAATTACATCAGAAATCAGTTCAGCAAAGGGGTTGACCACACCAGTGCGGTGTAAAAATCTTAAGTTAGTGCAACATCAAATGTGTTTTAGGACTGCCTCAAGCGCAAATAGGGTCCAGGTGGGTCACACCCTAGTCAGTGGTTGTACGCCTTTGTAATATGTGTATGTACAGTTACATCATAAATGGCCTACCTCAGATCATTGTAGGGATAAAACACACTATTGCTGCAGAAAACTTCGGTTTCAAAAAGCAAATAGGACCGTACTGCATGGTGACCCACTTCCCGGACCCTATTTGCGCCCTACCTCACATGGTGACACCTCCCTAAGCAACTCTGCACCCTTTTCTGTGTTGCTTATTTATTACCCAGTATACATTATTGTTATTTTGCTTTTCCTAGGACAAAGAACAATTTTAGGGAACTTTCCTTCTTCTTCTTCTTCTTCTTCTTCTTCTTCTGAGCGCTTAGTCCCGCGCAGTCGCAGGCTCCGCTGCTTTTGTAATCCGTCGCCACCTCATTCTATCAAGGGCGTCATCTGGCGGCGAGATCTCTCTTAATGACGTCCCTCCACCTTTTCTTTGGGGCTCGGACGCTTTCCGGTGCCTCGAAATTCAGGGCCAATTTCGTGGGATGGTCCTCTTGTTTTCCGAGGATGTGCCCGTACCATCTAAGCCGCTGCTCCCTCATCTTCAGCTGGATCGGAGCTGTATTCATCACTGTCCTAACATCCTCATTTCGCACTCTGTCCTGACGGGTCCATCCACATGCCCATCTGAGCATCCTCATTTCCGGGGCGTGCAGTTGCCGCTCCTGTGCTCTACCCAGGGCCCAGCACTCATAGCCATAGAGGAGGGCCTCACTACTGTTCTATATAGCTTGCCCTTGAGTGTCCTGGAGCACCTACGGTCGCAGAGGATTCCTGCAGAGGATTCCTGTGGACTCCCTCCATTTGAGCCATGCTGCATTAATCCGTCCTCTGACCGCTTGATCCACGCTTCCTTCTTCGGATAGGTCGCTTCCGAGGTAGCGAAATTCTTCCACCTTTTCGATCTTCTCCCCATGGCAGTCTAGGATCTGTTCGGTGCTGCTCGGAGCTGAAGAACTTCGTCTTCTTCACGTTCAGCCGTAGGCCGTTGTTTGCGAGGGCTCCTTGCCACAACTGCACCTTCTTTTCCAACTCATCACGGCTGTCGGCTACTAGGGCGATATCGTCAGCGTAGAGGATGGTCCTGAGGGGACCTTTCTCAAGGTGGTTCATTATGCAATCAAGCGTCAGCACGAAGAGAAACGGACTCAGAGCTGACCCTTGATGCACCCCCACTGTGATATCCATATTCTTTGTCATTCCGTGTGGAGTTCGTACCGCCGCTTTCGAGCCCTCGTACATGTCCTTTATGACCGAGATGAGACGTTCCGGCACACCCCTACCTCGAAGGGATTTCCAGAGCATGGCCCGGTGTAGCCTGTCGTATGCCTTCTCCAAGTCCAGGAATGCCAGGTAGCAGGGCTTTCGTTTCTCCCGAAACTTCTCCATCACCTGGCGAGCGATAAAGATCGCGTCCGTGGTGGACCTCTCAGGCCTGAAGCCCCACTGCTCTTGGGAAATGGCGACCATTTCCCTTAGCCTCGAGTCGACCAGTCGTTCGTAGACCTTCGTCGAATGTGAGATTAGTTTGATCCCGCGGTAATTGAAGCACTCGGACGCGTCCCCCTTCTGCTTAAAGAGGGGGACTATGATGCTGTTCCTCCAGTCATCTGGCATCTTACCCTCTATCGTGACTCTGTTGAAGAACTGTATCAGCCAATTGACTCCGCAGTTCCCAAGCACCTTCCAGGCCTCTACTGGCAGCCCATCAGGGCCAGCTGCCTTCCCGAGCTTCATCTTCCCTATGGCACTGCGATCCTCTTCCTGCGTCCATGACCGGATGGGTCCTTCCGTTGGCTGTTCTTCTTGGACTTCCCGACGAGGGAATTCCTCATTCAGCAGTTCCCTGAAGTACTCCTCCCATCTTTTTCTGACCTCAACCGGCTTCCGCAGTACCCTACCGTCAGCACTCTTCACAGTCTTCACTGCTCGAATGTCGAGGCTAGCTCTATGACGTGCCTTGGCCAGATGGATGGCGAACTTCTCTCCCTGTGGCTCGGCCAGCTTCTCGTATAGGGCATCCATCCCCGCGCTCTTTGCCTTCGCTACAGCTGTTTTTGCCAGCCTCTTCAGCTTCCTGTAAGCTGCGAGATGCTCGGGTGCCCTCGTCTTCTGCCACTGCCTATAGGCCTCCTTCTTTTTCCTCACCGCAGCCTGCACCTCTTCATTCCAGAACCATGCAGCCTTATCTCCTCTGGTTCCTCCCTTTGTTTCGCCGAGGGTTTCCTTGGCACATCGCAGGATCGTTTGGGTCACCCTCCTCCAGGTCTCGTTTGCGGGGCCGGTTGGATCAATTTTAGGGAACTTTCCACCGCTAGGAATTCAGTAACTACTGCTAGCTGAGCAGCAAAGCTCGCGTAAGTTGCTGATTCAGATACATTTTCTTGTTTCACTTCGTTGTAACATCGTAAAGACAAAGATGTTGGAATAAAGTTTATTCCTTCGCATTTCAGAGTTCAAGAAATGCGAGGATCGAGTGTTGTATAGGAATTCTTCAGTAAGGATGTCGATGAGAATGGATTCCGTGTTGCTCTGTGCAACATATGCAAAAGGCGAATGAAGATACCGTTGTCGAGGACAACTACGAATCTTTGTATCACTTGGAAAAACACCACAGTTCTGTCCTGCAGAGCGCACTGTATTCTGAAAAGACGAAGCCTCCGAGGCTACGAAAGTTCAAACGACCATGACGCGATCCTTCACCCAATAATGAACTCGCAATCAAAAAGATCGGTACATGGCAACCTCGCCGTACTAATAGCGGATGGCTCCCTTTCGTTGCGAGTTGCATCAACTGCAGGCTTTGAAAAGTTTGTTACGTCGTTGAATCCTAGCTACAAACCACCAACGAGGCAAGCAATCCTCAGCATTCTGAAGAAAAATGTGGACGACATTGACCGCCGCACAGAATTTTATTGGCTGATCCAAACAACTTTTTCGGAATCACGATGGATCGCTTGAGTTCGCTCAACTGCGAAACGGAACATTCGGCCATTACAGGGCATTCTATGTGCTCAACACGACATTCTAGGACTTCGGCCATTCTAGACTGCGTTCCGATGGGCCTCTCAAGGTGACTGTTACTTTTCTGTTCCACTATGCACCAATGCCTTAAGCATAAGCACGACCTTCAACCGATGGGCTACAACAGACTGTGGTGTAAGCCAGCGGGAGCGTTCCAAGAGACACGTTGGGATGGTGTGGCTGGTGGTTCCCGTGGACATCAATTTAGTGGAATTTGATCCATATCGATTGGTGGCGATTCATACTCGAAAAACGAACTTCAGATTCGTGTTCAGCGACCTCGATTGCCCCAGGGCTGATGCTTCGGGCCCCTTGAACGACATCAACAAAAATCGATAATTTGATCCATATCGATTGATTGCGATCCATACACCAAAAACGAAGTTCAGATTCGTGTTCAGCGACCTCGATTGCCCCCAGGGCTGAAGCTTTGGGCCGCTGTCGATCGCCATCAATTGTTGAGTATCGCCAATACGCCAGTGTGTCGGACGGACTGAAGTACGGAAACATACGCGCTCTACTCTTTTGTATATAGTAGGATTCGTTCATTCGAACAAATTATTCGACTATTCGATCATTCGAAAATTTTCGACATCGAATAAATTCGACTATTCGATCATTCGAAAATTTTCGACATCGAATAAATTCGATCGTTCATTCGTTCGAAAAATCTCGACGTCGAATAAATTCGATCGTTCATTCGTTCGAAAATTTTCGACATCGAATAAATTCGCTCGATCATTCGATCGGAAATTTTTGACGTCGAATAAATTCGATCGTTCATTCGTTCAATAAAATTTCGAAAAAGCACAACTATACTAGTTTTCCAAACAAATGGCCTCGCTTAGCCTAAAAATCTCTAGAGCAACAAACCAATGTTCCTTTCAAAACATCTGGGTGCAACAGAATCCTTTGCAGACCAAAAATGTTGTGCACTCGTTCATAGAGCAACTCGAGATTTGGCCGGTAAACACAGCGAAACTGTGAAGGTGCTTTCTTGGATGTGCCCATGTGACCACCAAGGAATGGAGAAAGCCTACATTTTCTCTGCCACGTAGGATGGCGCCCTGTCATCGGTTCTCCGGATGCTTCGTTCCATTGCTCCTTGCGGCGATCTGTGATCCTTGTCAACGTCTGCCACTTATGCATGACCAGCTCCTTCTGCAAAACTCTGATCCTGAGAAGGAAATGTTTGTTGCTAAGACAGTTCTGTTCGTGCGCGGAAGTCAACGTTAATCCTGGAACAACGAAGTTGTAGAAATGGATGGGAAGAAGCGAAGGTTTTTGGGAGCACTCAGAAGCGCTGAAAATGGATGATTAATAACGTCAGGCTCAGTGTCACCTGTTCTGTTCCACTCTACCGCCTTTGCTACATCAATGTACTGCTCTAAAACATGGGCACTATGGAAGCAGTATGAACCCTGGATCAGCAGCGCACAACGAGGAATCGAGAGGACAATGCTAGCAGTAACACAACTCATGTGAGGGGGCTCCGAAGTTTCGAGCTCCATTGAGGTTTGAAAATCAGATGTCTCCCGAACGACCAAACGAGCTACTCTGGCACGGGCAGGGACGAATAGAGAAATTGTGGCACTCGCACAAAATCCAATCAGCAATCGCTGGGATGAATGATGAATCATGCAGTATGAAATAAGCAGAATCAGCCTTTTTCACGAAGCAACTCAATTCTACTAACGGTCAACGGCAGTGGGTATGGCAATCTCTTGAGGTTTGAGAACTGAAAACTGTCTACAGCTCAGGTTCAGTGATTGCTTCGCGCGAAATGTTCGGCGCATTGAAAACCACATGGAAACCTTCGCATGTCTCCTCCTGGATATGATGTTATGTGTGGAACTCGTGGTGGTATCTCTCACCCATGCTGGACCCAGACAAACGAATGTGAATCAATGTATGTAGTACGAGTAGTGGGGTTAACGAATGGTCTTATCGTTAGTTGCTGTGTGACGTGCCTCCATATATCGCAAAACAGCTTCAGTTTGCAAATACCCTTCTATGTGGGGAATTTTTGTGACTAATCATTAAATAAATTAAAATTTAAATTTAAAATAAAAAAAAATTAAAATTTAAATATAACTTAAGCACTAGCTTTGTAGCCTTAACACTGAGTTTTGTATGAAATCTTAGATAGCATACACTATTCATGAAATTGGAAAGACGGCGAAGCAAAATTATGAGAGGAGTGAAATATGCAATGAAGGAACTCTGTGTCAAGAGCGCATACACCATCAATCAATCGATACAGAATACTTGATAAGTGCATGGCGCAATCTCTGCTTGCACGCACCCAAAACACCACATCCTTGTAATTTTGAATATTTTAGATACATTCTTTTGCTATGAATCTAACGATTTTATGATATTCTACGAACTCCTACTATTGGATTGGCATGACACAATTTTGTTCGCGGCTTTATTCTCTGTTTTCTGACCAACTTCTCGGCCAGTTTTCCAGGAAGCAGGAAAGAAAAAATTTGCTTAAAATAGCCAGATAGTCAGAAAGCAGAAAGTCCGCCTATCCCTGGTCAATATGGCGCAAAAGCGAAGTTCGAACTTACCATTGGTAGCCAAGAACAAACGCAATGAGGTAAATTGGATCACTGAACGATTTTATTCGCGTCCCTTACTAAACGTGTAATCAAAACATCTCGATAAAGAATTCTTGTCACAACAGACAAGGATCTGTAGGAGAAACGCCCTTCCGCCTCTGGTACGTATCTACATCTACTATCAGCATACGGTGAACGAGAAAGAAGTGACGAAAAGGAATGACCTTTCATTGAGAACATAGCTAGACATCTATGTTACAGGCGAAAATACATATACACACAGACAGACAGACACAAGGAGAGCAGCTCAAGTCAAAGATCACTTGGTGGAGGAGAATGAGTAGGTGACGACGTGTCGGTTTGGCACTTTGCCTCGATCTGCCAGAATGTCGTGCTTAAACCTGCAACAGCTCAGTAAGAGGCAACGGCAGTGAACTGAACCGTGCGCGCAACTCATGAAGGAAGCAAGGAGTCTGATCCTCCGAACCGGAGCAGGTCGAATTCTCGTCACTTAAAGCATGGCTATCACCTGAAAACTCCGCAGGTAAGCGCGGGCAGGCAGTCCGCGGATTTCACGGCAAAACAGCTGAGGCGAAAACGAGGAATCGCGCTGCTGAGAACAGTTAGTTGGTATGAAAAAGCAGCTCTTATTATAGCGAAGTTATTTTGATGAACTGTTCAAACTACTAGATTGGCGGAAAAGTTTCGCGCCGCTCAGTGCTGCACCTTGGCAAATTTTTGAAAAATTTTATGGAACCCTCCGTCAGAAAGTGTAGAAAGGTTGGCCAGTAGTCTAAACGTGCTCAAACTTTCCAGTATAAAGGTTGGCCAGTAGTCTAAATGTATTCAAACTTTCCAAGTGTTCCGCTGCGAGTGTGCTGCGAGAAAATCGTCCTTGACCCCATGCAAGTTCAACTGCTGCCGCCTTAGAGATTCAGGAAGCACATCAACGCAAGCAGTACGGGAACGCGATGAGTCCTTGAATTGTTTCCTACCACCGTGCGGAGAGATGCGTGCATACACTTTTTACTTTTCGTGAGGATTTCGCTTGGCTCGATAAGTTAGTTACTAGTGACGAAGAGTTGAATGATGGAACTGCTGCAAAAAAATCTGATATCGGATAATCAAAGTTGGGATCTGGGAAGTGAATAGGTACACTGTTGGTATTGGACCATGCTCTTCTATAAGCACGTTTTTCCTCCACAATGAAAAACAATTTCGGCGAAATTAACGCTCTGTACAGATCGTGAGTAAGATGTATGACTTCGGAAGCAGTGAGACTACGGGTTATCGGGTTAGGAACGTATGGGTTACAAAAGCATGACAGCTTGTAGCATACTGGAGCGGACCAAACAGAACCAGTTTACGACCCTTGTGCCCTCAAGGAGATCGGCAGACGACTCCTTGAGACCTACGTGGGATAACTAGCAGATGACGGTAATATCAAATCATATGAAGATTTTTCGCTCTTGCTCTTGTTCTATTGCACGTCCATGGAAAAAACACGAATCGATTTAAAGGTTATGGAAGCCAAACAAAGTATCTGACAGTTATCCAGAAAGCGACGTAGTGAAGCCGAAAATTAACGCTCGCATTGCTTCGCAGCAGTTATGGATTCACAGCTCCAGCTCGTCTATTCACTTCAAGCTTCTCTCGTAAAGCAGCAAGCGTCCGTACCTTTCCGGTCTGTCCATGGTGGAAGGTGTGCGACTCGACTCCACCATGTCCATAGCCCCTTGGTCCGAACAGGGCGCCGTAGCATCGGTTGCAGTACGGCTTTCCGTCACGCTGAAAAGAAGAACTTCACCAAGAGAGAAAGGCTACCACAGCTGCCCTTTGCCGCTACCACCCAGTCATCACTCAATGACATCGATTTTGGAGATGAAGAGCACCTGTTATGAAAACAGCCAGCACATATTGCACAGCTTCATTCTCCGGCCCAAAAATATTTTGCAGAGAACAAAGAGCGGCACGTAGACATCTAGCTTAAAGACGAAATCACAGACAGGGTGTCAAAGTAACCCGAGAAAACTGTTCCGTAGGCGAAATACGGCTCAGGGTCCCTTTAAAGTCGACAAGGTCTGAGGCCATCATTGCGCAGTCCGAGGTTCCTAAAATTCACAGGAATGTGTAGATCGGACGGATGGGGTAGCGTCTAACGCAGCCAGGTACGGCATGTTGTGCTGCTCCGATTGGAAATTATACCATGCCGTTGTCTTACGCTCTTACGCTGCATCATCATGTTTAACATATCCTGACATAAACGAATGACGCCTATTCAGCGCCACCGTTCGGTTGAGACTAGTGATCCCGCTGTTACGCACATCGCAATGCCTTCAGTTGGTCAGCGTTAGCCGCTTTTCCAAATGTAGTTTGACTGATTTGTTAGCACCTTCACTCCGTTGCTGACCTGCATATTTGACTCAAGCCTACGTCGTGAAACCGAAAGCGTCGATATATCAACGAAGCAAGAGCATCTCATGTGAAACCTAACCGCAATGCGTGTTAGGGGATATGGTGATTTGAATTTCTACATGTCTCATCGACAGCGGTCGATGCATTCGGCTCCGAATGCAGGTACCGGTACCAGCGATACGGTACTGGCCCCTGCGGAGTCACGAGGCAGCGGCTCGCGCTCGCTGAGGTCAGCAAGCGCCAGCGCTGACGAAAGAGGGAGGGCCCCGGCTAAACCCATTCCGGCTTCTTCTCGTCTAGCGACCCCACCCGCCCTCCCATTCGAATTGGAAAAGATGCTGAAAGCATATAAAATCCATTTACAGCTGTGATCCGCGACCTACGCCATACAGCAGCCGTCGACAGGCTCACATGGCGTCAGCAGTGGATCCTCACTATAGTTGTGCCCGAACGAATATATTCGAATAATTATTCGAATAATTTATTCGAATATTCATTCGAATTATTCGATCATTCGGTTTTCTTGATTTTCGAATATTCGTTCGAATTCGATTATCGATAATTTTCAAAAGTCGAATATTCGTTCGAATTCGATTATCGATAATTTTGAAAAGTCGAATATTCGTTCGAATTCGATTATCGATGATTTTCAAAAGTCGAATATTCGTTCGAATTCGATCATCGATGATTTTCAAAAGTCGAATATTCGTTCGAATTCGAACATCGAAGGGAGCCATATTCGAATATTATTCGAATCGAATAGTCAAACTCTATTCGATCGAATATTTTTATTCGAATATCGGATAAACCTGGGCTGGTAGTACGAGCATACAGATTTTGGTCGCGCGCGCGGCGGCCTCTGTCGCATGTGCGGCGAACCGCTACTGACGCAGGGCTCTCTAGGTGGGCTGTCATGGGGGAAATGGAGCTCCAACAAACTCCCGAGGTATGCTGTATTGTATCTAGATATGTGGCTTTAAGAAATGGAGCTTCTTGTCACAAAGGGGCCCTAAATCTTTTCACAATGGAAACAGCTGAAAACAACAAACAACAACATTTCTTCGATTAGGTCACCCAATTCCTTCTCGAAATATCGTGTTTCTTTGAATAAGTGCACCGTAGGACTCTCAAATAGCTGAGCAGGGGCAGCAAAAGAAGTTTATGCAGTTACAAGAGCTTTAGAATCCGTGAGTGCAGCAACACACACTATGTAGACGTCGCGCTTGTCGCAGCAGTCGCCGCAGCCGCCGCGTGCTTTTGTATGTTCAGCTTGCTCCCCATAAACCTGCAGCCGGAAGGATGGATTTGCGCCACTTGACAAAGGACCCGTAACCTCTAGAGGTCGAGCACTTGACAGATTACCTGAAAATCGCCCGATTCAAATATTTTCGCGGTGGTACCACTCGACCGCGAAGGCGCGAACCCAGCCTGCGGGTGCTCCTGCTTTTAGGAGACATAGCTGTTTTCCACCTTCTGCTTATTTTACGTTTCGGGTTATGAGGCCAATGAGCTGGAATCGATACAACCGCTGATGACAAGGAACACTGCATGTCCTTTTGTGAACATCAAGAAACGGCTCTGAGTGGACTTTTGCCTACATCCAGATTGAATGAGGTTATCTAGCCAGACCAACATGTTCTCCTCATCTTCGACTGGCACATCCTTTTGCAATGCCTTTGTAATCTTTCTTACATCTTTCTTTTTACTTTACAAGGCTGTCATATTTTTATTAGTCTCCATCACACAATTTTTCTTTTTCATAAAAGCCATTTGATGCGGAAAACGCATCCAAATGGATCTAGTGCTGCTTTCAGAAAACTTCGGTTTCAGAAAGCAAATAGGACAGTACTGCATGGTGACCCACTTCCCGGACCCTATTTGCGCCCTACCTCACATGGTGACCCCTCCCTAAGCAACTTTGCACCCTTTTCTGTGTTGCTTATTTATTACCCAGTATGCATTATTGTTATTTTGCTGTTTCCTAGGACAAAGAACAATTTTAGGGAACTTTTCTTCTTCTTCTTCTTCTTCTTCTTCTTCTGAGCGTTTAGTCCCGCGCAGTCGCAGGGTCCGCTGCTTTTGTGATCCGTCGCCACCCCATTCTATCAAGGGCGTCATATGGCGGCGAGATCTCTCTTGATGACGTCCTTCCATCTTTTCCTTGGGGCTCCTCTCGGACGCTTTCCGGGTGCCTCGAAATCTAGGGCCAACCTTGTGGGGTGATCCTCTGGTCTTCTGAGGACGGGTCCATACCACCTCAGGCGCTGCTCTCTCATCTTCAGCTGGATCGGGGCAGTCTTCACCACTGCCCTAACATCCTCGTTTCGCACCCTGTCCCGACGGGTCCATCCACATGCCCATCTCAGCATCCTCATCTCCGCCGCGTTCAGTTGCCGCTCCTGCGCCTTACCCAGGGCCGAGCACTCACTGCCGTAGAGGAGGGCAGGTCTCACAACTGTTCTATATAGCTTGCCCTTGAGTGTCCTGGAGCACCTACGGTCGCAGAGGATTCCTTCAGAGGATTCCTGTGGACTCCCTCCATTTGAGCCATGCTGCATTAATCCGTCCCCTGACCGCCTGATCCACGCTTCCTTCCTCGGATAGGTCGCTTCCGAGGTAGCAGAATTCTTCCACCTTTTCGATCTTCTCCCCATGGCAGTCTAGGATCGGTTCGGTGCACTGCTCGGAGCTGATGAACTTCGTCTTCTTCACGTTCAGCCGTAAGCCGTTGTTTGCGAGGGCTCCTTGCCACAACTGCACCTTTCCAACTCCTCACGGCTGTCGGCTACTAGGGCGATATCGTCAGCGTAGAGGATGGTCCTGAGGGGACCTTCCTCAAGGTGGTTCGCTATGCAGTCAAGCGTCAGCACGAAGAGTAACGGACTCAGAGCTCACCCTTGATGCACCCCCACTGTGATATCCATATTCTTTGTCATTCCGTGTGGAGTTCGTACCGTCGCTTTCGAGCCCTCGTACATGCCCTTTATGACCGAGATGAGACGTTCCGGCACACCCCTACCTCGAAGGGATTTCCAGAGCGTGGCCCGGTGTAGCCTGTCGTATGCTTTCTCCAAGTCCAGGAATGCCAGGTAGCAGGGCTTTCGTTTCTCCCGATACTTCTCCATCACCTGGCGAGCGATAAAGATCGCGTCCGTGGTGGACCTCTCAGGCATGAAGCCCCACTGCTCTTGGGATATGGTGACCATTTCCCTTAGCCTCGAGTCGACCAGTCGTTCGTAGACCTTCATCGTATGTGAGATTAGTTTGATCCCGCGGTAATTGGAGCACTCGGACGCGTCCCCCTTCTGCTTAAAGAGGGGGACTACGATGCTGTTCCTCCAGTCATCTGGCATCTTACCCTCTATCGCGACTCTGTTGAAGAACTGTGTCCGCCAATTGACTCCGCAGTTCCCAAGAACCTTCCAGGCCTCTACTGGCAGCCCATCAGGGCCAGCTGCCTTCCCGAGCTTCATCTTCCCTATGGCACTGCGAACCTCTTCCTGCGTTCATGACGGGATGGGTCCTTCCGTTGGCTGTTCTTCTTGGACTTCCTGACGCGAGAATTCCTCATTCAGCAGTTCCTTGAAGTACCCCTCCCATCTTTTTCTGACCTCAACCGGCTTCCGTAGTACCCTACCGTCAGCACTCTTCACAGTCTTCACTGCTCGAATGTCGAGGCTAGCTCTATGACGTGCCTTGGCCAGATGGATGGCGAACTTCTCTCCCTGTGGCTCGGCCAGCTTCTCGTATAGGGCATCCATCCCCGCGCTCTTTGCCTTCGCTACAGCTGTTTTTGCCAGCCTCTTCAGCTTCCTGTAAGCTGCGAGATGCTCGGGTGCCCGCGTCTTCTGCCACTGCCTATAGGCCTCCTTCTTTTTCCTCACCGCAGCCTGCACCTCTTCATTCCAGAACCATGCAGCCTTATCTCCTCTGGTTCCTCCCTTTGTTTCGCCGAGGGTTTCCTTGGCACATCGCAGGATCGTTTGGGTCACCCTCCTCCAGGTCTCGTTTACGGGGCCGGTTGGATCAATTTTAGGGAACTTTCCACCGCCAGGAATTCAGTAACTACTGCTAGCTGAGCAGCAAAGCTCGCGTAAGTTGCTGATTCAGATACATTTTCTTGTTTCACTTCGTTGTAACATCGTAAAGACAAAGATGTTGGAATAAAGTTTATTCCTTCGCATTTCAGAGTTCAAGAAATGCGAGGATCGAGTGTTGTATAGGAATTCTTCAGTAAGGATGTCGATGAGAATGGATTCCGTGTTGCTCTGTGCAACATATGCAAAAGGCGAATGAAGATACCGTTGTCGAGGACAACTACGAATCTTTGTATCACTTGGAAAAACACCACAGTTCTGTCCTGCAGAGGGCACTGTATTCTGAAAAGACGAAGCCTCCGAGGCTACGAAAGTTCAAACGACCATGACGCGATCCTTCACCCAATAATGAACTCGCAATCAAAAAGATCGGTACATGGCAACCTCGCCGTACTAATAGCGGATGGCTCCCTTTCGTTGCGAGTTGCATCAACTGCAGGCTTTGAAAAGTTTGTTACGTCGTTGAATCCTAGCTACAAACCACCAACGAGGCAAGCAATCCTCAGCATTCTGAAGAAAAATGTGGACGACATTGACCGCCGCACAGAATTTTATTGGCTGATCCAAACAACTTTTTCGGAATCACGATGGATCGCTTGAGTTCGCTCAACTGCGGAACGGGACATTCGGCGATTACAGGGCATACTATGTGCTCAACATGACATTCTAGGACTTCGGCCATTCTAGACTGCGTTCCGATGGGCCTCTCAAGGTGACTGTTACCTTTCTGTTCCACTATGCACCAATGCCTTAAGCATAAGAACGACCTTCAGCCGATGGTCTACAACAGACTGTGGTGTAAGCCAGCAGGAGCGTTCCAAGAGATACACGTTGGGATGGCGTGGCTGGTGGTCCCCGTGGACAGTGGAATTTGATCCATATCGATTGGTGGCGATTCATACTCGAAAAACGAACTTCAGATTCGTGTTCAGCGACCCCGACTGCCCCAGGGCTGATGCTTCGGGCCCCTTGAACGACATCAACAAAAAATCGATAATTTGATCCATATCGATTGATTGCGATCCATACACCAAAAACGAACTTCAGATTCGTATTCAGTGACCTCGATTGCCCCCAGGGCTGAAGCTTTGGGCCGCTGTCGATCGCCATCAATTGTTGAGTATCGCCAATACGCCAGTGTGACGGACGGACTGAAGTACGGAAACACACGCGCTCTACTCTTTTGTATATAGTAGGATTCGTTCATTCGAACAAATTATTCGACTATTCGATCATTAGAAAATTTTCGACATCAAATAAATTCGACTATTCGATCATTCGAAAATTTTCGACATCGAATAAATTCGATCGTTCATTCGTTCGAAAAATCTCGACGTCGAATAAATTCGATCGTTCATTCGTTCGAAAAATCTCGACGTCGAATAAATTCGATCGTTCATTCGTTCGAAAAATATCGACGTCGAATAAATTCGATCGTTCATTCGTTCGAAAATTTTCGACGTCGAATAAATTCGATCGTTCGTTTGTTTGGAAATTTTCGACATCGAGTTTCATTCGTTCGGAAATTTTCGACATCGAATAAATTCGCTCGATCATTCGATCGGAAATTTTTGACGTCGAATAAATTCGATCGTTCATTCGTTCGATAAAATTTCGAAAAAGCACAACTATAGTCCTCACCAAGTAACCACCATTATCGAGGCTTGTATCGATCTCGCTGTAATGCCAAGAACTCTCAAGATCTACCGGAGAGCGAAGACCCAGTTCTTGGGCTTTATTTCCACGTTTCGTGTTCCCATATCAGGTTGAGGAACGGTTTTGTGGCTCACCTAATCCATCTAGGCAAGGTTAGATCTCTAGGATACCACATCAGCGCCCTCACACATTTCTTGGGTGCTCCCCTTCGGACGATGCAGACGTCCCAAGTTCTGAAAGCGCTGCTTAGGATGGCCACTAAGACTTCGCCACTTGCCCAGCGTCATCCCAAGGCTTCCAAGTCCGACCTAGACATAATAGTTAAAACGGCGCTCGACCAAAGCTCGGACGAAGCCGTCATAGTCCTCATCGCTTTCCAGGGGCTGCTAAGGACTAGTGAGCTTTGCGCGCTTCAGTTCCAACACTTTTCCTATAGAGGAGAGGGCATGTGGTAGATTCTGATCGCTAAATCCAATACCGATCAGGCTGGAGTAGGTACTAACGTGGCCATTAAATTAGACCTTACCCAGACCCTACTATGGTAGCGATCCTATAAAATTAGAAGCCATCTGCTGCCACAGTCTTTTCTTTTCAGTTCACGCCACGAAGGCAAGCCAATGGAGATTTTGCTGCTCGGGTTATTAGGGCAGCTACAGGGTGCGTAAAAAGTATTGACGCACCTACTTTTTGTTTCAGCTCCAGCTTTTTCTTTCTACCCCTCTAGGTCTTTGTGTGTTATTTTTGTTGTCTGTATTGTGCTCAAAAAACACTCACGAAAAAACTGAAGAAACATGATCGTCATCGCTACGGTGGCCTTTTTTTTTTGTCTGTTATCCAGACAGCTGAATACTTCCTTAACAAGAGAATTAGGCGCTGTTCGAAACGGTTGGTGAGGAAAGAGGCCAGCAACCCAAACGTCAGCCACGGCTCTGTCATAACAGATGATGATTACAATATGTTCAAACACGATAACGTTCAAATCCAAAATTATCAATCTTTGTCCGATAACGGCAAACGGATAAGGCGCGCAGATGTGGACAGCTTCTCAGACGAGCACAGCTTAAACGTGAATCCGCTGGATTGCTCTTTTAAACGATTTTGGAGAATGAGGTCCGGGCTACTTTCAACAGAAGTGACCAGTCGCAGAAGGCTACCCTGTTAAAAGCACGGAACGAAATCCAAGCGAGTACTTGCGGAGCGTGCTCATGAATTTTTCCGTCGTTTTCGTTCCTGTATTCTCAGTAAAGGAGCTAATGTCGATTACAAGTTATTCTATCGTGTTTGCAAGATCATTTTCCATATTTCCCAAGTGAATATTTTAAAACTTACTGCGCAATACTATTTCCACAGCCGTCATTTACTGCGTCAATACTTTTTACGCGCCCTGTACACACGCAGTCAGGACTGGGATCGCCTGTGAGAAAATCACGATAGTCGGTCATTGAAAGTCTATCGGGACATTTAGATGGCCACGGAACCTTCCCCATTGTCATACTAGGATGACCGTAATCTCAATTGGCCACCTCTCGGGGAATTTAGTTCCATCTTCAGGAAGCCGTTAGCTCGTACCTCCACTTCTCCATAGTGGCGGTAGCATCTCGACTGGTCGCCGACACTACAGCCTTCTCAGTTTTCCGCCGACGCTCACGGACACACTATGGCGTATATGTTGTTATTAGATTCAGAACATCTCATCTTCTCATGCCTTGCATGTATAATCCATCGACCCCAGCGATGTTACGTTCAGAGTTAATATATCATCTTGTGACGCCTCAGTACGCGTACGATCCGACAATTTCACATGTATGTATGTACCCTTTACGTGAACCGACGCGTATGTATCTACCATAGCACATGGATGTATGTAAACGTATAACATGCATAACGAGAACGTATATACGCACGACGACGAGAGATAAAGCCTTCTCCCCCGTTCTATGTGTAGAAACTTCAAAGCGAAAGTTTCGCCGGAGTATATCGGAGGCGAAAGCACTCTTGCGACGACCTTTTCTTACTCCTTTTTCATACTGTAGCTTAATGCTCCCACGGAATCCTTGAGCTGCGGTGGCCGACAATGAGGAAAGTGCAACCATACCACTCTACCGTGAGCTGTGCATCGATATTCTCACGCCTCAAAGAAGCCCTAACTGCACCCCCTAGCACCGTCAGTGCTAACCATCCCCAAACTGAATCGTTGATTGGTTGAAAAATCATGTCTTTCTCCGAAGACCATAATTATACAGTGAAGAAATAGAGGGAGCAAAGGTGTAAGTAGGGGTCGAAGGTAGAGGTAGAAGGTACAGGAACACGCCTACCCCTACCCAACTACTGAACTATGTACCTCTATCTCTACCTCTGGAAGATAGAGGAAGAGGTGGACGTAACTGAGGTAGAGGTAGAGGTAGTTCAGGAAGTTGAGATTTGGGGTAGAGTTAGAGGGGTATAGGTAGAGTTATAGGTATAAGAGAAGCTAAAGGTGTGGTTACATGTAAAATTCTTAATTTCGTACAGCACAAAAGGTCCTATAGAGCTACCTGATAAGGTGATGTCCCCCCCCCCCAGCTCGGGAAAAGACTGGTTGATAGGAGCTAAAGGAGGCCTTCGTTAAATTTTACGTCATTTTTATGTCCCCGTAAAAGCTACGTAGTTCAATTTCAATCGCATTATTTCGCATGATGGGCTTCTTCGTTGAGCAGGTTAGTGTATTTGAATCATTTATGTGCTTACGACACCACATATGTGCATTTTTCGGAGAAATTCCAGCCCCCCCCCCCCTCCTCCATCAATCCGTATTGCGCCTGCCGACATCATCGCTTTGGAAGGAGTTCACCCCCCCCCCCCCTCCCCTAGCTTGTATTGGGGGTAATTCTTTGTATTGTGGGTAATTCTTGTTTGGGTGGGTGACCAACCTCAACTAGGGCACATTATTTCCCTTCATCACCTCTCCACTGAAATAGTTCGAGCCTTGTATGAGGCAGCCGCTGGGTTCTCGGGGAAGCTGAGCGGGCGCAAAGCTGTTCGGAAGGGATCAACATCTTCGGCAGCGCTACTAAATATTTTGTGTCGCACTAAATTAAAAAATTTACACCGCACTGGTGTGGCCTATATCTCTGGTGGACTGAGCTAGGCTATTTCTGTTGTAACTGTGCATTTATGTGTATCTCCTACAAAGGCGGATAAACACTGAGCGCAAGGTGATCCCCAAGCCGCTTTGCGCCAATGAGCGTAATGGATGATGAAAAAAGCACCGTTAGATCCCAAACTAGGAAACCACACGTATGAGCGGAAACCGAAAACGAAGCAGGCATGCTCAAATCCTACGCTGCGATCGGAATACGCTGCGCTTTTTGAGAGAAAGGGAGAAGCAAGCACGATACCTCTGAATGGCTTCCAGCCGCGAGCGTCTTCTTGCAGGCCTCGTTCTCGCATCGAAGACACGGCCTGTGCCAGTCCTTTCCAATGGACGTGACTCGCTCGGCTGCAAGGATGACGTGACTGAGGGTGTCATACTGTGAGACTCTGAGTTTCTGCAACTCACCGAAGTAGACGGGCTTGTTGCAGCGGGGGCAGTTCGGCATTTTGTCGTTTTACGTGGGAAAACTGAAACAGACGATGCAGTGACGGGGAGAGTGAACCACCGCTAGTCAGTGAAAAAGTGCAAATGCGAAGCGCCCGAGCGATAAAGCCGATGTGGAACATCTCGATCAAGGAGACAGATATGGACATGGATCTTTCTGCACGTTCGCTTTCGTGGAACACAAGCTTCTAGAGAAAGAGCACATGCGAGCAATAGATGCAATTGGACTTGTTTTCAGTGGCGTTTACATTTTCAGCAGTGGTCGTCAATGCAGAGGAGGACACAGCATGGTGAATTAGATCGTGAGAAATGACCTCACTAAACTGCTGCGCGAAGGAAAAGCCCAAAGAACGAGAACAAAGTTGGATCTCATCAATCCATCAGGAACTGGGGATGGACAGATCCTGGGTATGTAGTGTCCACACCTTGGGTACCGTCCACTCAAGTGCGAGTACAGCTTTTTGTTGTTGAAAAGCGTAACACTATGGTACTGTGTGACATCCTGTTTGTGGTTCTTAGAATACCCTTTCAGTTATGCTTTCTCATCCAACTGAGTCTCATTGAATCTTTCCCGTCGCCGTTGGAAACGTTGGAAACGACAGGTAAGTGCCTAGGAAACCGCAAGAAAACTATGTGACGTTGGGGGAAAGTTTTGCCCGTAGTACAGAAGTTACTCAGTCGCTTCTATGACTCAAGTCAGTTTCTTGAAGCCTCAATCGGTTGGTGACGAGGTTGTGAGCTGCTACAAAGAAGTTTGGGTGCGATCAAAACACTAGCGCCTGGCGGGACTCGAACCCGCATCTCCTGCTAACCGCGCAGGGATGCACTACGAGGTGTGGCCGTTGCGTTCGATCAAACAGCGTCGTGCTGCAATGGCATAGAGCATTCCCGGCCAATCCGCAAGAGGTGCAGATTCAGGCGCTACTTTTTTTGCTTTTGTTGTTGTTTTTTTTCCTGGCGCTCGCGTTTTGATAGCAGCAAGACATCGTTGAGACAACTTCTATGATTGATGGTGAGAATGCGGCATCGAAACTTTTTGTGGTGGTTCGAAGAATGCAGCAAGGTCTAATTTCATGACAATGAACCGTTGACGAACTATTAGGCAGAGGAGGTGGAAATTGTATCCTGCGAGTTTATAAATTCTAGAGACAAGTCCTGGAATTCAAGAGAACCAAACAGAAAGGAACATATATTAAGCCAAAAGTGACAATAGGAACCAAAAAACTAAAACGACTGGATGCATCTAATATTTTTAATTTACTGAATGTTTGTTTATTGATGCATTATTAAAAATGCGAACTTCTGACTCCGACCAATATTCTATGCAATAATGAGGGGGAACTAGTGGAGCTTACTATTATTAAATGTGCGTCCGAAACCCAAAGCCCGAAGGAGAAGTAAGCAGATCGAAATGTTAACCCTTGGTGCAGTGTCGGTTCTTCGAGACTTATAGACGTTACCGTTACTATTTTAAAGTAGTCACGCACTCACACAGCGCAGGTGGAAAATAGACAGTTTTGGCGCTCTTGACAGCCAAGTCTCCATTGGCTTCAGGAACAAGGCAGAACTAGCCCGAGGGCGAGAAAATGCTCTCTTCTATATCCGCTATCTCTATACTTAAATACACTATAAAATTCACCAATTATCTTTCCAATAAATAAAGAAGTGCGTGAGTAAGGAAGGAGTTTCAAAATTCCCACCAGTAACCCCCACAAACCGTAAGATGGAGAAATTATCGTATCTTGGAGCAACCAATCACTTTCTAGAGCTGTTCCCGAAGTGAAAAATATTTCGTAGACAAACGCCATGCACATCCCAAAGTTCACGCTGCTAACGGTTTCAAGCGGAGTGAGATTGTCTTGTATCCAGAAAGAACAAATCATGATCAACCCAGAAGTTTCAAATGAAGAAATGGGGCCACTCAAACACTCCACAGAGTGTGTGATGAACGAGGTTCCTTGCCTCCACGCAAAACATGACCTGAATGAAACTGAAGCGGGGAACCTAAGCCGAAACAGAGAGTGCATCTTCAGCACGACGCTTCTGACAGTGCTCCGAAAAAGATAGGCGAAAAAATGAAGGCCCAGTCGAATCTTCGTCGGTATTGACAGAGGACGATTCTATTGATGTTCTGTTTTATTGCATTCTGCCGGACGACATATACCATTTCTAAGTCGAATTGAATACGTTTTTTTAACCAAACCGGACATTTCAATCAAAACGAGAGACTACCAGATCAAAGCAGACACTTTCTAAAAAGGGTCAAGATGGGCTGTTCTAGAAAAATTCACTACTTTCTTGGAAAATTTACAATTTACGTTCCACAAGAAAGTGATCATAGTGTTCGAACTTTAAAAGAATTTACATTTTTAGGGAAAAGCAATGAATTAAAGCTGATTTTAAAGCGCGGAAAAGCAGTAAGTTTTGTGTATATTAAAAAAGGATCGTATGGAGCGCCCATCCTGCACATCGCGATATTCATCTAATTGATAGTGTCATTGATAGTGATAGATGTCGCTTATACGAAGCTGAAGACTGAAGATATGCCTATTTCCTACAACTGATTCTGTTGTATGTACCCTAACTAGTGCCAAACTCACAGAATTTCCATTCTCAATCAGAGGAAAATTGTGGACGAATGCATGGTGCGATATCTTCCTTTAATTTACTCAGAAACGACTTCTTTCCTGCGCTTGAAAACAAACGCTGATCCATTATTTTCTAGTCAGACAAAAAATTGTAAAGTTTCAAACAGTGTTTAGCTTTTAGAGCAGGATGAATTATAGAATTTCAAGGAGAACAATAGTAAATTTCAGACAAAAAAGACAAAAATTCATCTTAACCTTCTTAGATAGTGTCCGCTTTAATATGCAAGACGACCGTTTTGATTTCGAAGATTTCAACTTGGTTTCAGAAGTGCACACTTTGCTTTGAAAAGTGTCCACTTTCTTCCGAAAAGTATCCAATATCACTTGAAAATGGAGTAGTATGGCAAAGCTCAGGAACTACAGATTTTTCAACTCAGAATCTCATAACCGCTCTTAGCTGGATGTGCAGTACCATGTCTTGCGATCACCACTGCATTTAGTTGTAACCTCTCTTGTGCAGAAGTAAATATGTGAAAATCGAGAACAAAGGAAGAAAAAACTGCTGCATGAATCGATACATGTGAAAATTATAAAAGATTAAAGCCACACAAGTCTGGTAGTAACTTTAACTGTGAAAGTACGGAAATAAGGAATTGGTTTGGTTTTCGTTTCGCACGGAACCTTAGACAAAAACCAAACAGACAGAGTATCCTTTCCCTGTGCTCATCAGTAAGCAAGGGAGGAAAGGAGTTGCAGCTGTGAACTAACCAAGAATCCCCCTGTTGAAGTTGAACGTGACGAACAGCCGTTAAACGTAAAGAAGTGAGCTTTAGATATGTTATCAAACTAATGCTATAAAGACACCACCGGAAATAAATGGACCTTGGATGGGAAGGAGTAAGTAGATGTGGGAAGGGTAGCAGAAAAGTAAAATAGACAGAACTCGCAGCAGTGGCACGGAGAGCGCCACGTGCTTCAACGAGAAGATCCACCATGGAGAGGGACGGGAGATGGATCAGTGGAAAAGGGAAAGGTTGGAAGGGAAGGGCATGGTTGAGGTGGCAGGGCGCAACCCAACCACATGGAGAAAAGGAAGACCACCCCGACCACCAAACGCAAGCACGCCCATGAAGGTACAGCTGCATTCTTCAGCCGGGTAATGGAACGGCTGGGAAGATTGCGTTAGTAAACCAGTGCCAGGAAAACGGCCTAGAGGACCACCCGAAGCAAGAGTGACTACTCCTTGCACTTGGAAGAAGCTGGCACCACAAGCGTTCCTTTGGGAAACCTGGTATCACTACCCAAACACCCGCCAATGGGGGATGTATTCATCAGCGATTAAACTCACTGGTATGTGGATTACAACTGGTAGAGATACCTACGATGAATTATTCGTCTCTACCCCACATACCCACGGGTTTAATCGCTGATGAATCCAGCCCCAAAAGTGATAAACGTTGATCAATAACAATAGGACTGTAGAATGAGAGGTGTAAGTCAAACAGCACTTCTTCAGAGCAACAGAGATCGCCAAAATACAATCACTCAAAGGCGAAAGGCATCAAATAGCTAGACGATATGATATCCAGGCGTACACACATACACACACCCTCACTTTTCTGCTGGACCAAAGTAAATCTGAATTTGACCAGCAGTTCATCCACTGATCAGCCGACAGACAAACCAGTGTCTCAATTTCACAGATAGTCTGATAGCATTCCGCTAGCTCGGAGAACGGCTTGCCTAGCGGACCGAATCTGATGAAGAATTCGCGGACGCGTGAAAGCCGCCTCCTGCCGGCTGTGCCGGATCCATTCATACGGATCTTGTAGAGTGAAGTGAAGCAGAATAACTATGTAGACTACTGTCGCACAAAGAAGCAGTTGAGAAAGCGACACAATAGCAGAAAACTGTCTGACAAATGCGAGCACATGAAGGCGACCACGTCATCTGCGACTCCATGTCAGCACCAAAAGGTGGTGTCTACGCCTTTAAATCTGAAGTTCTGTCGACCATACAGGTCGTCCAGAATTCGTAGGCAGACGTAATCTAGTAGTGGTGGTAGTAGCGAATGCGAACAATCGGCGCCCCCTGGAGTGCATGGATTCACGAATCCATCACTGCATTCAAACAGTTCGCTACATAAAACGATCGATTTGCCGCTTCCATCGACGGCTAAGGGATAAGAGCGCGAACGCATTCTGGAGCAAAACGAGGAAGACAACGCATTTGCGATGCACCACAGGTAGAGCTGGCTGATGGAAGTACCATGCCTCGCCGACGGCCACATGGAACGCGGGCCAGGGAACTGATGAGAAAATTGTAGAAGAGCCGACAGAAGGCTCATTTTGGGCTCTTGAATAGCTGAATACTCTAACAAGAAAAGGGTCTGAAGCGTATATCTGAACGGAAAAAGCGTGTCACATAGGAAGAATCTCCACTCTTCAGTTAATACAAAATGTGTTTCGTTCAGCAAAAAAAGTTATATAGTTGTGTCTATCGAACAAAGGCTTCTACTGAATTCCACTCTATTGCTACGAAAACCTCGGGTGTGCGAAGAGAAATGATCGGAAAATCGTGGAAGACTAATAACTGCCATGCGTAGCATTGGCGCTTAAAACTACAGCGTAGCGTTTAAAACTACATCTGAGGAACCTAGAACCAGGTTCTTCAGATGTAGTTTTAAACGCACTTAAACCTGCAAATATAAATACGGTATCTTCTATTCTATTCTGACGCATTCTATTCTGACCTTCTCAGGCTCGCTCATTTTTGAGAGGTTTTTTCATAAATGAAGTGTTGGCTGAATACCTATGAGTCCTCGCTCGTTCGCGATCTTGTAGAGCTGTTCTTGTAGTTTCTATTTTCAAAAACTACAGTATGCTACTCACACGGCTGAATTTTGCATTTATTTCAGCTCGCTGCAGATTGGGCACGATCAGCAAATTAGCAGCATTCTTCAGACGTTGTTCAGATCCAGTTATTTAATGCTCACTATGGAGAAGGCCCTGAAGTGCGCGCAGCCATAGTAGTGCATGTTCAAGCGCCAATCTTCACGAATTCAGCCACTTCGAAAGAGAGCGCTCTACTGCGTACCAGAGGGAGTTAGTCCGTAGTTTTACATGAGAGCTCACCACTTCCCTATAAGAGCAGCTACAGCCACGATAACTGGAAGGACTATAGAACTAAGGACACACCACATAACACTTAACATGTGGTTCATTCTAACTGGAAAGTCTTCTTCTAAGATGGCTTAATTTTGTTGCATTAGTTAGGGGCCCCCCGAAGGATGATGCTATTGATATTGATGTTGATATTTATTACGACTGTTTAAGACAGGCGCATAAAAGCGATGTTCGGTTGAAACTACCCATGTCTAGGCTAACAGTGACTTTGAAGCCACCGCAACAGTTGCCTGCGAAAGGACACTCGAAACCGCAGATACAGAAGAGGCGGCAATAGTGCCCGATGAAGCACAGAGTAGATGCATCACAGATCATAATAGGAGATAGAATGACGAAGCGAACGTTAGAGGACGATTCCATGTCCTGTTAAATTGCGTCAGGAAGTCGGACAAGTTCCAGTAGTGGTACAGAAGCTTCGACGTGGCGTATTTTATTAGGTCGGACCGAATGTTCCCGCCGTTTTATGCCCTGAATATTCCCGCCTTTGTTTAAAATTTGTACTCCGTGACTTGACAGGAGGTTTTGATACTTTTAGGCTAAGAAAAACATGCAGTTTTGAATGCTCGCCAAATACATATGTAGGATGACTACCAAAATTGGAGAGCTTAGGTCGCTTTCAGTGACAGCAGAAAAGCCCGATTCTCGTGTCAGCCGCAGAGCTTGAGTCTCGGAAATGCGAAAACGGAAGTTAGACACTAGGTTAGGAAGGCGTTGTCCTAAATAGCCGCACTGCTGACACGGGTTACTTTGAATAGGTGGAGGAACTTGAAATGATGGAGCCTTCTTCAAAATAGACGACCGCACAGAGAAATATGTAAAAGTAGAGCCTAAGCGGTGTTTAGGTAATTTAGCTCAAGTTTTATGCTACCAAACCTATTCTGCAGGGACATAAGGAAAACAAAAAATCCACCTAGTATAAACTATACGATTTGTCGCTTCGATATATGGGGTGTCAACAGCGATCCCTGGTTATCTTCTTCACAGGGAGAAGAACGAGCATTTCTCAAAATAGTAGTTACGTAGGATGCAAAGTTGATCATCAAGAGCAGCATATGATGCAAAGTTGATCAGCACGAGCAGAAAATGGTTAGGGAAACGTTTAGACAGGAAATTCTTTTGTCGAACAATAGCAAGATTTCTAGCTGAGATTCAAATGACCAATTTTGGTGCTTGATGTGCTACTGCTAGTATGGTTCGCAATGGAATATAGAAAACACGCTAGTAGAACAGAGCAGAAGATGTTGATGAAAATCTGCAAACACGGCATGAAAACCTGAAATTTTGTCCTGCTCTCGTAAGTAAAAGGCTGCTACCCTTTCGAACCGCAACTTCAAATAACACACCTTCAAAGCCCATCAGTATTTCAACTGTGAGGTTTCGAGATGAAGGCCATTTGCAGATTTGGGTGATTTCCGTACACGTTGCCTTTACAGCTTTATCTCCTCACATTTCTTGGAATGCTTCTAGAGGAGAAGTCCTATTGCGAACAAGGGAGCGCAAAATAGTTCCTTGTGACAGTTCATGAGCTCCAAGTGTACAGCTGCTCACAAGTTGAAGAGAATGGTTAAGGATAATAATGGTTCTATGGCAGCGATACGAGTTCAAGGTTTTAGCCTTCAAAACGGTTGACCACGAACGAGGATGAGGTCTTTTGAAGTTGGGAGTCATAAACGGCGAAAGTTTCGGTACGAACCAATACATCACGGCAACTTCCTGACGCAACGCAGTTGATTCAGCTGCAGCACATGACATACAATGAAGGAGTTCTTCCGCAGTTACGGGCCGGGTTATGCACCAGCTAGGGCCTATACGGAACGGCTTTTTAGAGAGGGTTTATCATGAGCGGCTATCGGTGATTCAATGCATCGGTTCGGTTACTCGAGTTGCAATTCACTGGGCGACATTCTCTTGCATATTGTACTTAAGATCTTGACAGCAGTAACAGGAGGGTGCTTGAGTGTGGGAAGGGTAGCTGCTTATTTAACAGAACGATTCTCAGCCTACTCGAAGCAATGAAGAGTCCGCAGAGGATGATGGTGTCGAACGCTACCAGAACTTGCTTAACGGTCACGAGAGGCCCCCAGAACAAACCGCGAATGCCGCAGATGGTTTGACGAGAGATGTTCACATGGCTTCGGGGGGCATTGAGTAGAGCACGTGAGCTCAACGGTGACACACCATCAGGTATATCGCTGCTCTTCTCTTTTTCACCAACGTTTTACCGGTTGCTGGCTCTTATGTGGTGGTGAAGCCACTTACCCTGACAAATTCTTGATCAGTTCAACTCAATGCCCTTCAAGATTCTATGACACTCTATCAATCACAACAGGTAAAGGCTAACAACGTAAGTAAACTTGACAAAACATAGAAAACCTATAAAAAACTAATTGGAGGCAAGGAAAATAGACAAACCAAGAAGACTTAAGTTCGAGTCAGCCAATCATCGGAATCTAGTTATAAGGAAAGATGTCTGGAGAACGAATTGCCGGGAACACGACATAAACAAACACTTTTGAACACCATTCTTCCTAAGACTTTAAAGCAGTGCTGGCTTTAAGATCTTAGGAAGAATGGTGTTCAAAAGTAATTTTATGAAGTCAATTAACGTAACTGCCGATCGCTGTCCGTGGAAGTGCTATCCACTTGATACACATAGCTGATCAGAGTGGGTTTGGGTTATCATTAGCTTCGTACATATGTAACGTATCAAGCCAATGGTAGGAAGCCAGTGGTAGAAATTCGTAGATAAAGGAGTGTCAAAACGACAAGACCTAGATGTGAAAAAGCTGTTGAAGCGCTTCATCTATCGTACCTCTTGTGGCACCACGAAGACACTCTGAACGTGTGCTGTGGCTATTGCAAATTCGTGAGAGGGGCGAAGCGACAGGAATTTCAGTATGTCTACCATGTGTGGACAATTGGCCAATCTCTAGTTGCGTTCGGGAAAAGAGGTACCAGAACAATCATGAAAACATTGGCCAAGTGCAGAGAAGAACAGCAGTAGCGAAACCTCTCCGATACTCACTTCTCAGCCCTTTCCGCATCCTACAATCCAGCCGCATTAGCAATCACGTTCAGAGGGGCACGAAGGCTTCTAGGGGAAGGTCTACTCGACAAGACGACCAATGCTGTTGTCACGAATGGAGCTAGAAAAGAGGAATTCGAGCGATTCGAGACGATAAGCAAAACGAGTCGGGAAGAGAGAGCGTTGGCTGTGTTTGGGTGTCGTCCCGAGCCAAACCACTAAATGTCTCACATTCCTGTCTTTGTGATCACATATTTGCTAATGATATCACTCGAATCGATAGCGTTGATAGCAAGCGGGGCAGAGGGCCTTCCCTCCGGCTCGTGGCTGAGGAAAGATCTCCCTGCAAGGAGTGCGGTCCCATCCGTGTGACGAAGGCGATCGACGGTTGACGCTAATCAGCTGTTATTTGTGTGTACAGTATCGCCGGAGCGGGGGCGCAAACGCTCCCTTGATTGGCAGTGGTTTTGTTGACCGGAAAAGGTGGTCGCGACCAACACCGACGGCCGAAGCGAATGCCGAAGACGTCTGGAAAGAACCCAAGGACCCAGCAGCGTTGAGCGACGGCCTAGCACTGCTCGCCACTGGAATTCCGACCAGCAGGTTCTCCGAACAATACATCGTTAGTCGCGGATTTCAACCTCTCTGTACAGAGGCAAAACTGATCTATAAGCTTATTTATTTATTTATGCACAAAGTGCGCCAATAAAAAAATCACACTAGTGGAACATAGTAAAGCATGATATCAGTGTGCACTGCAATCTGATATCATGCTTTACTAGTGTTCTCCAGCAATTCAGAAGCCTAAATACAAGGAGACGGCAACAACAAACTAACGTTAATTATACTAAAAAGTGCTATATCAGATGAACTGAATAGGAATTTAAGTAAACAGCTTCACTGTGATATTGGTGCAGAGATCGGTTTGGCAATCAGCACAGTTATGGCGTGATTCCGATGGGCTGAGGAAAACACTTTCGAGCATCTTAGCTAGGAGGAAGCACCTAGTAGTGCGGTCTTAAATCCGGTCATACCTATGTAGGAGCGCGGCAGCCGCATTACGCTTGACCGACTGGATTCCGCGTCAAAAGAATACCAGGACAGCAACTAACGGGTTGTCCGAACTCCTTGCTGAAAGGCCTGAGCGAATGATACAATGCTCTTCGTGTCCCTCAAGCAAGCGAGGAGAACCCACTGGAGCACTTTGGCAAGCGACAGGGAGGAGTGGAGAAGTTGCAGCCTCCTGCACTCATGGTCAGTACATATGAAAGCAATGAAACAATAGTCAACATTTTGATAAATCACCAAGTGATAAAAATCGTTCAGTGTCCCATTCGAGAGCTTTCTGCATTGAAACAGGTCCTCTTCTTCCTCCGTTCTTGTAATGATGGAGCTCTACTATGTGCATGCCTGACATTTCGACCAAATTGTCGTCATCGAAGGGTTCAATGAAGTTTGAATTTTTGTAGCCAGAGAGAGAGAGAGAGAGAGAGAGAGAGAGAGAGAGAGAGAGAGAGACAGAGAGAGCAGTAGCAGTTATCACATCAAGGATTTCCATTTCTATCATTGCCAGCTCCTCTGGTATGTATGACAAATAAGGTGTGATGTGCTCGATCAATACTTAAGTTTTTGAAAATGACTTCTACAGGAGCTTCTGTGTCCTACTTCCCATGTTCTCTTTTAAATATTCTGTAAGGTTATTAAAACGGCGAGCTATTTACTTATTTATAAAAGCCGTGACTAGAATTAATCAGCAGATTCACGAGGAAGGTCAAAGAGGTCACCGTGGAGTTTCTCAAAGCGACCTATATAGGGTTGTAGGGCGTTGTCTGGGAAGTACCATAGTGGTTTCCAAATTTCCTGCGGACCTCTGGGTAGGTCAAAAATGGCAAAAAACTGTACCGCTTCAGTGCGGGCAGATAACGCAAAACTGACGCCTGGAATACCCTTGTCGTGCCCACAAATAGACCTGCAAAAGGTTTAAAGCTTCAATCATTGCTAGAACCTAGGAATTGATTAATTCCTAATTGAAGCGAGGCGACGCATTCACGTGAGGAGCGCGCCACCGGGCACCAGCGTCTGGATGGTCGAGTGGTTAGCGTGGCGGACTTGCGGGCGAGACGTCGGGGGTTCAATTCCGGCGGTGTGGTTCCTGCTTTGCTGGGCGCACATGTTGCGCTTTTGCCATGGTAAAGGGCTTTTCTGTCACGACTAGGTGTCATAATCGATTTCCTACCCTGATTTCAACCTTCTGTGATACGATTTTATTTCAAAACACAAGTCACGGTAATGAATATGCAATAAACTGTTTAACAGTTGTGGTAACGTTCTATAAAACACGCGAAGCAAAGCAGCTTCTGACACCAGCAGCAGCGGATAAATGCCAAGGAAGAGCAGCCGGAAGCTTCCTGGCAGGACGTGTCGACAGGCACTTCATCGATGGCGTAGTCCGCCAGTGTTGAGAAGTGCCCGGATGTCCACATATCCAGCTGCCACCCACGCGCACGCAAAGCACCTTCGGAATAGCGGAGCGCAAAATTGCAGCCTATACGTCTGACTGACCACCCGCAAGAACGGGTACCTTGAAAATTGCCTTAAAAATTTAAACATCAAGTGAGCTGGTCCGAAGCGAATCATGAGTACCTTCAAAGTATTGTCTCCGGAGAAGCAGTCGAAATCCGGACGGAAGTGGAGCACATGTTCATGAATTCGCCGGATGAACCGTTTGAAAAGCCGGAAGAAGTATACATCGAGAGGCTGGCAAAGGCTCGTCGCTCCTGGCGGTATTGTCATCAGGTTAAGCTCTTTTCCAGCAGGCACCTCGGAAACGAGGTTCTCGTGATTCCTGAACCCATGCCAGCTGTCAAGGAGGACAATGGTTAGGGATCCCCATATATCGCGTTCTGGAGTATGCCGCGAAAGGCATCTGCAATGGCTGTCTCCCTGCGAGTAGGGGGAGAGTGGTCGGTAGGGAAGTAGGCAGCAAGACGAGCAATAACTCGTGATGCAGAAAACATTTCCCAATTAATGCACGTTGGTGGAAACTTGTCTTATATACATTCCATAAGTCGGTGCAGGGAAATTCATGGTCAAATCAATGCATGTCGATTATGTTCACAATAGATCAGGACAAGAAACATTTCCAAAAGTAATATGGTATATGTGTAACATACGACACATATGTCCATAACATGAAAACTTCCCAAATAAGATGCACATGCTTGGGTAGGCGAGCAGCGTATGCCTACATGTAGCGCGCGTGGGTGGCAGCTGGATATGTGGACACGCATCCGGGGCACTTCTCAACACCGGCGGACTACACCTTCGATGAAGTGCCTGTCGACACGTCCTGCCAGGAAGCTTCCGGCTACTCTTCCTTGGCATTTATCCGCTGCTGCTGGTGTCAGAAGCTGCTTTGCTTCGCGTGTTTTATAGAACGTTACCACACCTGTTAAACAGTTTATTGCATATTCATTAGCGTGACTTGTGTTTTGAAATAAAATCGTATCACAGAAGGTTGAAATCAGGGTTGGAAATCGAATATGACACCTAGTCGTGACATAAAAGCACTTTTCACGGTGGCAAAAACGCCATGTGCGCCCAGCAATGCAGAAACCACACTGCCGGAATCGAACCCTTGACCACTCTCCCGCAAGTCCGCCACGCTAGCCACTCGTCCATCCAGTCGCTGGTGCACCGGTGGCGCGCTCCTCACGTGAATGCGCCGCTTCGCTTCAATTAGGAATTAATTAATTCCTAGGTTCTAGCAACGATTGAAGCTTCAAACCTTTTGCAGGACTATTTTTGGGCACGACAAGGGTATTCCAGGCGTCAGTTTTGCGTTATCTGCCCGCACTGAAGCGGTACAGTTTTTTGCCATTTTTGACCTACCCAGAGGTCCGCAGGAAATTTGGAAACCACTATGGTACTTCCCAGACAACGCCCTACAACCCTATATAGGTCGCTTTGAGAAACTCCACGGTGACCTCTTTGACCTTCCTCGTCAGTTTCTAATGAATTCAATGAACCGAAGAAGTTAACGCACAGAAGAACAAAGGGGTAGAACAGAGTCTGAAAATAGTACAATATTCTGCCAACTACGAGAGAACAATACACCTGAATTTGGCTAAGAGATAACAGCGCTTGTTATACAGATTTTATTCAGGAATAGACTGCAACTATTTTATTTGAAGAGCATTTGTTTTGTGTGAGCTTTAGGAACAGTGAATGCATTAGGCACTCTACGAAGCATGTGGAATGAAGAATGCTCGAAGAAACTGCGGGATATATAAGAGTGAGAGTCGAGTTATTAGTGCGTATAACGAGACAACAAACGGAAACCACAAAGTTACATACACAGAAGAGTAGGAAACCACTGAGATGATCTTGTTCGTGCTATTGCTTCCAGACCGGTCAAGGCTTAGGAGAGATCTGGGATCTATCCTAGTCCGGGGGGCCACATACATAAAAATAGGCAACAAAATAAATTGAAACTTACCAAGCGGCTCCTACAGGACGAAATGGAACCTAAAAGGGACTAAAAGGCGAACGAACAAACATAAAAATAAAAAATCGCCCCGGCTTACAGCCGTCTCGGCGGGCAAAGAGCGACGGAATAGAGGCATGCCGCGTGCTGACAGCCGGCTGACATGTTATAACCAGGGCCTACCATGGTGAGGAAGGTGCATGAAGCCGCATGCCGCCGGCTGACATGTTATAACCAGGATCTAACATGGTAAGGAGGGCACACAACTTTGCCTGCCTACAACCGCAACAAATGTGTTTTTTCCTTTTTTTCCTTGCGACTTTTCTTGTATAGGTTTAGATGTTGTTCTGTAGGAGCCGCTCGGTAAGTCTCAAATGGATTCGTTACATATAATACTTTTTATTTATGTGCCCCCCCCGGACTAGGATAGATCCGAGATCTGAATTCTACTAGCAACAAATTAAGCAGCTTCAATCACTACGTCATATTTTCATCTGATGAGATTTTTTCATCCATATTTATTTGTTCGTTGCAAAGAAAAATATCTAGCATAAACAATGCAAAAATATTGGGAGAGACATCGTAGAATTAGGAGAGCACGCCAGTAGCAATACATTTTATAGCCTTTATTGATGTTTAACATTTGGATGCCCGAAAAAATAATGGATGGTCCTTTAAAAGAGTCCTATGACACTCTTCTATGAGCCTCGGCCCCAAAGATCTTGTGGCGTTGTTGGGACTGAACTCCACACGAGGTTATACAGAACTTTACTGGCTAAGGTTCCGACGGTATTGGCTTCTTAACAGCCTGAAAGGAAGGAGCGAGTCGAAATGTGCCGACCGAATCAGACTTATAAATCATAAAATATAAATGCATCAGACTTAGAAATTCAAGACAACCCTTCTATCACGTAGTCAATAGAGAGATCGAGATCCTCACCTTACAGGAGGCCAGACGGGTCAATCGGTCGGTAGCAGAGCCGTTGTCGAGATACGGGCGCCCCAATCAGAACGCTAAGCTGATGTAGAGCTTGAGCTCCCGTGCTGTATAGGCCGGCACTCTCCTACCGGTTTAGCTTGGGGTCTTTGGCGTGAATCCAAAACGCCTCCAGGGCCTTAAAAGAGTGGTGACAGGTGAGCAGCAAATCTCACTTCCTCAATTTGCTCCGGCAATCCATGTAGGCGTGATGCCGAGCACGAAAATAGGTGGACTAGCGCAATACAAGTATGGGGAGGGTGCTGCTGGTGATCTTGTGCGCTTGGAAATTTTCGATATACAGCTGGGGTAGGGTGGAATACTACGCTTTCCTAGTAAAAGACCACCTTCATACTAGCACTGTGCGAGAATAGTGAGCTATAGTATGATACGAAAGCAAGAAAAATGTCATAAGGGTGCACCCCCCCCCCCCTTCCATACCCGGATTGCGCTCGATTGTCTTCTTCTTCTTCATTCTATTATATGTCACTTATTCCATGAGACGAACTGCAGGAACACGTATTACGGCACCGAAAAATTAGATGAGAAGGATTACAGCAAGTACTGGGGGTCACATGTGTCTATAGGATTAAATAGGAAGTGACACGGAGTAGAGGCAAGGGACTGTTGCGAAGGGTGGGAACACATGCAGCGACGGAAAGAAATCGTCCGAAAAACAACACAGCTGGCGAAAACCGGAATGAAATAGCGGCCAGATGGCTGGCTGGGCGAATCAAGAAGTCAGTAAAACGTCCAGCTCAAGGGCACTTCCCTAAGAGGAGACATCAGCGAATCATGGCATTAGTGGAGGTTTGCACAATTAGGAGTGCAAGTCTAAAGAGCCAGTACAGAGCGCGGAGCCGTATGAAAAACAGAACAAAACGGTTTCTCGTTCAAGGGACTGTAAGGTGCGAAATACGGCAACAAGATGAGGTTCGAAAGCACAGAACTCGATTAGTGGAGGCTTATTCACAGGACCTCGAGTCAGGCCAATAGCGTCGTTTATCTCACAAACTACGATAGAACTCCTGGCAACTGAAGCTCCAGCACTTTTCAGATAGCAATAGCTCAAGAAAGTGAGAGTGAACCCAACGGCTTCAAATTGGTTATAGTTCAATAGGAGACTCCTTTTGTAAATTATAAGCAATAAAAATCATTTTCTACGAAAATAAAATGTTTCGTTACACGTGTAGTTTTCTCTTCTCTCTATCCTTCAGTCCTTCCATGTCTTCTTTCTTTTCTACAGGGCGTGAGTTAACTATTGACCGTTTGAAACGGATCTATATCTTCAAAGGCAGACCACCGCGATTCACCGAAATTTGTTGCCGAGTAACCAACAAGGTACAAAACATCGCTCGATCTGACGACCTCACATGCGGAGACATTTTGGGAACGTGTCTACGGTACGCCACATGCGCAGGTAGTCAAAGTCGACTTCGTTTTAGGCCTTGACGAGAGCAGCTTTTAGAGCATCCAAATTGCTGCGCTTGATCGAGCATGCTCCGAGCAACAGCTCAATCGGAGCAGCTCAAAGGCTTGAAATCAGGAGCGTTTGCAGTCTTCTCTGGAGTCGACCAATTTGGTTCAAGTGGGATTCCTGGACAACGGCAACTTTGTGAGCAGCTGTCTCTCCCTGCTGCGGGGGGGGGGGGGGGGGGGAGGGGGTGGGTTTCTTTAAAATGAGAACTGATAGTGAGAGGAGGGGCAAGAGGTTTCTTCAAAACATCCACCACACAGGCTTGCTGGTTATTCTTGACTCCTGAATCGACGAAATCCAGTAGTGCTTTTCTGTAGCTCGTGATAAAGGCGCAAACTATGATGTTGGCGGAGTGAGACTTTCTGATAACAAGCCCACCTTGACGTTTCTAGGATCAGACGCAATGATTCTATCGCTTTGGCGATTGAAGGATTCCTCTACGGTGAGAAGTTTTCCATCAGAAAGACGAACAATAGGCGGCGTCCATCAGTGGCGCGACGAAGCAGCTCCCGACATCCTTCAACTCACATTCGCCTGCTTGCCCTTCACAATGCATGACATTTCTGAAGTCTGTAGCTCCTTTTATTAAGCCTTCCTTCATCTGTGTCCCACACGTTCCAGGCACTCAATCAATTCCAGGCACCCATGTGGATCATTTACCATCTTCCTCACCGACCTTATTGAATTCTTGTTGATTCTCCCGCGAATGATTTTCACATCTCAGAAGGTGTCGTTGATCAGAAGAACGTTCGCAATTGATGAATGAAGGCAGCGCAGTTGAAAGAGGGGTCGGCTGTCGTGCACATAAATCGGTCCTTGTGATTTGATTCTCACCCAGATCAACCCAAACCTTCCGTACCTCCGGGTTCAGTGGATTGACCTCACTCAGACTTGTTTGAAAGGATAAACCACTGACTTCTCCAACGGCTGGATGCAGCAGGTCACTATGAGGACCTAATACACAATTAGAATGCCTCGAATACATCATGCTGAAGTGGAATACGTGGTGCATTCCTGAAACGATTGACTATCGCCGACCTTTATCCTTAATAGATACCTCTGTATTTTGACAAGAACAGTAACATGCTCACCATCAGTTTCTTAACACCTTAGTTAATATCAACCACAGCTGCTTTTAAACCGTCTAAAACCCGGGCTACAGACCTCTACTAGGACGGGATCGGCTTTTTGTACAGCTTTTAGTGGACATGAAAGAGAAGCGCAAGAAATGGAGTCATTTCTGAATCTTTCTGAATGTTTGTGGCTCCGAAACGTTTCGGAAAGAGAGCCTTTGTTTGTGCACGCTTCTTCTAACATGCATAATCCTGCATAGTCGTAGGACCTGTTGTTCTATCACATTATCTTACTGTTCTTGCCATCCTTTGCCTCGTCATTGTATCGAGGACGTCCACGGCCGTCGTGGGTTTGGTAGGTTTGGTTGTTCCGTGGTGGGTTTCTAGTCGCCTCAGACTTTACTCACCGTCACCTTACTGTAAAATAGACGGTTCTTGCACTCAGCTGAATGCAGGTGCTCCTCCTCTGCGTTACCCAAGGTTCATCGCTCACGATTATAGAGGACGACAGGCATATTCATTTCTCTACATCTGATTGCAAATCCTGGAGCATTAGTCGCCCTGCCACAACATAATCAACTCTGCATTCATATGACACTTGAAAGCCGAAAGCGCACTATTTCTAACTAGGCTACTTTGTAAGCAATGGAATTTACCCACAACTACGATGGCTTCTCATTTCGGGACAGAGATGGGTGCACAGGATTGCTCAAAGCTAATGAATTGTCTACACAAACCTAACATCTTCATATTATTCTAAACTACCTTGTTAAGGAGAGAAACACTACAAGAAATGATTGAACAAATGACGCAATATGGGCATCATCGTGTCCTCGGCAAGGCTAATAGATTCACCTCGCCAATGCCCTTACGTAGCGATACTTCTGATCATGAGGAGACTCGTAGTACCACCACAGAAACGCACGCTTTTGCCGTAAGATCCTTGGCTGGGACTATATCTTGCAGCCGCTGCTCCAGAATTGCGACACCAGATACTCGTTCCCCATCTCTCCATGTGAGCCGAAGAAGCGATTCCTAGGCTCGTAATCCCTGAGCGTGAAGCAAGAAGTGGTTTATTCGGATACCTCTGCTCCCCACCTGTTACGAGCCTCTCTAGCACAGCGTCCAAGAATTTAATTAATCTCTCCATAAAGCATAAAGGTCTCCGTCAAGCAATCCTTTTTGGGATACGCCACGCATTATACTTCTACGGAATGTCGTAATGTCGAATTTGAGCCCATATTTGGTCTACGCAACAATCACATGCGGTGGCCAGCTGATGTGCATGTCTGTTGTTCCTCTTCCCAAACAAGTTAGGTACCCACTCAACGACCCCGGAGGGTTGGAAGGCTTGATTGGCCCGGGTGGGAAATCCGAACGAAGAATCTGCGGTCGGGTGCGTGCAACAGCCGGTGCCTCCTCCGACCGGATTTCCGCGCGACTTAGTCTGTCCATACCACTGATAATCTTTTCAAAAGTTCTTCTTCTATGAACACTTCGTCAAAACACATCATGAAGCCTATTCTCCTATACAGCAGCTAGTCAAACGTCTAGCTCCCTGCAATGAAAGTACCTCCTGCAGCGTGCCCTTTATTTTTGTAATTCGCGACTCGAGCTGTCTTTACTGGCGCCCACAAAAGCCGATTTTTCCACATCGACTACATCTAAATAGATACTCCACTAAATCAGAGCTCAAAATTGCTGTGCGAGGCGGCCACGTTGTCCCTTTATTGCGAAGCTGAATGGCTCTTAAAATAGAAGGAAAATCGTTGCGGCATGAAGCGTATTCTTGCTTTAAAAAATTGCAGCGTGGTACGACCCGATGACACTTCATTGGAAGACCTCTCACTTGTTTATGATAACGACCACTGCTCCTCAGTAGTTATAATACTTGGACATGATCACATGTTGAACATTGAAACGACGAAAGGTCGGCCGATATGAAAGCTTGGCAAATCAAGTCACAACTTCACAAATTTTTTACCATGTCTAGATATTACAGCAAATGCAGTTGTGGACGCGGTCAGTAGGCCAGGTAATCCTCTATTTAACTTTGCTACCACGTTCCATTCTTTGGAAGAACGGAAATGAGCACAGCAGTTAATTGCAATTCGAGAAGAGTTCCCTGACACCACAAAACAGCGACTACAACAGCACTTCTTTCATTAATTCAGAGTAAGCATTTTTAGGAGAATTACAGCAGAACGCCCCGACAGGGAGCCTCCTATACGAAAATATGGAGAAGTAGAAGTGTTCCGCAGCAACTTTGATTTGGCAAGGCAAGACTTGCGTCGATTCATCTAGAAAGCGGTGGATTCCTGTACCGTGTGCTATGGTAGAAAGTCATTAGGATAGAATCGCGGCTGTTCAGAAGAGCAACGGATCACGAGAGCGCGCAAACCCAACCCCTTAAAATAAGAAGGAACAGGCAACTGTAATTACGAGCAGAAAATAGGAGCAGTAGAAGGAAAGTGAGACGTTGTGAAAGGTACACAAACTTTCACGAGGACAAACGGCCCACTCTATCGAATCGGACAACGAGTTGCAATTGGGAAGGTAATTCGAATAGCGCGAATCGGGCGAAAACCGTCGCCGCTCGGTGCATATAAGCTGATTTGAATATATGAGAACAAGTGGGAGCGAGTGGTTCGGTGGCCGGGTGAGGCGGTGTGGAGAGGAACCAGTTCAGGGGATCAGGTGCGCCATAGAATGACTGCTAAGTTGGCGCGACGCCACGAGAAGAGAAGGGCTCCGCTTCGGGGACCACAGATTAACTGGGCCGCAGATTGGAGACGCATTCTGGGGCGCCGACACTCCACATGACGTCGACACGAGCCGCCAGCCGCCGGTGCCCTGCTGCCGAAAGGCGGGTTTTTCGAGTGGATTAGGGGACGGGTCTCGTCGTCGCTGATAATGGACGATAATGAACAGAGACAAGGAGCTGAACGAAAATTGGCTGCGGACAGGATTTTTTCACCCTGGCCGACTAATTTCCCACCGGTTCGAACGCTGCCCAAAATGAGAGCTGCGGGATTGGGGGAATAATCGCACGACAGTTATCCTGTCTCGCCAAGGACATCCTGCCGCTTGTGTGCAGCCCTAGAGGAAATCAGGAGGTAGAGTTGGTATATGTATCAGAGGAACCTGCCGCTGTTCGACTGACAGTTCCAGCCACCCAAAAGCAGAAGACTTCCTCCGACATAGAACTCTCCCATGGACTTGATACAGGCTAGCCTCAACCTAAGACATATGTGAGGCTCAGAGTGTGGAACAACAGTTTTCAATCCTTCGAAGAGAAAAAAAAAACATTCTTCTTCTAGAAAATGTTCAGAATAGTTTCACTCGTAAGCTGATGATGAGGTGCTACGGGAATAACTATTATCAGATGCCAAATGGTGCTGAAAGAGCGAGATGTTAGGATTACCAAGCCTTTTCATAAGAAGGAAAAGAGCTGACCTCCTCATGATGTTTAAGATACTCACTGGTAGGGTTTCTATAAACCCACTCAACTTTTTTGGCACTAAGCTGACAAGAAACATAAGAGGGAAGCTCAGTCTTTATGTTTCGGTGGCGAAATCACGAGCCCGAGCAAGCTTTTTCACCTACAGAAATTTAAAGGAGTTTAACCACATTTTGAGCACAAATGAGGAAGTCTTAGGTCTATCCTTGCTCGGTTTCAAGAAGCTGCTTTTGCGTATGCAATGAGTGCCTTCGGTTGTATTCGTTTGTTTTTGATTGAGTTTATGCGTTTTTATTCTAACATTGTATTTTCACGTGTGGTCTTAGCTCACGTCATGAATAAATAAATAAATAAATAAATAAACCTTCTAAGTGGAATGTGGGCAGATAAAGCATTAGTCTGAAATATTGAGGAGATACGAGAAACCAACTATTGTCAGACGGTTTGTGATTAAACGTGCGTAAAGCGGTATCCGAACCCTCATCTCCTGCTTACGCAGCCAGGAGTTTCGTCAACGATAAACCAGACATTCACGCAACCCTTCCCCATGGACTGGGCTAGCCCCTGCTATTACCACGTGACCAATTAATAGTAGGATAAAGACTTTCTATGAAATACAATTGCCTTGTTAAAATTAAACGGCTTTTACTCATTTAACTGATCAATTCAAAAAATGTGAAATTTTGAAGAAGAAGCAAAAAAAAAGAAGAAGAAGAAAAATGTCGGGCTCCGTGTCCACGTACATATTTGAGACCTCTTCTCCGCCTGTCCTTACACTCGCTTAGGGCCGCGGGCCTTTTAGAAGCGGGACGAACACGCAGCTACACAAAGAGGAGTAGAAAGGACGAAGCCCAGGGGGACACGATTCACGCAAGTACAGAGAGAAGGCCTCCGGAGTTCCGAACTTCGCGACGTTCGAAGATCACAGACGCCTTGTTTAGGTCTCGTCGCTGAAAATCAGATGTGATAAGGCCATGCACTGTGATTTCCTTGATATCCGCTAGATGACAGCTACAATAGAGCGAGCTTCGCCGGATGTCAAGAGAACACCAGAGCAGCGTTGGACAGGCTTCGTCATGGAATTCAGCGCGAAGGAACATAAAGAGCTCCTCGTGTTCCTCGGGCGAGGACGATGGCAGCCCCGCTCCAGAAAATGGACGACTGAGAGGGTACGAAGACTGATTGAGCCGGCAAATGGAATGAGAAATGTTTGAAAAAGTCAGAACGCCGGGCGCTAAAAAGAAACACGGGGGTGCAGTGGGATGCAGGTCCGGCTACCGCATATGCATTCAACCCGAAGTTTTTAGTTCGGATCCTGCCCACGCCACCCAAAACTTCCACTCTTGCCTACCTTTCATTTCATAGGCAAAATACGCATCTATATTGCTGCCGCGATATCTCGTGCAAGAACAGAAGAGCGCCAGCACAGCTCAAAGAGCATGGCTGCACAGGACATACTAGACAGGCCGGACCGTTACGTTTTCCATCTGTAGCTAAGTTCGAGAGTACCACATTTGAAGGTCATTGGTGACCATCCTTCTTAAAGTAGAACTAGTATTCTGTCTTTGAAGGCGTCCTTCTCTACTAACCAGCAGCGGCTGGCGACATTTGTTCCCGAAGGTGAGACAAACCTTTTTCAAATGCCGTAACTTCTACAGTATACCTCTTCACTGATGAAAATAGAACGTAGCGCTTTTATTCGATTGAAACTCTTGTAAGTAAATGCCTACAGCAGTTCTTACGTTATAACAGAAATCTGATAGCTGTATAAGAACTTGTACGACTACGAATAACGGAGATTCTGAAGTTGCCATATTAAATGCAGAGCAACAAAGAACAGACAAAACGAGTTGTTTATGCCTATTCCCTGATAAGAGTGCACTATTAACCAATCAAATCTGATAAGACTGCTACTTGATCGTCAGATTCCTACGTCATCTACAGAACATCGCCTTACGATTGTAGTGATCTTAGTGAGTGTCCACACGCTATTCGGAAATGTCACACTTGTCCTTATAGGGTCCTCGTCGTCCATGTTTTCTACGCTGGCTCAGCTCCGGCTTCCTCTTCAAAACGAAAGCAGCTAACCAGAACGAAAAGGAGAGCGACGAGGCATGGAAACGGGAGCGGAGATTCACGAGCACGATTAAGGCTGAGAGTGAGCACGAGAGTAGCTTCAGCACTTGAAGTTGTCAAAACGACAATAGACGCGAGGGCAGGGATCGACATGAGTGCTAAATGCGTTCGTCGCCCACTTCAGAAATCTGCTAGCACAAAACGGGCAGCGATGGCATCCGCCAGCCACGAGGGGCAAGAGACATCTGAATAGCTGCACAGAAAGTCTGGCCAATTTACCCATTCTTTGTGGGGTGATGTTAGGGATTTTTTGCCGCGTAAAAGGTGACACTACCGTGTGTTTTTGCTCAAAACGAATAGAAAACAATGCATAGTGAATGTTTGCAGAGCAACACAGGGTTCTAAAAGACCGAGAACAGGATATGACTTTCTATTTGAACTGCTCGAACTCAATATAGTGAAGCACCGAACTTTTATGTCGAAGGTGAAGTAGAGAGCCTCCACCTGACTTCACTAATGTTAATTGCTAGGACGGACTACCGCATTTTATTGCACGTAGCCGTGTTATGGGGCAGATCTGCTCTAGAGAATGCTTCTTAGACGATGTGCTAGAGATCGAGATATGAAGTGTGCGGAACAGTTTCGGAGTGCATCCGGTGCTATAACAGGCAGTATCGAAACCCATCTAAAGACCTAAAGCGGAAGAGAACATTTTAAAGGAAGACCATATGTTTTAAGGACGTAAAATCATAAAACAGTTGCTAAAAATTTGCTGCTCAATCAACGGATGAAAGGATAAAGGGCAGCATCTCTTGGGATGCGCCACGCATTCTACTTCAATGGGATGTCGTGGAGGCTAGTTGAAAGCGTATTCGGCCATACATTGACTTGTGGCGACCAGCCGATGAAGAAGTCAGCGCCTTGTCCTTCCCAGACAACTGCGGAACCAATTCATCGACCCCGAAGGGATGGAAGGCTTGGTTGGCCTAGGCGGGAACTCCCAATCAGGGACCTGGTATCGGGTGCACGCGACAGCCGGCACCTCCTACGACTGCGCTGGACGTGGCCCAATTGTAAGTAATTCAAATTCTATCTAGTCCGACAGCTTAACTGGTTCCATGCTGATATCAGCGGCCGGCTCATCCCGATATACGGGTGAGTGCTGATGGGTCCCACGAGGTGTGGATGTTGCGTTCGATCAAACAGCACCGGTGGTGTAATGGCGTACAGCGTTCCCGCCCGGTCAGAGGGAGGTGCGGGTTCGAGTCCCGCCTGGCGCTAGAGGTTTTGATCGCAACAAAACATCGTTGTGACAGCTTTCAATTGTAAATAGTTACTGCTGCTCAATTACAGTTCGTAATTTTTTAGTAAAAATGTTTTTGTTTTTGTAATAATTGTAAACGTACTTGATATTTTCATTGTTTTTATTTTTGGCTCTGTACATACATAACACAATAGGTCGCTCTTACATTTTACTATACCTTAGAATACTCTGAAACCCCAAAAGTTATGCTGAAACGTTTCGTATCAAAAATTTCACTGCAAAGCAAGACGAAATAACAAATAGTCAGAAAGTCGTGGAGGAATCCTGGGTACTTTTCCTGACCGAAAACTCAGCTGAGGCTAGCTGTGGAGCTGAAGTCGTTTCGACGAAATACGCGTTGGAGGGGGGGGCTGATTTCTTTGCCTTTTTTCGTACTAGAGTTCACTATTCTAGCACAATCCTAGTGTGGGGGTGAGCCTCCGCTGGGAAAGAGAATTATTCTATCTTACCACAGGCTGTATATCAAAAATATCCAAGCCTATCGGGTTCCACACCTTCACCCTAATCCCGATGCGTCGTCGTCTCACTCCGCCGTGCAGGTTTGACACCAAATCACCGATTCTGTACGAATGGAGGATTTGGTGGACCAGCGTTCACCCTAAGCCTAATACTGACTCCGGAGACGTGCGAGGACGACGCCTCTTGCCGACTGCGCCATTCCACTAGACCAGGGTTTCTTAACAGGCTATTCTCCCTATGATTTTGTGTTGAACAAGCAACTTCACTTCAGCGAAGAGTAACTTTTAAACTAGACTGCTCTGACCTTTAAAAGTTACTCTTCGCTGAAGTGAAGTCGCTGACTTTTAAATCTGCGGTCCAGCGCTGGTTTAAGAATCTGAATTAGTGGGATGCCCCAGCTATAACGAACGGCAGCTTGGTTCGCTCACACGAAAAAACGCTGCCTGACGACGACACTTTCGGAAGGAGTGTGATAGTCTTAGGTCCACATCCTGCCAGAGCTTCAAATTTCGTTCAGGTGGCTTGGCGGAGCTACGGAGTACACTCATAGCTGGCGCTTAGACGGACATGTAGAAGGAGACCCCGAAAAGGTCGTTGTATTTGCTTTAAGGCGTAAGGAAAACGATGATCTCGGCAACGCTAACCCAGGGCATAAAGTATCACATTTACGGTGTCCACATCAAGGGGAGGATAGATGGTGTTTGAAGAGCAGCCGGTCTGACCATGAGACAGTAGAGAAGCGGTGAGAGGCGAAGCGCATCTGCTGCCAGACATTTAAGAAATGGCCAGCGCAACAGACTGGAGAGGGATGGGAGTTTACGGACGGCATGATCAATGCCAACACTTTTTTGCACACGGAATTTTCGTTTTGTATCGTTTGTTAGAAACTTTGACTTTAAACAGGACTAAAATGTTGTATTATTTTCTTATTTTTACACATTTGTAACCATTACCAAGCATCGTGACAGCATGCACCGTGGCATCGCCTAGTGCCTCTGTAGCAAACGACAGGCCAAGCAGCTTGCTGTGAAGGTGGAATAGTTCATTGTCGTTCCTTTTCGCGAAGCCTTCGAAAAGGGCATAGCGCAATCTCTTTTTTACGCAAAAATATGGCTGCCTCCTGTTCCTTAAAGGAAGTTTCAAATCATTATATTTCCTCAAGAAATAAAATTTTTCTCAAATTTTGAACTATGCGTTCTCTTCTTGGGAAGTAAATTAAAACTTCAAAGAAAGCTATACTAAAATTTTTCTTGAACGAAAAACTATTCTAACCGTTTTGGAGTCTAGTTTCACATAGAAGAAGCTCTTTCAATCTGCAAAGCTCGCTTTGATTTCAAAAGTCTTAAGCTAGCTTAGAAAAGTGTCCAATTAATTTGATTTGAAAAGTGTCCAATTCGACGTGAAAATGATGTGTTATATGTGTCATTCACGTGTAGCAATTTGTGAAGATAAAGATGTCTCAAGTTTCATAACTAGCTATGTAGGTTGCGAAAATTAAACACAAATTTACACAATCATTGGTCACGATTGAAAAGAAAAATGGTCACTTCCTTTTCGACATGAGCAGATACGAAGACTGTTCAACGAAGTGTTCGGTGAGACCAGAAAACGCGCGGATCAAATGAAGGTAATGTGATAGACAATTTACAGATAGCGCGAAGAACGATGGTGTGATATCCGAAGAAGGAAGGATTAGGACATAATGAGAGCACGGTCTAGCTATTGATAAGAATCAAGGTCAGGATGAAAACTCAAACTCGAAAGGATTCCCGACGAAGAACGGAAGGATTAAAGGCGTTGTCGCATGAACTGCAGAGCGAAGCGCGCAGAAGCGGTGAGCAGACAGACGACGGCGATACGCTCCGTAAGACGAGTAACTCTGAGGAGACGTTGGTTAGTGCGACACATGGGGCTGTACGGGAGGGAGGGAGGGGGTCAGCCAGACAAGCAGTCGATCGCATTGAACCTGTAACGCCGGCAAAGTCAGTAGGAAGTAGTCTATGGCATGCCCTTCTACGTAGCAACCTGTTTCAGTACTTCAGTACAAAGAAATGCCGGACTTCACTTCTCAAACTTCAAACTGAATAACCCTTGTCAACCCTTCCTCACTGATTCTAAAGACGGGGCGGGTGCACCAAAATACAACAAAAGATTATTTATTAGCCGGAAAATTCTGGCAGAAACAGCCAGAGAGTTCATTTCCAAAGCAAACCTGATTTTTCAAGTATTACCAGCTTAGAAAACTGACAGAATGAGTGTTAGGTACTATACCATTCCTTTTAGCGGAAAGGAACCAATGACATGCCTCCGATACACAGCCAGATTATGCTAAAAAGTTGTTTCTTATTCGCGTATGCACATACAGAGTGGCCCTGCAACACAATGTGCCCACTTTGTTAAGAGGCGCTCGTTTTCTCCCAGGTGAACACTTGATGAATGAAAAGTCGGTTCCTTTCAGCCTCAAGTGGCTGATATCAGTTGCCGGCTCATTCCTACACACGGGTGAGTGCTGACGAGTTTGCGAGGTGTGGATCAGGGATGGGCGGAATTTCTGTTTTCTGTTTTCTGATTTCTGATTTTCTGGCCATTTTGGGCAAATTTTTTCTGTTTTCTGTTTTCTGGGAAAATGGTCAAAAATTGGCCAGAAAACAGAAAATAGAATTGCGAACAAAATTTTATCACAAAAATAAAATGGAAAGAATCAAAAAAGTTGCAATAGTCCAGTAGCTTGTTCAGCGTAGCCAAGATTGGTACAAGGCTTTATTTCGGCTGACGTTTCGGCGTTGTCGCCTTCTTCAGAGCCTGGAAAAGTCGAAGTCATTTGAGAAACTACCCTCCCAAATGCCATTTCATTCTGCAGGAGCACATCCAAAAGGCTAAGAGACCAAGAGAAGCTAAGAGACTTTTCCAGGCTCTGAAGAAGGCGACAACGCCGAAACGTCAGCCGAAATAAAGCCTTGTACCAATCTTGGCTACGCTAAACAAGCTACTGGACTATTGCAACATCAAAGATGCCAAGGTTTATCGAGAGTCGAACATGGAATCAAAAAAGTGTTATAGAATAGTGAGCTTCATTCCAAAATAGTGTTTCCAGAGTATCTTAAATAGCAAGCATATGGCGTTTTTGGATGTGGTCATGTAGTAATTGCGCCATGTACTCATGAACCATGCCGCTTTGTTTGCTTGATTGATTGTGTAAGTGCTGCCGGAGTTCCTTCATAGGACATTTTTCGATTTTCATGATTTGGCTTCATATTCTTTTCGATATTAACAGCAGTTTGGACCATCTACAATAACTAAAAATTTTATATTAAAACTACAAAACTAGTATTCTGAGGGGTATTAGATTATGCATTAACTAACCACTTGTCCTCGAGTTACTGTGGGTAGGGTTATACTCCACCTCCGGTTATTAAATATTGAATATTGTTGGCCGGTCATCCCCGTTAACAATTTCTGCAGACCATTTGTCGAAGCTTCTTTTCTAACTCTGAAGATTGCTAAGCTTTTGTTGTCACAAATTAGTAAGAGACAGAAAAATTTTAGTTACCTTCGATTTCGCTGCTGTAGTGGCACAATAGTGATACACGAAATTTCTCATTTATCACGTATATCATCTGTCGTCCGATTGATCATCGAGTTGTTCAAGCGGGCACCAGCAGCGTCTCAATACGTCCATGCCGCTTGCCAGGGTGCTCCAATGGATCCCCTCGCTCGAGAGACACGAAGAGCGTCATATCGGTCGTTCAGGGCTTTCACGAAGAAGCCCGAACAATACATTGTTGGGCCGCTCTTGACATCCCGCGGAATCCAGTTGGTGCGGCTCCCGTCCAGTCGGTATCTGCGAAGCGCATTACGTGGCCCACCTAATCTTCGACGACTTGGCCCATGCGACAGCGTCTCTGATCTGCGAACGTCGGCGAAGCTCGGAAGTCTCAGGCTTTTCTCACTTTCATGAGTCGTGTCACTTCGAGCATTGTCCTCTCGATTCCACGCTGCGCGACGCTGATCGCTTGTTCATCCTGCTTTCGTATAGCCTAGGTCTCTGAGGCGTATGTTAGGGCAGGAAGAACAGTGGAGTCGAATAGGTGGGCACGGAGTCGGACGTTCTTCGTCTTCTTCGCGACTTCTTCGACGCTTTTGAAAGCTCCCCAAGCCGCTCGTTTCCTCCTGCTCAGCTCTGGCGCTAGGTCGTTGGCCATATTGACTTCGCGACCCAGACAGGCGTAGCTGGAGCATTCGGAGATGTTCGTTCCGTTGAGTGAGGATGAGGCATCAGAAACTCGTCCGTTCCTCATGAACACCGTCTTCGTAAAATTCAGCTGCAGTCCAACGTTCCCACATGCACGGTCGAAGCCAGCAGGCATCTGCTCCGCCTGGCTAGCGCTCGGTGTTAGATGATGTGTAGCTGCCGTCCGTCGACTTTCACTCCCATATCTTCCCATTCTATTTCGCGAATGACGCTTTCGAGGGTGGCGCTTAAGAGAACCGGGGTATAGTACCCTCTCATCGAACCTCTCTGTTCACGTTGGCAACGACGTTGTCGTAGAATGGCGATACCTTGGTCGTGAATCCACTGTACAGCTTTCGAAGGACTCTGATGTACAGAGTAGGAACGCCCTGAGTTAGCAGGGCGTCGACTCGACGACCGCTTCAGCTTCGACGGAGTCGAATGCCTTCTTCAGGTCGTTGAACGTAATACACAGAGGCAGCTTGTACTCTCGCGACACTTCGATGAGCTTCGTAATGGTGTGTGTGGACGATCGTGCTGAATCCTCTCCGAAATCCTGCTTGTTCGCATGGCTGTCCTTCGTCCAGCGTTCTGCCGATCCTATTCAGGATGCCTCGAGTGAGCAGCTTATAGACTACGTACATCAGGCAGATTGGCCGATTGTTGCTAATGTCGTGCAGTCCTCTGTACAATAAGTCGGTTCTGCTGGTCGTCCACTGAGATGTAATATGATATGTAGATATGAGGAGAAATAATATCCCTAATAATAATAATGTGATGGAGAGGGTGTATGCTCGGTCTTCATTATATGGTGTCTACGCATTCAAGTAATCACCTTCACCCTAGATCTGTTGTGCTGACAGCCCCTTCAGTCGCAATCTCGTATTGTTCTGTGAAATATCAAGCCAATACGCTACATTTTTATTCGGCTAAGTAGTAGCTAGGTGCTGTTAAGAGCATTGGTAAGTTGGCCTGAAAACTTTCAGCTGCACGGAAACTAGGACACTTACAAGGAAAGGTATTCTCGATGAACAAGACGAATTAGGAAAATAGATTCTGGCGCAGCCAGTATTACTCATAGCCTCTGCACAGCTTTAGAGTATGTTGCGAGAGTGTGTCTACAAACTCAAGCAATCGTGTTGAAACATGCAAACAGTGATCACTGAGCCTTCATCGTGTTCGGTGCTCTAAAAGGCCAGTTTCTTACTAGTGAGAGCATTATCTAATTGAGGTGTTGGCGGTGAAACGGAGCTGATGAGTAATGTTGTATGCTTCAAGTGTCGAGATTCCTAGGATCTATCAGTCAAGATTTACAACTTGCTGATTGCAATACAGTGGAGTGTAACAGACATTTTTATAAACGCTTGAAAATTAAAACGCCGGTCTACGACTACATTTCTAGTCGTACAAAAGTATTTGCTACTGGAAATATGGATCTTTGGGTAAAATAATCAGGTCGTGTGATAATTTCGAAATTTTCTGTTTTCTGTTTTCTGATTTTCTGGCGTTTTTGGCTTTTCTGTTTTCTGATTTCTGTTTTCTGACGAAAGCGATTTTCTGTTTTCTGGGAAAATTTTCAAAATTTCCGCCTATCCCTGGTGTGGATGTTGCGTTTGATCAAACAGAGCCAGTGGTGTAATTGCATAGAACATTCTTGCCCGGCTAGCAGGTGATGCAGGTTCTAGCCCCGCACGGCGCCAGGGTTTTGATCGCAACAAAACACCGTTGTAACAACTCGATGAATGGATCTGAGCTATAGTTGAAAACGCTATTACTCTGTCGACCATACACAATGCCATAACGGTCGGAACAAATTCAGTACTATGATGTGTGTAGCTTTGCTTAGAAAGAAAATATCAAGGACAGCTCTTAAGAACTGCAAGGGAGGCAGTGACTAAGCTATGAGGCTACGGGAAGAAGGAAGTGGAAAGGAAAAATGTGTTAGAATAGCTGGAACGCATCGCAGAAAGTGGATATACAGCCACCGCTCGCTTTGATGAAAAAATTGTGCCATTCAGCTGAGCCATTCTGTTAGGGTTTTCAGAAAGTACCTGCAGAAATGCAGCAATTTTTTTCAAAATAACACAATTTTTTATCAACGTTTTATTAATCAACCAAATAATTTCCATCAACATCGAGTACCCTCCGCCCACGTTCCACAAGACTTCGAACTCCTCTGGTGTAGAAATCTGGCGAGTTGGAGGCGAAAAAAGCTCGGAGATCATTTTCGAAGTGATCACGACCTTCATAGCGCTTCCCTTCCAGATGATGCTGAAGTAATCAAAAAAGGTAGTCATTTGGAGCCAGATCTGGGCTGCACTGTGGATGCGGCAGAACTTCCCATCCGAGTTCCGGAATTCTCTGAGAGGTCGTCTTCGCTCTGTGTGGACGCGCGTTATCGTGCAGCAAGCGAACCTTCTCGAGCCTGGGCTGTTCCTTGCGCATCTTGTCGGCCAGCCTCTGCAGTTGGGTAGCGTAGAGCTCGGGAGTGACAGTCGTGCTGTCAGGCAGCAGCTCGAAATGATAGATCCCATAAACTCCCCACCAGACCCCCAGCATGACTTTGCTTTCGCATGAATTTCACCTTCTACGAAAGATTTCGGCAGTTCATCGCGTTGGCGCCATGCACGTTTACGAGCGTAGTTGACGTAGAGGACCCATTCTTCACCCTCTATGACGATGGTGTCCAGTCAGTTGAAGGTGCGACTTCGGGAGAGCAGCTGAGTGCATATGTCCAGATGTCTTCGCCGGTTGTCGTCGGACAGTTCGACCATCGTACAGTGAAATAGGCATGGAAAACGAAGCTGGACATATTATGCTGATACAACAGAATAGTGTCCTTAGATAGAACTTATGATGAAATCTTCAGAACTTCTAGAAAAAATCTGGGGTTTTGCGAAATTTTCTGTAGACACTTTCTGGCATCCCAATAGAAAGGTTGAAATAACAGTGCCTAACGCATATTGTTTAACGGTAGGCCTAAATGGTGGAAGAGATGTAAATGGACAGAAGCAGTAACCCTTAGAAATATGAAAATGCAGGAATCTCGACATGAGTAGTGCAAAGATGCGAGTGATAATTGGATTCTCTAGCAATATCATTGGATTTTAGCCACAGTGATGAACAAGTTGTCGGCTTGCAGTCCCTGTATCTGTTAATTGAGTTGCTGAACGGAGGAATCTTGCCAAAAATTATTCGCCAAGTCATACGCTCGAAAACAGAAGCCTTTTCTTCGAAACAATCTCGTTAAAAACGTTGGAGAATTGGTCGAGTAACTCTTCAAACCCTACAAAAATGGAAAAACAATAAAATCCAATAGTATGCTGCTGATTACTAAAATCTTTAATACTGCAACAATGAAAAACGGAGTCACGACGAGTGGATTCGAACCCTCAGCCTCCTTCCTATGAGTTATGTACTCTACCACTATCACATCGATCGCCGACGCTGAGGACCAAGTCAGCCCCTATGTAACTGCGAGAGGGCACTGCTCCCAATCTTTAATCGGCCGAAACTCTGTTTCTTCCACGACTCCGGTCGGGGTACTTTCATCCTCGCGTTCACTGGGAAGAGGTGCTTCTGTCCATATACGACACTTCCGCCTGATTTTTGTCCCTTAAAAATTCCTATAATAAAGGACCTGCGCTACACGGCCATGAATTTCAAAAAGCCTGATGTCCTGCAGTTTGTTGTAGATAAAGTTTTACTCCTCATTTGCTCGAAACAACTTTGTGAGCAGCTTTGAAGGCTGCGGCGCGTCCTATAAATCTATTCACACGATCTGAAAGACCTCGCTAAACCAGAGGCTGGCCTTTATAGACAACGTTGAAACTGCGTAATCTTAGACGTATGGATAAATGGTGCTTCAAATTGTATTGAATTTGGAACACTCCAAACATTCATATACTTCGTTTTTCTTGTAGTGTTTATGGGTCACCCTGCAGAGCTAGCGTGTCGATCGCAACTTCTCCTCCAACACACACTTTCTTATCGAATATTAGTAACAATGCGACCCAGTGTTCTCTACGAAAAAGAAAGGGTGAGAAAGAATCTGATGCCTCCGATCCTCATTAATGAGTTGGCGGAAGAGCCATGGAAACAGCCTAACGAACAGGATACGTGAGTAGACAAGAGCGACAAGAAGAAATGCAGCTGGCCCTTAGGTATGCTGCCCAGCATTGCTCGGCCGAAATCACGGGCAGCCACAGAAAATAGCACCCTGGGAAACGTCTTCTAGAAGGAAACGTATAATTTGTAAGGCCAGTGCGTCATCTTACAATTCTTGTTAGAGGAAAAGAAGTCCGAGCGCTGCGGCTGATGGGCACGGCGATGTGGAAGAGGGCGTCATGACCTCAGCAAAAAAGTCAGCCAAACATTCCTCCTCAGCGCCTCGTCCAGAGAAGGAGAATCGAAGTTTGTGCTCATCTTGAAGGTCAAGTGGTACACGTCACGACTGAACGAACGAAAAACCTGACGATTGCTGAAATTCGATCTCCTGACGCTGATCGCCAGCACACTTCGCTGTATCGTTTTTCCGCTCTCCATGCTGTACTTGTACGGGCAAGACGTTCACAAAGAAAAGCGAACTTCTAGTCATCTTAGGGGCACGCTCGTTCTAAGCGTAGATGATGTGTGTTTGACCCGCCCGCGTAAAGAAAAGCACTTCGAAAGAAGAGCTGACAGATGTCCCATCTTGGTGTCCTTATACGAGGTTCTGATGTTGCGTTTGATCATGCGGCAACGTGGTGTCATGGCGTAGAGCCTTCCTGCCCGGCTAGCAGGTGATGCAGGTTCGAGCCCAGTGATTTGCCTAAAGATCGAAAATTGTTGCTTTGTTGAACACCTAGTTCTAAATCATGAAAGATGGTACTTCTTTGTCCAGCCACCCAAATGCCACAGCAAGGCCAGCACCGCCAACGAGATGAATGGTTTTAAGCAATGAAATTGAGCAGCATGTATAAAGACACTGACTCTTTACTGTTTGATATAAACAGCTCTCCAACCAGCGAAGCCCAAGTAGAAAGGTCACGAGTTCTCAAAAGGAATATCTGCACTCTCTCCATCTTTTCTTAAAAATGTCTATGCTGATTCTTACAGTTAAACGAGATGTAGCTTTATGTTTACCCCCTTCTATATGCAGACAGAATGATGAGAAAATTACATATTAGTAGCGATACAAAGGAAGAGCAAGAGCAAAACTTAGAAGAAGCTACCATGAAGCAAATAACACTTCGGCAACTAAGAGACGGAAACATAACTGGCGGGGAAGAACGGACATGGCTCGCAGAAAGTGAAAGAGCAGCATCATGAACACGGAGCCAAACGAAGCTGTAGACCGCCAAGACGACTGACATCTGAAGGCCGTCATGTTAGGAAGACGTAGGCGTTTGGTGGAAACCACCTGGATCAGAATTAACACCTAAGGGGAAACAGTCAATGGCTCGAACTGATACTTAGGTCTCTACAAAAATAAGTCATGGATAACACAGCGAAATAGGTACCAGAAAGGATGCCCATGCCAATTGTTTATTTATATTTTATTTATTTATACGTGAAATTCATGCGAAACATAAACAATTCATGGAAGATACTAAAAGAAGTGTGAACAAAAAAGTCATCTTAAAGTCAGAACGTGATGAACAAAAGTAAGATGGATTGAACACATTTTAATGATTTTTACACTCTTATGAAGGCAAGCAATTAAGCGTTTTGGAAGCGTTTGCCTAAAAGACTTTTGAACTTACTTAAGGAGTCGGGAATTGGAGAAGAATCTGTCATTCCAAAACCAATCCCATTGTTAGGAAAAGCATAGGACTAGAGAGGACGACAGCATTTAACCTGCTTCCAGACTCGGCTTCGGATAAGTAAATGTGCTTCAGCCCGTAGATGAGAGCTTTCGGAGTCACTTGATTACAAGGACAGTTGCACTGTACACTGAACACACGCAGTTCGAGGGTTTGCCTGATATTGACCACAAAACGCTGTAGGGCCTATGTCATACTTGGCGACGCTGTTGTCGGCGACAGTTTTGCGTGGGCTGCCACGCACTGCGTAGCACCCGCTCAAAATTATCGCCGACTTCGCCGACAACAGCGTCGCCGAAGTATAACATAAAACTTAATATGTACAGAACGCCTTTGTTCACGATGTTATTACCTGGACAGTCTATCAGCCGACTCTCGTCGTGGTCCCGTGACTGGTGCAATCGCTACCGTTTTTTTTTTCTTCGAATTTTTGCAATTGTGCATTATTCACAAATCAAATGTTTGACCGCTTGTGTATAGATATAACATAGCTGTCAAGGTCCACTCCCTGGCCGAAGTTGCCACCATCATACTTGGACGAACGATCTACAGGACGATATTCAAGTCTGCCAAACTCTACGGCAGTTACCTTAAGGCAAAGAGTGGTAGCTGCAAACAGTTGAACCGAGAAGGCAAGGGTGGACATGCGGATAGACCATGGTGTGCAATGAGGAACTTAGAACAGAATGGTGAAGCGGCTCAAGTGAAGCGCGCACAACCTGAGAGGGAGAGCTACTCCTGAGTTCGAAGAAGCCGGGAAGCGACACTGGGCACCAAGATGCATGAAGCATTCCATATGTGAGTGATGCAGCGACTGTTAACAAGACCAGCACCGTATCGTAGCACCTGTGCGGTACCAAGCGTTTGGGAGAAGAATAAACAAGATACAGAGAGTAAGCCCGTTCGAGCGTGGAGTTTAGAAGAATTACTCATGGACCAAAAGCAGTGATCTGTTGGAAGGGAGCACACAATGGGTTTCTGGGGAAACTATTGATGAGTCTTGTTTACAGATGAGGTCCAGAATCACAATGGTGAAACGAATGAATTGACGCATCGCGAAGGGCATCGAAAAACAGCTCTGGAAACAGTCTCTTTGAAGGCGACAGCTTCCCACTTTAGCAAACTGAAGTGAGAACTAGAAGTCCCAGACACAGAATGCTTCACGTAAGGAGAGTGCTCAGTGCACTCTAACGAGGAAAAATACTGCTTTTGTCTCCGTAGGACAGCAACCAACATCTATCGACTTCCGAACCTCCCGTAGGTGTCCCTAGGCAACTCGCGCGCGGAAGCATGCAGGGAGCTACCGGCCCATCACGGGATCAAACAAAGGGCTGTGGGAGTCGTAAGTTGCAGATAATCCCAGCGACGACCAAGCTGGTTGTGCGAGTGGAGCTGGCGCTGCCGCTGCCCAGGATGACTCGTCAACAACAGAAGGACACGCACTATTGAGTTCGCGACAATATTAGGAATGTAAACAGCAACAGAGCCGAACAGCAGGACACTGGGGGAATGACCGATGCGCCCCGTGCGGAGAGGGGGGGGGGGGGTTCGAATCCGCCGAGTGCATCACCCACCTTGGCGGGAAACACGAGCGCCGTCCGTGTCGACTTCAAGGTCGAAAGCGAAAGCGACAGCCTTGGCTTACTCTGTACAGAACGGAAGCGACCACGCTGGAGTCCAGCGGACGGCGGGAGCTCGGCAGGAGCATGAGGGGCGACACGAGGCAAAAAAGGCACCCGCCGAAGTCGCATGTATCGATCAGATGGAGTGACGGCCCTATCTGACTTGGCACTTGCAGAAAAACGGTGGCACACTACGAAGAAGAGTACAGCTGGGGCTGCTACCCCGGCAGCCTCCGCACGTCCTCAGCTTCTTGAGCAGCCCTCTCCAAAAGGCAGCACAGCGCTTGATCTGTGCTAGTAGGCGCTGCTTGGCGGTACAGGTTCTCATGCTCACATGCACGGCTCCACCCCGATCTAACCGTGCGGATTGTGAGACTAAACTGCGCGTGCTGCACCGTAAATACTCAGCTGAAGGGGAAACGGCTAACTGGAAACGATTAGAACGCAGTCCAGTGGGGAAACAAGAAGGCTGAGAAGAGCCTTTCGTGTTCCTCCTTGACGACTGCCTTAGAAAGCTCCGACCTGCTCTAGGGCGCGTGGAGCGCAGTCGGAAGAGGGGCGGCTGTCGCGTGCACCCAGTGGCAGATTCTTGGTTCAGATCTTCCGCACAGGCCAATAAAAACATCCATCCTCCGAGGGTCGGTAAGCTGGTACTAGACTTTTCTGGGAAGGATGAAGCGCTGACTCATCTGCCTGCCACTGCAATCAGGCGTGCACACAAAATGCAGAACTAACCTTCGAGGCGGATGACATTGGACCACCAGACACCCGTAACTGGAAGGAATCGTGGGTGAATGAGCTGTGGTCCTAGGGACCACCCGACTTAAGTACCCCGGGGGTCAGATCGAGCAGATCAAAACCCATAGAGCTCTGTGGCCCAGCGTCATCCACCTCGAAGGTTAGTTGCATCTCGGATATCTGATCCTGCCTCTATTTTCCTTAGGAAGAGTACTCTGTAGTAAGAAATGGTGTTCGGGGGAACAGTTCCACAAGTGTCTCCGACTTTTCGAGGCTCTGAGAAAGGCGACGACGCCGAAACGTCAGCCGTAATAAAGTTGATGACAATCTTGGTCAGTAGCTGAACAATCTCGTCTATAGATTGAAAAGGTCATGCCAAGATTTATTGAAAGCCGAACTTGGTTAGAGAGTTGTTGTCGTGTCGTGAAATGCTGAACGCAATTGTAACCTTAGCGCTGCCCCTCCCAATTAGGATAGATCCGGGACATTCGATAAGACCGGTTAGGTACCATGAGTGGCGAAATCTCCGGCATCTTCTTCATCAGCTGGGCTCATTGCGCCTGAAATACTTTCTTCCTATTTAGAAAGATTTCGAATAATATTCGATTTATTACACTAATAGTGTTTGAAAATTCATCTTAGTAATGATACGAATACAAGGATTTTTATTGTTATGTGCTGCTGAAAAAGCGTCGCATGATGTCTTGCCCGTTTCCCAAATTTGTTAGTGTTAATTTTAATTTGCTAGGACAACTTATGCATTACTGCACTACTACCATTATGGATATATATTTTTATATTTATTGAGTTCTAGGTCATTTCCGTTCCATATTTCGTATTCCGGTTTCCTCCCATTTTTCAGATCTTCCGTTACGTATTCCGTGTTCCGCTTCCCTCGATAAATTTTCCGCACATCCCTGCTAGTGATATTAAAAATAGTATAAATAACAATTCCCACACTTCTACAGTCCCTATCACCTGTATCACCTGTCGTCCCGTTGATCATCGAGTTGCTCGAGCGGGTGCCAGCAGCGTCTCCATTCGCCCCTCTCGCGTGCCAGAGAGCTCCAATGGATCCTCCTCGCTCGAGGGACACGATGAGCGTCATATCGGTCGTTCAGGGCTTTCACGAAGAAGTCCGACCAACGCGTTGGTGGGCGTCCTGGTGTTCTCTTGACATACCGCGGAATCCAGTCGGTAACGGCTCTCCTCCAGCGAGTGTCTGCGAAGCGCATTACGTGGCCGGCCCACCTAATTTTCGACGACTTGGCCCATGCGATAGCGTCTCTGATCTTCGTCGACAGTCCCTATACTTATTCGAAATCTCCTTTGAAACCTCTTGGATATCCCAGTGCAAAGCTAACACACATGCGCTTAGGTTTCGTGCGTTTTACAGTGTAGACCGCCTTCTTCCATAATAATATACGATACCCGATATCCTAGCTAATATGGGTTCTTATAACTATCTTACTAAGGATAATTTAACAAGAATAGAATTCAGCTAGTCCCGAGCGCTAGGATTCCTAGGACGTGCCACAGACGTCAAGTCACGTGGGCCGGTCTCAGCAAACGTGTCACAGACGTTATGCAAAACGCGTTCGGACTCGGAAGACGTGACACAGGCGTCTTGCTGCCTGACGTAGTGCACGGTTGAGCTGACACTAAAAAAGTGAAAGATCTTAATCTAACCTAAGCTGTATAGAAAATATTCGAGCCTAGGAGGATCTGCTCTCTCCTCAACCCCCAGCCGTTTTGCGCCCCGGACTTGTCTGAACAGTATAAAACACTGCATTGTTGCTCATAGCCTGCTCACCATGAGGATGGAGGTTTAAGATTGAAGACTAAACAAGTGAGAAAAATGGATAAAAACGGCATTAACCGACCCATTTTGAAATGGGTCACGCATCCAACTTGTGCGAGATATGCAGGAAATTTGAGTGCGTATTGGCCCAAGCAACGATTTGCGATGGTCAGTGGATGAGCAAGTCAGTTGTTTCCCTCTCCATGAATGTCTGGCAGCAATTCAGCGATTCTGGCTGGATGGAAGGCTTGGTTGGCCTGGGCAGGAAATCCGAACCAGGAACCTGTAATCGGGTGCACGCGATAGCCTTTTCAGGCTTCGTTACCACGCGACCAAATAGACTGAATACGCATCCAAATTGTGGTCCCAATAGCAAAATGCTTGTCATGTCGCAAAAATGAATTGTCTGACACTCCTTAAATCATCGAAAAACAAAACCGGCGCTGGCGCTATACGACTTGGGGGGTGTGCATCATGTTAGGCATGAATCCTGGTAGGCTTGAATATTTTCGATATCTGTGTGTTGTATCCCTGAGGATACAACTTCACTAGACCTCTGCGGCCTCTTCTTATTTCTACTGGACCTCTGAGGTCTCTTCTTACTGCTCTCTGTACTAACAGAGAGCCTCACGTCCGCGTGCGTGGAGGCAGCAGAATATTACAGCTTTATTAGACTAATAATAGACCATGGCGACGACGACTGGAGGCGGTGGAAGTAGGCTGGCGGCGGCTGGAACTCCTTGGCGACGGTCCTCGGTGACCCTCGGCGACGACCTGCGACGACGACCCTTGAGGGTCTCGGCAGCGGCCTTATATGCCCCGTTTTCCCGCCGGTCGTTACTTTGACCTGCCTTGGCGGATTACCACTGCGCCTACGTGGGTGGTCATCGGCTTTCTACTAGCCGGCTACAGGCGCGCTACACACGATCACCACTGTGATCGTCCAGCCATAACACTGTGGTATCACCTTCGTCGCGTTGATCATCGACTTGCTCGAGCCTGCGCCAGCAGGGTCTCTATTCGTCCCTGTCACGTGTCACAGTGCTTCTAGTGCTCCGGCATATCCTTCGTTCAGGGCATTCACGAAGAACTCCGACCAACGCGTTGGTGGGCGTCCTGGTGCTCTCTTGACATTCCGCGAAATCCAGTCGGTGACGGCTCTCGTCCAGCGGGTGTCTGCGAAGCGCATTACGTGAACCTAATTTTCCACGACTCGGCGCAAACAGCGTCTCTGATCTTAGAACGTCGACGAAGCTCCGAACTCCAAAGGCGTTCTCAAGTCACTCCGAGCATCGATTCCTCGATTCCACGCTGAGTGACGTTGATAGCGTGTTCATCCTGCTTTCGCACGGCCCAGGTTTCCGAGGCGTATGTTAGGGCAGGACGAACGGTATAGTCGAATAGGTGGACACGGATTCGGACGTTCTTCGTCTTCTTCGCGACTTCTTCGACGCCCTTGAAAGCTCCCCAAGCCGCTCGTTTCATCCTGTTCAGCTCTGGCGCTAGGTCGTCGTTCATTTGACTTCGCCACTCAGATACACGTAGCTGGAGGACTCGGAGATGTTCGGTCCGTTGAGCGAGAATGGAGCATCAGAAACTCGTCTGTCCCTCATGAACTTCGTAAGATTCAGCTGCAGTCCAGCGTTCCCACATACACGATCCAAGTCGGCCAGCATTCGCTCCGCCTGAATGATGCTCGCTGTTATGAGGACGATGTCGTCAGCGAAGCGAAGATGGTTCAGCTGCCGGCCGTCATCCTTCACTTCCATGTCTTCCCACTCTAGTTCGCAACACGACGTTTTCCATGGTGGTGCTGAAGAGCTTCTGGATATGGTATCCCTTGCCGAACCCCTCTCACGTTAACGGCGGTGTCGTTGTGGAATGGTGAAGTCTTGGTCGTCAATCCACTGTACAGCTCTCGAAGTCCTGTGGTAGGATGGAACATTTCGCTTTCGTAGCGGAGGGTCACCTCTACACTAGGACTGTGGTAGAGTACTGAACTCTAGTGTAAGGCCCCGTTTATACTTCGTCGCGGAGCGACGCGACGCCACGTATAGTGGCCAGATTGATTGTGCGACGCGATTGATCAATTTGGCCTCATTGCGTGGCTATCGCGTCGCGCCGCGACGAAATTTAAACGGGGCCTAAGAAAAGGCACGAAAAATTCATCCTCATAAGTCCACACTCGCCCCCCCCCCCCCTCGTACTCGTACTCGTACCGGCGCTGCCTACTATTGGGAGTGCGTTAGGAATTCAAAAGAAATTGGAGTGACAGCAAGGTGGTTAGGGGAGGGAAAGCCGATCATAGAACGGAGAACTTCAGGGGGAGGAAAACCTACATCGAGAAGACGGGCATTTCGAAAGCAGAGGTTAGCGCGTTCCCGCACGGGCTGAGCAACGCGGTCATCTGTTCGCCTCAGCGCGCGCCTGATGCCAGCCTTCGTCCGTGAGTGAGCACAGTCCAGGCCCCTAGGGACGGGCTCTGCTCCTGCCTTCCTTCTCAAGGGATTTCACCTAGTTTCCTTGCACACATACACGTATGCAAGTAAACTAGGTGAATATGCAGCTGCAGCGTGTCGGAGAACAAGTACCACTAGGTTTCGACAAGAAGGCTGAGCTGAAAGCCGAAGCTGAGCATTTCCTCCTATAGTCTGAATTATTCCACCCTCATAGTGGGGGCTCAAAATTTTATGAAGTTAACATTTCAGGTTCTAAAATTTCCTCTTTCAGGTATAAAAGATGTATTGCCGTGGCAGGTCAAATGTTCGATCACTTGATTGACTGACCGTGATCGATTCAAAAAAGGCTCTCAAAAAATCCTTGAAGACTGTAAAATCCTCTAAGTCTTTAAAAAACACTCAAGTTATCAATAAGCATGTATTTTTTGTAGAGAACCGTGTCAGATATAGATGTGCTCCTTAAGATTAAAGAATGGGTTTTAGGCGGCTTGTGCCCGCTCCAAGTTTGCACATGGTCGAGGAACACTCACACAAACAAGGTTCGGCACAGAACTAGGCAAGGGAAGGAACTCGGGGTCTGACTGAACTAACTTATCCGTTTTAAGGTACCTTGCCGGGGTGCATCGGGCACCAGTCCGCTCAGTACCGATGTGTTGTGCCATGCGACATTCTGCTAAAATCGGCGAGAAGTTGAACCCGCTCTGGTCGAATCGAAGTCTGCTCCCAGATAGTTCTGCTCAAAGCGTTTTTAGGCTCCAGTTCCATATTGACAACGTGATTCCTTCGGGAAACAAAGCTGCGCGCGACTCTTCACATTGCCGAAGCCACAACTGGGGAAATCGATTTATTAAGAGATACAAAAATCACCCAAGAAGCGGAAAAATACGAGACAATCCCTTTGAATACCATAACACTATGACTACCCTTCCCTTTCCTCAAAATGATGTCACAGTACGGTCCTCCATTCGGTTTTCGAAACTCAAGCGTGATTCTGGGGCGAGTGAAGAAGAATTGGTGCAAGAGATATAGGAAACCAGTAGGCCGCTGAACGTCTGGTTGGGGGCTTCGCCCCCAAATCCGGAGAATGGAACACCTCGACCGTCTTCTTGTCCTCTTTAGGCCTTCTCATTCATTAGGGTTAAAAAACTGCTTTTGCTATATAGAATAGTATAGCGGGATACGTTAGGACAGAAACTTCAAAACTGCTCCTATGGGGCCCACCCACCCTCTATCGCACGTACACGATTCATTCTCTGAAGTACTCGTTCTATACATGGCGAGAAACAGATAGAAAGCCTTAATCCAAAGTGCTTATTCTGTGGAAACACAAATGAAATCAATTGGTATTGGTAGACCACTCGATACGGTTTACAGTCCGACCGGAACAACATTACTCTGATTTCTTTACTCACTCTCTCTACCACCTTCCCCCCCCCCTCCCCACCCAACCCACTCCAATAATAACCCTTTACCAAGTGCCGGCAGAAAACAGAAGTGAGAATCAAGTAGGCGCACACTCGTTGATTCGCACGTAGTCTTTCAAAAGTCATCTGAAAATCTCACGGATGCTGTGCAAAGTCTTATCTGTGGCACGTCTTGTGGATCCGGATGCATTTTGGATAACGTCTGTGACACATTTGCTAAGTCAGGACGCATATGTCACGACGTCTACGACACGTCTTTTGCACCTAGACACACGTGGCACGACTTCTGTAGCACGTCTTCTGACGCCACGTTGGACGACACCGAGAGAAACACTAGTCCCCTTATTGGTTCCTTTCACTGATCCCCTTCACTAGTCCCCTTTACTGGTCCCCCTTTAATGGTTTAATTACTGGATACTTTACTGAACTCCCTTAAATGGTCTTCCCTTTATTGGCTCCCTTACTCGTCCCCTCTTAACTGGTGATTCACTGGTATACCCCATTTATTGGTCCCCTTCACTGGTCCCCTCTTCCCTGGTCTCCTTTACTGGTCAACCCTTTACCGGTCTCCCTTACTGGACCCCACCCTTCACCGGTCCCCCATTACTGGTCTCACCTTCACTGGTAACACGTTGTGTGAATTCGGAACCCTTGGCGCGACATTGATGACTCCTCTTCTGAATCCAGGCACCTGATGAACGATCTCGGTGACATGTCTTCTCAAGGCGGACGTGCTTTGCGCGACATCGTTGACACGTACGTACGTCCTCTGCGCGGCATTGGTGACATGTCTTCTGAACCCAGACGTCTGTTGAACGACGTCGGTGACACCTCTTCTGATCTCGGACGCTCGCTTTCACGAGTCGATGACGTATGTTCGGAACTCGGACGCCCTTTGCGTGACATCGGCTACACGTCTTCTGACCCCTCTCAACACGACGCAGGTCACACCTCGCCTGAAACGGATGGCTACTACTCGACGTTTATGAAACGCCAGATGGACAGACGGACGGACAGACGGACGGTGAGATGGAAGGACAGACACAAAACTGCTAACTCTTTTATATATGTAGGAAATTGTCAACGAATTCCACTGCTAGAAGTTGCAGAGCAAAGGCAGTTCGCCAGCAATGTTTAATCACGATCACAGATGCCAAAAGGAGCCAATCTAAGCCTGAAGCTGGGGTTATCAGCACCGTATTCAGCTGCCTCTCAGCGCGCCGACGGAGGCTGCTTCTTCAACCCTTCCGCACTCGTCCTACCCATCGCTGCAGAAATGGGGCTCTTTCGGCGTCAGGGGAAGGGAACCCTTCAGTACTGCTGTTTTTGATCAGAATACATCACGGGATGGAAGTCAGATTCTCGCTGTGATTGGCGCGTTCTGATGACCACAGGTTGCACTGTTCTCCCGCACAGTAACAGACTTCAGTTCAGAGACAAAGGGCGCGTATCGAATAGGTTTTTTGGTGAATCAGCTTTGTATGCTCGTGACGTCTCAAGAATGAAGAAGCATGGAACTCACCAAGGTGATAAATGCAGGCCATTTGTGTTTGGAATAATTTTAAGTGTATATATCGAGACGTTCAGTTGCTTGCTAGTCACACATGTGATTTGTAGTCGTGTCACTGCTTAAGATTATGATCAAGTAGTTCTGAAAGTTTCTCAAAACATGGTTGTCTTCTGGATTGCTAAGAGACTTCAGATCGTGGAAGTAGCTTTACGGTTCACGTCGCAGCGCCTCTTGCGGAATTTTATTCCTCATTTGTTCCAAAGAAGATATTGGACAACAATTTTTTTACACAACATACAGCAGATCTTCTTCTCCAAAATAGTAAATGAAGGAAGACCGAAAATCTCATATGCAGGAATTTCCACGGATTTCCCTCGATAGAGAGCCTTCGGGCTCTCTTGTTAAGAGGGATCTCGGGCCGCTTGTCGCAGGGCCGCGTGGCGCGTCCCGGGTGGTGGATGGGGGAATGAAACGCGAACCAAATGCGACCGTGTACTGCCCAGAGACGGAGGTGGGATGCAGGGGATGGACTCCTTGCTCCTGCTGTGTCGGATCGACGCGTTCGTTGACCGTGGGAGCAGCATGTTCATGTACAGTATTCGCGTCTGTGCGGATTGTAATTGTGTCCCGCCCGCCGAAAAGCTTGCACTCGGTAGACTAGGAGGACATCGCAAGGCGATTCGAGGCCGTCTTAGGTCTCGTCCCGTCCCTTCGGGCAGTCTGGCTGGCTGTCCGGCCCGGAGTCCTTCGCACCCACGGCAGAGCTTGAAATATCTACCAGTGTGTACTCCAGTCAAACACAGCAGCACTAAAGGGCCTCATTCCCCTGACCCCGAAAGAGCCCATTTCTGCAACGATGGAAAGCATGAGTACAGAGAGGCCGCTAAAATCTTATGAACATCGATTCGTACGAGCCTCTGACAACCCTAATCGGACGTCAGCGGCTGAAGCGACGTGGCTCCGAGCCAGCTTTGATCGTGTTCGTCGCGTATGCCTCAACATCCGACTAGGACGACGAAGAGATCGAAGCCTTGATTGGAGCTGGAGAAGTTCTATAAGGAAGATCAGACCTTCTACAAGGTGGTCGTCGCGACTTCAATGCCAAGATCGGGCCACGAAGATCGCCGCGAAAACTTCACATCGAAATCCGCGGTTTGGAGTGGAACGAGCAAGGTGAAAGGCTGTCCGTGTTTATCATGTCGACCAAGACCATCCACGGAAACTCCCAGTTCCAGTAGCCTCCCTCCCTACGATGGACCTGGGAATCCCCCGACGGCCAGTTCCACAACGAGATCGACCACATCATCTGCAAAAGCAAGTCTTGCCTGACCGACGTCTCCGTTGTCCCCAAGTTCTACACGGGATCGCACCATCACCTCCTTCGCGTGAGGTTCCGCTTTTCGCGTCAAAGAGAGAAGGCCGCAAAGTTCAAGAAGAGGAGTCCGAGAACAACCATCAACTGGGACCTTTACACCTTTCTTGCAGGAATTTTACGGCTACTCTTTTGCAGGTATGTTTGGTAGATAGGCGGAGAAAAGCTACCACGTCCTCTTCTTTTTGCTGCTAGAACCATCACTTTAACCGACAATGGCTTTTGCCTTTAAACAAAATATGGTATTATATTTTTGTGCCCACTGAACGAATACTTTTTTACCGATTTTCACTCTTTTTACAGAAAAACCTAGGGTGTGAGGGGAGACATTCTGGAAATTATGTAAGACTAACAACTGCCATGCGTACCCAATGTTTGCATGTCATCAGGTTCCGCAGAGAAAGTGTTAATGCACTACTATTATAGTATGACCTTTCAAGGACCACTCAGTTCTAAGAAATTTTTCATGAAATGAAGCGGTGGCTGAATACCCAGCCTCAATGACTCGCTCCAACGGCTGTCACAGATTTTTCTTTCTACTCTCTTCTCTTCATGGCTGAGCCTTCGCCTCACTTACACGATTGCGAAGCTTTCCTCATAGTTTTCCAAAAACTACATATTGCCTAATAATAAATCACGCACACGGCTGGATATTACATTTGTTTCAGCTCGTTGCTGCATCGTGAGCCTGAGTGCTATTTAACTCAGAGCATTCCGATCAGCTGACGCGATTTCAGAGCGAGGAGGTGCGACCGAGAAGGACATGCATGAGGACGACGACGAGCGGTGGCGGCGGAGGAGCGGAGCTCGACGATGGCTTCTACTGACTCCGCGAACTCACCGACTCCCGAGCCCTATGCATCCAGACGCTGTCCACCCACGACCTCTTCGACCCATCTATCAATGTTCGATTATTTGAAGATAATAAACTATTATATTGTCGGCTAGATTGGGATCAGATCCAGACACTTACTCCTGACAGTTTCATCGGCCCACAGCTGAAAGTTAGAGTTTAATTGGTTTCCTTATAAGCATTCCCTGAAATGGTCACATTAGTAGATGGAAAATTGCCATGTATTTTGTATTCTTCCACAATAGAGCCCACAATTTAACAAGAGATCTCCAGAATAGAAATCTTTTGAGAAACTAAAATGCTGATTGTGGATGGAATGTTGTGTACTTCGTAATGAAGCGGTGCCAATTCCTGAAGAGCTGACTTTTGACTTCAAAAGGCAAGAAATCCAATTAATCCTAACATCAACTCATTATTTACGATTTATGTATATTCTAAGTTCTGGTAAAAACTAAGTCGAAAACTGGAAACGGTAGAAACTAAGTTCCTGCCGCGATATAACTGGCTATAACCGTACTCCAAAACATTCAAAAATAGTATTCTTCTAGCGGTTTATTTAGCATTACACATGCAAACATGCAATCATAAATTCATTTCGAAATGTCCTCCTCTGGCCTTCCTACCGGCTTTCAAACGCTCGATGAAATTGTCGGCGATGATTGATAAGGTATCCACGGTAATTTCGCCCTAAGCTTTAAGCAGATTCTGTTTTTCTGTTTCACTTCCGCAGTGGTTGAATGCTGGAATCGGCAAGCTTTCCTCTCCAGAATCGACCATATGGCAAAATCCATCGGATTATGATACGGCGAATTTGAGGGCCAAACGTTGGCCCAATGTCCGGGAAACAGCTCGTCGTACTGTGCCATAGTAGATGTCGCTGCCCGCGCAGGTGTGCCCAGTCTTCGAGAAGGACTTCTCGAAGAATTCGCTTCTGTAGTACTCCACGTCGATTTTCGCTCCTTTCTCCACAAAAGCGAGAAAAGTTCTTCCAGTGCACAAACCCCTGCCGAAACCGTGATGATTGCTGGGAATGGCTTCGATTGACTACCGGTGAATTCGCTGTGCCAGGTCTAAGCAAAATCCTGTTGTTATGCCGTTTTGAAATCATTCCACCGTAAAAATCTTCTCATCCGTCAAGAATACTTGCTTATGACGACAATTGACTACCAAACGAGGCGTTGCCTGCCCCATTTTTGTCCTAATTTACCTTCATAGCATTTGTCAACAAGTTACCTTTGTTCATCCGACAAGGACGAAGCTGTCACTGATTCTTGACGAATTTTTCAACGGGTGAGTGAGAAGTTTCTAAGTTTCATCCCTTTTCTCTCATGAGTCATTGAAGATTGTGTGACGGATTCTGCTTCTTATATCTTCATGAGCCCTCACCATTACCTGAGAAGTTGGGCTTCCTCTTCTTGGACGATCTTCATCAGTGCCAAGTCCCTTGAACCTCTGGACGATTGCTTGAACAGCTCTGTCAGATATTTGAAGCTGCTGAGAGATGATCTTTTTTGCCACACCGCTCCTGTGTAAATCGATGACTGCGATCCTCTCATCTCTGTCCAGCATAACTTTGACATCAGCAAACCATTCAAAGGAGAAGTTGGTGTGCAAATAGAGACCGACCAATAACATAAGCAGACGCCATTGTGTATAACAAGTATAGATGTGGTCTGATCACGATCAGACGTGAAAGTTGAGGGAGGGACTTAGTTTCTACCCGTATACCCGTATATCGTGTGTGTGTGTGTGTGTGTGTGTGTGTGTGTGTGTGTGTGTGTGTGTGTGTGTGTGTGTGTGTGTGTGTGTGTGTGTGTGTGTGTGTGTGTGTGTGTGTGTGTGTGTGTGTGTGTGTGTGTGTGTGTGTGTGTGTGTGTGTGTGTGTGTGTGTGTGTGTGTGTGTGTGTGTGTGTCCGTCTGCCCGTCACAACTGGGGTGGGACACGACTTCTGTATTTTCAATACTCAACGATTGCTGGCGATCGACAGATGGCAGAAACTGCACCCCTGGAGGTAATCGTGGTTGCTGAACACGAATCTGATGTTCGTTTGTGAAGTATCGATCGCCATCAATCGATATTAATCAAATTATTGATTTTTTGTGGATGTCATTCAAGCGGTCCGAGAACGGGGCTAATATAGATCGTGAAGGATAGTCGATGAATGTTTTGTAATTATAGTCAATACAGTCATTTCAATATCCTTTCCCGGTTATAATGAACTGATGATTCTCTGAATTTCATAGCATTCAAAAATGTTTTATTTTTTTCAGCGTGCCGTCACTATGTTAGCGGAACAATTACGTGTAGATTTATAGTTGGTGGACTCAATCCTTGCTAACTGGTAACCAATACCTCTAGAATAGTGACTCTTTCTAACATAGATGGCAGGTGCGATTGATGATGAGATATTATTACTACGGCGAAGCCGTTGAGAAGCCATCAGTGTGGCTGGCCCACAGGCTCTGACGGCTGGTATGTATCGTACTATATAGTAACGCGCTAATCGATGATGATACGTCGATCGACGCTGAGTCATAAAATAGCAGGGAAAAATAAGGAGTTCGGGGAGAGAGTTACAGCGCGAAAATATCCAGACGTCTTCTACCTGCCTGGGTGCTGGAGATGGTGTCACCTCATAGATCGAGAACCTTGACCACATCATCATCTAGGCTCCACCCTTCTTCTAGAACGGTCTCTGGCCTGTATACAAACCCACAGTTTCACTGTGTTGTCTTATTCTTTGTTTTCTAATAAAGTGTTCTACTACGTGTTCTACCGAGTACCTGGAGATCCCACAACTGGCAATAGGGATCTCCAAGAATCAACGCAATGGAACAAATCGCCGACGTCCTCGCGCTCATGCTGTAGCAGTTGCAGCTCCTCTAGCAGCAGAAGGATACCAGCGGCAACTTCATATGGATGCTGAGAAGATTGAAGCACAATCTGCCGGACCGTTGTCCATCGTCGTCAAGGACAAGCACACCATCTTCTGTTCTCTATCGACGTATCGAGAAGTTCATATACGACGCGGACAACGACAGAACGTTCGACGTCTGTTACAAGCGATTCAAGGACGTCTTCGACAACGACTGCGGCGATCTCGACGACAAGGAGAAGACGCGCTTACTCGTCAGCCTCCTGGACGAGGGCTGTCATCAGCTGTTGTGCGGTTCGATATCGCCAATGTTGCCCTCCGACTTGACATGGGACGAGGCCATCGGCAGCACGGAGGTACACCCGCCTCCTGCTGGGGCATGGCCTCAGGAAGTACACCGCTGATCTGCGTACCGGAAACTTTTGTTTTGCGTGTCAAAGGTTTCGTATGGCAGCGGTTAGACTCTTGGTGAGGTCTATGGGGTTGGGGGTGGATGAGCAAGGGGATGAGAGGAAGATCGCACGTCCTCCAGGGTGCACCTCCTGACCGTCCCCCGAAGCCATAGCCACACTGGGGAACCTATTTTGATTAGCAAAGACCGTGTTTCGAAGCCGTTTCGCATTAAGAGATCCAGTACGAGCACCAGGATTTCAACGCCTAGGAAACGCTCGTGAGGACGCGCCGCACCAATGCGAAGCTCGACCGCATTGACTTTGACGGTCTCGGGTCTCCTATATGTCGCCGGATTTCAAGGAGCAGAATTCGCCGACTAGAGGACGTGCCTGTTGAAAAAGCTGGACTAAGCCGAGAAGATTTCGATCAAGGATCTCAAAGCCAAATGCCAGCTCAACAAGGAGGACGCGAGGGCGAAAATGCGGCAGTGGTGACTTCGACGGTCAATTACGCGGCCAAGAAGAAGTCCAGATCCAGACAACGTGACTGGAAAAAGAATGGAGACAACCGTAAGCGCAAGCGCTAAGGCTGTCGTCATATCCCAGATCCAGAAACCACGGGAGCAGATGCTATCAGATGAAGGGCATCATAGCCACCATACGCAAGGACCTACAGTCGCACCTCGATGTCGTCGAAAACGGACGACCACTATCCCTTCTAGTCGATACGGGTGCCATGATCACGATGATTTCGAGGCCAAGCTGGAAGTGGCTCGGAAAACCGCAGCTACAAGACAGCGACAACGTCATCAGCGCTGCCAACGGAAACAGAAGACCTACCGATGGACGGTTTGAAGTGGACTTTATGCTGAGGAAAACTGACGGTCGTCAGCACAGCGGACGTGGATTCTGCGAGGTCAACGAAAAGATTGACGTTTTCGGCTGGGAATGGATCCAGAGGATACCAGAACTTCTTGATCCACTGAAGCAGTACATAAACAGCATCACCATCCTCTCCGATCCCGCAGCTGTCACAGAGAAGAGATAGTTGCCAAGTTGAAGGCCAACCACGCCGACGTTTCCAATGTGGGACTCGGCTGATGTACAAAGACGAAGGCGATTCTTCATCTCAAGCCGGTATTCATTAAGAAACACCCCGTGGCGTACGTCGCCACCCTGGATGCAGAGACAGATCGATTATTGAAAGAGAAAGTACTCTCTCCTGTCGACTACTCCGCGTGGGCAGCACCGATCGTCGTCATCAAGAAGGCTAATGGAAGTCTTCGGCTCTGCTCCGCTTTTTCGACAGGCTGAACCATGTTGCACTAGCACCTGCTTCGCAAAGCACAACGGCGGCACTATGTCTCGCAGACGCGTACCTTCAGATCGATCAAAGACTCCTGACGATCAAAGAACCTATGACTGCGTTATTTTCGCATGCCACTTGGAGTCAAATCTGCGCTAGGCACTTATTTACAATCAAAGAGAAGCGCGAAACCTTTTAGATAGCTACACAGCTAACAACAACCATGTATTACTGGGCGAAGCTGCATAAAAATGTGCCGTGAAATGAAAAAATCGTGAAAGGGAGGAGGATTCAAATTATTGCGTAGGTGAACTTGTAAAATATTTTTTGCGTGCAAATAATCGAATTTTGCCTATTTAGTCCTCTTCGGTCAGTAAGGGTACATTCGAATGCGCTGTAATGTTTGTTCCGCAAACGAGCATCGAACATCACACATTAGTTTAAACCTCTGCCACCACGTCCTCGCGAAGTCACAGTAAAAAATCTTCATCATTTCATGTCCCTTGTTGCCATTCGTGACAGCCTTGCGAAATACTGTTCGCTTGTTACAGCGACACAGTGATTTGTGAGATAGATTATGCGGATGAGGTACTCGAATATTTGAGCTATTGTGACGTCTAGTTGATGAATGCAGAAGTAATAAGAAGTTAAGCATCTTCAAACAAATTACGGACTCCATGATTTGTGGACTCAATGACAGCGCTGCTTATCTCGACGACGTCGTCGTCACCGGCCGCACAATCGAGGGCACGTCACCAATTTGGAAGCTTTGTTCAAAAGGATATCCGATTATGGCTTCCGCGTCCGATTCGAAAAGTGCAACTTTCTCATGCCACAACTCCGACACCTTGGCAGTATTATCGATGCAACCGAACGCCGACTCGATCGTTCTAAGATCGATGCTATTTTGAAGATGCCGCATCCCAAAGACATTAGACAACTGCGTTCTTTCCTTGGGATGCTCAACTACTATTATCACTTCGTCAGCGAGATGCGCCAATTGCGTGCACCACTGGACGCTCTACTGAAGGACGTCTGTTTCACATGGTCTGCCGAGTGCCAAGAAGCTTTTTAACGAGCCAAGGATGTGCTTGTGTCAGACCTTCTTCTCACCCATTACGATCCTCCAAAGAGATCGTCATCGCGGCTGAGGCAGTATGAGATTGGAGCATTCCTCATTCACCGCTTTTCGGATGGAGCGGAGAAGGCAATTCAACACACCTGCCGCTTTCTAACAGTTACCAAGAAGAACTACGGTCAAGTGGAGAAGGAAGCTCTCGTAATCACCTTCGCTGTCCAAAAATTTTATCGCTACATCTATGGACTCCACTTCAAGCTGTTGACGGACCACAAGCCGCTACTCTCCATATTTGACAAGAAAAGAGGAGTGCTTGTCTACACGGCAAACTGACTAAAACGCTAGGCTCTTTTGCTGAAGGATTACGACTTTCCAATAGAATACTCCTGCACATTTAATTTCGGCCAAGCCGATGTCCTATCACACCTCATCGCTTAGCAATCGACACTAGAAGAGGACATGTCGATCGAAATGGATGCCGCCGCAAACTTTGCCACAACGACGTCGAAGCTCCCAGTCGACGCTAAAAGGATTGCTGAAGAACCCAGCAAGGATTCACAACTGAAACATGTTCTCGAATTCATTAATACAGGAATATGGCCGAACAATCGCAAAAGGTTACTAGTCGATTTTCCTCTTTTCGCGGATCACTTTCGACAAGCAAGGATGCGTGTTCGTAGGAGACCGTATCGTTATTCTTGAGCGAATGAGCACGATCGTTCTGCAGCAGCTCCACGAGGGACAACCAGGAATGACAAGAATGAAGACGCTTGCCCGTGAATACGTCTACTGGCCGAACAACAACAAGGACATTCAAACCTGTGTTCGTAAATGTACCCGCTGCCAGGAAGCAGCAAAGAAGCCGATCAAAACTGCGCTCTGCTCGTGACCGATTCAAGACCAACCATGGACGCGCCTACATGCGGATTTCGCCGGACCTATTGATGGTAAAATGTACCTCGTCATCGTCGACGCCTATTCTAAATGGCCAGAGATAATCGAGATTCCAGCTTCTACCACCAGCAATACGATCAGGGAGCTACGCTGTCTGTTTGCGCTATCTGGCAACCTACCAACCCTTGTCGCAAACAATGGGCTGCAGTTTACTTCGAAAGACTTCAAAGATTTTTGCACAAGGAATGGAATTCGTGACATGAAGTTTCCGCCTTTCCACTCGCAGTCCAATGATCAAGCAGAGTGTATTGTCGACACCTTCAAAAGGACCTTCCGTAAGTTCAGGGCGGAAACAAACGTCCAGGAATCTCTGCAACATTTCCTACTCACCTACCTCCGCACTCCATGCCCATCGGCTCCAGAAGGGAAATCTCCGGCGGAGGCAATCCTTGGAAGGACCACTCGGACAGCTAAGTCCTCAAATCGTCCGTTACTTCCGTCGAAGTCAATAGAAACAACAAGATGGAGGAACAATTCAACCACCATCACGTAGCACGCCAAAAAGAGTTTAATGTCGGTGACCTCGTCTGGGCTTCGGACTACCGCAGTGGAACGCCTCCTCAATCACCCGCACGCGTGCTGAAACGCCATGGGAGGAGGTTCTGTGATGTAGCAATCGATGGTGAAACATGGAGACGATATGTCAATCAGCTGCGTCACCGCTACTCCGACGATTCAACGTGCAATCTCGAGCTCTTTGACTTACCGATTCTACCGTGCCAGACGCCTGAACCAACGCCGACAGAATTCTCACCCTCTTCGAGTCGACTACCGGAACGGCAGTGCATCATCGCCGTGTTCAGCACTGCCCAGCGACTCGACAATGGAATAGATACTAGATACTAGAACTAGATACAACGCCCACGGAATCACCGTGCAGCGGATCGACTTCAGGTAGACACTTCGAAGAAATCGTACATTAAGAAGTGCCCATCTTATAGGAGTGATGGAAATAAAGCCACCCCAGAGATCGAGAACTTTGACCACACTGATCTAGGCTCCACCCTTTTCTTACAACGGTCTCTGGCCTGTATATAAACCCGCAGTTTCACTGTCTTGTCATATTCGTTGTCATCTAATAAAGTGTTGTACTACGTCGTCTACCGACTGCCTGCGGATCCAACACTGGCAACTTCAGCCCTGGGGCAATCGATGTCGCTGAACAGGAACCTGAATCGCCATTGAAGAACCGATCGCCATCAGTCGACATTTATTAAATTGCGGGTCGCAAAAATGGCGGAAATTAGAAAATACCCAGACATCTTCTACCTGCCTGAGAACTTCAGCACTGGGGCAATCGAGATCGCTGAACACGAATCTGAAGTTCGTTTTCGAAGTCTGAGCGCCATCAATCTATATTGATCAAATAATCGGTTCTTTGTGGGTGTCGTTCAAGCGGTCCGAAACTCCAACTCTGAGGTTTACGGGGAGCGAAAATAGCGGAAAATACCTGGACGTTTTCTACGTGTCAGGGGATTCAGAGTACGTGCCGAATATGTCGCCTAGCGTGCACTGCGATTGAGGAGAAGTGCCGAGGACGTCGCTTAACGTGTTTGGGGATTTAGAAGACGTGCCGAAGACGTCGTCCGCCAAGATGGATTACTGAGGAGGACCAGTAGCAGTAGAGGGGAGTTGTTACGGTAAGGTGTCAGAGACAGATCAGGCAATTAACATCGATCGATATTACGGGTCTTCTCTCAGATTTAGGTAAGTGGTTATGATCGTCGACGGGAAGCCTTCACAGCAGGTAAGAAGTTTCGATCGGGAAGCCAATATCAGCCGACTTTATCGATCTCGTCATCGGTGATTTCGTTTTGGGAGACACGCGGATACAATGCCCGACGACGAAAGTGCTTCGCAGCAGGTGGAAAGTTTCGATCGGAAGGCAGATATCAAGCTACATTGTTGATTGTATCTCGAAAGTGACGTTCCTTTGTTTGTCTGTGGATGACGGTTAGGCAATTCGTCACTGCTGTAGCGGTCCCGCGTCGAACAAATATCTGTTCAACATAGCATTAGAAAAAGAGGAAATCTTCTGGCAAAAATACTTCTCGTCGTGTGGCCTAAATCGAGCAGACACTCAGTATCTACCGAAATGTAGATTTTTGCTTGAGGTTGACCTTTTGAGGGAGAGGAATGAAGGTGCCTGCGGTCAACCTCACGCTAGAGAGAAGTGGAGGACGTGCTGTGGGCATCAGGAGGGTATTCTGGATGACTTCATGCCGCAAAACTACTCACCTGGGCCAGATTCATCAACGATACCGCCGGCATCATCTCACGGTGTATTCATATCGGTATCGGTCTGCGTGGTAAGTGATATAGAGTCATCATATCGGTCTGCGTAGTAAGCGATATAGAGAGATACAGATACGATACCCGATACACCGTTAGAGGCCCGGTAATCGGTAAATGAATCTGGCCCCTGATCTTAGGGAAGGTAGAGCAAGGTTCGAACATAATAAGCTGCATAAGCACAGCAGCTAACTGGATGTGATTGTTCCTAGCTTAGTGATACTGCAACATCGTGTGCGAGGCATGCCGATAGGCGTGACAGAGCACTTGCAAATTCGCAATGGTCTCTTTTCCAGCGACTTAATTCTCGCAGAATGACCCTCCCTGATTGCATCTGTATGATGTGGCAACGGATTCCCCGTGTTGGTTCATAACTGCGTTCGTTACATTTGAGCGAAAGAATGGTGTTCCACGATGTTGCCTTTTTCAAGATTATTCTCATCATCAGACAGGCTTCGGCCCTGAATTGTATGTATCTACTTACCGTCTACTCACCGAATTGTATGTACCGTCGAAATCTTATCATCCGCCTTTGTCTAAAATTTAAGCTTATTTCTACTTGATATATGTCGTGAGTTCTTTTAGAAATCTTGCTCTCTGAAGAAGGTGTTTAACATCTCTCGAAGGGAAGAAATTTGATTTACGAGTCTTACAGTAAAAGTAGGTTTAAGTAAACGCTTTTGAAGCAATCGACAGCGGCGGCGTTATTTGCCTTGAAATTGGTGTTACAATGAAGGAGCCTATGCTTGGATGACGTACATTGTGAAGAAAGAGAAGACGTGATTATATGAAGGTCTGGCCCTCTATTCCTTAGAATAATTTATCAGCTTAAACTCACCCAATTTCCTATGCGATCCTGAGAGTATGACACTCAAACCACTAAGCGCTCACAAGGGAGATGTACTTTTGCATTACCTTTTTCACCGAAGCTAATCTTAAATCTTCGCCTTTAGTGACGGTACTTATGTACCCCATCTGTTCTTAAAACTACATGATTCACGATGCAAGAATAGTCCTACCACTCAAACTCTGATAGGAACTGTTAAGCGAAAGGGATGCAAAAATTGCGAAAATGCCACACGGCAAATGCTATCCATCTCAACGATGATCAATACACATTCTGTAAAAAAATCCACATTTCTTCAATTCTGAATGCGTCCTTTTTGTCGTAATCTCGCGCTTCTTCTGATCTGTTGTCGTCTCTTGGCTATTAAGAGCCTCTCGTTGTAATCGTGAGTAAAAATTGTAATTTATTGCAACCCGACGTTCATAAACTTGTAGCCGTGACATCAACAATAATCAATTATATTCGTGGACAATATGGTGCTGCATCAGTATTGAGAGCTTGTCAAGCGTGCACAGTCGGCTTGGCGCTCCTTCGATTGACCTCGTTCCTGTCCTCGAATCGCACATGGCAGGAGGCGGTGGTGTTGATGGGCTGATTCATCGACCCGAAGTCGATGTTGCTCATGGACTTCAGTGAGGAGCCGTGGAAGACGAGGTGCGAGACGTTGTCGTTGTAGGTTCTGAGGATCTCCTGAAGAGGAATGCGTAATGAAAATCCAGCTGGATTATAGGCCTGAATTCTATTCATCCACTGACTTGATAGGGATCATCCTCCTCTTGTGAGGATGAGGAACCGCTGGGTCGCGTCGACACCGCCGCCGGCTCATCCACTCTGAAACGGAATTGCATAGGAATAGCCTTTGGGAGAAACGGAGGATGTCTACGGACAGACTGCACAAGGGGAAAACCACATTATGTATAGTGAAGCTGTTTATTGCGTGCGTTGGAACTAGCAGGGCCTGAAGAAGTATAACTTTCAAGCGGCCCAAAAAAGCTGCGAATCATTTGTGGACTGTTCAGCAGAATATCACAAAAATTTGTTCTCTACTTTTGCATTGTCTACTTGGAAAAATTGCAGCTGTATACATCTTTGTCTTCGTTATTAAATATAATACATATAACAACTTTGCAGTGGAGGTCTTTTTATTCCTTGAAAAACCATCTTGAAAATGAAGATGAAAGAAATGATAGTGATCATTTATCTACTTTTTAACTTCCCACCCTTTGAAAAGTTAAAGAACCAGTTGGTATCAAAATGACTGAAAATACGCACAAGGTAACTTGAAAGCAGACCACAAAGAGGCGTGATAGGGTAGTGGTAGTTGGTGAAAGCCTCTCCTCGGAGGTTTTAACCCTGGTCGTTTTGTGGGACGTGATGTTAACAGTTGGACCACTAGAACAAATTTTACTTATGCTTTTGTCCCAGTCTATTTTCGTCTCACTCATCATCGTTTATGCCGGTAGCTCTCTCCGAACTAGCATCAAATGTACCCTCTTGAGAAAATTCTAGTCCAAAACGGTGATGAGGAGGAGAGGGTGCAAGTTCGAACACCGTCAGGGAACCAAGACTTGTTCAAAGGCCATCTTCTCTGCCACATACTTGATGGCATAAAAGTTCGTCTCAATGCAGACAGCAATGATCAAAAAAGCGAAGGAAATTGCAGTTTATTCAAATTTAAGGACGATCTTTGTGATAATGTTAGTGACAAATAGAAATCTCGTGAACTTGTGAACTGTGAATCGAATGATTTTTTGAGATGCCCACGCAAACGTGACACTCTTGAGCAGAAGAGGGAGTTCCATTTTCAAAGTTTCTCATGAAGTGAAATTTCGAGCTTGTCTCACTGCTTCTACGCGATGCCTACCCTTTCGCGCCACCTTTCTGGCGACGATATTCTCTACAAATTCAGGAAAACCGTGGTGAATTCACTGATGGCAGGTTACAGTCGGGGAAGGGCTCCTAAATGATTAGGGTAAACGACGGCGTTCACGTTCAATCCTTCGTGGGGTGAGCTGAGCATACTAATTCCATCGACGGAAATTGTGTGAGAATCTGGCCTATACCATGACTTGCGGAAAGCAGAGACCGGATTCATTTACGACTTACAGCAATTTAGGCCTATGTCATACCACCGCCCACCCCTAGTGAAGCCTAATAATAGTTATCGACTCATCGCTTCGAGCGATTGATATGAGAGCTTACATTAGGCTTCGCTCGGGGTGAGCGGTGGTATGACATAGGCCTTAAGAGAGAAAATACAGCCGAAATCCCTGATAGCGCAGCGAAATGTTTCACCACATCGCTTGATAAGCCGCGCTATCAAGGCTCGTGCACAGTTTCACTGCGCTGTGGCACCGCGCTGAGAGGTTCATTTTTTGCCACATCCCCCTCGTCGGCGCGGTGCGGTAGCGCTGCGTAGCTGGAAGGTTGCCAGCAGAGGCGCGCATGGTACGCAATCCCGCGAGCCACACGCCACACCACGGCACAGCGCGGTGAAAATGGGAGCTCCAATTCCCTCAGCGCAGTGACACCGCGCGGTGCCACTGCGCGGTGAGTGTGCATGGCCCCTCACCGCGCGGTGGCTCCGCGCTGTGGCACAGCGCAGTGAACCGCCTATGCTACAACATGGATGGTTCACTGCGCTGCCGAACTGTGCACGAGCCTTCAGGGATTGCTGTAAGTCGTTGATGAATCCGGCCCCAGTAGGTGGACTAGTCGGTGTATTTCCCCCCCCCCCCAAATAGCAACTATCTGGTGCTAATTATCGAGCTCCGAAAAGATGGATGGCCTGCTTGGCCTAGGCGGGACCTGAACCAAGAGCTCTAAATCGGAGTGCTGTGAGTGAGGCAGCTCCACCAACTGAGCTAGTCTATTATGGTTGGATCATCAAAATATCAATTCTCAAGCGCAGCTCAGAGCAAGAAGAATGTGTTGAGCTAAGTCTTATGATATAAAGGCTGAAGCTACTTTACGATCAGAATTTGTCACGGAAGTTGCTGAATCACTTACTTGTTGGACTGCTTCCGGAGAATCTTCTCGGAGATCGACCTCTTGAGTACCTTCAAGTTCTTGTGCAGCATCTGCAATCGTAGTATGAGAAGTGAAGTTCAGATACGATAATACGACTCGCAGACGAAAGCGTCAGAAAAACAATCCTTCTGAGGATAAGCTCAAAATCTCTTATAACCACGAATGAATACCGGCAACAGCAGCAATAGGAGACGAACGCAGACGATGAAGAAATGGACAGGACGAGTAGAGACGGAAATAGTGAGGAGTCGGCTCCTGAAACTGTGCTGCTGCCGATCACTCTCAGCATCGCAAAAGAGACCGAACTGCAGAGTCGCCTCGCTTTACAAGTCAGTTAAACAGAGGCAATACGGGTCAGCCGGCGCTAAGCGCCGGGTTCGAGGGAACGGATGACTGGAACTGGTTGTTGTTGCATGCAACAGTAGCCAGTCGACGAAGTTGAAGTTCAGCCATTACGCCGAATTAAGGATGAGGAGGGAATTCGGCTGCTGGTGACGACAGTGAACACGTGATGGGATCGCTACTGATAGCGCTTGTCGCTCTTTCTCGAAGCTCCGCCGACAAGGCGACGACTTCCTGCAGTCGCAAAGCTGTACATACGTACGGGAGAAGACTGTTAGTGGCTTTACGCGCGGATGATCACCTGGTTTAGGATTATAATTCGTAGACGAGCCATTAATGTGTCGTCAGAAGGCAGAGTTACATCCTATCCAGCTGAGAGCTGTCAACGGACAAGTCTGCGCAACGTTCGGTCGCAGGAAAGTCTTATATGGAAGCAAGGTCCGTGTGAATTTTTATGCATATCGATGAAACGAAAGAGGACGGAGCCGAGAGGAGTGATGGAAATGAATCCGGCGATTATACAAATGCGACGGGTCGAGCACGTGCCACGATGGAAAACCCTGCCTTTTAGGTATGGCCCGACGCAAATGGATCGTACCAAGTGCTATCGCCGAGCAAAACGCCTCTTTTAGCCAATACTTTGTGAGATATGCCACGCATTCCGTTTTTCGGATTGAATGTATTTGGTATTTGGTCTACGTGAAACTTGTATGGACGGAGGCAAGCGAAACGTTAGCGTTTTAAACTTCATAAGGATGTCCAGCATCATATAAATTATCCCGTATGTACGGGATTGGAAAGCGCTAGAGTAGGGATATCGCTTGGTGGGGTAAATCGTATGTCTAATACTGGCACTGCATTCAGGCCTCTGAGGAAGACGGAAGCGTCAAAACGTTAGGCCTGGCAATAAAGAACCACCATAACAACCTTGAACGACACAAAGCAAAAATACTAACCATAAACGGGTAGGGTTCGGAAACGAAGAGGAGACTTAAAAAGCGGAACTTCAAGTAGCTATGTACTCTATTATATCAAGTTGAGGTTCGATGCCTGAGGAAAAAACATCCCAAGGAGCGTGATGAGAACTGTTGCAGCACTTGAGCAAAGCCGAGTGAAAGGATTATAGCTCTGTCGACATATGTGAAAAAATACGTCTGAGCGGAGCGTCGAAAATCTGCATGAAATCATTCATTTCAGACACGATTACATAGACAGAGATCAGATTCGTGACACAGAGTGTCAGCCGTTCGTGGTAACAGAGATCGCCTCCACACCGTAGTCGTCATCCTTCAACTTACGATGAATACATGTCATCTTACGTTGCTGCTATCATGAAAGTGTAAGAAATAATCAACAATGCCGTTATTCGAGACCAAAGAACGAACCCCAGGTCAGCTGTGTAGTTCACCGAGTTAACGCCTTGCATAATCAGCGAGTCAAGGGCGAACAGATGGCGACTCGTGACAAGTTCAAAAACTTTGGCCGTTTTGGAGGTCTCGTCACCGAAACGTCAGCCGTCGGTCAGTGTTTTCAGACTGATTTTATTAACGAACCGTGGAGGAGGAACTACCGGTCCGATTCAGTGAATTTCTAGAACATAGTCCTGTGGTCGAGTTGGTTACGAGCCCGTGAAAATGGGTGCTTACTTTACTTCATACAGTTTATAATGTATGAACCACTTCAAGAGAGGTTCAGATATACGTAATCCACATGAATGATTTGCCCAAGTCAACAGCACTCTGTACCCACTTCGGTCTTCCCGCGTCCAAGGACATGATTCCGTGGAAGTCGAATGCATCCGAAGCTTTCCAAAAGTTCGTTGTATGACTTCTCGAGACGCATAATTTTGGAACGTTACCATTAGACAGTTAACTTTTTTTGTGCCAACACGAGGTTTATAGGTGGACCTTTATTTAGCAGGGCCTGACGTTTCGACTTCTCGTCGTCTTCAGAGGCCTGAACGTGGTGCATTAGTTTATCTGCGCTCCACTCCATCAAGCGCCTTAACTACCCTAGCATTTCGGACCTACTCTGCGAGCGCAAAAGGAGGGGCCAAGTGGGAGAAACGAACTCACCAATTGGATCCACCGTAAGGGCTGATGTTCGCCCACGTCAGTTAGCCAGAGGTCACTCGTAACAGACAGACACTCATTTCGGTTGTTCATTACTGGATTTCTTGTAAAAATCCAGAATGCCTCCAACGCTCTCCTTGTCGAAATGTCTCCAACAACGGCCAAGATGGTACATTTCACCACAAAGTCGCTTCCGTTATGGGCATCAATAATCGTTACCATTAGATTTTCGATCATACTATTTCCAGACAACTTGAATCGTGTGGAATTGTAATTTCTGTCACCTCCAAAGTTGCCTTATACCTGCTATTGCCTAGCATTCTGAATGATTTGATCTATACATGGAAATGTATAATCCATCAGATGGTAACATCAGCGTTTCATGCTTTCTAAGCAGATCTTGGAAGCGTGTTAAGAGCAGGCGAGGTGATAAGCCTCTCATAGTTGTTGCCTTCCCACCGGGGCTACTTAACATTCAATACTATGATTTAATATTCGCCACTGATGTCTGATCCAAATTCAGAAACACAGAACGGATAGAAACCTTATTCGGTCTGATTGGAGTTCAGATTAAAAAGTACCGAAGTTCTCTTCTTTAATCTTGTTTTCTTTCTTTCTTATTTCCATACAATTGCATTCTTTCAGATTGAGATTTTTCCTAAAAAAAAGAGGCCTTAAATATATCCTGTGTTAAGGTTGGTGGAGAAAAAAAAAACGAAAAATCGTAGAGTCTTCGACTCTATTTGTTTCATAAATTCAATGGAAGTTAGAATCCATAAATAAATAATCAGTAAACAATCGAACAGTGTGCAGCAGTTGCCACCCGGTATACTATCAGCAAGCACGATGAGGAAGTGAGCTTCAGGAGAATTCGTTTGAAGTGTTTCTCGCTCTTCTAATCAGGGGCACTCTGAGCCACAGCAGAGTGGGGTAGAGCGCATCCTTGGCGGCTCAGAAGAGTTGTATAATATCCATCGCACCCAAACTCGCGGATGACCACGTACTCCGACAGTTAATGACTGGTATCCAGAAGATGTCTTATCTAGCGGCTCTGCAACTCAGCAAGTTGAAAGACTAGGTTCTTATGGAGAGGAAGTGGAGGCGGGTGGAGATCCTGAATCGAACGTCAAGGGAATGTTCATTAAATCAAGGTCTTGTTGTGTGCTCGCTGGTCTTTCTCTGAAGATGTCTAATGGGAACTTCTTCCAGGTGGTGAATCTCCTATCGCACTCCAGCCGAAATATGTATATCCGCGCCGTACAGCCTTGAAGAAACAAATAAGCTGGTAAAGAAAGACAACACACGTCCAGACGTTACTGACTGGAGGCGGGGGGGGGGGGGAATTAGAATAGGGATTTGGGATGCTGTCCCATTCCCCGTATTCGCGAAACCTAGCATCCATCGGCTTCTACATTTTGCCTTTTCTGGGGCAGCTCTTGATGGGAGAGATTTGCGATGGCAGGTCTTTTGGTAGAGAATCTGTATTAGTTTCATTGTCAGAACCACCAATGTTCTACAGCAGAGACGTTGAACATAAACCAAGAGGATGACAGCTCTTCACCATTAGCGCTAATAACGAGGTTGATTGATTATATGTTGTACCACCGATGAATAAATATATGAAAAGTGCCAGAAGCTTGCCGAACCTATATTGCACCCTATAACTACGACGTATCGCATAGAAGACGCCTCTGCAGAATAGGAAAACGAGAAATGTGTAGTACAGTGTGAAGAAAGAGTCACCACCATGCCATAAATTGCCTTCCGTCTGTTCAATGATTTTCGCATTTATAAAAAGATTACTATGGGAAATATCTTATCAATGTGAGCACAACTTTAGATTCTTGTATTTTCAGCCACAAGGAAGTGCGCCCATAACTCGACTTGCTTGTAGCATAAAAAAAGGAAAAATGATAGGATCTATCCTAGTCGGAAAGGGGCAGCACTACGCTTACAGTTCCGTTCAGCATCCCACGACATGACATCCACTCTGTGAGTTCGCATGGTTACCATAGTATTATCTGCAGTCGCTGAAGCTCTGGGACGAACTCAAGAATGGGGTGGAGAAGCGATACACCACCGCATGACCAGGTGTCCGAACGATAAGGATAAATGATAAGGAACGGCACTAATCAATCTCTTTTGGGATGCGCCACCCATTCTACTTCTGCGGGATGTCGTGGAGGCAATTTGAATGAGTATCTGGCCAGACAATGCCTTGTGGTGGCCAGCCGATGAACAAGTCAGTGCATTGTCCTTCCTCGACAAGTCTGGTACCGATTCCCCGACCCCGGAGAGATGGAAGGCTTCGTTCGCCTGGGCGGGTAATCCAAACCAGGAACCTGGTATCGGGTGTACGCGACAGCCGGCACCTCCTCCGACTCCGCTACACTCGCCCGATCCGAATGATATCCATTTATAATAGAATTGGAAAGAAAAACGAGCCCTTAGTTCAATTTTCTCCTTTATTAAATACTATTTTATTTATAGTTTATTGATTGACGATCTAGAGATCTAGAGATAGAAGAATAGTGGGTAGATGGTGCGAAGATGCACAGTGGGGGTCCGGGAACGCGCCGTCGCGGCAGTTTCACGTTCCCGTCCCCTCCCCCCTCCAGTGCCTCTTCGCGAATTCACCGATTTCTGTATAGCAATTTAGGCTCGTGCAACGCGCTTGTGCATGCTGGTATACCATCGCCCTACATTCGACTTCTCGACGAATGCTTCTCGAACACATCGACCACCATCCAGTAGTTCGATCGAAAGCTTAAAATTCCTATCGGGAAAGGAGTACGGCAGGGAGACATGATATCTCCTAAGCTATTCAGAGCGGCACTCCAGTATGCCAAGAAGGACTTGAACTGGAACGACAAAGGCTACCTTGTCGACGGTAAAGATCAGCAACCTTCGCTTCGCTGACGATATTGTTCTCATCTCTACCAGCACGGTAGAAGTCGACGAAATCTGAACGAGCTCAAGCTCAGTTGCAGGCATGACATGAACATGCCCAAAACGCAATTTATGGTCAACCAGTGGTGTGACACGGGACTCGTCAGTTTAAATGGAGTCGCAGCCATCGATCAGGTCAAGGATCTCGGCCTCAGAGCCTCGATATTCAACGCCTCTGTACTGCCTGCGATGTATTAGCCCTAGTTTACACTTGCGCCGCTGCGCGGCGCGGCACGATGCTCGGGATAGATATCGATCGGGCGGCGCGAAAAACCGATATCTATTGCGATCGTGATGCCGCGCCGAGTGGCGGCGCAAGGATAGGATACTAGGGCTTACGCGACGGAAACCTGGCTCGACAACAAGACAATCGCCAGAGCAATGTAATCTACGCATCCTGCACTGGAAAGATGAGGACAAGCGAGGACAAGCCTTCGCCAGCAATGGCAAGAAGGCCTATGAAGCTCGGAGCTACGAGAGAAGTCGCGATTAGCAGACCTGTTGCAGTACATGAAGAAGTCCAAATATCGCTGGAAACACCTGCTTCGACAAAAGACGACAGATGGTGTCTGCGTGTCACAGAATGGCTCCCGGAGGCCATAAGAGACCACTGGTACGACCGCCAACGCGATGGACAGAGTCATTCTCATGATCTTTCAGAGAGCGGAATCTGCCTCACTGGATGCAAGCAGCCAGAGATCGAGCGGACCGACTTATATAACAGTTAAGGATGCACTAATTGCACTAAGATCGATCGACTTATATAACAGTTAAGGATGCACTAATTCAGCCCATAAAATGTGCCAATGCATGAAAGTGCTGCAGTCAGCTCACGGCGAGACGAATGCACTGAAATGCTCAGAAAAAAAATGCAACAGCCAGCAGGCCACCTCATGTAAATAGGAGGCTATGAGAGATCTTAAGGAATAAGAGCAAAGTAAAAAAAAAAAAAACTTTGGAGCAGCATAGCCCAGGAAATTCTCCTGCAACCAACGTTGGGTGACAATGGAGCGGTTGGTTTTGTCATGAATGTCCCATCGCTCATCATCACCTCTCCGCAGCAAGGAGCAAAAGACGAAGGCGCAGAGATAGCATAAGAAGAGCATCCTGTGAACAACGCCAAAACAGGATCCGCTGGAAGCATGAAGACATGAACAGGTGTGGTTCTGACTTCGAGTGTCGTGCAGCGGTGTCTGAGGAGGAGAATCAATCAAAAAGTAAGCAAATTCGATTTCCAATTGCCCAACCGGATGGTGTTATTTCTTCAGCAGTTTTTGAACACTGTGGTGAATTTACATTTCGTTCAAATTTCCAGCATTTCTGTTACGAACCAAACCTGAAGGAGCAAACTTTATTTAGGCTACCAAAGCGGGTTACATGTATTGTTCGAAAACATCAATGCCCGAATGCGCGCTGTATTCAATGGCTCGAGAGTTCCATGATTTGTATCTGGGAGCGAACAGCTGCATACACCTCACATCGCTGGCATCTTTTGGTTCTTCAAGGAATCCATCCCGTAGAAGAAGCATCGCTCGACGAAATGTGACAGTCGGACAGCGAGTCGTCCGGTTACACACACATGTATATGTACATAGTTTACGGCTGGTGAAGAAGTAGTCCTATCCGTCGAATCCTCATGACTTCTCGTTTGCTTAACTGGCTTTGTTGGTGCTTGTCGGAGAAGAAGTAATTCACCGTTGCCTAATCCACGGTACCCCCGATCTAGCTCGATATAAATTCGCTATAGCTGAGCTGGATGGTGCTCGTCGCCTTGGTGATCTGGAACGATTTCTGAGCAGGTTGATCCTTCAATGCTCGTTTATAATACTTGTATAGTAATATAATATGTCACGAGGTTGCTTTTTTATCCTTCCTACTTTTATTGGCGCATAGCGCAATCGCTACAATCAGGCGGTGGAGCATCGTGCGAATTCGTCTTCACCTTTCATGTCTTCTCGTTGTTTCCGACTGTACACAGATCGGAAACAATGCGTTGGTGAGGCGCTTGGTAGGGCAGGTTGAGGGTTAAAGTGCACCCGTTTTTAGGCCTCAGAAGACGACGAGAGGTCAATAGAAGTTCCACCTACAATACCGCCCGCGTCGCGCGGTCAAAAAGACGGTTTGCGACGGAAAAATCCGTCGCAAACTGTCGCATACTCATAACTCCTTTAATTTTGAGTTGTTTCAGAAATTGTTAGCACCACTCGATTCGTCTCGTCGAGATCTACAAAACTATGTATAAAACTCTATCAGGCCACCGCGTTTTTGCCGTGGGTGGCCTAAAAAAATAATTGCAGCAGGCTTTTGCGACTGGAGCACCTTATTTTCCAGGACGTGCATGTATCGTGCAGTGTTTTCGGAGTATCGCAAGCATGGCGTGCGTTGTCAGCGCTCTGTCATGCCTGGAATGTTCCGAGAGTGCGCCGTGCACAATGCATATAGGATCGAACCTATCAATCGAATGGGCGGAAGCATGCCCACTGGGTTTATATCTTCACTTAATGAAAAATGTAAATCCTTTAAGACTATCTCGCACCGTTTGAAGAATTTTATAAGAAATTTCCGGCCGTCCTACTTAGGATTTGCTCCTGTCAGTCCGACGAGCCTTTGGAGTGTGCCTTACACAATGCATGTGGGATCGAACCTATTAATCGAGTGAGCGGAAGTGGTTCAAATGTCGTGCTAAACAGCAAAGCTTACCCTCTTTAGTTGCTTAGTGCACACACTGAGAGCAGCGTATACAAATGAAGAGGTTTTAAGAAGCGAGAAGAGAGAGTGCGCCGTGCAAAATGCATATACGATAGGACCGTTTGAAATTAGATTAGATTAGAAATTTCCTGCCGCCCTACTCAGGAATTTCTGTCTTCTGTTCCGGGGAGGCTTTAGAGTACGCTGTGAACAAGGCATATGGAATAGAACCTACCTATAGAGTGGAGCGACCGTTTACAAATGCACGCGAGGGGCGAGTTCGTAGCGCAATAACTCTATCAAGTTTGAATCTTTCCGGCTGCAACTCAAGGACTTTGTTGTGAGCACAAGTTTCTTAAAGTGCTCCAAAGCACAGCGGTGTGGCTCATGAATGGACTAAATTACAGCGCTCCGAAAATGCAGGTGAGGCTTGTGCGATCCAATTTTTTCCGAATTCGGTCGACCACTGCGCGAAGACACGGCAAGCCAACGGCATGCAAATGCGTAGGCGAACGGAACACCTAAGGTGCTTTAAGACGATATGCTCCCAACTCCCCAGCTGCCTAACCTGCCTTAGCCCCATCTGCCGTTTTAGGGCGGCGGACTTTGCGATTGAAGTTTCCTGCCCTCTTACTCGCCCACATTTGGGTTTTCGACACTCCCGATAACACCATTCTGTTCACCACAAAAAGCTCTATCGAATGGTCTTACTCACGACCAATTTCAAAGAAATCGATTTTTTGACAGTCGAGGACATGGGTGCCACTGGCCAAGCCGGCGCGGACGATGACGTCATCGAAAACCGATATTTTCGAAATTGGCCAAATTTCCTCGTGCAAACGTCGTCCAAAATCATCTAGGCGGTTATTTGGGAAGCTGATTACGAATCCGACGTCCTTTTTTGAAAATTCCGCCTATTGCAGTAGGTTACTTCCCGTTTGAGGGTGGTCGGGTCAGGACCACCGATCATCCTCAGTTATGGGCGGTCTCCTGCCGTAATTGTCCGAATGAACTTCGGCATCGTGTTCAGCACCCCGAATAAGACCCCGCCCCTACACGAAGTTTGAGCAAAATCCTGATCCTGACCCAGCCACCTCCTATTATCCAGGGGAATATCCAAAACCTACCGAAATCCGCGGAATTTTAAAAAACGGACGTCGGGTTCGTAATCAGCGCCCTAATAACCCCTAGATGATTTTTTTGGACCAGAAAATTTGGCCAATTTCGAAAATATCGATTTTCGATGACGTCATCGCCCGCGCAGGATCGGCCTGTAGCGCTTCCGTCCTCGCTGTCTAATTGTCAAAAAATCGATGTTTCCCAAATCGGTAGAAATTGGTACCTTTCGATAGTGCTCTCCATGGTGAACAGAACGGTACCACTGCGAGTGTCGAACATTCAAACCTGGGCGAATAATGGCGCAGGAAACTTCAACGCTAAAACTCCGCCGCGCTAAAATGGCAGCTGGGGCTAAGGCAGTTTAAACAGCTAGGAAGCTATAAGCACGTCATCTTAAAGCACCTAAAGTGTTCTGCTCGCGTAGGCCATTAGCTCACTGCGCCTTCGCGCACGGGATGACTGAAATTGGAAAAAAATCGTGTCGCCCAAGGCTAACCTGCATTTTCGCACTGCTGTAACTTTGTCCGATCATAGGCTACATTGCTGTATTTCATTGCGCTACTAAAACATTTTATTGCCTACAAAAGCGACGAGCTGCAACCGGAAAGGTTAACATATGACAGAGTTTTCGTGCTCAGAACACGCCCGCGCGTGCAATCTAGCACAACAACGGTCGATGTTCTCCTCGCTCTTACTCGCCCATATTACAGTTTTCCCTACTCACAATAACACGATTCAATTCAGTATGAAAAGCTCTATCGAACGGTGTCAAGCATGGTCCAATTCGATGGTATCGATTTTCGATGACGTCCGTCTGCAGCGGCCTCGAGCGGCCTCGAGCGGCCTCCTCCTCGATGCGTCAAAAAACCGATATTCCCAGAATCGGTCGAAATTGATACCATTCGATAGCGCTTTTCATGCTGAACAGAATGGTACCACTGCTGGTGTCGAACAATCAAACCTGGGCGAGTAAGAGCGCAAGAAACTCTAACCGCTATCTTCCGCCGGTTTAAACTGGCAGCTGAGGCTACGGCCGTTCAAAAAGCTGAAGAGTTCTGAGTCATCGTGAAGTACCTTAAGCACTCTGTTTGCACACGCATTTCAAGACCGTTTGCTTGCCGGGTCTTCCCGCAGTGGTCCACCGAAATCGGAAAAAATGCGTCACACAAGTCTCACCTGCATGTTCGCACCACTGTAACATTGCCTCTTCGTAAGCTACATCGTTCTACTTTAGCGACCCACGAGTTGCAGTCGAAACGATTTGAACTTGAAAGAGTTATTGCGCTCCGAACACGCACGCGCGTGCAATTTGAAAGCGGTCACCCCTCTTGATTAAAAGGTTCGACTCTAAATGCATTGTTCATGGCGCATTCCGAAGGCTAGCTGGACAGCCTTAGAGCAATTCCTTAGCAGGGCAGCTGGAAGTTTATGATAGAACTCTCCAAATGCTCACTCTACCAGTTGTCGAACTCATTCGATTATTCGATTGATAGATTCGATCCTATATGACTGACTAGAGCAAATCTTAAGTAGGACGGCCGAAAATTTCTTACAAAGTTCTCCAAACGGTGCGAGATAGTCTTGAAGGCTATACATTTTCCATTAAGTGAAGATAGAAACCCAGTGGGCATGCTTCCGCCCATTCGATTGATAGGTTCGATCCTATATGCCTTGCGCACGGCGCACTCTCGGAACATTCCAGGCATGACAGAGCACTGACAACGCACGCCATGCTTGAGATACTCCGAAAACACTGCACGACACATGCACGTCCTGAAAAATAAGGTGCTCCAATCGCAAAAGCCTGCTGCAGTTATTTTTTAGGCCATCCACGGCGAAAACGCGGTGGTCTGGTAAAGCTTCATACATGGTTCTGTAGATTCTGTAGATCGAGGAGTCGAATCGAATAGTGCCAATAGTATCTGAAACAACTCAAAATTAAAGGAGTTATGAGCATGCGACGGTTTGCGACGAATTTTTCCGTCGCAAACCGTCTTTTTGACCGCGCGACGCGGGCGGTATTGTAACAACCTCGTGGCACAGAAGTATTATAAACGTTGTTAACACCAATGCCGAGGTTCCATGATGAGAGGACATGGAGTCTACTGGACCTTCAAAACTCCCCAAACCCACAGCATCGCCCTCTTCCTCATCCACTTAAGCCGGAACTTCCCCAAAATGAAGCCATTGCTTTCTGGGGTCAGACGTTGGGAGAAATTCATATTTCAGTGCAAGTTGCAATTCTCCAGATAACGCATCAGAAGGTTTTCAGAAGTCTCCGAAAGTCGTTCACTGGACGATGGACTCAAACAGTGGTAAACTCGGTGGGACTCCGAAAACACCTTTTGCTGGTCCTGCTCAGCAGATGAAGATGCCGAGATGAAAGCTACCATCACTTCAGGAATCAACTCAATTAAGAAACCTTATTGTTGGACGTCACTTTTACTCCACAAACAAAAGCACCACGTAAGATGTCACACATCACACTAAATCTCTGCCCTTGGCGTTAGTACATCCAACATTTTCCGGAAAATCTTGAGGATGCGCGCGACCATTTCCGGCGGCTTCATGCCTTCACCGGGGTTCTTTTCATCGAACCCATCGACTTGTCTTTAGAAGAGCAGACATTTTGCACCAACATCGCGCGGGGGTGAAGTATCCAAAGTTTGAGAACGGGAGAGTTTGACGAATGAGAAGTTGAGCTTGACGAATTCTTCCAAAAACCAAGAAGCTAGTCTGAATTTATTCCAGCGCCTTTTCAGCGCAGAGGGCTAGAGCCCAGCACGCTACTTGGTCCATTCTTTGCCCTGAGCATTTTCACTTCAGGGAATCAATGCCTCCTCCAATATTTGCTTGAAAGATTCGTGTTTTCTATAGCTCGGAACGTACCATATGGAACACGTGTAAGATCGGAGACTACTGCGACGTTGAGGATCCTAAATCTACTGACCACGGTATGCTCTTCGAGGCCTGAGCCTTGTTCATTGAAAAGCATGACCAACTTCTACATTGAAGAACAGAGACAACGTTTCCTTCAACAGCGCATATTTCCCCTGCAGATTCGGAAGTAATGGAATTTTGTTTTCAATAGCGCCCAAAAACAAACATATCTTTCTTCATCCTTTTTAAAATAGTATAGTAATGGAAGAAATTGCAATGTTCAATAAAGCGCGAAAAGTCTCCATGTCCGACGTTAATAAAACCTGAGCATGAGCGTGTTTGTCAGAACAGATTAGAAGAAAGAAAACGTATCTAAAACGGCGTTTTCATCACTGTAGAACGGTACATTGAGTGTGCTGATTGCCTACAATTTTTTTGCTCAAAATGCGCAAATTCAATGAGTGAGACGTTTGAGGGAACGAGCGTTTGACTCACATTATGAGTTGCAAGATTTTGTATTTACGCTCCAATTTGTTGACGATAACAGTCGTCATCCCGACGAAAATTCATCGCCTTCATCGACCTCTACAAACGTGATACAGCACGAGAGCAGCGCATTGTTCTTACTAGAATCTTACAGAGAGTAAGCAAGGAGAGATCGCATCAGTTTTGCTGATAACGTAATGCTACGGGACTGCGAAACGATTAGAGCTCTTGCCATGAACTGAGATCGGTTAGTTCTGCAGCTGCTCGTGCAGACATGAAGAACAAAGTGCGCGCTACAGAATGTGGGCAGCATGGCCTCGTGACAAAGGGTCAACTCTGGCTTCATACGCGGTAGCTTGCCGGAATGAGTCCTGTCGAATCTGCAGGAGAAGTCGTATACTGGCTTCAGGGAAAATATAGGCGGCATGCCAACCTTGTGCATTTCATTTTCATTGTGGGCGGCACTTAAGTGCACCGTTGTCCTGGAGCCCGAACAAAAACCTACGCGAAGCCTCATGCTGTTCCACTGCCTAGGTTTTCAAGTAGAGCAGTTGCTACACGAAAACTGGACTTCCGAACATCCAAACAGTCGAGAGTAGTTGTCACAACAATGTTTTGTTGCGATCAAAACTTCTGTTGCGTTCGATCAAAGGGCGTAGGTGGTGTAAAGGCGTAGAGCACTCCCGCCCGGTCAGAGGGCGTGTGGGTTCGAGTCCCGCCCGGCGCTAGAAGTTTTGATAGCAACAAAACATCGTTGTGACAGCTTACAACCTCGATACCAGACACTTGCGGATTGAAGAAACTGATTTGAATTGAGTCAAGAGTAGCCTTTAATGTCAAGCAGCGAACAGTTTAGCGCCGCACAATCACTCCTCTCCTCCAGGGCCTGGAAAATTAAGCTGCACCGCGGCATACTCCAAGTATTTAAGCAAACTGTGAAATGCAAGCGCATTTTCTCGACTGAAGTCGTGAAATGAATAATCACTGTCGTCCAATAATTTATATTTCACTACGCCATTATAGGTTCTGGGAGTTTATGTTATAGGTTTTGCATCTGATTCGTTCATGAAAGCTCTGTCATGAAAGCTCATAAACAAGCGGAAAATGATAGCGATAATGATAGTGGTAAACCTTGATTGTTAAACGGATCCTCTCACAATCTTTGTGTCCTTCACGGAGTGCCCTTCCTATGCGTTGGCTCTAGGGATGCGACTTACGGTTAGGCTTTCCCTAGACACTATTAGGGTGTCCAGAAAGTATCTGCAGAAATACGACAACTTTTTCAAAATAACACAATTTTTTGTCAACATTTTATTAATCAACCAAATAATCTCCAACAACATCGACTACCCTCCGCCAACGTCCCACAAGACTTCGAATTCCTCTGGCCTAGAAATCCGGCGACATGAAGGCGAGAAAAGCTTGGAGGTCATTTTCGAGGTGGTTACGATCTTCATAACGCTCCCCTTCCAGATGATGCTGAAGTGATCGGAAAAGGTGATAGTCACTTGGAAGCAGATCTGTGCTGTACGGTGGATGCGGCAGAACTTCCCATCCGTGTTCCAGAATTTTCTGAGAAGTAGTCTTCGCGATGTGTGGGCGCGCGTTATCGTGCAGCAAGCGAATATTGTCGAGTCTGGGCTGTTCCTTGCGCATCTTGTCGGCCAGCCTCTGCAGTTGGGTAGCGAAGACCTCGGCAGTGACAGTTGTGCTGTCAGGCAGCAGCTTGAAATGGTAGATCCCATAAACTCCCACCAGACGCTCAGCATGACTTTCCTCGCATGAATTTCATCGCGTTGGCACCACGCACGTTTGCGAGCATGGCTGACGAAGAGGACCCATTTCCTGTGATGATGGTGTCCAGCCAGTTGTGTCCAGTTGTGGTGTGACTTCGGGAGAGCAGCTGAGTGCATATGTCCAAGCATCTCTTCGAGACCCCTGTTCCCGCTTCTGGAGTGTTCGAACCAGCTATACACAGACCGTACAAAAGGAGCTTCAGAGCCGAATACACGACACAAGTTTCGATAGGCTTCTGCAGCGGAGTGCCCAGATTCAAACTCGTATAAGATTACGTGTCTAATATGGGTAGACAGTTCGGCCATCGCACAGTGAAATAGGCAAGGAAGACGGAACTGGATACGTTATGCAGATACAGCAGGATAGTGCCTTTATATGGCACTTATGTTGAAATCTTCAGAACATTTTACAAAAAATCTGGAACATTGCAAAGTTTTCTGGTGATGCTTTCTGGACACCCTAGTATTTGTGGCGACTTATTGCTTTGCAGCTTAGCGCAGAGGATGCAAAGTAGAACGTTGGCTTACACTCGTGTTTATAGTTTACAATTTGAAGAAGTAAAAGATCTTGAAGCCGGCTGCAAAAGCATTGCCATTCCTTGCAGCACGCACTGCAGTGCTGTGCAGTTTTCGTACACAACGGGACAATAGGAAGCCGGCATTAAAGTGTGGCCCTCAGAATGAATCCCCTAGTGCATGTATTTCCTGCCATTCAACGTTCTAGGATGCGTGACACATTCTACTTCCACGATATGCCGTGGAGGCAAGTTGGGTGCGTGTTTTACCCATACGTAAAGAGAGGGCGGCAAGGTCAAATGGGTACCTTAGGAGGATGTTCTTCATCTCTTTGGCACTTCTTCGACGCTCTTGAGATTCGGATGCGCATTGGCAAGAGGATTTAGAAGTGCACCACTTAAGGCGACGTACGGCTAATGGTAATCAAAAAGTGTCCCTGAGCGGAATGCGGTTGCTATAATGAGTACACTTGCTGTTCTTAACCCTGTGGAATACAAGGCTTATGTTCTTGGTTTTCCATAAAAATACCGTTTGTATTGTTCCCAACAAATTTTATAGGACATCTAAGTTCTTTTGACGACAATTCCTAACCATCCAAACGCTTCAGGAGCCAAAGCATATTTTTAATTGATCCAGCACGGCTAGGCTCTTCAAGTCACATGGTAGCACTGCTGCAGTCAGAAGTGCAAAATTTCTAGACGTTAACATGCGTTGAAGAACTCTTACGACCGCCAACCGGCATAAAGACCTATTGTGCATGTTGACAATAAAGGCGGTGTTTTTAAGGATCAGGTAGTTTGCTGTGGTGAGAAATCTCTAGCTCGCGAAGTACGGAATGTGACTCGCATTGTAAAGAGAGTAGACCTGACTAGCAGAATGCCGTGGAGATTCACTGAGAACAGTTTTCGGTGTGAGAAGTCGTCACATAGGCTAAAACGCTTATAGAGTGGCTTCTACATATCACTCGGAAGCCCTAGCGGAGCGCATAACCAGTAACCATAAGGCATACAGTTCCGTCAATTTTCTTTCGCGAAGTGTTAATGGAGACTCGACAGCGGTAGCACACCATTCGACTTACCAGGGAATGCCGTCAGCTTCCCATGGAACTTCGGATTGAGATCTATATCACGTGAAAGAGCTCGAGACGCTGATCACAGACATGTAGACCAAATTTGCTAAATGGATCTCCTAAGCGAGTTATGGCCGGCGGAAGCCGCCATGTCTTCCATGTGTTAGGCGCGCTCAATCAGCATTGGGCGCAGTATTGCGCGGTAATCAGCGGTCTGGCTATCAGTGCCATCAGAAGCAGCGGTGGTGCAGTGGTAGAGTGCTCGCTCCAAAGGACTGGCTTCACTGGTTCGGTTCCCGCCGCTGTCCGGTTTTTTGCATTTTGTGATCTATCTCCGACGAGGACCTATAATCTCGTTTTTAGCACATTTTTGAGCGAACGGCTAGTGGCGACTTGCATTTACGTCTATTTGAAGACGGAAACGTGTCTCAGGTTGAATGTTTTATTCTTGACGTGAAGCAAGTCAGAAATTCAAATCAAAACAAAACAAAAAGTAAAAATAAAATCAAAAATCAACAAAACTTAATAAACATAATAAATAAAAAGTAAAGGCACTAGTTAAAAGTTCCGACTCCACCGACACGACTTCGGTCGAATAAAAAATTTTCGCAGAAACTTCGTCTAGGGGGTTATTTGGAGTGCTGAGCACGAATCTGACATCTGTTTTTCACGATTCGGTCGGAGACCACCCATACCTTTAACAAGGGTGGTCCAGGCAGAGTCACCGATTTCGCTGAAACTTCGTCTAGGGGGGTTATTTGGGGTGCTGAGCACGAATCTGACATCCGTTTTTCACGATTCGGTCGGAGACCACCCATACCTTTAACTAGGGTGGTCCAGGCAGAGTCACCGATTTCGCTGGGCACTAGTTAAAAGTTCCGACTCCACCGACACGACTTCGGCCGAACGGTTGTAGCAACGGTATGGGTGGTATCCGACCGAATCGTTAAAAACGGATGTCAGATTCGTGATCAGCACCCCAAATAACCCCCTAGACGAAGTTTCAGCGAAAATTTTTTTATTCGGCCGAAGTCGTGTCGCTGGAGTCGGAACTTTTAACTAGTGCCTTTACTTTTTATTTATTATGTTTATTAAGTTTTGTTGATTTTTGATTTTATTTTTACTTTTTGTTTTGTTTTGATTTGAATTTCTGACTTGCTTCACGTCATGAATAAAACATTCAACCTGAGACACGTTTCCGTCTTCAAATAGACGTAAATGCAAGTCGCCACTAGCCGTTCGCTCAAAATGTGCTAAAAACGAGATTATAGGTCCTCGTCGGAGATAGATCACAAAATGCAAAAAACCGGACAGCGGCGGGAACCGAACCAATGAACCCAATCCTTTGGAGCGAGCACTCTGCCACCACGCCACCGCTGCTACTGGCGGCGCTGATAGCCAAACCGCTGATTCCCGCGCAAAACTGCGCCCAATGCTGATTGAGCGCGCCTAACACATGGAAGACATGGCGACTTCCGCCGGCCATAACTCGCTTAGGAGATCCATTTAGCAAATTTGGTCTACATATCTGTGATCAGCTTCTCGAGCTCTTTCACGTGATATAGATCTCAATCCGAAGTTCCATGGGAAGCTGACGGCATTCCCTGGTTAGAAGCGGTCAACACACACCGCTCAAGAGGGACTCGATTCCGCGTGCCTCTACTAGCGGCGTTTTGGTTCTCCAGTCCTACACCATTCGCGTTGGACTTGCTCGGTTTTGGTCATCTTGAGCGTCCGCTGAGTAACAAGAGCGTCGTTGTCTCGAGCTCGCAACCGCACGTTTTTCCTCCATACACCCCCACTTCAACTTCATCTGGTCTGAGACTTCACAGAATACCTCGAGTAGGTTCTTCTTGATCCCAAAACATATAAGCGTAGATAAAACCCTGCAACTGGGACACTGTTCCCATGACTCAGCACACTTTCAGCTTCCAATGCTTGCCGCAACAGCGTGACTAGGTAATGCACAATGATCGAGATAAGAACAGCGCTTTCTAGAAAATGTTGAATTACTCGGACGCATTCCTGGCATTGATTACGGCCGATAAACGAGTCAGCTGATAAAAGCAGAAGCGCAAGTTTGATGATGCGAGTTCGCGCTGCACTTACTCCTTCAATCTTAAAAGAGCACTTGTGACTTTTGCTAGGAGAAATCGGAGAGTGGCTATTACTTAAGACGGTACACGTCGCAAAGGTGAGCAGCATTGGTAGGTGGGAGCGCACCAGCCGATAATAACCAAACAGAGCATAGACCGAACACATGCCAGCCGGTCAAGGTACCGACTGTAGACGCATTCTGAATGACATGCCTGTTCAATGCGGTCTGAATGTATGGGCGTCTCCATCTCCCAATGCTGCCCGTCCTCGCGACATATACCGAAAACTGTTACTAGATGATGTAGTTACTGCATGTATTGTATACAATTACATTAAATAAAGTGGAATAAAATTTCTTTGGCAGAGGTTAGAAAGCGTAATTTTTACTGTAGCTGAAATGGTTAACACTGCGGGACGATACGATCATCTGAAATTAGAAATCGAATGTGGCGGAAACTTCTGTCCGACTAATAGAGTTTAACGAGGTAATTCAGCGGGCAGGGTCCGGAAACAGTGTGATGCTTACTCGAGTGCAACCAGATGCCCTTTCCTTGCAAATTTGCAGAAGTACACGGATTGCCACAACGAGTGAAGAGTTTCCTGCAGAGAAAACTGAGAGAACCTGTGGCTGGAGTGGAAATTGTAATGACTAAGGTTAGAGGTACAATTGAGCACATAGGTTAATCCCCAAGGTGTACAATGTTGATGAAGATAACGGCATGAGCATGGTTGATCCCAGCAGTTCTACAATTTTGATATTTTTTACCTTCAGTATCATTCTTGGTGGGCGCGTGGAGCGCAGTCGGAGGAGGTGGCGCCTGTCGCGTGCACCCGATACCAGGTTCTTGGTTCGGATTTCACGCCTAGGACAACCAAGCCTTGCATGCTGCGGGGTAGGTGAATTGGTACCGCAGTTGACCAAGAAGGTTAAAGCGCTGATTTGTTCATCGGCTGGCCACTTCAAGTTGTTGTATGGCCAAATACGAATACAAATCGCCTCCACGACATCCCGAAGAAGAAGAATTCGTGGCGCATCCTAAAACGGATTGAGCAAGGCCGTATGTTATCTTTACCATTCTTGGTAACTATAAGCCATCGAATAATTAACCTATGCTCGACAGGAGACCAGGTCTATTCGTTGATACCTAACTATCATTACGCAGATCTCTAGTTATACTATCGCGCATTCCATCAGTAGTAAAATGGTTGCACTGCCATCTATCCAATCATTGCACCACACCATTTTATCGAGCACTAAATATAAAAGTACGGCAGGTAGAGTAAGCAAGCTCTTTATGGGTTGCGCCACACATACTACTTCTACGTGAGGTCATTGAGGCAATTTAGTGCATATCTATGAAACACTACGCACTAACAAGTCAATGAATAACTCAACCTGGTGCTAAATCAAGTACTCCGAAGGGACGAAAAGCTTGCTTGGCATGGGTGGGACCTGAACCGTGGAGCAGCTCCCGTCGTACGCGAGAGTCGACACCTGCTCTGACTCCACCCGAGAGAATACCTAACGTTTAAAAAACATTGGAAAAGGCGCTCTGAACGAAGCACTGACATCCATCCATTAGAAAAAAAAAGAAAGCGATGAAAGTCGTCAGAATGACATGAGAAATTTAGGGCTGACTCTTGGTGTCACCTTAGCTGTACGAGTTCAGGGAGAAGGGTATTCACTCATAAAGGGCATGAACTATAGGGCTTATGCCTGAGTTTACGATCTGAAATGGTGCCATTTGACAGAAGAGTGCACAGCGTGTAGGACAACAGGTCTGGTGATGTAGCAGATAAGTAGTTAAGTGAGGATTTTATCGCAGTGGAGTTATACTAGGAAAAGGACTGCGAGCAAGGCAGTCGCCACCATGAGCGCAGTTGCTGGCCAAAGCCGCGAAGACCTGCCCGTGATCCGCATACCTTGGTAGGATATCTCGGCCGGCGATCAGCCAGATCCTGTTCCTCGATGACGCCACTCGGACGGACGAGTTCTCCGTGAAAACACCTGGCCGGTGCGCATGGACCCGGCCGCAAAAAGCACGTGGCGCGACAAGGCAGTGGGCAGAAGCGGACGGACCAGGGCGCGCACCGGTTACTGCGGAGAACTGCGCGAGTCACGCGAAGCAGCTCCGAGTCGCGTGCAAAAAGCGGAACTCATGGCATCGCTAACCGCTTCCGCGTATTTATTCACGAAAGCCATTCATCGAGCGCCACGCAACGGTGAGCCTCGCACGACGATACGAAAACTTGTTCCGGGAAAGCTCCACGTGCGACCACTCAAGAAAGAGAGGCTACGGTCCTGCACATCTGTAGTGGAGGGGCCGGCTTTAGAAACCGAAGAAGGATAAAAACATGGTGGACAAATCATTATTTTAGACGGTTCCATTGGGAAGCGCCACGCAGTTCTACTTCAAAGGGCATCCAGAACGTGTTTGGTCGCCACGGAGAACAATTCGTCATTTTTGGTTTCAAATAACTCTGGTGTCGATTCGCCCACCAGAGGGATGGAAGGTTTGGCTGCATTGGGCGCCGAACGACCCTACTCTGATCGTGGTGCCGCGCAATATCAGAATGCCGAATTGGCTACACGGAGGATGAGGCGTGGGGATCTATTTTCTGCCGAAAACTTGCTGCCCCCTCAGGAACTGATCTGATACCTCGTGCCTCCATCACAGTATGATTTCTTATTTGTCGGGATTCTTTCGCTTTTTAGACGATTCTTGTTTCTCTTCGAGAGTTTATCTTTCTAGACGTGGCTTCGATCATGTGGTGATAGTGCGTACCTTTGCGCGCTGAAGGAGGCGTATTGAGTGAATATGGAATTAACTCTTACATTCTTCAATACTGATTTTTCCACATCGTTTTCAAAACAGTGTGTAGATAGAAGTGAGGGATGGTAGAACGGGAACGCCGAGGAAATAGGATTGGAGAGCTCTGAGATAATCAGATGACTTGACGTCAACCGGATATGTTAGCACCGTCTCCAAAGGAGGAGCCGAAAGGACGACGTCACAGTGGGAGGTCTCTACCATTAAAGCGAGCCGGAATGCTGCCCTTCACTGACGATCGAAAGGCAGAGGTGTTGTCGCTGGGTGAAGTAGTTGAGTGTCATGTGAGTCGAAGGCACAATGCCTCTTGAGTGCAATGGTTGGGCAACAGTCCATGCGAACGTTATCATCTGACAAGGAGACGCAACTTCATGGACTTCGTGCTCTTCTGATGCTCTGCCCAGTAATGTAGGTTATCCACTTAATACGCTGAGCAACACATTTCCGGGGAGGGAACGTCGCTAGGTGGGATACGTAATAAGTGGATGCGACACTCCACCGACATCAGTTTAAGCCAATCAAAGGTGAGAAACCTCATAGAGAACTCAAAGTAGGGGGCAGAAGGGAACGAGGTTCTGCTGGGAGTCTCTAGTGCACTAGTAATAAAGCTCTTAACTTGAATCACGTGAAGAAGGAACTCTCAATAGTCATGTTGGTTGGGCACAACCTTGACACAAATCAGACCATAGGGTTGAGGGCAATGCAAAGGGTGGAACTTGTTATGATCGCAATGAGACGAGCAGATTTTTTCGCGCCAAACATGGCACTCGGAATGTAGTCTTTAGTCAGCTGGTTGAGGTGATCGAAAGTCTTCGCATGCGTGCACGGCCTATGCACACATCACAGTGATAAGGGACAAACACCTCGGCGAATCTTCGTGGCGATCTTAGGTAAACACCAACAAGATCTAGGCGGACACTTGTGCCGTCAAGAAAAAGTTATTCGCGCATGCCACTGGACGCGTGAATTTCCCTCTCGGCTCACCTATTTGACTTCCTACACTTGTAGTTTGAAGGCGTCACAGAGTTGCGACCTCAGCAACCTCAGTTTCCAGTGACGACCCCAAGTGATATATTAGTCAAAAAATAATGAATAATGCAGTAAACAAGCGTCCTTTCAGAAAACATGGAGAACTTAAAAAACAGGACGACAACCAGACCCCTAGCCCTGAAATTAAATCCCAACTCTTCTTCTTCTCTTCCTGAGCGTTTAGTCCCGCGCAGTCGCAGGGTCCGCTGTTCTTGTGATCCGTCGCCATCTCATACTATCAAGGGCGTCGTCTGGCGCGGCGCCGATTTCGGCGAGATCTTTCTTAATGGCGTCCTTCCACCTTTTCCTTGGAGCTCCCCTTTTCCGGGTGCCTCGATATTTAGGGCCAACTCCGTGGGATGATCCTCTGGCCTTCTGAGGATGTGTCCGTTCCACCTTAGGCGCTCCCTTATCTTCAGCTGGATCGGGGCTGTCTTCACCACTGCTCTAACATCCTCGTTTCGCACTCTGTCCCGGCGGGTCCATCCACATGCCCATCTGAGCATCCTCATTTCCGCAACGTGCAGTTGCCGCTCCTGCGCTCTACCTAGGGCCCAGCACTCACAGCCATAGAGGAGGGCCGGCCTCACTACTGTTCTATATATTATAGCTTGCCTTTGAGTGTCCTGGAGCACCTACGGTCGCAGAGGTTTCCTGTGCACTCCCTCCATTTGAGCCATGCTGCACTTATCCGTCCCTTAACAGCCTGGTCCACGCTTCTTTCCTCGGATAGATCGCTTCCGAGGTAGCGAAATTGTTCCATCTTTTCGATCACCTCCCCTTGGCAGTCTAGGATCGGTTCGGTGCACTGCTCAGAACTGATGAACTTCGTTTTCCTCACGTTCAGCCGCAGGTCGTTGCCTGCGAGGACTCCTTGCCATAGCTGCACCTTCTCCTCCAGCTCTTCTCGGCGGTCGGCTACTAGGGCGATATCGTCCGCGTAGAGGATGGTCCTGAGAGAACCTTCCTCAAGGTGATTCACTATGCGGTCAAGCGTCAGCACGAAGAAAAAAGGACTCAGAGCCTACCCTTGATGCAAATCCCAACTCTAAATTTGAGATGACTAAATCATAATCTACAGGTTGGAGAACAACATGCTTCCATACTTAAACGCTATGATATGAGCCTGAAACAAGCGCTTCAACGGTGTGTAGCAACTATTCTTCCATACATTGCCCATGGTAAATTTCAAATGAAAATCGAAAGAATGGGCAGTCTCGTCGCTATTCACATCTTATCTATTATCTACTATAAGGAAAGGTGGGTCTTCAGATGGTCATGACCCAACCATTTCGGAAGTGGCTTGCTTATTAGAAGTATCTTCCAAATATATTATAGTTCTCATCCACGTTGAGTTGACCACACATCACCTCCTCGAACAGAAAGTCTAGCAGTATCAGCAAAAGAATCAGTAGTCCTTTCACGTTCACGAAGCCTCGTCTGCCCAACCAATGACGTACTTCGAGGCTCAGAATGTATTACGTCTTTCTTGTGAAGCAGCACTTCCAACTCCACAGTTGACGACTCGTCAGTTCTGACGTCATTGACGTAGTCAGTTAACGCCCGTCAAGCGGAAAGTCTGCAGGGTAGGAAAAACGGAAACATCTCAAACAAAACCGGGACTGAGGAAAGCCGAATCGAGCAATTGAATGGGATTAAGGTGCCCCATACCGTGCGCCAATTCAGAGCGCCTGATCTAGCATGCACCCTGAATCGATCCAGAGTTCGCGTCCTGCCTGTGAGCTACGCATTCTTTGGATAGTACGTGAGAAGAGATAAACACTAACTCGTTCATAAGCTTACCGAAGCTTCTTCAATGTGTTACACAAGCTGAATGTGATTCCGTAACATCCAGGAAGTTATCAAGTCAAAGGCGATCGGTTCTTACCTGATGAATCCTATGAGTATCTGTTCATATGTACATATAGTATATATGCAGTACGTATCTTTATTATAAGATAGCATACAGTAAAGGGATGACAAAAAAGGGACAGCGTGAGAGGGCTGACAAGCCCTTTCCAGGCAGCTGGCGGCAGACGACCTCCCGGCCTGGGCGACGTAGACGTGACTCCCGTAGCAGGGCATCCCGACGAGGGTGCGGATTGAGTACAACCCGACAAAGTTCTGGAGAAGCAGTGCATGTAGAACGTCTCACCGAAAGACTGATTATGTACAATCTTCATTCTCTATGTCAGTCATACTCAGAAAAGTTTTTTTTTAATTTTTAACAAGAACATAAGTGAGTTGAACCTTGGTCTGCTGTTGGCTTCAAGCATCTGCTACGCACTCTACTTCGAAAGGTTTTCCATAGGAAAAAGAGTTCACTCGTATCTCCACCCTGCATTTTAGATTATCAGACTTGGACATACCGACAAAGTCCACCAACAAAGACATCATTAATATTGAAAGTTGCAACGTTTCTAAGGGAGGTCGACTATAAGTTACACTGCCTACCCATGTGTGGACATCGATTGGCGCGGAAGCAGGACAATTCTAGCGAAAGCTCAACTTTGAGAGTGATCTCTTTTTCTATGTTGAAGTTGATTGAGATATGGAAGAAGAGTTGTGAAAGACAAACCGATTATTTACAACAGTGGAAGTAAAGAAAACTGTATTCCATTACAACCCCATCCTATGAATTATTTGTTTTCTGGCAACCAACGCTCGAAAGCCTCTGGAAAGTAGCACTAATCTTATCCTGCTTCTGATATTAGCGATCGTCACCGGTGAATGCAGCTGCGCCGGCAGCGGTCTGCAGCAGATGAGAACTCTTGGTCCTAAAGAGCCTGCAGCTGACAATCGCTGCATGAGGGAAATTGCGGCAATTACACTGAAGTGCCAGCCCTGAATTCCACCCTGATTTCGATGTGTTCAGCTGGGCAAACTGCGGAGGAACCAAGTAGGACAGGGCGTGCTGTTGAAAGCCGTTGAGAGTCTTCAATTCGTTGTGATACATCGTCAGCAGCCTTCAATGCCCTGGAATTCCAGGATGATGCTCTGTGTCTGAACCATGACAGGGGAAAAGCAATTGCGCAAGTTACTCATTCTTAATGCGATCAGAAACGTAAAATTGGAGATGTCATAATTGTCCTGCCACAGAAATGGTAGGAATGAATGAAAGTGAATGAGAATTTGCGGTTGGATGGAGCAGCGCAGAAATTTCGAGAAGTTCCAAAAAGCAAAGAATGGAATATGCTGCAGAAAGTAAGTCGAAAAAATCTCAGGACTATATTTGACAAATGTCGTCCGCAGAATAGGAGCGTGAATGGGGATGAGCATAGGAGTGTGAATGGGGATAAGCCAGATTCAGGAGGCTGAAGAGGAAACTTGGAGACGATACAGAAGTCCTCCTCGCTAGGGATTTTTCGGTTATTTGGAAAGGCCACCTTCACCTTCACAGGAACCTCATACCCACTTATACCAGTACACCAGATCGGAGCGTGCGGTCAAGACATCAGCGTGGAAAACGTCTTGTTACCTGACTGCGGAGGAGGCATGGGAGGAGACTCGCAATGCTTTTCAGAGTTGGAGAAGATGCGAGGCTCTTCAGTATCAACCAGCGCCGTGTGCCAGCCTATTCGGCCTCATTCTTCCTCTTCCGCTAAATACACCTTAGTCTGGGCAGCAGCTGCGGACATGCAACCATCGCTAGCGACGGAGAAGTGGGACTCGCCGCGCTGCTCACAAAGGGAAGAATGCCCGCGCAGACCCGAGACTCGTCTCCTTGCGATGACCAAAGACGACGCTCCGCGGGCTTTGTTGTCGAAGGCTAAGTATAATGCGTTTTGGTGGCAGCCGCTGGACTGGAGCCGTAACTGATTGCATTCCGAGAGATTGTGGAAGAAAGTAGCGACACCCGTAAATTCGGCAGGGTCCTAAACAGTCTTCCTGTCCGCTGTATGTGAGAGGATCTTCTGGGAGATGACAGCCGATGTTGATGACAAGTGCTCGGAGAAATGAGCCACCAACTGAGCGGTGTGTGATGTGGGCATCTCCCTGGTAATCACTCTGCTTTATTGCTGGAGACACTTCATTGTTTAGTGATGTAGCAGACTTTACTGACGCTACACCACGCCACAATGCATCAGAGGCATCTCCGTCTCAAACCCACTTCCAGAGCTTTCTCTGAGGACGGGAAGAGTACGTTGTCCAGGTTCACTTTGCTGTCTAAATGTGTATTTGGATTTCCATTCATAGTCGCCCCTTCACCTCATTTTATTCACTTTGACTCGTCATATGAGCGTGCAAAATTGGTGAAGTATTTGCATCGCTACGAAAATCACAGTTCATTTCAAATTCTAAAAAGGATGATAAGCAGAGAAAAGAGTGCTGAGGCTGCGGACTGACCATGTTGAAAGACTAGCAGATATTCCGCCTATTTCTGGCTTAAGACTCACTACATATTCTCTATAGCAACACCGCAAAGACAGAGCAGGAAGCGTTCGCTGGCAAGGGACGTGGGCTACGTTGACTGATGATAGCCGGCCAAATTCTCCTGGGAGCACTAACGTGGGAAGCAACACAAAGGTCGACGCAGCCACAGTCGACGACCACAACAGCCCTCAGTTCAGCAAAACATCCAAAAGGTCGCACACCGGAGTCAGGGCGATGGTGGAGAAATTCTGAGTTTGTTTGTTTGGCTCCGTGAAAACTTTAGGAAACCTTAGCCTTATCGGGTGCCTGTTCGGTGTTCTAGAGATTTTAGAAAGCCATAATTCAAGGCCAGACAACTAGAGTTGTCGCATTTCTTTTCTCATTGTTAGAGGTGTGCTACTGCTCTACATACATACATGCTACATATATCCGCATATACGTGTCGCAGATGAGGGGATTCTTGTCAGGCTCCACTTGGTTAATCCTATACTGACAACGTTTCATCCCTTATGCCTTTCTTCAGGTCTCCAAAATCCATCTCCATCCCCGAAACAACAATATTTCCTGTCCTAACAATATAACTCCATATACCACATAAAGTATCTACGCTATTGTTGCAAGGCTAGGCAGTAATGCTGTTTTAGGCCTGGAGATGGCTTAAAGCTCGAAATGTTCTCAAAAAAGCATTTAGAAGTCGAGCTTCATTAACGGGAAGTCGCAATTTCGTCTGCCAAAGTCACCATATTGCTTCCCGTGAAGATACTACTGGAATTCACTCGCCAGTGCCCGAATATCATTTCGTGACACGCTACTTTAAATTCGTTGTTGGGTACCATTAGAAGACGGAAATTATTTATAAGAATTTTGATAATTCCTTGGTTTTACGCAATTATTACCATGTTATCAGGAGCGCGTGATAGCGCAGGATTGTCTGCAAAGTCTGTCGCGTGCACCGCTATTAGAGGTTGAGGGTTCGGTTATAGCCCAAGAGGGAAGCCACCAAGCCCTCCATCCTTCCTGAGTCCGTGAAATGACACCATATTTCTCCAAGGAGGATAAAACACTGAATTACCCATCGATGGAAACCGAAAGTCATCGCACGACCACATACGCACTCGCTACTTCTACAATATTCCAAAAGAGATTGATTAATGACGTGCTTTGCTGTTCTATTCCTCATATATTGATGTATGATAGGGCAAATAAAGAGTCTACCAATAGAGCGTTACAAGCTTCAAGTCATGTAGAACCGAACCATTTACACAGAACAACAAGAGTAGGAAAGGAGAGGTCTTTTCAAGAGTGCATTAGAGTCGGAGTGCTTTTGTAAGGTGTGCATGTGTTACTCGGCTTTTGAGGATCGGTTCGTATGGTCTTTCGAATCCGCCTCGAAGCGGGGCTGAGACAAACATGCAGTTTAGGCAGAGAGACATACTGTTCAACAAGTGCTGAGAGTAGGCTCTGTCAACAAATCTGTACGCCTTCACGCGTCCGAGAACCGCTAGTGTTCACCATCGTCTACGAGTGGTGTGGTGCAGAGATCATTGATGAATGCCACTCTCCTTTCCTCATTCTGTTTTGTGCTTGGAGAATTTGAACTGAAGCGGTAGTGTGGATTATGATTGGAAGAAAGTTGAAGACCTAAAAACGAACTGCAGAACGTGAATCTGGGAACAATTGATGGCGCCTTTGATGGTGGCGAGAAAACAATCCGCACATATACATATTGTGAATGTAGAACCAGCATCAGAGTGCTCACTGGACTGAGGAGCTAACACAACTTGACTCGTCGCGTGGAGATTATCATCATTAGTGGCAAACACACCTAACGGACCTGACATTGCTACAGCATTTTGGAAGAAGTGTCTCTGCCTAACATTTCAGATATTTGGAAAGAGGAAAACGGTACTGATCTTCCAGTTCCGTCTTCTGACAGCGCTGTTGGTTGCAAGGTAACCAGATACATATAATGATTACTATTTTGTACTACAACGTATTCATAAGATCAGAGACGCTGTCGCCTGGGTCGAGTCGTCGAAAATTAGGTGGGCCGAATACGTAATGTGCTTCGCACACACTCGCTGAAGAGGACCGCTATCGACTGGATTCCGGAGTGTGTCACAAGTCCAACCAAAGCGTTGGAGACTCACCAACGCTTTGGTTGGACTTCTTCGTGACAGCCCTGAACGAACGATATGACGCTCTTTGTGTTCCTCGAGCAAGGATCCATTGAAGCACTTTACACGCGACAGGGACGGATGGAGACGCTGCTGGCGCTCTTTCGAGCACCCCGATGATCAACGGGGAGACAGGTGATTACATATTACCTGAAGTTTGGATGGATCAAAGAAGGTCGAGTATGGCTGCTAGAGTTCTCGATTCTTGTTAAGAAAGGGGAAGACTCACTGTGAATAAGAGGCATGATAAGAGGCGATAAATATCAAGTATCGCAAGGCAACGCTGCAGAAAGCAGAACGCGTCAAGAATTTTACAAGCCTAATCAGATGCTGCTGAAAATGTATGCATCGCAAAATCGGACAGACTACAAAGTGATTTTGAAAACCAAAAGCGTAACGAGATGCGGCCCTGAGTTTCGGAATGACCGTAGGGACCGACTGGCGATCGGAAACATGCTTCCTCGTAAAACTGCCCAGTTTATCGAGCTGCAGCTGTGCGCACTTGATCAGCTGGTCGCGATGAGTCACCAAAAACCTCATGGGCACAGCTCCTGCAGGTGTTCAACTCGTAAAGTTTGTTTTTGGCTTACATAGAATGAGTATCAAAAAGCTCACAGGAAACCAAGGCATAACTTATGCTCTACAAATGCAACAGAGTGGGAAAGAAGTCCTAGCCGCAACATAAGGATGATAAAAATCTCAGTGTGTTCGACACTCCTTTATTTTTTACTTTTTATTTAGCATACATTTCGCTCAATAGTATAATCGCCATCGTTGTTTATTACAGTGTGCTTTTTCAAGAAAAAATCATACCTAGACTTTCTTGCCACCCTAATAACATCTGCAGTAACTTGGTAGGTTCTAGAGTAAAATTAGAAACTAGAAATAGATTTAGTTTAAAACCAGAAGCATTGTAACAAATTTCTGTAACAATTCCGCTTCACAAAGTATAGTGCAAACAGCCTCGCCTTTGATCTGCCCTTTTCTTTAACCACTCACCGCTTTTTACATGCGTTCAACCGCTTCCACTGTTGAAGGCGTTTCTATCTGGAACAATTACTTCGTCCACGACTTGGAGAAACCCCGTCTTTGGATGATCAACTTCTAAAATGGAACAGGGATACCTTTGAGGATGTTCGATCAGAAGCGCATCGGTGATGTAATGGTATAACCATCCCGCCCGCTGCTAAATTTTCGGCGGCAGTCATTCATTCCCGCAGTGTCATATAAGGACAGTACTTATGCTCGAATGGGCCAGTGGAATAGGTATTCGAATGATTCTCATTCGAATTTGAATACTCGAATTCGAATATTCGAAAAACCTCGTGTTGCGAATGTTTAAAAAGTTTCGAATGTATTCGAATTCGAATATTCAGAGGAATCACGTTTTTCGAATATATTCGATTTCGAATGCTCGAAAATTTCCGGTACTCAAAACCATTCGAATACTCGAAATTTTTGCGAGAGCATAAGTCTAATAAGGACGCCCTATTTTGCGAGACTGTTACTCTGCCTATCTTAATTGGTGACTCAGAAGAGGGGCCGGCTATGGCAGGCACTCACACCGACTGAATGCGTTGTTCGTGTCCGGTCCAGGCCAGTCAAACGCTTCACCTGTGGGATAGGTGAAATCGTGCTACGCGTAACTGCACTGTTTTCATTTCAACTGGACACTTTCCGTTATGAACCGGAGACCGTTCAAGCAAAAATAAACATTTCAGCATTCAGACATTTTACAATAAAGGCAAAGCAATCTTTTAACTCAAGAAAATTTCATAAAAAGCTGCTGCGCTCTTAGGGATAAATGTGTACGCTTTTTGAACGAGCATAGGATCCCTATTCATTAGTGCAAACAACGTATCAGGTGCGCTCTGAAATGCGTCGACACAGCAAATTGTTCGCGTGAAAAGATTGAGCTCGTTCAGGACACTGTAATACTTATTTGATCGACTATGTAAACGCCGTTTACCTAAAGCAATGTAGTAGAAAATGGTGGTGTATTTTTCTATTCGATTACTGTGTGCTTCTAGAGTTACGTCAATACAAATCCAAAAATAAGCCTAATTTTGTAATTAGCATTCCGAGCTCCATTCACCTACATAGGTCCCCCCTTTCGAAACTCCATGGAAGGTTGAAACCCTTTCCTGATTAGGGCTAGGGAAAAATCTTGAACCTACAAAAAATTACTGTCCCTTCGCGACAGGAAGGATGTTCTAGTCACAACCATATGGACAGCGCTAAATTGGCACCTGTGTCGGACTAAGCAGGAGGGAATGCTCGACAGGACGAGCGTGTGGAGGCAACGGACTGGTATTCGTGAACTTCCGACCGCGAAACAACCTTTCCGCCTCCATAGCTCCACTCGACCGAGAGACATCACTGCTCAGAGACCAAAAACGGCCCCGAGTTGCAGAGTAGATGTAATGGCCATGTATGCGTTTGGAATCCGACATTCGTAGGTGGCAGCATTCCACGGAAAATGAATTACGCACAGGACATGTCAAGATAACGAGTAGAACCGGCTAGGCCACATTTCTAGAAAAAGCGAAAACATTCAGGAACTTTTTCCTTCATCATGAGAAGAAACGCAACAAGCCCAGAGCTCTTCGAGAGCGGCAAGAACGACATTGGTGGTTGAACGGCACTCGATGGAATCTCTGGAGGAAAGCATAACAGCGAAAGAGCTCGTGAAGCGCCGAACATTCAACAGTTGGGCGGGAATATTTAGAAGCGGTCGTGATCTTGACCTTCCAGAAATCTAGGAATGTTCACATCTGAACGTTTGTCCTTATTCAGAAAGCATATCTGGAATAGTATGTGAGCCGTAATTTGTGTAATCTCGTTGACCGAGGGGTGAAAGTCGAGTAAGAACCTCTACAATGCTATGCAAACGCCAATTTAATTAAGGCATAGTGTTTAAGAAACAAAAGCCGGCTATATTTAAAAGTTGCATCTAAAAAATAAAACAAAAGCTATATATAAGGACATGATAAATGAAAAGGGGAGTGTAGCGCAGTCGGAGAAGACGATGGTTGTCCCATGCATCCGATACCGGGTTCTTGGTTCTGATTTCCCGCCCAGGCCAACGAAGCCTTCCATCCCGCGGCGGTTGACACCAGACTTTTTGGGAACGATAAAGCGCTGACTTGTTCATCGGCTGGTCACCAAAAGTCATCGTATGACCAAACACGGATTCAAATCACCTCCACGACATCCAGTAGAAATAAAATGTGTGGCGCATCCCAGAAGGGATTGAATAAGGCCGTCTTTTGTCCTTTTTTACCCTTAATAATTGAGACTTGCTAGGTAAACAACGAAATTGGTAAGGTTCTTCGGAAGCTACTTGGAAAGCCGAAAACTAAGCGCTTTCACTTCTACTACCGTCATTGAAGAAAACGTCACAGGGAGGAGGAAAAATCTGGTTTGCGCACTGAATTCAAATCCGCTAAAGAGGTGAGTGAAACAACAAATGAAGTCATTCAATCTATATCTGGCAGTGAACACTACGCCTAACAATGTCAGCGATAAGAATTTCAGCGCAGAAATCCGGTTTCCGATCCCTGCAACATATGTTTTGTTGAGCGATGTCTCCAGTATACTGCAGAAGGCATTAGAGAACCAGTATCGTTTACTCCATCGACGCTGTGAAGACGAAGAGTGGCGAACGAGTTTGGTCGCTGATCGGGACGAGCTCGAACCTTGTTCTATCACGCTCCACAACTCAATTTCGTCTCCAAATAGAACGTCCAAAGGAGGGGTGTGGCGGGGTAATTAGTCCGTTACGAGCGAGTTCCTCTTGCCCATGGGACGCCCACTAGAAAACTTCTCCGTCGTGTACAGCATTCTATCCAAGAACTGAACCGTTAAATACGCGCGATTTGTACACTCAGACTATGGGGCATGAATTCAAAGGAACGGTGAGGCATGAAAAGAACCAGGCAAGCGGAGGCTTGAGGAACTGCCGAGATGCACAGCTCAAACAATTAGTTTCCCCTCGGTAACCCGTAAGCAGTGCACGCGTCTGGTGGGTCATACTACTCTAAGTTCATCGAAATGCTCAATCAAGCTTGAAATAAACTCGCTTCTGAATAGAGGCACAAGACGGACTAAGAATTCCTTTTTGAAATTCCTTCCAATAAATGTTGACATCTTGTAAAACTGCTCCACTGGGCTTAGAAATAAGTATGACAGAAATTGCTTTTTTTCTTTCATGAGATCCTAGGTCAATGAAAATGCGGACTCAATCAACTAACGTTGTTTCCATCGCTGTGTAAAACATAACGATCTGACAGCTGTAGGATCTCTTGCAAAGCTGCTGAGATTTAATCTGGAAGTTTTTCGATTTCCTTGAACAAGCACTGCGATGTGGACTTAAGACAGACTTAGATTCCGTCTGATCATTGAAATTCTTGCCATCTGGTGGGTCGTCAAGGCCAGGAATAGATGAAACGCACAAGAAGATGAGTCGGTAGAATTAGAGGCACGGTGTAGAACTTCCCATACGAATTCGCCGATCTTCTGCGGCTCAGCCCCGAGGCCCGGACGACGGTTGTTGCGAAGTAGTCGGACCTTGTGGCTCTTTGTGCTTTTCAGGCGAATAACGTCGGCCAACTTCCGAAGTCGCTCACACTTTAGCGTCATTGTGGTTCCAGCAGAGAGGAACTCAGAGCTAGAGCTTTCTGCTGGAATCTCACCACCAACAGGGTGCTATTCTTTTTTCGTGTTAGTCACCTTTAGCCTCTACTGGAGGTCGCTCATCGCGGAGCCGCCGGCGGTGTTACGAATAGTTGACGTACATATAAGACACGACATTCCTTCTCACTAGGGAAGGATACTAAGTGACCATGGGATTTTGAAATGAAATGCACTTCACGGGATGAGGCTTCGAACGCTGATTCCAAATATGTGATCCTCTTCTGCTGTGCGCATCCGTGAACGGAGTTGTGGACCCTTTTTAATACGGCAAAGTGCTCAAGTAGCCTGGAAACTGCGCTGCCTCCGAGCAGGGGTGGAGCAGGTGGTAGGGGAGTAGCGTATTGAGACGGGTTGGTTTATGATTCGACTCCCCTATGATGCAAGATTTTTGCAAATCCTAAAAAAGATCTGCCACCATCAACCAAAGCACTCTATGTCAAATTGCAACGGAAAACCACCCATAGTTACATGTGGGTGATCAGTGCCTTAAACAGTGCCCCTCTGGCCGATTTTTTTTCGAGACACGGGGTCGGTAAGGACAATACTGCCGACCCATCTTCCAAATTAGATAAGTCGGCAGTATTGTGTGTTGGCGTGTGTTTTGAAGGAGTTCGGACCTTCCGGTACTTCTCGCGTTACTACAAGGAAAGAGAAGAAGATGGCAGCAGTTTCGCGTCCATCTTGCGAGATGAGCAATGTGGGAGCATCGAACGAGAGCATGAAGAAGGTATCAGTGTGTTTTGTTGTTTGTTTCGCCATGTTTTTAACAACTGTTCATAATAAATTCGATCGGAGCACAAAACGCTTGTAATCAGAGTTCGAAGCCGCATCCCGTGATATGCATCTCATCTCGAAGACCCATGGTCACCTAGCATCCTTCTCTTGTCAGTTACAATATCACTGTGTACGCCCTTGCTGTGTGGGAGTAGGAGCAGCTATCCACATGACCTTTTCATCAACTCAACGAAAGTAAGAGAGTAACTGAACAGATGAACGAGCCTGAATACGGATCTGGAAGCCTTCAAGCTAAAGGAGGGAAACAACTTCCCCTTTAGACCATTTCATTCTGCATTGCAAATCTAACAGGCTAAAAGAATTAAGATATAAAAGTGCAAAACGACAAGAAGACGAATCATCAGAACACTAAGGCCATGTGCACGAAGCCCCTGACGTGAGTGCAAATCGAAGGGGCGGGTTCTTGGAGGCTACGCCTGAATTAGCCCCCCCCCCCCCCCTTTAAGCGCCCGTACAGGTTTCAAGGCACCACGCCACACTTCGACGGGCAGTGAGTCTAGAGTCACCTCAAAGGCCCGAGTTACGTTGGCAAAGCGCAACTGCGTATGAAGCTGTCTTGTGGCATTGTAACGTAATGATAGATTTGCATAGCTTTGGACAGTAGGGAGCTTTGGGAAAGAAAGCTCTGCGAGAATTTCGCGGCAAACTAGTAGTTTACTATCGTTGGCATACTTCGTGGTTTCGAATTGCTTTGTTCCTGCTGTTCGCGTTTTGACACTATGATTTGTGATACATGGCTACTTAACTGCAAAACACTAAGTAAATAGTAAATAATAATCAGTAAATAGTGAATCCGTGTTCAACTCTACGGTCCTTCCTGCTTTCCTATAAGTCTTAGGTAATGAACCTGTGCCCTTCGAAAGCCGAATGGAATCGGAGCCACGGAACGATCAGCCAATGGCACGATATTCGTAGAGACGTAGTTCACGGAAAATGGAGGGAATCTGAGGTTCGCCTACGTTGGAGGATCAGAAGCTTAGTCGGTTGGACCAAGTCGTCGGAAGTACGTCGGACCAGCCTCCGGCAAAGCTTCGCTGAGCCCCACTGTGCGAAGATGATAATCGACTGGATTCCGGGCGTTGTCAAAAGAACACCAAGATGCCCACCAATGCGTTAATTGTACATAATTCTTTTCTGAAAATAAAAACAAGGAACTTTATGATATCTTTTTTGTCGAGTGAGAGGAACGAACTGGGCTAGTCTGGCACAGGGGAAGTACAACTGTGACTGGTATCCGCTGGAGCAAATAGATAAACAACTACACGACAGACAATGTCCATGCGGCAGTAGACAAACTATAAGTAGTTAAGTGTGAAAAGGGATGAAGGACGGCGTTAATAAATCCCTTTCCGGGATGCGTCACACGTTCTACCTCTACGGGATATCATGGAGGCAATTTGAATAGATATTTTCTCCATACAATGGACGAGATGTGTATTCAAATCGCCGTCCAACTTGCGGTAACCTACCGATGTTTCATCCTTCCCAGATAGGCCTAATAGAAGGATTAAAGATAAAGTACAGCGTTACTATATCCCTAGGGATGAGCCACGCATTCTACTTCCAAGGGATGTTGTGGAGGCGAGATGAATGCGTATTTGGCTATACAATGATCCTGAGGTGCCCAGCCGATGGAGAAGTCAGTACTCTGTGATGTTTCTGCTTCCGTGCCAGCGAGGTTCAGGTTAACAGCTGACAACTATGCCGATGTTTCAAGATGAGAGAACATAGAGACTCAGCGCTCTGTCCTTCTTGGACAACTGCGGTACCAATTCACCGACCTCGCAGGATGGAAGGCTTGGTTGGCCTGGGCGGGAAATCCGAGCCAGGAACTTGGTAGCGGGTGCAGGCAACCTCCGACTGCGCTACAAAAACGTTGACAGGGTAGTCTTTCAAGGCTAGGAAATGGACCTCTACTAGCAAGCCAAACCACAAATGGGTTAAGTGTCCTCCTCTCACTAGGCGCAATACTACTTCAACAAACTCGGAATGATGGAAGGCTTGATTACTTGGTCAGGAGACCCGAGCCAAGAGCCTGATTCGAGGTACAGGTGACAACCTGCGCTCCATCACGCACCTAGAAGTAGTTGGTTGGCTGATTTTATTATAGTTGTTCGGCTGAAGTTATTTAACAACGTCAATCATTAAGTTTGAAGCATCTAATTTCGAGTGAAACTTTAAGCTTAGCTAAGCGCTGCTAATAAAGTTAATAATGTATTTAATGTCGCAACACGCACAGCACTAGCAAACATTTTGTCCCCGCATTTTCATTTTTTCACTTGACCGCATGGCTATCGAATAACGGTCAAATTTTGGTCCTGGTTTTTAGCTCTGGAAATTTTCGAGATCTCCTAGTTCGCACACGTATTGGCGAGCAGTGGTTACGCCGTTCATAGAATAACACTGTTTCTCCTCCATTCAATGGGAAAACACGAATTGATTCTTACAAAACGTAGATGACCGAAGGAAGCCATTTTAATTCTCCCACAAAAGCTGTCTCTCTCACGTCAACAACAGGAACAGCAGCCACAGAAATTTCACAACAATAACATTAGCCGAGTGGGGGAGGAAGAGAGCAGATGTCTCTAGAAATCTCAGAATCGCCAAGGGCAACCGCAGCGTACGCTTCACTCTTTGCTCTTTTACCGCTGTCTGAAGGAAGCGGCCCGGCAACAAACTCAAGCTGGCTGCAAAGGGTAGGCGATTAGTTTCCCGGTTGAAAGACAATGACAGTTGCTCTGGGTTTGCCGCGTGCTCTATTCCAGAGATATATTCGACTATGAGGAACACTGAGAGGTGCTGAAGAACCGGTATCCATCTGCGAACCAGATTTCGGAGTCATAACGAGTCATAGATGAAGATGTTCGTTTACGACGGAACAACCAGTGTTAGGGGCTGGCTCTTGCACAGCGCGATCAGAGAGGGAACTAGGAGAGTGGCCGTAGTCTGCATAGCAGACTGGTCAGCAGCAGCGCAAATCAGTCAGCAATGCTTGTCTTAGCGAAGCAAGGAGAGGTGAGTGGATGGAAAAATGTGGTGAAAAAGAACGGTATCAAGAAAGCACTACGGTATGTCCCTTATTCATAGGGATCGACTTACGCCCATTATGTAGCTTGGCCCATTTAAATGGCCTCATGAATGCAGTCGCTATCAAAAAGTTACAGGTGGTCCATGTCCGACTGTGGCTGAATCTTGCCATGTTGTTTAGCAGCGATGGAGAACCGTGTGAAGCTGTTGAACCGAGATTGTTATGAGAGTCTTATTCGACTTCCGTTTTCGTGTGAACGAATTCTTCGGAAGGTGCGCGTTCGAGTTCTACCTTGCGCTCGAGATCATTTCGCTGTCGGATGTTGTTGTCATAGCTTACAACCTCGCAACAGGCCGATTAAGAGTTCAGGGTCGGCACCAGCGAACAGCCTTTGCTGGTAATAGAGAGGAGTGGACAGACCTCGCCACGGCTATATAGGCCAAATGTGCATTCAACTTCACTCATGAAATTCTTTAGAAACAGAATGGGTAGCGCAAGGTCATTTCCTCAACATCACCTTTATCAACATCCTTATTATTACATAATTATTTTATTGATGTATCCGGCTATTAACAGCGACCGGTGTCCGATTCATGAGATGCAAAAATGCTCCAGATTTGAGCACTAGATGATTATTAGGCCTTTAGCTGGCATCCCACCATCCCACCATATATATATATATATATATATATATATATATATATATATATATATATATATATATATATATATATATATATATATATCCCATATATATATAATAGAGGAGGGTTTTTTGTCTCAACGTGACCGTTGAAAACTTCGTAAACTTTGCAGGCTCGATGGTTTAATCACCCAAGTTTGAGGCAGGTTCTCGACTTCTCTCTCCGAAGGGGAGCGCCGAGAGGTGAGCAATCGCCGCTGCCGAGGAGGACACGTGAGGCATTGCGAAATAGGCCGGCGCCGCGGCTCTGTCCGCTCACGTGTTGGGTGGCTACTGCCTCGAACTGACCCCCTTGAAGGCTGCTGTCCTTGCTGCTGGTCAGTCAGTGCTTGCAGTTAGGTACTGCTACAGTTGTGTCACCGCAGGGTATGACTCTGCCGCCTGTGTGCATGGCCGAGGTCACTGCTCATTCCTGTTGCTGCTACCTTCTCTGTGTTTGGGCATAACCTTCTGAAGTGTGCGAGCTTCCGCCTTCACTTTTCTGAGAACTCCTGCTGTGTTAATCCATACTGCCGCTCTTCGTTACTGCCTTTGCCACCGTTTCACTTTGTTTCTCTTCGAGGGCCTTTTAAGTTGACGTCAGTGTTGTGGTGAGAATCTGCGGCCCTATTCTAGTGCTCCTCGCTCTACACGTTAGAGTATGCGCCTTGGTAGGAAGGCACATGTATGCCCATTTACAGCAGAGGTGACCTAACTCGGTTCACCATAGGGCTAGAAAGCACTAGTGCTGCTGATATTTTGAATATCATACAACACAAAACGACGGATTGAGCGTTGCTACCTCGTTGCCCTCCCGCCCCAGCCTATTTGAGCCCCACTGGTAGCCGTAGCACTTATATCCACACTCGTGTGCTTTTTAACGAGGCCGACAACCCCTTCACACGATGAGCCCTGTCCACCCGAGCCGTTTTGAGCCTGATTCTGTAGGCTGTAAGTAAGATTCTCCCATTCTAAGTTGGTTGGATTGAGCTCATCAGTTTCTCCCGCCCACATAAACTTCCTACTTTCTACACCCTTCCAAGCTGTTGGAATTTTATTCGAATGATAGCAGAAGTTGAACAACAAACACAACGGTGAGGAACATACATATCCCATTTTTGTGGTTAAGTGGCTTTTACACTATCAGTCGATTGAAAGCTGCGGTGAGCTTTCCGAGGGCATGGCGCGATCTCGTCTTTTATAGCGGTATATGCTTGCTTACTAGCTAGGCTGTAAGTAAGATTCTCCCATTCGAAGTTCGTTGTGTCGAGCGCATGCATCAGTTTCTCCCGCCCACTCATGATTCCTATTTATCGCTTGGGCTCCCTTCCAAGACGTAGCGATATTTATTCGATTGATAACGTAAGTTTAACAACAAATACAACTGTGAGGAGCACACATATCCCCACTTTTGGTAGATAACTTAGGTCGCATTTTTGGAGTGCATGGCGCAATCTCATCTTTTAATGCGCTATATGTTTGCTTCATAGCTGCGGGCTGTAAGATTCTCCCATTCGAAGTTATTTGGGCTGAGCGATTTTTATTCGATTGATAGTATAAGTTGAACAATAAACACAACAGTGAGGAACACACATATCCCCGCTTTGGTGGCTTAAGTAAGAGGCGTTCACACTATCAATCAAATAACCAGTGGTGCTATCGGTTTTCTCTCATACCTAACCGATCGGGATTGGAATGGGATTGGAGTTGCCTGATTGTGTTGGCCGACGGGAGCGTTCCACAGTAGATTGGGCGTTTTGATCAGGCAGTCGATATCGATCGATATTATCGATCATTTGAGTGGTGCTATCGGTTTTCTCTCAAACTAAACCGACCGGAATTTCTATCTGACACATTGGAGGTAGGGAAATCAGAGACAAAGTCGAACCATATATATATATATATATATATATATATATATAAAGGAGGGAGACATAATTGTTCCCGTACGCTCCCTCAAAATTAGTGGTTAATGAAGTCATCTCCGGAATTCGCCACACCTAGCGGCTCGAACCACGGCGACTGGACAGAAATGTCAGAATTCAAATCAGTTTCTTTAAGCCTCAATTGGCTGGTACCGAGGTTGTGGTAGCTGTCACAACGATGTTCTGTTGCGATCAAAACTTCTAGCGCCAGGCGGGACTCGAACCCGCACCTCTCTCTGACCGGGCGGGAATGCTCTACGCGAGACGGGTGGGTGCTGATCGGTCCCACGAGATGTGGATGTTGCGTTCGATCAAACAGCGCCGGTGGTGTAAAGGCGTAGAGCATTCCCGCCCGATCAGAGGGAGGTGCGGGTTCGAGTCCCGCCTGGCGCTAGAAGTTTTGATCGCAACAGAACATCGTTGTGACAGCTTACAGTCTCGATACCAGCCAATTGAGGCTTAAAGAAACTCATTTGATGTTTGTTGATACTGATTGGCCACTCGAGATTGGGAATTCCGTTTATTGGCCGACGTTCCGGCAAAATCGCCTTCTTCAAGGGCCTAAATGAGACACAACATTCACAAAGTTGAACGATTTAATCCCTCCACAAAGCGTTACTGGAAAGTTGATGAAATACTACTCAGCAAACCAAAGAGATCCAGTGCAAAGAACCGACCTTATGTAGATCCACAGAAGTGGATGGTTGTGAGACCACAAGCTAGGCAGTTGGTATTTAAGTCGTGCCTGTGCTTTAGAGGTATTGGTTTATATAGGGCAGTGACTGCCCTCGCACTGACCTAGGTCAGACCATGGCCCAAGCCTAGGTCAGCCCACAGAGTTCCAAAAACGGGGAAAGTTCGCTGGTGATAGCGAGACATTCCTCTTTCCGGTTAATTTTTGGGTTTTAGAATGGATCAAAAAGGCCTCCAGTGTCTTACGCGCAGTAATGTCGAATTCCAGACTCAGAATTTTGACCGAAATTTCGAAATCTTCCCCTGCATGCCTTTCAACTCGATGGGTGCCCAGTGGGGTGGAGAGCCGCGACTTGGATTTGCCCTGCAGGTGTTCCTTGATTCGAATATAGAGAGGTCGCGCCGTCTCTTCAACGTATTGGTCGCCACAGGCGCAGCACGAGATTAAGTAGATGGTCCCACTCTTGCTGCAGTCATCCGATTTCCCCAAGGGCAAACTGCACAGCTAGAGGTCACACACTCTTGGTCGTATATGCGGTTCCTGACAAGCTGCTTCCTCAAAGTGTTAGGTGGTATTTCTACCAGCGAGACCAGCTTGTCTAAGTCACATCTCCTCAGGCAAAGCCTTACGGCTTTGCTAACCTCATCGGAGAGGAATGGCATACAGAATGCTATTTTGTTATCCCTAGAGTCTCTGGAGACTCCTGAACGCGTGATGTGGCCCCTCGTGAAAGTGCCTAGAGGGGTATAACCATTAAACTGAAACTGGAAACTGGTTTGAATTGTTTCCATCAAGACCATCAGCTTCACTGGTTCCTTGCTGATATCAGCGGCCAGCTCATCCCGGATACGGGTGGGTGCTGATCGGTCCCACGAGATGTGGATGTTGCGTTCGATCAAACGGCGCCGGTGGTGTAAAGGCGTAGAGCATTCCCGCCCGCTCAGAGGGAGATGCGGGTTCGAGTCCCGCCTGGCGCCAGAAGTTTTGATCGCAACGGAGCATCGTTGTGACAGAAATGTCAGACATTTCTTTAGGCTTGACAAGCTGCAATAGGCTGTGAACTCAACGATAGATGAAAAAGGAGTGCTGAGGACATTCTTCTGCGTGCTATACTGAGATGTGAGTGGTACCAAGCTAGGAATCAGTCTGGAGTAGGCGCAAGTTTCAAGGTGCTCGGTGCTACGGATGCTTCCCTGCGTTGGTTGCCGGCCAAGCCGGCTAGCCTGGCGTGGCCCGCACACTCCAGCGACCGACGCTGGGTGAGGAAGCATCCGTAGCCAGGTTTGGGCTACGTCCCTAGCGTGGCCCGCCATACCCGACGCCAGCGGAGCCGGCTAGCCCGGCGTGGCCCGCGGATGCGATGCCAGCTAGCCTGGCGTGGCCCGCACACTCCAGCGTCGGCGCCGGGGGAGCCGGAGGAATCCGTAGCTAGGTTTGGGCTGTATTACATCATTCCGCTGTATTACAGCTGTGGAAGACCAAGGGGTTCTAGTCGTGAAGATGGACCGCATGAGGAGGTGGGAACGCACGAGGCAGACAGGCTGCGTCGAGCGGGAAGACCCGAATTTCTTCTGAAAAGTTTCGTCTAAAAGTTAGAGACAGTCAAGAGGTAACCACCACTAAGGAGATGCCGAGAGAGCAACAGATTCCTCCTCGAGGTTTGGCGTAGAAGTCGCCTAGAGGATCAGAGGGCAGCGGCGTGTAGAAGAAAATGGACAGACATGATGAGGCGCTGAGCGGGCTGGAGAACAATAAGAAGAGAGGGGAGGACAGGAACAAGAGACACCAAAGGAACATGGAGAACTGTTAACACATTCAAAAGAGGGAGAGGAAATGCGAACTCTGAAGAGTGATAAAGCTAACTTTCTTGCGGCTGTCTCATAGAATTTGTGATGGAATGAGCAGCTGCTTACAAGAGCAAATCAAAATGAAGCCCAAAGATTCTTGTTCGAATACGCACTCCATCCGATTCAACAAGTTCCCCAGCGACCAACTTCTGTGTTGTGAGGTGCACCTTGTTTCTGTTTCGCTTTGGTGTCCAAAAAACATCGATCACACAGTGTTCGCTGATCGTCTTGATCAAAGTAAGTGCTCGCGAAGTAAGTAGTCACGTCGGCAACGCTATGCGGGTGCTAGCAGCTAGCGGCTGGTGTTGTTTTATCAGAAGCCTAACTAGTCAGCTTGTCTTCAACTGTTTACGAATGAAGCAAAACCCGCTGAGTAAGTGAATTCTATGCGACTTTGGAAGTGAAATTCTACTCGTTTGCAGAGCGCTATCCTTATGCAACACAACCCTGCCTAGTGAGTCCCATTCGCCCCGTCGTACTACAAATAGTTGCGTCAGCACACATTCGGTGGATCAAGTGAGAGTTTTTCCTTCTTTGAGAAGGTTTTTCACTGATGGCTTCTCTTCGAAAACGGATTCGATAGGGAGGGTATTGGCATTAGGTGAGGAGCGGTAGACATTAATTTCTATTACTTGCACCACGTTCAGGCTTCTGAAGTAAACGAGGACGCACACACGTTAGGCTTGCTAATATAGGATCTCCTAAGAACCTCAAAAGGAACACAACGAAAACCTTGACTAAAGTTGACTTAAATGCTACGAATTTATGACGACAGAAGCTCGATTGTCTTTGAACACTATGTATTTGGAAAGCGAGCTAAGCGAAATACTCAGGGGCAGTGCTTGCATACGCGTCCCCTCCTGCTGAATCGCATATCGCATCTACTGAGATAAGAGATAAGATTTGCACAAGTTTTCGCCGCAACACAGTACTATGTAAACTGCTTTCAGATACCCAACATCGCTGCTACTTGTGAGATCCCCTTTCTGAATAGAATTTGATAGGGTAAATATAATTTCGCAGTAAATCTTGTTTTGTTTAATCCAAAATCTAATTTCACTTTACTCTTCCCATACAACGGTCAAAGGGGCACTGATGGAGGCGGCGGACCTACTAAGCTGGTATCTGGAGCCGTTCCGTCGAGCGACTTGCAGTGTTGGCGGCCCACTGCTCGTCTTCATCGAGTTCCCCTACCCCAGACCCGTGCATTTGGATGCTGATTTTATTTGAAGTGTGAGACTACTTTTTTCTCTTTTGATTGAAGGTTGTTATCGTCGCCTGGTTAAGACACAATAAGTTGATCTGTTGAGGTTTTATTTTACTCTATTCAATAATTCTCAATTATCGATACATTGTGTCCAATGTGTTTCATTGACTGTATTAGCGCCCAACTTTGGTGCGAGTAAACAAATAAAATCCAGCGGTAGTGTCGAATTTTTGAAAACCTCATATTCTTGTTACTGTTTGCTTGAGGGTGTACTGTATCACGAAGAGTAGATAGTATCAATGCCTATTAGACATTCCTATGTTTTCAGTCACAGCATATCTGAACCAAATTGCAAACACACGTAAAGAACCCAATGTTGTAAAGGAGATGCACATAAGACATTGTTTGGCTAGAGTGCGAACGTATTAAGGAGAAACCCTAAGGTTGAAATCAAATATGATGCGTATCATGTTTTCTAAGAATACGGGATCTCTGGGAAGGATCTCTATCCTAGTGAGGAGAGTACTCCGAATCCGAACTGATTGCCTGATAACGCCGGTGAACCTGGAGGCAAGCTAATTTAGAAAGACACCACTGTGGGCTGGCCTACGAGAGCACCTTTCCTAGCAATTTGCTAGTCGGCAGAGGATACACTGTTTACATTTGTTTCGCTTTTCTTGCGATGCTTCCTCTCGACTAGGATAGATCCAAACGCCACAAATCTTCCCAGAATTGTGGAAGCAAAAAGGTACATGTCCCGTTCTGCGAAACCTGGTTTCTTTCTCTGGTCGCTCCCTAGACCTCGTCTTGTGATTCAGTTTCTCAGTTGATTTATGTTTTTGTTATTGTTTCTTTTTGTTCGCTAAAGCAGAACGGCCTGTTGCTCATTATACTCAAGAGAAGAGACAACATCCTACGTATTGAGTTGGAAAACAATCAAAGTTCAGTGTTTTGAAGGCTCTCTGAAGGTGAGTTGCAAGCGGTACTGGAGTGGAATTCATTCTTCTAACGGTAAGTGACGCAATAGCACCCAAGGCTGAACATGCGTTAGCTGCGTGAACTCTGCTGTGGACCCATAAGGTAAATTGCACCTGTAGTAACGTTTCGTGCAAGCAAGAACATGGAGCCCACGTGAGGACTTGAATTTGCGAAGCAATGCTCCGTCGAGGGACGCAGGCAGCGGAACATTTTCACATGCAATTGTGCCATAGTCCATAGAAATGTCGTCTCCTTCAAAGGTAAAGCGCTCTATGTAGGCAGAATATAGGTGGGACAAGATGGAAGGAAGCAAAAATATAGACATGTGAAGAGACTCCATGTTAGCCGCGGAGACGGTACGGCGATCAAGTTGCGTCCGGTAAGCATTTGCATCTGAATGACGTATTTGAAAGGCAAAAGGGAATATCTTCGAGCTTGCCCATGGCAAATCACCAACTATGTGGTGGAGCCCGTGTTAGGAAAACAAACTTCCAGTGGACACCAGAATGCCTTAAAAGTTCTTATGTCCCAAAAGATGCTGCTTGCTTAATGTCGGCTTGGGGCTTTATCTGAATTCAGCACCGACATGAAAACACTTTTATTCAACGGCTAAATTCGTCAGTGAACCAAAAGTTGTAAAAAATCCGTGAAATGTGCTCATACGAAAGAGATAGCTCTGCCTGCATAGCGTTAATGAGACGGAATCTATAATATATATGGCTAACGCATTAGCAGTCATCGGAGTCATGTTACGCTAACGCATTTTGGGATTTGCCACCGCATCAACTAAAGAAGCGTTTCTGAAGGATCTACCGTTCTACTGCGTTTAGGGGATCAACTTACACGCGAATCTGAGCATTAGCGGTTTCTTTAGGTGAAATTGGCTTGCCTTTAGAAGCGAGGATTTTGAAGGATCATACCGACTGCCAATTAGTCCGTTTACACCACAGGATGATTCGCTAAGTGTATACATATAGATGTTGCTGATTCTACCACATCAATACGTTTGGTTTTCAGGCTTGCCACACTATTCACGCAATGATGTTCACAGTCGGCCGTGGTAAGCTGTGCATGAGAAGATGTGCAGAAGCTCATGATAAATTAATTCTACATCTCGCGCTTCACACAGCCTCCATGGCAATACGCAACTTGAACGTTATATTCTATGTGCCATGCAGAAAGCACAGGTTTACTCGAAGGTTAAATTGGAGAGAGGAAACCCAAAAACTTGATGACCTACGGTATGTGAATTCATTGTCATTCATAGTTCCTTCCTTAAGACCTGTATTATAGTACATAGATTATAAAGATCTCAAAGCAATTCTGTTAACTTAACCGTGATAATGTGTACACAACCAAAATAGGTTATAACGAGTTCCTCTTCACTAATGAGCCAACGGAGGGGGGTCATAACAAAAAAAGGTTTGTCTGGAGATAGGTGGCGAAACGATTCACCTTGAGAGAAGACAAAAATGTTTGATTTTATGCTATTTACTTCCACTTTACTATATGTAGCTTTCATCACATTCACATCCTGTTAGAGCATAAAATATCGTACACAAGTGCAGAGACTTCGTTGAAACAGTTACATAGAATTAGCTGTCCCTGTGCATGCACACGTTCACCGGGAGCTTAAACTACAGCTACTATGTACATAGTGTGCTACATATAGTCTGGTCAGGAAATATTAATGCTCATTCAGGAGGTAACACAGAGGGAATAATAGGGAAGATTGAGGAGATCCTCCTTAAGACATTGGCCTTCACAAATACAAAATTCTAAGGCAGTAAGAGTGCTGTTTAAGGCATGGTGCCGCAGTCGGAGATGGCGCGAGCTGAGACGACTTCAGGTTCTTAGTTCACGCTTCCTGCACGGCCCAAGCAAACCTCCCATCCCTCCTGAGACAGTGAATTGCTGCCTGATTTGCCTGGAAATGACACACTCTGAGTCCATCGGCTACTCACTGCAAGCCACTGTCGAAGCCAAAACGCATTCGAACTATCTCTACGAGATCCCGCAGAAGTGGAACCGTGACTCAATTCAAACGGGACTGACCGACGATTTAACTTTCTGCATATTTATTTAATTATTTATTTATTACAAACATTGATGTGCTCCATGAGAGAGAATTGAATAAACTGTTTACAAGTTCAGATAACAAACTAAAAACAGCAAGAAGATTACAAAAAATAATGACGGTTCTTTCTCGGGGTGCAGCATCTAAGGAACGAGAATTGCCCAACCAGCGCAAAGGCGTTCGTTTCAGTGAGGAAACTCTTGAAGTGATTTCAGTTAAAAACAAGGAAGACAACAAACAACTGCGCAGTGAATGCTACTTAGATCGGGGATGGGAGTGCTGCTTAAGTGAAAGCGAGCAGCCAGAAGTTTAGCGATGCATCATCATCTCATGCAAGGCGGTCGTTGTCCGCTTCCGATGGCTAATTTCGGGCGATGATACGACGCTTGTTATGCTCTCGACACCTCATCCTTCGCTAGCCGCCGCACTCAACCCAGCCCCGAGGATTCGGATTGCCGATGCCGATATCGTCAACATAGCTGTGCATCTGCTTCGCGAAGCGTATCTGGCTATGGAGGATAGAGACGTAATACGGTACTTTGTAAACAAATGCATTCGCCGTTTCACGGATTCATTCGTCGGCGTCCGGTAGATTCAATCCTTGTCTGCGTCTTGTCGTTTCACCTCTTCTTTATTCTAAAGGCGATCTAAGCTCATCATCCTCCAGACCATCTTGTGCGAAAGCAATGGAGGAGGAAGAAAGCGTAGCTCCCAGAATTAGATAGCTGCATGCACGGTACCTGCACTCATCTAGTCTGCTTCGGAAATTGGTTTCGATTAACACACTTAGGCACGTTTACCCTCATACGGTGCGTTATGGCGATACGAGATACTGGATACCGGCCAGTGGTTTTGAATTGACGCACAAGCTTGTTGCGGCAAGACATCTTCTTAAGCACATGCGCGGTTGGTGAGGCGTTGTTGTGATAAGATGCGCTGTCACTGCAAGCGATTCAGATCAAAGACAGAATACACGGCCTTCTTCCTCTTCCGGCTGCAAGACCTGTCGAAGTGTACTCTGATTCTGCAGCAAGCAAAAATGCTTTCACGTAGCGTCGACCTTCGCTTACATGCTCACATCATTCCAATGTCTCGATAGGCGGTGATGGTTCGTATACAGTGAGGTAGATGAACAGCCAACGTTTAGTAGGCAAGCAGTTTACAACAATATCTACTACTTAAGTACATATCTCTGTCAACGAAAGAATGGGTTTCCTTCACTTGTTTTGTGGTAGTATGGAAGCTCTGCATGTTTTCAAACGGTCTTTGAAACATAATGCTGAAGAAGGCTTCCGTTATTCCAAAACAGCAGTGAATTAAATTTCTAGGATACGTAATATGAAATGGTGGATCATAAATTGGCTTCAAGACATTAAGGAATAGAGGATAAATGATAAAAAGCGGTGTTACTGAACATTTGTTCGGGATGCGCCACACATTCTACTTCTACAGCATATCGTGAAGTCAACAATTTGCCATAAATAAACTGCTATATTTACCAACTGTGTTTCTTACTCTACTGTGCGCATAGGATTCCCATATTACAAGATAGGAGAGTAATGAAAATAGCATTATATGAGTCAAACAAAACTGGCGAGATATATTCATTCGAACGCTGGAAAGAGTAGGAAGCCATCGGCGAATACATTATGAATTGTTTAAGAATGGAGTAATGCTTAGTCTTAGCCTGTCTATCAAATGCAGATAAGTGCAAAACTATAAGATTAGCCAGATTAGCCGAGAAGCCATTGAGATCAATTAAAGGAGGTACGCAAATAGGTGTTTCACAACAGTAGCACGAGCAAACACTGCTTCAACAGAACTGCAGCAGTGAATTGCGTTCCACAACGTTGCGCTCTTTTCCACTTATTCTATTCAATATCTATGCCCACGAACTACCGTCACTAATAACGAGCTCAGGAGAGAAATGACTTTGCGGATGACTTGAAAATTTACCATAGCTCACCAACCCATAATCAAAGGCTTCCTCAGCGAGCCATAGATGCTACTGATCGCTGATTCCACGAGTGGCGGCTCCCTTTGTCAAAAGAAAAAACTAATATGCTCCAACAAACTGCAAACAAAGCAATGGCTGCAGTACACAATCTTTTTAGAAGCGTTTCCATAAAAAAATCGAAAATGGCCAAATTTTCTCGTACAAAATCATCTTGGGGTTATTTGGGGCGCTGATTACGAATCCGGCGTCTGTTTCTGAAAATTCCGCCGATTTCAATTTTCGAAAATATCGATTTTCGATGACGTCATCGCCCGCGCAGGCACGGCCTGGAGCGCCCGCGTCCTCGATGGGAAATAGTCAAAAAATCGATTTTTATTGGTCGAGATTGACATCGTTCGATAGAGCTTTTCGTGGTGAAGCTAATGTTGTTATTACGAGTGTCGAAAACCCAAATATGGGCGAGTAAGAGAGAAGGAAACTTCAACCGCTGTGTCCGTGGCCCTAAAATGGCAGCTTATGCTAAGGCAGTTTAATCAACTAGGGAGTTGTGAGCACGTCATCGTAAAGAACCTTAAGCGTTCTGCTTGGAGGCGCATTTTTAGGTTGTTAGCTCTCTGCATCTTCTCGAAGGGGTCGACTGAAATTGGAAAAAATCGCGTCACACAAGGCTAACCTGCATTTTCGCACTGCTGTAACTTTTTCCTATCATAAGCTAAATTGCTGTATTTTGGCGCACTAATAGACCATTTTGCTGCTTACAGAATTTACAAGCTGCAACCGGAAAGGTTCAGACATGACAGAGTTATCGCGCTCAGAACACGCCCGCGCGTGCAATTTAGCACAACAACAGTCGATGTTCTCCTCGCTCTTACTCGCCCGCATTAAAGTTTTTCCTACTCTCAATAACACCGTTCAATTCAGCATGAAAAGTTCTATCGAATGGTATCAAGCATCGCCCAACTCGAAGACATCGATTTTTCGATTTCGTCATCGTCCTTCCGCCGCGGCCTCGTCCTCGATGCGAAACAATCAAAAATTGATGTTTCCAAAATCGGTTGAAATTGATACCGTTCGATAGCGCTTTCAATGCTGAACGGAACGGTGCCATTGCGAGTGTCGAAGACTCAAATCTGGGCGAGTAGGAGCGCAAGAAACTCTAACCGCTAGCTTTCGCCGCTCTAAAACGGCAGCGGAGGCTAGGCAGTTTGGGCAGCTGAGGAGCTATGAGCACGTCGTCGTAAAGTACCTTAAGCGCTCTGTTCACGTACGTATTTCAAGGCCGTTAGCTTGTGGCGTCTTCTCGCAGTGGTCCACGGAAATCGGAAAAAAATGCTTCACACAAGCCTCACCTGCATATTCGCACCCCTATAACATTGCCCCCTCCTACGTTAAACCATTCTGCTTTGGCGTGCTAGCAGACCGTTCGACTGCCTACAAGACCTACAAGCTGCAACCTGAAAGGTTCCAACTTGACAGAGCTATTGTGCTCCGAAGACGCCCGCGCGTGCAATTTGCGAGCGGTCCCCCCCCCCTCGATTGAAAGGTTCGATTCTGTATGCATTGTTCATGGCGCACTCCAAAGGCTCGCTGGACAGCCTTGGAGCAATTCCGGAGTAGGGCGGCAGAAAATTTCTGATAAAACTCTCCAAACGCTCAGTCTACAAGCTGTCCCCCCCCCCCTCGATTGGAAGGTTCGATTCTGCATGCATTGTTCACGGCGCACATCAAAGTTTCGCTGGTACAGATTGGAGCTAATCCTGGGTGGGGTGGCGGAAAATTTCTGATAACATTCTCCAAACGGCTCGAAATAGTCTTGAAAACGTCGCAGTTCCCAGTGCGAGAAGATAGAAGCGCAGGGGACATGCGCTCGCCCACTCGATTGATAGGTTAGGTTCTGTGTGCATTGTGCACGGCGCACTCTCGGGGCATTCTTGGCATGACGGAGCACTGGCAACCTTCGCCATCTTTGAGATACTCCGAAAGCACGCATATCCTGGGAAATAAGCTGCTCTAATCGCCCGTCCAGCCTGGTCCGGTAAAGTATTACAAATGTTTGTGTAGATCTCGAAGAGGCGAATCGAATGGTACCAACCTTTATTCAAGAAACCTAAAACTGAAGGAGTTATGAGCGTGCGACGCTTTGCGACGCTATGTTGGCGTTTTTTCGCCCACTTTTGACCGTGCGGCGCGAGCGGTATTGTAATTCTAGGACATAACGAGATTTTGTGGCAGAACCCCTGTTGGTTTCTTCTCCCTTCTATTCTTCATTTATCTCCGGGTGTATGTACTTTCTAGTTATTCTATTATATAATAATTTGGCCTAGGTCGTCAGCCAATGTCATGTCGATATCATTCTATATCTTTTCTAATTACATTGATCTTCGCATGGATTTTAACCATGTAATAATAATCTGCAAACTTTTCTAGTGGAAATATTGTTAATTTCATCTTACTAGGGAAGGGTTTCGACCTCCCATGGAACTTCAAGTTGAGACCAGGATCGTTAAAAAGAGCTCGGAATGCTGATTACGAATATGGGCGAATATTCCGAGCTCTTTTCTAATGATCCTGGTCTCAACTTGAAGTTCCATGGGAGGTCGAAACCCTTCCCTTGTTAGGTGCTTTTCTAAAATAGAAGTAGGCACGCAAAGCGGTCAATGGTTTCCCGTTTATAGTCATTGTGTTTGACCCAATGACACTAAAGTTGGAATCCCTTTATGCTCCCAAAAAGCACGTATCGCTTACATAATTCAATTCGTTTCCAAAGTGTGGAGTTTTTCTTATCTTTACCACTTTCATAGTCATACTTATTTGATAAGCTACATAAACATTTCAGTCAGCATACATTCATCGTTGCTCTTTGTCTCTCTTGAAAACGGTAACGTTTTCACCGCTGCATCCACTGAACGACGCTAGTGAGCTTTAAAATCACACAACAGGTGCCATTTCTCACTAGGCAAGGGTTCAGCTCCCGTGAAACTCCATGTGGAGACCGGGGTCATTAGAAAGAGCTCGGAATGCTGGTTAAGGATGTGGGTGTAAAGGCCGCCACAGACTTCTGCGGCGCCGCTCGGCGGCGTCGCTCAGCGGCGCCGCTGGCCGGCGCCGCTGGCCGGCCGGCGGCACCGGCGGCACCGCTGAGCGGCGTCGCCGCTCAGCGGCTTGACTCATCATCAGTGGGAGCGGTGACGGCGAGGTACTGTACTGTTTCTAGTGGGGACCGACTGGTGCTTAACAATAACGCGCCCCGATGACGATCGCGCGCCCGCATCGACCGTCTCCGCTCTGGATCCCGCCGCGAAAGGGCAGAGCGCAGAGCGCAGACAGACAGACGCTGGAGCGGCGCCGCCGGGTGGAATGATTCAAGTCATTTCCGCCAGCGGCGCCGCTGGCGGCGCCGCTGGAGGCGAGCTCTGCGTGTCTGCCCTATGGTTAAGCATAGGGCAGCGGCGCCGCAAAAGTCTGTGGCGGCCTTAAGAGTTGCACAATAAAATCCCTGAGCGAGTTGTGATCCGTCGAAGTTGCTTGAGCCGGCCGAGTGAAAGAGCTGGCACGAGACCGGTGAGGGATGAGCGGTAAGAGTGTTCTGCCACCGGCGGCGGTGGCGCAGGGATAGTGCTCCGGCTCGTCAGATGTGAGGTTGTTGGTTCGGCTCCCATTCCTCTTTCACATAATGGTTTATCTTCAAAATAATCATTTATTCTGAATTATGATGCGCGTTTGATTAAACAAAATGGAAGGTAAAACTGCTATACAAGTTTGCAATAATGTTTGGAGGTAAAAACTGATATGACGACATTTTTATTTACTATTTTGCAGAAATGCACTCAAAATCTTATGTTGATCAACTGGAGGTGCTTCTAACAACTTTAGCATTCATGGAGCAAAGCGAAAAAGCCTGTGCAGCAAACATGTTCTTCCCACACTGCACATCTTGTACTTGCAGCCTCGCTACTACCACCAACAAAACAGTCAGTCGCACCAAGATCAAACAAATACTCACCAGAAGGGACAAACATGCCTGGCTAATCATCAATGCACCCTGCTTATATCATGAGGATTTCCAGAAGTTGGAAAACCTAAAGGCACACAACATCCTGTATATCTACGACAGACTCTTCAATGGGTAGTTCGTTTTTAGAGATTCAAATATATTATGCACAACTCTTTCAGCTCTCTTTGCCGTATATTCGCAATGCTCTCTGAAGGAAAGCTTGTTGTCTAAAATGAAACATAGGACACGCAATGAAACTGTGCTATTGAGTTGTGCTCCGCCAAGACCATAAGTGTTAGGTTGTAACGAATTAAATGGCACTGGCTCGCGCCATTTTTTGGCGCGTCTTTACGCGTTTGATCAAGAACAAATCGTAACATGTGGCATATCATTTAGAAGCGCAAACTTTGCTCTACCGGTGAGAACCAAATTTTCTATGTGAAATTGGGAAAACTTTAGAGTTTTATTGACTTTTTTGCAGATGGACAAAAGGGTAATCCGAGGCATTTACTTGTATGAATCCAAGCTGGGCACTACAGCTAAGGAGGCGGACGAGAAGATCAACGCCGCATTCGGTCAAGAATGTTCCACAATTCGGACGGCGTATCGTTGGTATCAGAAGTTCCGGAATGGAGATGAGAGCTTGGAAGAACATGAAGGTCGTGAGAGGCATAGTGATGTTGATGAGGACAAGTTGAGAAATGTGGTAGAGGAGGATCCACACAAAGGTACCATGGAAATAGCGAAGGTTCTTGGCGTCAGTCACAACACAGCTGCCCGGCATCTGAAGGAAATTGGAAAGACCAAAAAGCCGGAAAGATGGGTGCCTCACGAGCTGTCTGAGGAGCAAAGAAACCGACGATATGAGATCTCGTCCCCACTGCTTCTACGGAACGAAACGGACCCATTCCTTGATCGCATCGTAACCTGTGACGAGAAATGGATAATGTACGACAACGGGCGACGATCGGCACAGTGGGTGGACAGCGATGAGAGCCCCAAGGTTTTTGCGAAGCCGGAATTGCACCAAAAGAATTAATGGTGACAGTATGGTGGTGTTCGCTGGGAATTATTCACCACAGCTTCCTCCCTCCCGGTGAATCCATCACGGCAGAGAAGTACTGCATTGAAATTGAAGAAATGATGAAAAAGTTGAAGGATATTCGGCCGGCCTTGGTAAACCGAAGGCGAGTTCGCCTTCTGCACGACAATGCTCGCCCCCATATAGCACGAATGACGTTGCAGAAATTGAATGAGCTGAGCATTGAAACTCTACCGCATCCTCCGTTTTCTCCCGACCTCTCCCCAACAGACTACCATTTCTTCATGCATCTTGGCGACTTCTTGGTAGGGAAAATATTCAAATACCAACAGGATGCCGAAAGTGCCTTCGAAGATTTCGTCAATTACAGAGCTTCTGATTTTTATGCTATTGGGATAAAAAAGCTTGTGTCACGTTGGCAAAGATGTGTAAAATCAGAAGGTTTTTATTTCGATTAATAAACTTGCCTACAAGCCGAGATATTAACTGTTTAAATTTACAGTGGTTCAGTGCCATTTATTTCATTACAGCCTAATATTAGTCTTAAAGATGCCTGGAGCAGCTTCAAATCACAAGAAAGTAGTTCAAAGTCATCAGCCATTGATTCACTCCATATGGTCTCAAAAACAATTGGAAGCCCAATAAGGATAAGAACCCCAGCACCCCTTTTGCTTGTTCTATCACATCTTACGTAAGAATATTTGCTGCACAAATCACCAATAATTGGACCAGCGTCAATGAATCCATTTAACCATGTCTCTGTTAGGACAAATAAATCACAATTTACGTTTTTTAAAGTAAATCGAAGTAGGAAAATATTCTTCTCGATTGACCGCACATTGCAATAAAGGCATTTACGATTTGAGATTGTGTTCGGAGAGGTTTTATAAGTTTACCGAAGACACATTGAGTTGAGCCCTTCGGGAGTTAACAGCTGACACGTCGTAATAGTCACGACGCGATAACCTGGCTTCTCGATTGCGCTCTCTCTCCACCTTCGTAAGTGAGGGCCGCATATAAATGCCCTTGGAGGAAAAAGAACGCAACTGCCCTTCTAAGGATTAGAGACTTAGAGAACGTTTTAGGTAACAGAACCTTCACAAGACGGGGACGATCAACTTGAGGTTTGCCAAGTCTATGTATTATTTGGGGATACATTCGATCTCAAGATGGTTGAGAATGCTCTTAACAAAGTCGAGATCATGCAGAGCCCTTTCTGTAGACTTAGGATCCTTTGATTCTGGAATACAAGAAATAACAACTGATCGTTGTCTTCCATTCTCCTGGACTAGCGACACCACATTAGCCGTGGCTTCAGGAAACGATCGAGATGTTTCACTCCTACCTGCGCTTTTTAGGGCCATATTTTCCTCTCGCAAACAAAAGATCTGCTCCTGCAACTCTTGGTTTTTCGCAAGAGCCGTGCACAGCTTATTCTGGACGCTGAATATGTGGCTTATAAGCGTCTTTAAAAACAACGGTGTCTGCTTATCTGCGTGCAATTGCTCCAATGTTGCTGCAACATCGTTTGAGCCGATCCGATCCCGCCTCGCTTTCGTCACCGGTCTTCTGCACAGTAGTCCTTGAAGCCGCCATCTGGGAGGTGAGCGAGAAAACACGACCAATTAGCAGCAGAACTACTACAACTGGCACCAGACGCGTCCACTAGATTTACCTCCCGTGGTGGCTTTGTTGAAATTGAAGTTTAGTCTGAACCCGCCACAAGGTTCTGAGCTATCCGATAAACCGATGAACCAACGGATGTGAATGTAGAGTCTGTCCTGGCAGCGAATACAGGGTACAGAAGAGAGCGGTGAACAGACGGACCGCACGACAGGCTCAAACTTGGGTAATTAAACCGTTTTTTTCTGAAGAAAGGATTCAGGTCCATGTGGAGGCGTTGGAGTGCAGGTGAATCTTTCAAAGACGGCGCTGCCGAGAAATGGACGAATTTCTGATGCCCCATTCTCACAAAGGGAACGAACGTCTCCGGATGCTCCAGCTACGTGTATCTGGGTCGCAAAGTCAATATGGCTAACGACCTAGCGCCAGAGCTGAGCAGCTGGAAACGAGCGGCTTGGGGAGCTTTCAAACGCGCCGAAGAAGTCGCGAAGAAGACGAAGAACGTCCGACTCCGTGCCCACCTATTCGACTCCGTTGTTCTTCCTGTCCTAATATACGCCTCAGGGACCTGGGCTATACGAAAGCAGGATGAACACGCGATCAGCATCGCACAGCGTGGAATCGAGAGGACGATACTCGGGGTGACACGGCTCACGCAAGTGAGAGAAGGCCTCCGGAGTTCCGAGCTTCGCCGACATTCGAAGATCAGAGACGCTGTCGCATGGGCCAAGTTGTCGAAAATTATGTGGGTCAGCCACGTGATGTGTTTCACAACCGTGGCCGACTAGCTTTTGCGGGATGTGAAATGGACACCATGTTACGAACCAACAATTTAGTCGGACTTAAATGGAAAGTCCGGAACAAACGATGTTTATTTATCTTGTACTTGAACAGCCACGAACATATAACAACAATTCAGGAACGATTTAAAAAATAGCATAGAAAATGCACAAACAGCACAGTGAATGAAACAATTTGAATCCACCAATAAAACAATGTTAAGCCATCAAACAAAACAGGATAAACTAATGGTAAGAAGTGTCCTGGAGATATCTGCCAAGGAGTCTTTTGTACTGCCTCAATGACCTGTAGAACGTTTTTCTTTGAGATCTTTAAAAACTCGGTTCCGGCACAATTAGTAAAGAAGCTTACATAACTTTTTGCTCTTGGGAATCTGATCTTCCATTAGCCACCTACCGTGTTAGCGGAAGAGACAACATAGAAATCCGCTATTGAAATGCCTATCATACCAATTTTCATCTTAAAAGCCATGACAAAAACACCCTTTTTCCCGCTAGCAAGTGCAGATAAATTAAAGATCTTATTTCTTATTTACGGCTCGTGTAGCACAGTCTCCAAGTTCTTGGTTCGAATTTCTCGTTCGGGCCAACCAACCTTCCATCATCGGTATGGTGCCAGACTTGTCTTGGAAGGATCAAGCGCTGACTTCTGTGTCAGCAGGCCACGACAAGTCATTTCATGGCCCAACGCATTCAAATCGCCTTCAAGACGTCCACGTAGAAGTACAGCACCGCTCGCGCTGCGACGCGCGCGTTATTGTAGAATGCGTCGCACCTTGAAAGCGGTCAAGTAACCAAGACGTTTATTGCTTTGCCCGAAGAAACTCTGACGTAATCGTACCCATGTAACCTTATCCAGAGTTCTTTTGTGAAGTTGTTTTGAACGGCTTCTAGCCTAGCAATTTGTCTTTTAGGCTTAGCGCAAATTACAGTGATGCCGTACTGTGGTACGCGCCTCACAAAGGACTTGAAGCGGGAACGAAATGCTTCACAGAATTTGTTCGCAAAGATCTGAGGAGGCTGTGCATAGTGCGATCAGCCGTCTACTTCGCTACTTCACAGTGGCTTTTGAAAGAAAATTTTATGTCTGGAATGAACCCTAGATCACGTAAAGTAGTTGCGCTACCAATCTCTAAGTGATCAATACAATAAGCCATTCTATTACTCCTGCTGTCATTAGTGGAGCACTTTGGGCTTCAGAGCTGACTATGGAAGATCCCATCTTGCTGGCCAATCCGCTACCGCATTAACGACAGATTGGAGAGCAACATGATGTTTCTCCTTTATAATTGGACTCTAAATTTTTAAATCACCCGCAGACTTGTATTTAACGCATATTAGTTTACCAGTGAAGGAATTCCCGAAGTGAATGTAGCAAAGAAGACTAGAGATAAAACACATCCTTCTGGAACACAGCTGGTATAAGAAAAAAATTTAGAAAATGATTCATTGTAGCTTGGAAAGAACTTTAATTTTATAAAATTTTACATAACGATGTGACGCCCTTCACGTCCAGGAAGCAGGCGATGCAAAGTACTCCGACGAAAGTCATTCGCCTTCTTTCATTGTCGCAATATCTCCGGCACCATGTCTATTATCCTGCTTCCACCTTTCCACCCACTTTGACTCGACCATGCAAAAAACATGCACTTCGCTAACAGCAGCAAGTCGGCGATTACTTGAGGTTATTATCCATAGGCGTATGGATGCGGTTTTCTTCGCTGTGACGCGAATGTCTCAAACTGGAAAAGGCTGGAAAAGCATATTTTAATACGAAGCATTCGGAAACTGAGCACTTTTGATAGACATCGAGGCAGCGCAGAATAACAACTGAGGTTTGAAGTTCGTGAAGATTTGTTATCTAATTGTAACCTCCCAGTCATTGTAAGAAAATGTTATCTGGCCATCTATTAATTTACTAAGTATTATAGTCTACCGGGAGTCTAGTTTGCGGTGGGGATTGTGTTTGCGTTGTGGCGCAGTCGGAGGTGGTGCTGGCTGTCGCGTGCTCCCGATTTCAGGTCTCTGGTTCAGATTTCCCGCCAAGGCCAACCAACATATTCCCTTATTCCTCTGGGGTCGATAAATTTATACCAGGCCTAGGGGTAGAATACTGACTTGCCCACCGGTTAGCCACTATATTGACCAAAAAACATTCAAATCGCCTCCACGATATCCTTTAGAAGTAGAATGTGTGGCGCGTTTCAAAAGTTATGGATTAATGCGTCCTTTATCCTTTGCCATTTCAATGCCCTACATCCAGATACCGAAAGGTAATTTTAGAGCCGACATTTTGCTTCTGAAGCTTGATAAGTTGTGTGGATTGTTTGAAAGGCGTACGTTGTCTGTATCTGCGATAAAAAAGCGGCGGTGATCTCCGCCACACAGCTTCGCAACTGGCGCTTCCAAATAGCACATCTGAGATTGCCTTCTTTTAGAGCGGTGATCGGTGAGAAGAAGCGTACGCATTTATTTAGAGAATGCAGTTACTAAGTGTACGCAACAATGCTCAATACTATTTGAGACAAAGGAAACGACTTGTAGGCAATCAAAGCACGAAAAGCGAAACGCGAGGTCACGACCACTGCAGTGAAAAAGTCCACCAATGAGCCGATGGCTTACGATACGACAACGGGGAAAGGGCAACAGCAACCTGCGAGGCGGCCGTGATGTTGGTAACCTGCTATAGACTGGCTCGCACCCCAGGTAGCTTCCCTGATGGGAGCTGTTACCTGCTGCAAACTGTTGGTTTCAACTGAATAGTGTATAGTTGCAATATGTCGGTTTTTCGTGCGTTCGAAAGAAATCCGGGTATAGACGTCCGTTTCTCCACATGATGCCTCTGGAAACTGCTCGCTTGTGATGGTTGAAGTGGACTCACGCGTTAATGCAGCTTGGTCCAATTGGCGCTCGTTGACTGGAGTGCTATGCGCCAAGAAGATTCTAGAACGCTTAAAGTCGAAGATCTATAGAGCCGTCATCCGGCCAGTAGCGATGTACGGCGCTGAGTGTTGGCCTGCGACCAAGGAAGTCGAAACGCGCCTCAGCGTCATGAAGACGAACATGCTGCGCTAGACGGCTGGGGTCACCCGCATAGATCGCATCCGAAACGATGTCATTCGGCAGAAGTTTGGTGTCGCACCGATAGCTGATAAGATGCTCGAAGCTAGCTTGCAATGGTACGGCCACGTTCTGCGTGGAAAAAGACAGCGTCCGTATGATAGGCCCTTAGTTACAAGTGTCAGGAAAGCGGCCTAGAAGGCGCCCGACAGCGCTGAACTAATTCGTTACATATTTATTTATTTATTTATTTATGTACTCATGGGTGCGTCAAAAAGAAGAAAAACAGCCAGCACTCCACAAAAGAAGACACTATGGTTGGTAAGTCAAGAACACAATAAAAGAACAAGGAAGTAAACAATAATCTAGAAAAAATACAAAAATACGTAGGAAACTGAGGAGTCATAATTGTTTTGTCAACGTTGCTGATCCTGAAATACCTCAAAAAATTCATATGCCTACAAACATATTCTTCTTACGAGTCAAAATGCGTAATATACCATACTGAAAACGAGGAAACGAACAGGCCTATACTGCGGCTCTACTTGACTTGAAAGTCTATCCGGAAATAAATTTTGTCTGCAATATAAAAGAAATTGTGGCGATAATAAATACAATTAATTTAAAACTATAATTAGGAAACAACCGCTTCCCGACTTATATTGCATAGCATCAATGGTTCTCCACCTTGAGTGCTACAACTCAGTAGGCACGCAATTGGCATAACCATATCGACTTGAAAGTAGCTGGTGCCCACCCTGATCGAGCGCTGGATCGGGAAAGGTCGCGTCATGATACCAGGACAACGGACCCTGCTACGAAGCGGGACAGACGCTGAAGAAGAAGAAGAAGAAGAAGAAGAAAGAAAGAAAGAAAGAAAGAAAGAAAGAAAGAAATCCAGAAACTCAACTGAACGCGCACAAATTATTCCCCCTTAAGCATCAAACATGTGTAAGAGCAGTAGCAAGAAACCTAAAATCAATAGCAGAACTGGACGAGCAACACTGAGGAACTCGCAGCAGCTTTGTTACCGTGAACGGCAAGGTAATCCCTCCTAAAATAAACGATACACATGGATGACTACAATACCAGCCCTATCTTTTGTCCATTCGGAGCAAAATTGCGACTTTCAAGCCGTTTTGGGCGAGGAAGTGCCGCTTTTCAATAACTCTGTCCAAAGTGGCTAGTTCTACGGCTAAAAGCGGCTTGTATCACATTTCCTGACTAACCATGTCAGTATTTCTAAATAATATTTTAATCAAAATTTAGGTCGGGTGAGCACTAATGTGGAACTCCAGTGGTCACGGTAGGTTTACCAGCACTCCCTTCTCGGTTTACGACCGCTTCCAGATAATTACCTTCTGAGGACCTTTTACTTCTTGGCGACCGGTGGTTGCCTGCTGGAGTCTCCCTAGATGTGAAAGCATCCCGGTACTTTATCACGTTGTGGCCATCACGCAGCAAATGTTTTTCCAACATTCTTGGAGGACGAAAGCAGTGTCGGCAGTGTCGGGACGACCCGTAGAAAGGCTGAAGAGTCTAAGGCGACTTTTACAGTCTAGGATGGAGCTTCATCTGGAAACTCATATTTTAGATGATGGGAGGGGCTTCATTTAGTTCAAAGAGGAGAGCTGCAGCAAGAGAGGAATGTTTAAAGAAAAGAGAGGTACAGTGGCTGTGAGAAACAAAGGCGACTGACCTTTGAAGTCCACGGTGGCTCATGCCGTGCATTAAGTCTGCCTACCGCCCACCTTTGGCCGTACCTAGGCCAACAATATACGGGTTTTTGTACCTTTTAAATAGACACAACTTGATCTCGCTTTTTCAACCATTTAGTAATGAACATAGCAGCAGTTCTAAGGTGAGATGAGTACAATGCTTATTTAGTTGAAAAGCGCTGGATTTTACTCCAATATTTCCCAACTACCGGCATGTCGTATGGAATAAGTTTCACAGCTTTGAAGGGAGGGATGTCTCTAAGCTGCGATAAATCAATAAACTTGAATATTGGAAAAACATGCAAACTCGTCGCCTCGAACCCATTTCATGTCATAGCTTCATCTACGGCATTGGATTTTCCTTTTTTAAAGGGACACAAACAATTTGTGCGAGTAGGCAGGACACCCGGCTTTTCCCGGCCTATGTAGACTCAAGGGGCTTAACATTGTAGCGATAAAACAAAATGAGTTGCTCCGAAAAAGCTTCAAAGCTTCTCTGAAGTACCCACTTTTCACCTAATATTATAACGATTTTGTTTCTTCATATTTCATCGTTTTTGAAAAAAAAACTATGCGTCAGCTGTCTTGCAGGGGTAAGGAGCTTCCTATCGATATAGGCTGATGTCCGACTCGATATTTTCACAATTTCACACTTGACTGGGATATTAGGTGAGCTCAGTCGGGCCTCAGACTGCTAGCCGACCTGAGACCGGCGGCGCTCGCTGGGTTACCGACCTTCCTTCCTCGCACCTTGATGGAGGCCCAGCAGAAATGCGCCATTCCCGCGAAGTAATACAACATCGGCGATTGGTGTAGATAAGGCGATTGCTTCAGTAGTTTTAGCTTGTTTTCATACGCTTTTGGCTTTTGCATCCTGGGGCCAGATTGATCACTGCCAAACCTGGTGCAGGATGAATGTCATATCGGGTGGTTTGGCGGTATTTTCACCGTTCGAGAGCGGTAAGCGGTTAATGAATCTGGTCCTGCTGTGTGATTACGGTTGCTGCGCTGGCGGTGGACTCTGTGTTGTACATCTCAAACAAGGTGGTAATAATATCCCTTAGCACGATGTAAGCGGCGTACTGGATCCGAAATTATTCTTTCGGTGTATAGTGTCCAACTAACATAAAAATGCAGTAAGAGAAATATTCCAAAGAAGGGCTAAGTCTTCATAATAAAATAAGCACTTATGAAATTGAGCGCTGATTGGGTGTTTGATGTTAGCATTTCCTCTACTTGCAATCCAGTTATCCTATGCTAAACAAATTCTCTAAACAATTACAGAAATAAGCCTTAAACTTATCATAAAGTCCAGCATGGGTGTAGTGTCGCTGGTAAAAGCTAGGTTTTTGTATGTTATCATCAGTGAGGGAGGCATAACGATAGACCACCCCCAATTGCGCGCTGGCCGCATGAGGGAGCATCACGGCCCATCCCACCAATTCGGCGCCCGGATTGGGTCTTGTTCGTTGGAAAAAACATATGATGCCTAGTAATCACGTCAAACGTGGGACCCAAGCCCTACGGAAATTGCTATTCATAAGTATTGAAGCGACACATTTATTGCAAACACTGCCACAGTTCTACGCACACAATTTCAAAAAATGATCGAATACAAACAATAAAATTTGCAAAAATATAAACAAGAAGTCACAAAAGTATGGCAAATTCACTTGTTCTCCACTATATTTTTCCACTTTCTCCATTACCTTCTTCATTCTCCACTGAATTCCTTCCACGTTAGTGCACTTGTCTTGTGGAATTCCAATAATCGTTCGCTGTCTTCTTCAGGTCTTATACTGTGTGAACTTTCCGCTTTCTGAACAAACAGTTGTTATCTGCTTGCACAATGTTTAATAGCAAGCCATGTATAAGTTTTCATGTTTTCCCATACAAGTTCCACGAGGATTAGACCTGGCGACTCGAATGGCCATTCGACTATTTGTATTTCATGATCTTCTAGTCATTTAGTGCGCTTTTATGCGCTGGCGCACTATCTTGTACCAGGTAGGCCGGTCCTGGAAGTCATAGTAAACGTGAACAGATCAAAAGCGTCCATTTCCTGCAAAGACTAACCTTTATAGACCCAAGCTACAAAACAAACAAGGATTTTTCCAGGAGTTCGCAGTAGGACTTGCTACCCATGCGGATTTCGCTGCGAAAATCGCCAGGATTGTTCTACAGCCTGCGGATATTCCACCCTACAAGTGAATTTTTGCAGGGCGCTTGGCTCTACTTCGGAAATAAGAGGCATGGTCACTTTTTTTGCATAGCAGTGTCCCGCGGAACAGTCAACCAAAATTTCTAGCAATATTTTTGATTAATTATGTTTTGAGGAAGAGACTTACTTTGATTTGGACATTCATCAGTGAACACACAATCGGTGAAAGTCTCACCATTGTCCAACATTAGACAACATCCAACACAGCAACTGTGTGACCGTCCGCTCTTGTACGGTAAAGTAATCACTTGTAAGGTAATCCCTAAAACAACGTTGTATAACTATGTATGTCCTAACCTCATAACTGCTGTTTTCTGGGCGAAAATCAGCCGGGAGGAAGTGAAGACGACAAATCATTATTCAATATGATGAACAGGAACAGTTCCAAGCACGTTCCTTGAGGAACACCGCTTGGAGTCGAATAACATTGTGAAGCCCTCTCGTACATTATAACAGATTGCACTCTGTCGGTAAGAAATAATTGCAAGAATTTTAGAAGTTGATCCCTTCAATCCAGTGTTTAGACGATTTTTTACCAATAACGGTATTGAAATAGAGTTGAAAGCTTTGGCATACTATAAATAACAAACAGAAGTGTAATAACCCTTGCCTAGTTCTCTCTGCCACAGCGGAATACTGGAAACTAGGGCGGGCGTAGTTGACTTTTGCCCAAGAAACCCATGCTGCTATTCTCGGAGTAGATTGTTACCAATGAAGTAACTCCATAATTTGCTTGTATAGCTTGTTAGACATAACGGTCTGTGGTTACTAATGTAGCTTGAGGGTCAACTTTTGTGTACAGTCCGAACAAGTTAAACTTTCCACAATTTTGGAACTTTATCTTGTAGAAAAAACCCGTTGAAAAGTAGCGTTTGAGGAGACGTTAAACCTAGAGTTGTTCTTTTCAAAAAGACATAGGGTATGCCATCTGGCGATGTGGAAATTCCATTCGGGAGCTTACGAAGTCCGCTATATACTGATTCAGCGGTAATATCAAATGAGTTCAATTCCTTATCAGTTGCAGGAGCAAGATGAACACTTGAATCGTATGCGTTTCGCTCTTCTTCCTGTAACGTGTCACTCTCTTTTTTTTAGCTTTCCTATGCGTGGCAAGAGCACGCTTAATAATGCGAAACAGCTTGAAATATCTAGCACCCCTCAGAGAAAAAATGGAATAGTACAGTCGATCAACCCTATATTTGGAAAAAATTAGGCTCCTTGGGTATTCCTCTGCAAATGCCTTTTGATAAGTGCATTTGGTGTGCAATGAGATTATGCAAAAGCCAACAAATTTATCATAAAGGATATCTACGTCAACAGAACAGCTGCAAAACGTGACCCAGTCCACTCGGAATGGGGTAAGTTATTGAATCGTAATGTATCAGTCACCTTTAAGGATTTTTTTTGTTTTAAGAAACCTTAGTTGGGTTTTCTCCAACGTTCGAAATTTTGAATTAAATGAAGTTGTTATCAGAAGTGCTGAATTGTAAAAAGACATGAACTGCCTGATAGGTTTGAAGACTAACAAGATATCTAGCATATTTAGTCCATAAGTCGCTTCGTTTACGAGCTGCTCCAGGTAAAGAAAAGCAACAGAACCAATTAAGAGAAAGGAAGACTTAGTCAAAATGTTTTTTATATAGACCTTTTTGTCCTATTATATGTATACATATTAGGGGGGGGGGGCAAAAGTAATGAGACAAAATGAAAAAATCTTTATCTCTCTATAACTCAATTACAACTCAACGATGCTGAGGAATGTATTTGCCATTAAGGGCAAGGATCTTGCTGCCATCGCTCAGCCAACTTCCTGATCCCATCCTGGTGTTGATCATCTGCTCGACATGGTTGTCAAGTACTGCTTGGGTTCTTGTGTCCCTTCCGACTAGGAAGTCCTGTAGGCTCAAGTAGTAGTGGTGGTCGCATGGAGAGATGTCCAGCAAATACGGTGGGTAAGGCATGTGAACGTAGCCCAGCTGGCCAAGCTTATCCGTGGTTACTTGTTCCCGATGGGGTGCGGCGTTTCGAAGAGGAGAAACTTCTCTAAGCGCTGCGAATGAATAAGAGCGAGTCGCCGGCCCATCTCTTTCATTTCGTTCACCATGGCCTTGGAGTTCGTCGTAGTGCTCTTGGAAAACAACTTCCGGTAAACCGGTCCATGGGCGCAGACCCAAAAGCTCCAAAGATGCTTCTCGCCGGGAACACCTCGCCAAACGAAGGTCGGTAACAGTTCACCAGGCCTCACCCAGACTCGCTGCTTGGCAGGGTTAAGGTAGAAGACGTACTTCTCATCTTACGTGAAAATTGAGCCCAGGCTGCTTGGGGTTGGGAATTGGGGGAGATTTGCGCGACATAGGTCGACTCGTCAGACTGGCGTTTCAGCATGAGACAGGCTAGAGTTTTGGCATGCTTCTGGAAAGGGCGGAAGTAGTAACTTCTCAGATGGGCATCAGTAAGTAGCATACAAACATACAAATACGACAAGCACGTAACCAGACTCCAGCCACGAGATATTTGGACACGGCATGGGGTGTCTCATTACTTTTGGCCCCCCCCCCCCCTAATAGTAGGAAAATTAAAATCACCCAAGAGAACATGACTGTTCCAATTGTCAGATGGATTCTGTAGGAAGTCAATAAACATAGTGAAGCGTCATTGGTGCAAGACACGCTACGATATTTTAACAGGATCCGTGGTTAGTTTCAATGTGCAAGTCTAGTAGTTAAATCTTGCCATGAAAATCCTTTTCCATTATTAACCTGTGAGGGATACTTTTACGGATGAGTACTGGCACACCTCCCACCCTTTCCCCACAGCGATACGCTGCATACGCTGAATCGTAACTGAGAATAGCGTTGTTGATGATGTGGTTGCACCAGCTCTCAGTTATGAAAGTACCACCTGGTGTTGTAGAAGAACTGTTGTAGAAGAGAGTTTAGATCTGGTAATTTGTTCACAACTGATCTGACATTAAACAGGAAAGAAATTACAAGCTTCGTATTATGGTTGAAACTGGCTCTAAACACAATTAACAAATTGAGTCGTATTAGCAGTTCGTTTGTCCCATCACATAGTCTGTGATGAAAGGGAGAGCATGGACGAGGTAGGTAGAGAACTCGGGTTACGAAGATAACTTGGTTACTCTTCTCGTTTTGGTAATTTGCGCGGAATGCTTAGTTTGTGAATTGCAACAAATAATTACAACATACAACACCTTACCTTCCTGGCTGTTCATGATACCCGCCTTGCTGCGCAGTGTGCGATCGTATTCCATTTCCTCCCTTGTGTAACCCGTTCTGGCGCAGGAGTGACCGTCTTCGTTCTTCTGTTAGGGATTGCTTTCCCGTACTCATGCGTCCCAGCATTTTGTATCGCATTCCATGGCTACCTAAGTAGAAACCAATTATGCGATGGAATCAGTTGTTTTCCTCTCGCATCTTCGGATGCCTATGCCTATGGAGGGAAATCTTGCCGCTATTGAATTCGTCCAAAAGCCGCCCATCACCAGAGGTCTTTCTTGTCAAAAGCATGAGTTGCTTATTCGCAGATTGCTCACCGGTGTCAACCCTGCAAACATGCTTTTGCTTCAACAATTGGCGCGTCGGACCTAAGTTTAACGAGAATGCTGTAAATAGCAGGCCTTAGCTCAGGTCTGAGGTTTTTTGGGGATCCGAAAAAAGTTTCTCCTCCAAGGAATCCAGCCTTTTTATTACAGCGAAACGCGATTCCTCCATCTTCACAAATTGTCGAAAACATTGTCAAACCGTTCACCGTTTGTGCTCGTCCCAACGTTTAAACAGTGGCACTAACCATGAAGATGCTTCATCAGAAAAGGAGTTTCTTGCTGCCGTTTATCGATGGTGTAAACCAAAAGGTTAGGGAAGAACGATATCAGCTGAGAGCAAATCGAATAAACCGGCCGGGATGAGATACCAGGCGCGAATAAAATTAGGAAGCTTATTGGAAGAAGTCATGCAGAGATCACAGCCTTTCATTGCCGGAAAGTAAGAGTCTACATTATAACCAGACGTTTGGCGGCCTGCCGGCCGACAAACGTCAGGTTGGAGCTTCGCCCCAAACCCGGAGAATAGAACACCCCTAACGTTTTCTTCTCCTCTTTAGACCTTCTCTCATTCATTAAAAAACTGGTTTTGCTATATAGAATGGTATAGCGGAATAGGGCAAGACAGATCCATCACCTTCACTGGGCCCCCTTAACAGGTCCCTTATCACTGGTTCCCCTTTATTGTCAGCCCTTTTCCGGTTCACCCTTCACTGGCCCCCTTCCCTTCGTCGGTCTCTACTACTGCTCCGGTCCCCTCTTCGCTGGTCATCCTATCCTTCACCGAACCCCATTACTGGTCCCACCCTCACTGGTCCTCCTTTTATTCATCAACCCTTTTCCGGTCCCCTTTCACTGGACCCCTTCCCCCCCCCCATTCACCGGTCCCCATTACTGATACCTTCCTCACCCCCCCCCCCCTCACCTGGTTCCCTCTTTCACTGGTCAACCTTCTATCGGTCCCCCTTCGCCGGACCCCTCCGCCACCTTCATCGGTCCACCCTTCACTGGACCACACCCCCCCCCCCCCCCGTTCACCGGTCCCCATTACTGGTCCCTTCCTCACCGGTCCCCCGTTCACCTGTTCTCCTCTTCACTGGTCAACACGCTACGATATTTTAACAGGATCCGTGGTTAGTTTCAATGTGCAAGTCTAGTAGTTAAATCTTGCCATGAAAATCCTTTTCCATTATTAACCTGTGAGGGATACTTTTACGGATGAGTACTAGCACACCTCCCACCCTTTCCCCACAGCGATACGCTGCATACGCTGAATCGTAACTGAGAATAGCGTTGTTGATGATGTGGTTGCACCAGCTCTCAGTTTCATTGCCGGAAAGTAAGAGTCTACATTATAACCAGACGTTTGGCGGCCTGCCGGCCGACAAACGTCAGGTTGGAGCTTCGCCCCAAACCCGGAGAATAGAACATCCCTAACGTTTTCTTCTCCTCTTTAGACCTTCTCTCATTCATTAAAAAACTGGTTTTGCTATACAGAATGGTATAGCGGAATAGGGCAAGACAGATCCATCACCTTCACTGGACCCCCTTAACAGGTCCCTTATCACTGGTTCCCCTTTATTGTCAGCCCTTTTCCGGTTCACCCTTCACTGGCCCCCTTCCCTTCGTCGGTCTCTACTACTGCTCCGGTCCCCTCTTCGCTGGTCATCCTATCCTTCACCGAACCCCATTACTGGTCCCACCCTCACTGGTCCTCCTTTTATTCATCAACCCTTTTCCGGTCCCCTTTCACTGGACCCCTTCCCCCCCCCCCATTCACCGGTCCCCATTACTGATACCTTCCTCACCCCCCCCCCCCCCTCACCTGGTTCCCTCTTTCACTGGTCAACCTTCTATCGGTCCCCCTTCGCCGGACCCCTCCGCCACCTTCATCGGTCCACCCTTCACTGGACCACACCCCCCCCCCCCCGTTCACCGGTCCCCATTACTGGTCCCTTCCTCACCGGTCCCCCGTTCACCTGTTCTCCTCTTCACTGGTCAACACGCTACGATATTTTAACAGGATCCGTGGTTAGTTTCAATGTGCAAGTCTAGTAGTTAAATCTTGCCATGAAAATCCTTTTCCATTATTAACCTGTGAGGGATACTTTTACGGATGAGTACTAGCACACCTCCCACCCTTTCCCCACAGCGATACGCTGCATACGCTGAATCGTAACTGAGAATAGCGTTGTTGATGATGTGGTTGCACCAGCTCTCAGTTTCATTGCCGGAAAGTAAGAGTCTACATTATAACCAGACGTTTGGCGGCCTGCCGGCCGACAAACGTCAGGTTGGAGCTTCGCCCCAAACCCGGAGAATAGAACATCCCTAACGTTTTCTTCTCCTCTTTAGACCTTCTCTCATTCATTAAAAAACTGGTTTTGCTATACAGAATGGTATAGCGGAATAGGGCAAGACAGATCCATCACCTTCACTGGACCCCCTTAACAGGTCCCTTATCACTGGTTCCCCTTTATTGTCAGCCCTTTTCCGGTTCACCCTTCACTGGCCCCCTTCCCTTCGTCGGTCTCTACTACTGCTCCGGTCCCCTCTTCGCTGGTCATCCTATCCTTCACCGAACCCCATTACTGGTCCCACCCTCACTGGTCCTCCTTTTATTCATCAACCCTTGTCCGGTCCCCTTTCACTGGACCCCTTCCCCCCCCATTCACCGGTCCCCATTACTGATACCTTCCTCACCCCCCCCCCCTCACCTGGTTCCCTCTTTCACTGGTCAACCTTCTATCGGTCCCCCTTCGCCGGACCCCTCCGCCACCTTCATCGATCCACCCTTCACTGGACCACACCCCCCCCCCCCCCGTTCACCGGTCCCCATTACTGGTCCCTTCCTCACCGGTCCCCCGTTCACCTGTTCTCCTCTTCACTGGTCAATATTCCACCGGTCCCCCTTCACTGGACTGCTCCCACCTCCTTCACCGGTTCCCCTTCACTGGATCCCCCTCACCGGTCCCCATTGCTGGTCCCACCTTCACTGGTCCCTCCTTTACTGGTCAACCCTTTACCGGTCCCCCTTACTGGAACCCCATCCTTCACCGGTCCCCCATTACTGATCCCACCTTCACGTCGTGTGAATCCGGAACCCTGGCGCGACATCGGTGACACATCTTCTGAACCCGGACGCCTGTTGAACAACGTCGGTGACATGTGTTCTCAACCCGAACGTGCCTTGCGCGACATCGGTGACACGTCGTCTGAATCTGGAAGGCCTTTCGCGAAATTGGTGACACCTCTTCTGAATCCAGGCACCTGATGAGCGACGTCGGTTACATGTCTTCTCAAGCCGGACCTGCTTTGCCCGACATCAGTGACACGTCGTCTAAATCCGAACACCCCTTGCGCGACATCGGTGACACCTCTTCTCAACCTGAACGTCCTTTGCTCGACATTGGTGACATGTCATCTGAACATGGACGCCTGTCGACAACTACAACAGATGACAACTGGTGGCAACTACAACCCCGCCCACTCCCCCTTCCCCATACTTCCTCCCAACACACTCCTTCAACACTTCTGTGCAAACAAACACACACAAACACATGCACTCATCCACAGACAAACGACCGTTCTCGCTTATATATAACCAGACGTTCAACGGCCTAGCGGCCGCCAAACGTCTGGTTGGGGGCTTCGCCCCCAAACCCTGAAACCCTGAAAAACTTCTTTACACAGACGCATACCATGCTGATTCGGTTTGCTCATGTCCGAAACCTTCTGCGATTGTGATACAGCTGTTTCATATAACTGCTCTCTTGAAATGAAGTTCCCAATAAAGTCATCACTGTTAGAAGATGGAAAGAATCACACAGATATCATCCATTGAGGAGATAACCTCTCTCCTATGTTTTAGAAAAATGTTTTCCTCAAAACTGTCAATAATAAGAGATACTAAACGGATAAGCGAACGCGCCTGCCTCTGTACGTCGGTGACACGTCTTGCAATCCCAAGCGGCCTTTGACCGACATCGGAGACACGTCTTCTGAACGCGGAAGCCCGTTGCCCCACAACACTGACACATCTTTTGAATCCGGACGCCACCCCCCCCCCCCTCCCCACCCCACCTCACTGGTTCTCTCGAACAGATCATCCTTTAGTGGTCCCCTCTTGCCCGCTTCAGCTGCTGGACCCCTTCTTTTTGATTGCCCTTATTGGTAACCATCCTTAATTAACTCCTCCTTTCTTGTTCCCTTATTGGTAACCGTCTACTGAACACCATTATTGGTTTCCCCATTCCCTTGGTCCCGTCTACTGACCCCATTTTAGAGATCCCGTATTACTGGTTCCCGTCTCCGTGTCACCTCCAGCCCCCCTCCCCCTTCCAGGTCACTTTCACGAATTTCAAGAATTTCACTTTTCAAGATATTCCCCCCCCCCCAAACTTGTCCTCCCACGCTCACGGCGTGACATCGGTGACATGCCTAAACCCGGACATCGTTTAATCGACATCGTTGACTCGTCTTCTAAAGCCGGACGTCTTTTGAAGGACATCGCTGACATGTCTTCTGTACCTGCCCCCCCCCTTCCCCCTTTGCGCGACTTCGGCGACAGCTCTTCCGAACCCGTTCGCCTGTTGCACGACGTCGGTGGCACCTCTTAGGAACCCGGACGTCTGTTGAACGACGTCGGTGACACCTTTTCTGAATTCGGACGTCTGTTGAACGACGTCGGTGACATGTCTTCTGATGGTGAGTACGAAAGCCCTTTGCGCGACATCGGTGACACGCCTTCTGACCCTCTCGACCTGACATGGGTGACACATGGTCTGAACCCGGACGCCTGTTACTCGACGTCTAGGATAGGAAAGGTCAGACGGATAGGCAGACGGACGGACAGACGGACGGACGGACAGACGGACGGACAACCGCTTACTCTTTTATATATAGTAGGACAAGTGCTCCGACACGCCTAAAGGCGTGTCTCGCACTTGCGCGCTTCGCGCGACTTTGCAGCATCATTGACCTATGGAAAGTAGTTTTTGTAAAACTTAAAACTTGCTAACATCTAGGACCTACTGCGTGCTTTATCGGCATCAAGCCGTTTCATTTCGGTACTTTCATCATAGACATTCTCTCCGGACCGTCCATTGGTTTGCTCTGTGCAGTACTTCTGTCCCTCAGGTTGCTCTTCCGCAATCGTTCTCATATTCAACATCTAGCGTTTCCGGGTATCGTTGACATCTCTTCCGAAGCCACCCCTCACTCGTTTCTTTTTACTGGATCTAATTGCTGGTCCGCCTTTACTGGTCTTCCCTTCCCTCTTTAGTTCCCACACCCTCCTGGTCCCAACTCCTGGCCCACTTTTTTGTTTCCATTTTTAACTCCTACTGGTCTCTTCTTGCTCGTTTTCCCGTCCTAGCCCCTTTTCCAGGTTGTTCCTTTCCTTCCTGCTCGCTCTCCTGGTAAACCCTAGAGGTTCCATTACTGCCCTTCTCCACCACATCCTTAGTGGACCTCCCATGTTAATGGCAGACGTCGGCGACACATATTCAGAATCAATACGCTTGTTGCGCAACGTAGAGGGCCCATGTTCTGGATCCGGATGCTCAGAAGACCCGCCTTCCGAACTAAGAAGCTCAGAAGCGCGCGCAGTCGTCGCTATATCGAGCCTGATGAGGCTATGCATATGGCAGATTCCTTGTTCCCCGTATGAATTCCCTTACGACTCGTTTCTTGTTGGTTCCTAGTCCTGGTCCCGACTCCAGGTCCCTTCTTCTAGGTAGAACCCCTCCACCTCGGAATCCTCCTTACTACTCTCCCCAGTTAATTAGCTCTCCCACGCTCACACACGACGACGGCGAGCGAACGCCCATTGCGTGTCATCGATGTCACATCTTCTAAATCCGTACTCTCTTACTGGTAATGGATCCCCTTACTGATCCTCTTAACTGCCCCCCCCCCCCTGATTGTTAATCCCTACTGGTCCCTCCTTAATGTCTGAACCCTTCTTGGTGTCACCTCCTGACCTGCTTCGTTGATCCTCCCCCCATCCCAATGCTTCCTCCAAGTCGCTACCTCCTGGTCACTGTCAGTTCTCCACCCTCGAAGTCTCCCTTATATTCTTATTCCTTCAGTGGTCTTCTTATGCTAATGGCACGAAGTCGGCGGGGCGGCTTCTGAATCTGGACGCTCAGGAACGCGCGTAGGTGCTGTTGTGTCAAGCAGTAAAAGGATGCGCTTCCCATGCTGCAACAATTCCCACGTTCAATGGGAAATTTTTACCGCGCTGTGGATGATACAGCGTACCTCACTTACGATTAGATTAGATCATTCGACCGCTCTCGCTTTGGATGATGCGGCCTACCTCACATAGGTTAGATCACTCGACCGCTCTCGCTGTGGATGATGCGGCGTACCTAACTTAGGTTAGATCATTCGACCGCTCTCGCTGTGGGTGATGCGACGTACCTCACTTAGATTAGATCACTCGACGGACAAACTCTTTTATATACAGGTGGTGATGGTGATGGTGATAGGATTTTGAAAAACACTTAGGCCTATGTTATACCATCGCTCACATCGAAGCCTAATGATAAGCTCCCATATTGATCTCACCGTTCCGCGCGATCGAAAGGGAAGCATAGCATTGGACGCTCGGGGTAAGCGGTGGTATAACAAAGGCCTTAAAGGCAGCCGCACACTTCTGCGGCGGGCGGCGGGCGGCCGCTGAACGGCATGACTCATCGTCTGCGGGCGCGCAAGGGCAGAGCGCAGACAGACTCTCCCGGCGCCGCTGGCTGCGAGCGGCGGCGCCGGCGGAGACTGTCTGCGCTCAAGCCTTTCGCAGCAAGGATTGGCCAGAACGCGAACAGAAGGCGGGAAGGCGAATAGAGCAGTAGGTCCGGACTAGAAATACAGTACTTCGCCACCCCGTGCCTCTGCCGTTTGCAGCCGGAAAGAGTGTGGGAGTGGCGTGACTCATCGTTTCTGCCGCCCGCCGCCTGCTGCTCCCCGCAAAAGTGTGTGGGGAACTTTAGGCTTGCCGAGACTAGGGTAAAGCTCCCAGTTACGGAGAACATACAGAGTGGACCCACCGCTCACTTGCTAAAATAAGTAAAAAAATTTGCCCTCATTCTCAAGAAGATCCGAAATTTCATACAGAGGGAACTGCGTGAACGGTATGCCTTCATAGCCGGGCTTTTGTACATGTGCAAAAGCGCCTCGGCATCACAAATAGCAAAGCGTAAGTAAAACGACACGAGTCCTGCAATGTCATAGTTGTGGCCGGAGCTCCAGCAGAGCAGGAATCTAATTCAATTGCTTCGGCCGTTAGAGGTCGATCGCTAGGCTGGAGTTTTTTTTTTGTAGCTGTGTGGGCTGTCGGAGGGGAAATCGAAATATTGAATCCTGACTGTGCTTACTGTTTCCTATTGCAACAGAAAGGCCGACGAGTGGTGGTACACGCTTCCCCTCGCTTTTATGCTCCATACGATAGGGAACTCCTATCCTATGGAGCATAAAAGCGAGGGGAAGCGGATTCTGCAAACTCTAAAGGCCCCCACAGACTTCTGCGGCGCCGCCGAGCGAAATCGCTGAGCGGCGCCGCTCAGCGGCTTGACTCATCATCAGTGGGAGCGGTGACGGCGAGCTACTGTACTGTTTCTAGTCGGGACCGACTGGTGCTTAACAGTAACGCGCCCCGATGACGATCGTGCGCCCGCATCGACCGTCTCCGCTCTGGATCCCGCCGCGAAAGGGCGGAGCGCAGAGCGCAGACGGACAGACGCTGGAGCGGCGCCGCCGGGTGGAATGATTCAAGTCATTTCCGCCAGCGACGCCGCCGGTGCCGCCGGCCGGCCAGCGGCACCGCTGGCGGCGCCGCTGCCGGCGACCTCTGCGTCCCTGCCCTATGGTTAAGCATAGGGCAGCGGCGACGCCGCAGAAGTCTGTGGGGGCCTTAACATGGCTTGGCGGAGGGTCTCCTCGCACTCGGCAGTACACGCCTTCATAAGAAGGTAAATGAATGCTCAATTACATTAGGACTGGGCTAGCTAGTTCACCGCAGCAGTAGAACACAGCTGGGCTGCACAGCATGTTTAAGTCCGTGCAACACAGAATGCCAGGACTGTTAGTCATGGTGGCTGACCCAGAGCAACTTAGCGCCTTCCGGACAACATATATTTGAGCACCTAGAGTATGGAAGAAAATCGTGCGCATGAAAGCTGTGTGACATGTTCTTCTGAGCATAAAAATGTGCAATGATATAGTAAGCTGTACCACTCGCAAACCTTTCTGTAGACATAGAAGAGAGAAAACCGCGATCGGATCCAGACTCTCGATCTGTGCGAATCTTGCCCCTTTCGTGCCTACAACGACCCAAGCAGCTGCTTCCTACGCAGTCCTTTTCGCCGCGGCTGATAAGGGTGATAGCACGTTTTAGTCCACGTGTAGCCCTAATCAGGCGCCCAGGGGGTGATGCCGGCCGAGTACCAGCCAACGACTGTCAGCCTGCAATCGCTATGCCAGAAGGACACCACGATTGAACGACGGCGGTCAAAACCAACTACGGTGACTGAGTCTCGCTCCTTCTTCTGAACAGACGTGGTTCCCGTCACACTTGTCTCTCCCTCCTCTCGGCTTCTTTTTCTCAGGTCTTGTTTGCGGTATCTAACGTATCATATGGTCTCCTTCCTCGCAAGAACTTCGTTCTTCAATTCCATCGAGTGATTGATATTCTTTTGTCACCGCTTGCCTGGACTTCAACGCTGTGCAGATAACGTTAGTTCGTTTGTCGAAAAGGCCCTTTGGTCAGGTGTTACTACCAGACTGCAGTAAATTCCTCCAAAGCACTTATCTGCGTTCTGTTTTTTGAGTTTACCGGATTAGGTCGGCCGAACTTTCCGTCATTTTGGAGCTTTGAATTTTTCTGTTGATTTACATAACTTATAATTTTATATAATTTGGGGTTTTTTGTTTTCTTTCTCGTGTTGTTAGGTTCTTTTCTTCACAAATTGATACATAATGGCATCATTACCTATGTAGAGAGAAATGATGTTTTAAGTGTTCAAAAATATACAAGACGTCTTCTAAGAATTATGGTAAAGACTGTTTGTTGCCAGTATATGCTCTTGAGCCTCACGGTTTTTTGTGATGGACCTTTTCTCCCAGATGGCCTTACGTTTCGTCCTCATCAGATCCTACATAGAACATGGTGCAAGTGGTAGAGGTACGATCTATTCCACCAAACGCCATGCTCACTCTAGCGGTTCCGTTTTCGTAGAAGGTGCACCACCGAATGCGAAGATAGATAAACTCACCTTTGATCCACTTTAAGAATTCTTTCGCAACTCCGTCTGTTAGTACGACTGGGCGAATGGGATTCAGTGGGCAAGGACGTACAGTATAAGCGAAAGATGCGCATGCGCCCTTCTCATCCTACGTTCTCGCATTTTGACACAAACGGCAGAAAATTAATCGGAATTTGACTCCCTTGGCGGTCGCTCATTCTTGGATTTCTTGCGAAAACGCAGAATTCTCTCGACGCCTTTCTTGCGGAACTTTCCATCTCCACCGTCAGAACATTGCGTCTAAAAATTGTTACCGCTGCCTGTGCTTTTTCCCAGAGTGTTTCCACGCTGGTTACTAGCCAAAGTACCTCTACTCGGATGACATTGGTATTGTCAACCTCGAAAACACTAACAAAGAAAGGTTCCCAACTCACGGTGAGCTTTTGCGATGCTACTTTGATGGGATGTAAGGTCGTGTGAGCGGGGTGCAGAATTACAGTTTTTCTGAACGCTTTTAAAAAGACCGAAGAAAGTGGTGTAAAGACGTGTGCGCAACAACCGTCAACCCCTATCACATTCCACGTGGTGTGCCTCGATGGCGCAGTCAGTAGGAATGACGCCCCATAGAAGCACCCGGCGGACTTTTGAGTTCGAGTCGACGTACCGCCAATATCTTTGCGCATATTAGTTTGTTGTTATTGCGCTTTCTCACGATCACATGAGTCAATTTTAGACCATCATTGCTTACCACAAACCAAGGCTTATTCCCCAAAAATCAAAAGGTGGTTTCTTTTGATCGACGCTCCGAAAACTCTTCACCATACTTTTCAAGAAGGCGCCTACCATTGACTTCCACTATGATACACTGCTCACCTCTTTTTCTCGTTTTCTATTTGCTTCGCTTTTTTTCAACGGATGCTGATAGGGATTTTCAAGGAAATCCTTTCATTTAAGACGAAAAGTTCTCAACAATTGAGCTTATGTGAAGCTTTTGGTTAATAGAGATTCTAAGAATAAATTGTGGGTGCTTATACATGAGATGGTGCTCAGCACTGTAGTTTCTGTTTCGTGGAAATTGATCCACTCACAAGCCAAACACGACCACAACCTCTTATCACTCTGACTGTTCTCATTGAAACCACACGATTATCAGCATGCACGGGCAAGAGCGGTGAGTTCCACTTCACTTCTGCCTCTCAATGACTGACTCTTCTACGCATCAGGAAAACTCCTGGTGCCGTAGGTAGGTTAGGTTTCGAGAACTGTTCACAACTACCCAGCAAGGCGCAGTGTATGATGCATTCGAGAACAATTACCAGAGCTGAAGTTTGTTCCACTACTACGTAGAAAAATAGTATTGCGGACTGGAAGGTAGAGTTAACGACGCAAATTTAAAGCGGTGGAAGCAATCCCGTTTTTTCAGTGTGCTGGTCTGCCAACGAGGTTTTTAGGTGGGTTTTTTATTCTTATTGGCCTGACGTTTCGACCTTGTCGTCGTCTTCAAAGACGTAGCGTTCCTGGTGTGTAGCGGTTGCGCTGCCACCCTAAGTCAGTAGTCAGTCAATCAGTAACGAATTTTGCTACTCGTTACTGATTGACTTAGGGTGGTAGCGCAATAGCTGCACACTAACGGTGGAACACTGCGCCTTTGAAAAAGAATACAAGGTCGGAACGTCAGGCCAATAATACTAAAAACCTCGTTGGCAGACCACCACACTGAATTACGTTACGAGAATGCCGAGGTTTAAGATGAGAGAACTTGGAGTTTGCTGAATCTCGTTTTTCCTCACAGAATTCGAAGAGTTTGTACAGAAGGTTTTAGAACGAAAACTGTTACGCACATTTGCGTATACATGATATATGTGATAAAATTGGCGCGCAACACGTGGACGGGGGGGGGGGGGCAGTCCTTGGCTTCGACCGCCTTGAGCATAGCAGTCGGGTTTGGTGACGTGGAATTTCCCCATTGTAGGCGTACGTACGTGTAATGCAAGTTGCACCGAGAGGGGCTAGGTCAAACGGGTAAAAACCCGTAACTTTTTCTAGTACTAATGGACTGCCCCCTCCGTCCACTAGTTTCGCCAAATTGGCTTGCTGCGGCTACGCTAGAGCTATTGCTTATGGAAAAGATACATGATGAACCCCAGCTTTAAGCGTATCCTGCATTTTTTGCTTCATGGAATAGGGAAGTTCTCATAAAAATCGAGATTGGAAACGTTAGGTACACATAACGTTAGGTACACATGTTGTTGCAGCAGGAGGACACCTAAGTCTGCTTGGTGACAATAAAGCGAGATGATTAGATGTTGATGAAATACAAGGTGGTTGAACATTCTTATGTAGACAGTCCAGTCTTAGTTTGGAAGACGAAGTTGTGTTTATCACCACCTGTTCATTGCTCTGAATCAGCTCGAGAATGCACTGGCTGCTTCGACAGCATGAGAGGAGGGTTGATGAGGCATTGGAGGACGAAGATATTGCTCCTAATGCTCCTAATGTGGGTGATTTCTCCATCTTACTTCATAGATGGTGGGCTTTTCCTCAATATTCTCGATAGCTTTTTTAGCGCTTAAACTGATTGTAAGTTGAGTTTTGAGTTTTTTTCCTATTCATGTTCTTTCCGGGCAATTTGTTCGTGGCCTGTTCTCGATCATTAGTGGCACATCCCTATGGATGTATAAATAAATAAATAAATAAATAAATAAATAAATCTTACGATCGCACTCGGCACAGCAAACCAGAGATAAAGCTTCTAATTCACGACGCTGCGCGGCATTTTTTGGGAGGAATAGCTAGCGTTTTGCAATTTTCCTGCTTGGGAGTATCATCATGCATGTGTCCCATCCGTTTTCCCAACGGCGATACCCATTTCATCCGTCCTGGACTAATAATGCGCCCTGTACATATTTCGCACAGGAACACTAATTTCTACAATATACCGATAGTGAAGTTGGATCTCTTCTAGAGGAAGGGACATCGTTAGAAAAGGGAATGAACGCGAACGGGATGGCCCCTCCCGCCTAAGAAACTGCAAGGCAAGACCCTCTCCCAGATTATTTTAGCGCGTCATCTTACGTTAAAATGATATAACCTTACTTTCACGTTGTCGGGAAGGTTTTCAGCGGAGCCAAGTTATCCTAGTGGTTACAGTACCGCGCATGTCTTTTGGTTAATTCCCGAAAAAGCCGCTTTGGAGCGTTCCAAAGCGGCTTTTCTAAATAACTTTCTTTAAAATTAAGCACTTGTGAAAAGAAACATATATTTGAGCTCAGCAGCCCGAGCTCTATCTTCTCACATATAAATCAATAGAGTTGAACAACGCATATAGGCCGGACATAATCAATCGAGCGGGCGCGAGATCCTGTAGAGTGGCAGTTTGGGGAATTTTATTGAAATTCCCAGCCGCCATACTCAGAAATTGCATTAAGACTGTCCAGCTTGCCTTTGGAATGCGCCGTATACAATGCATACAGAATCGAACCTATCAATAGAGTGGTCGCGCCTACTCGATTGATATGTTCGATTCTATATGCATTATTTACGGCGCACTCCAAAGGCAAGCTGGACAGTTTAAGAGCAATTTATGAATAGAGCGGCTAAAAATTTCAGATAAAACTTCCCAAGCAGTCACTCTACAGGTTCTCACGCCCACTCGACCTCTCTCTGCGAGTGGTCGCGCCCACTCGATTGATAGGTTCGATTTTATAGGCATTGTTCACGGCGCACTCCTAAGGCAAGCAAGGCAGTTTCAAGGCAATTTCTGAGTAGGGCGGCTGGAAATTTCAATAAAAATTCTCCAAACTGCCACTCCACAGGCTCTTTCGCCCACTCGATTGATTATGTCCGGCCTATATGCATTATTCAATTTTATTGATTTATATGTGAAAAGATAGAGCTTGGCCTGCTGAGCTCAAATGTATGTTTCTTTTCACAAGTGCTTGATTTTAAAGAAAGTTATTTAAAAAAGCCGTTTTGGAACGCTCCAAAGCGGCTTTTTCGGGAATTGACCAAAAGACATGCGCGGTACTGTAGTAATGTGGTTTCATACACAAACGGTCACAGGTTCGACTCCCGGCTCCGGCACGCCATGCCCTGCAAAAATTGCAAAAATGGCAACGGTTCCAGCGTCAGGCCTAGGTTGACAGGCCGGCTGATGGGGAAACCTCGTCACAAAACCATGATCAAAAGTCGCAATAGAATCAGTGTAAAGGCTAGGTCGTCACCCGGAAGTGGCGCACAGAACCCCAGCCCGAGTTCTGTTGTCAGTATGCGAGGGCTACCGAAGACCGAACGACCTCGGCCAAAGAAGCTAGTTCGACTGGGAACTCTGAATGTTGGAACGCTGACCCGAAGATCTAGGGAAGTGGCTGACCTGATGAAGCGCAGAAGGATACAAGTCCTGTGCCTGCAGGAAAGGCGGGGAAGGACGAAAGTCAGGGAGATCGGAGAAGGGGTCGAGCTGTACTACAACGGAGAGGACACCAAGAGGAACGTGGTAGGGATAGAGGTCGCGGAGTCCCTCAAGGATTCAGTAGCTGCTGTCCAAAGAATAAAAGACCGCATCATGTCACTGAGGCTGGACACGAAGGAGGGTTACTGGACCATCATGTCTGTCTACGCTCCGCAGACCGCGCCGAGCACGACAAGGATGACTTCTACATCCCGATCCCTCCCCCTTCCTCGAAATCCTTCTTACTACTCTACCCCAAATAAGTGGCCCTCCCACCCTCACGCCATCCCGATGCCTCTTCGAGGTCGCTCCCTCCTGGTCGCCGTCGGTTCTCCAACCTCAAAGTCCTCCTTTCTACTCTTACCCCTTTGTGGTCTTCTCATGCTGATGGCACAAAGTCGGCGACACGGCTTCTGAACTTGGACGCTCAGAAACGCGCGTAGGTGGTGTTGTGTTAGGAACTCTACAGAGTCTCGCGGCAACACCCTGAGAACTCATCCATATCGCTTCAGCCGCAGTGGGATCCACGCTGCCACTGTGGTGGAAGCCGCGGCGCGGGCGAGTTGTCGCGGAGCCGCCGCACGCAAAGATCCACGAGGGCTGCCGCAGTTCACGGCGGCTCTCACCCGCCAGGCGCTGCGGGTGATTACCGCCGGAGGCGTGATAGAAGGGTGTCCATTATGGTTAAGCTATTCTAAACATTTTTTAAACGAATCTACATGCTAGGGATATAGTGGGTTGGTGCGTAATCTCTGTCCATAAAGAAGCTTGACAACCAACAATATAATCACCGGTAGTGTTGACAAATGGAGGCGTATGGAATCCTGCAGTCAAAACATAACGCAAAAAAAACTTTAGCACGATATTAGCTAACCTTAATTGTAGTGAAAATCTCCGTGGCCTTCCAATCACAGGTTTAGAGAAAACCTTTGCACAGAAATGCAACAACAAAGCAGATCGTTCTTTTTCGTATGAGCTATAACTGCATCGGGCAGATCTGCTGAACTTAACATGGCATCGGAGGGAATGCTGCCATCACAAAGGCTACCACAGTATCCTCGAGCTGCTTGTCAAGCGAGGAACTTTTAGTGGAGGTAGATCGACAAAAGTGAGGGCAAGCGCAAAATGGCACAGAACTGTTGAGTTATAAGAAGTGTTTTATTAGATTTCGGGGCTTAGATTCGAGAACCCTAACTTGACTTAGAAAACGCTTCTTCGCAAAAGAAAAACGCGTTTTGCTTACTACACCTTTCACATTCCCAGGGGTTGCAACTGCCACAAAGTACGCAGTATTCATTCCGGACGGCTGGCGTCATCACTGGGCGACGCGATCAATCAATTTGGCCTCATTGCGTGGCCATCGCGTCGCGCCGCGACGAAGTATAAACGGGGCCTTATGCAGTATTGCGTACAGTAACCCTCGCAGCGCCGCACCACCCGCCGTTGTCATGGCGGTCCGCGGCACCCGCAATACTCTGCTGCCGGCCTTAAGCAGTAAAGGCTGCGCTTTCCCTGCTGTAGCAACATCCCACGTTCGATAGCAAATTTTGCGCCCGCTGTGCATGATTCGGCGTATCTCACTTGGGTTAGATCACTCCACCGCCCTCGCTGTGGATAACGCGGCGCATCTCACATAGGTTAGATCCCTCGACCGCCCTCACTGTGGATGATGCGGCGTATCTCACTTAGGTTAGATCACTCAAACCTCGTCGACCGCTAACTCAATTATATAGTGGTAGATTTCCCGCAACCAGTCCTTATATTTTTAATCGATGTTCAAATTCTGTCATTGTGATCTCCTATAGTCACTGTGATTGCACTTTTAATATCTCCGCGTCTTCACAGCCAGCAGCTAACCCACGTTCAGTGTCCTTCTCCAAGCACTTTATGCTTTGAGTTATTTGGGCAAGTAGATTCCACTGTTGGGGTCTCTCTATCGTTCGCATGTACCATTATTTGCAATCCCTTACTGTGTCTGTGTTGCAGGATGACAGTGGAAGACCACTATCCAAGGGCTGACCAGGTCACGCCCTATCAGAAGTCGAAGATCGCCGAGCTCCGATCCAGAGCAGCCAGGCATTTGGAGAAGTACCCTGACTATGACACTGATTTTTCGCTGCTCCGATGGTTGATGGGATGGGACTACGATATAGGTGAGGAACGGACCACGGCTTGATGAACGCGCTGAAAATGGGGCGGGCACTACGGCTCGCAGGTCCGGCTCGCGCTCAGGCTAGCCAAGCCTTCAATCTCTCTCCGGGGGTAACTGTTAGCACAGTATGGGAAGGAGAGACCCGAGTTATCTACGTACTAGCTGAGTACGTTATAGCTAGCTACTGCGCAGGCTAAGCACCTCCCAAACTGCCTCCAGGGGCGAGATTCATCAACGATTTACAATAGTTTAACAGAGAAAATGCAGCCGAGTTCTCTGATAGCGCGGCTTATCAAGCGATATGGTGAAAAGCTTCGCCGCGCTATCAGTGACTTCGGTGTATTCTCTCTGTTAAATTGCTGTAAGTCGTTGATGAATCCGGCGCCAGAACGCCGAATGGAAACAAAAAGCTCCTAACACATAAAAAGCTGGTTGAACTGGAGGGAGATTTCTCATTGTGCACTTTGTGTGAAGCGGAGAATCGCGGAAGTTCAACCTATTTAAAACATGTATATAATGACCACTCCCCAATGTCTTTGAATAGAGAATCAAATGTGAAGCGTTCTCAAAATGCCTCTCTAAAATGTGCTTATGCTGCGACTCCATTTCCGCGCCCTTCTTAAATATTTTGCCGACGCAGTTCCTGGATGACAAAAACCTTCGCCAACATTTTTACGCCGGTGTACCCAAGTAAGCTAAACCATTGCTAAGGTGAGGCTGTCTTGAAGATCATAGATATCTCAAGTGTCGCCGTTAGAATTTGCCGTAAGCCTCAACAGAATGAGCCACATTCTATTAGTTGCAGAGTGCATCCCAAGGAGACGCACAGAAGTGCTGCTTTTTTTTGAAGCTACTCCTTCCTCCATGAATATCGTCAAATGGCCGGTTTCTGGAAGGCAGAATGGGCGTAGTTGGAGAGGACACTCAACTACTGCATAGGTGAAAATGCTCGTAGTGGCACACAGTTTCCCTTAAATACAACAGTCGTTTATACGGGCCCTTGTTGAATAAAAAAAACTTGAACGGCTTTGAAAAGAGAGACAGTCTGCGAGTGGTTTGCCGAAAGATTGAAGCTTAGGCAATTTCTAAAAATGTGGCCGCATTACTTCCCAAGGCGCGTGGTACCGCAGTTGGTGAAAACGCCAAGTGTCGCATGCACCCGATTTCAGATTCCTGGTTTGGATTTCTCGTCTGGCCGATCCAGACTTCCATTCCTTCGGTGTCGGAGAGTTGGCACCAAACTTATGTAGAAAGAATAAACCACTTATTCTTCCATCTGCTGGCCATCTCAAGTCATTGTGTAGGACAATTGCTCATTCAAATTGCCTCCACCACAGCCTCCCGAAGAAGTAGAATGTGTGGTGCATCTAAAAAAAAGATGTATTAACGGCGCCCTTTATCCGCTATTACTTCCTAAACCACATTTCTCTGCCCCTTAAATTATTCTTTCACCTACAACCTTCGCTATTTTGTACACCAAAGAGCATGCTTCGGTGCGGACTTACTTTCTCCTGTGTGGAGTTTGACGGCTAACTGTTTCATAAAAAGGAGAACTCATAAAGGTAGGTGTTAATCAATGGCTTTGTGGTATGGGTCGCATTCTTCAGCAGGGCATGCTGACCACTAGCGAGGAGTATTTGGCCTGCGCAAGTATTAGGTTGGCAACTAATTTCGTGGACTCTCAAGCTTCTTCAACAAAAGTGTTCATAAACAAATAACAAATAACAGTTTTCAACCAAAGTAAGATCTGTTGGAACGCGGGACTGCTTCCCATTTATCAGCTACCTGGCCCATCCCACAGCTGTAGAATTCTTGTGCTTTTGAAACCAAGAATCCTTGGAGGTGCATTTTGACATGGTCCACATTAATAAATCGTCTTCCAACTAAGACGTGCTGCAGCGTGCTATAAAGGTGCTAGTCATTTGGCGCACGACCTGTGCTGTAAGGTGGGTGAGTTAGACGCTCCCAGCTAAGGTCTTCGATTTTTTGAAGCTCCCGATTCGTGACGTGTGATCTGGCGTTATCTTGCTGATAGATAATTCCGCTCCTGAAAATCTGTCTGAACCGATTCCAGCGGAGTTCAGCCTGCGCGCGGCCAGGTTGAGAAGAGTAGATTACAGCATTAATGCTGGAACCGTTCTTGACGAGCTCCCAGAAGTTAATACCTTCTTGACACCACCAAACGGAGGTAACGTAGCGAACCGGACGCCTCAAAAAATAGAAGACCTTGACTGGGAGCGTCAAACTCATCCACGTTACAGCCCAGACCTTGCGCCGAGTACTACCACATTTTTAGTTCGCTGCAGTACTTCTTGGTTGGAAGACGATTTAATGTGGACCGGGTCAAAATGCACCTCCAAAGATTCTTCGCCTTAAAAGCACAATAATTCTATGGCCGTGAGATAGACCAGCTACCTGATATATGGGGAGCACTTCTGCGTTCTGAGGGATCTTATTTCAATTAAAGATAGTCATTAGTTATTTGTTAATAAATACTTTTGCTGAAGATTCTTGAGAGTCCATGAAATTAGTTGCCAACCTAATACTTGCGATGGCGAACCGTTGGGCAAGTTGGGACCGCTAGGCCATGACGGTGTTTATTTAGATGAGCTGGACCACTGGAACTGTGGTAGCCAATACGTAGCGTTTAGCACTCTTAGACAATTCTTGTGCCTTTTTTCGGCTCTAAATAGTTGGATGGTTTGGTTGACTTGGGCGGGGAAACAACAACGACCCTCGACGAGGATGCACACGACAGCTGGAGCTTGCTCAGCCTGCGCCACCATGCGTCCAGCGATTCAGCACCTCACAAGAAACACTGTCACAACCTAGCAAACCCTTGCCATTCTAAACTAGACTTACAAGGGAACTGTCTCAACGGTATGCCGGAACGGCAAGAACCAATACTGTAGGAACAATCTCCGTCCTCCAAGTAGTAACAGAACATGTTTTGTTTTTGCCGGATCCTTATGCAAACGAGTAAGAGGGTATAGTAGTTAAGGGTCCGTCTGGTCGAGCTTACCATGGCTGCGCAAGGAGCTTGTGTCGTGGCCTGGGTGGCGCGGTGGTAGAGGTGCTGCTTCGTGGCTGTGACGTCACGTGTTCGGTTTACGTGCGATATCGCGTTTGTGCACTTTTATTATGGTAGTTTGCTGATGTTTTCACTACATATTCCTCGTCGACATCTCGTGATGCACCAGAAACGTCGCAAATATGCAAAATGCGATGATACATGAAACATTCAGGATAAGCCTTCAACACTAATTATCCACAGGCAAAAGTGCATAAAACAGGTGGACTGATCATGGGCAACGTATGAACGCTACAGTTTCTTCACATCCTGACTCATCACATGGGCCTAGGTCTTTCGAGAATGGATTCGGCAAAAACAAAACATGCTCCTTTACTATTTGGAAGACGGACATTCTTCTTATAGTATTCGTTCTTGCTGTTACGACGGGCCTTTGAGACAGTGCCCTTGTTAGCAGAACCATTTTAGATGTGATACTGCCGAAGCTGCAATCAACGCTGGATGTCTTGACGTCTCTGAACATGCAGGACGCTACTGTGGAGAACGTCAACGACTTGAATGCGAAGATCCGCTGCATGTCCACCGTCGCCGACTACTTCCCTGGTTAGTGGCGGTCATTTAGTTCTGAGAAGCAACTCCTGTTGGTAACGCCAGCGAATTAAGGAGGGCTCATGTGCCAAGACGATGAGGGTAACGTCGTGTACATGCAGGCCTTAGCTCTCACCCATCCAAGGACCTTGATCAAATCTGGAAGCGTCAGCGAGCTGTTCAGGCTTAGTGTCGTGGAAGCCGAGTTGGCGTTCAAACTCGTCAGGTATTAGATACGCATGCCACTTGTAGATTTTCCTAAATCAGTCCAGCAGCATTCAGGAAAGCTGAAGCGGCTACCGGCAGGAAGTTGGGGGCGAAACTGGTCGTCGACCTGGAAGGCTTCAGCATGGACATTCTCTATCCACCCGCTATTAATGTGTACCTTAACCTACTCACAGTGCTTCAGGTACGGTGCAGGTGTAATGGTCGTAGGAAACTCACGAATTGCATTTACTTTAGGCGTTATTTCCTGATTTTGGTCGACACATCTACGTTATCAACTGCCCTATGATGATTAAAACAGTCTACGCAATGATTCAGCCCGTGCTTTCAAAGCAGACTCGAGAAAAGGTAGAGTGGATTGATTTATACTTGAGTCCAAAATATGTAGAGGAGTGTTTAACTAGCATTCATGTGATGACCTGGACCATTTCTGCATATTTCTGTCAATGTAAGGTGTCGATTGTGGATCATCCATCAAAAGTTTGGTGCTAGTGCTGCTGGTACGTAGATGTAGGATGTCTGATATGTCGGAGTCTTTGCAGCATGTTCTTTTGCGATTAGCAGGTCTCTAAAATTCCTCACCAACAGGATGCAACTTATTTCCGAGGTCCCCTTTACGCGGCGGTGATACCCGTTCATTCTTCAATGAAAGCGAGAATCTCTATGCGAAGGAGCTTCCGCAAAATGTCGCATGTTGCGTTGATTCCGTGGGTGTGATGCCTACAGCTAGCGAATCCTGAGCTCGTTGATGGGTTCACACGTTGGCTCTCTCTCTCTCTCTCGAATACGATAACATGATTGCCGGTCCCGGTTACGGTAGGGTGACCGACAACTGAGCCCACCTCCGACGAGTGGAGTTGACTTTGAGTTATTTCTGCGTCGTCCAGCAGGCGTTTAATTGTTTGCTTTTTGCCCTTCTTTCTCGAATTTTCATACATTTTGATACTAACAAGTGGCTCAAGAGAGGACCGCTTGGTAAAGCTCTTAAATGAAGGGTCTAAACATCAGAATAATCTGACGGGAACACCGTAGAGATCATAGATGGGCGAAGAACGAACCAATGGAAAAAGAGCAGAAAAGAGAACCCGGTCTAGTTACCGCCTTCGCGACAAGGGATGCGTAGACCTTTATTTATTTATGGACGCATACAAAGAGTGCGTGGACAAGTAGTAAAGCAACCACAACAAGCAGAACAGAAGGTACGTCCTAAGGTTGGGCGTGAATGTCACTTTTCGAGCTCTTCCATTTCTTTTACTTCCATTGCAATTTAATACGAAGAGTTTCTATTGCGATATTTGCTAGCATTATATGGTTTACATCATAGTACATGCATTTATTATGCACTTTGCGAGCTTTCTTATTTCATTTCTATCAAGACCCTCAGCTTGATCGGTTCCATGCTGATATCAGCGGCCAGCTCACCCAATGTATGGGTGAGTGCGATAGCCATTAGACCTAACCAGGTGCTGGCGTGGCAAAGTGCCAGCACCCGCTCACGCCATCCGAGCCGTTGTCATTGGAACACGTTTTCGTCGCCCAGTGATAGTCGGCAGCTGGGTAGGCTAGGGAATGGACTCCAGGGTGTGTACCACCAAAGCTGCTCGTGTGGAAGCTCACGGGGAGTCCGCAGCTGTATTCTCGAAGAGCGCAGAGACAGGCTAGGGAGGGACTCCAGGGTGTGGTGCGTCCAAGCTGCTGATGCGAGAACTGCTCCCGTCTCCCAGGGTTCTCCTGCAGCGACGGTGGAAGAGCCGCGATCCGCCACCTACTGATCAACGACCCTCCTCCTATCGACTGACCGTGGTGTCGAAGGATATCAAAAATGGCCACGTCGATACGACGCGACCGCACGCGGCTTGGAGGAGGAAGAAGAGCCGCCGCCGAGTGCATCAGCAGAATTTGGTTAGGTCTAAGTAAAACAGGTGAGTGCTGACTGGCCCACCGAGGTCTGGATGTTGTGTTCGATTTATTATACGTTACAACATTGCATCTGTACGAACTTAACTTAAATTACGAATATGTTTTCTCGCTAGCCCTTGGCTAGCTTCGATCGTGTACTACCTCCTAAACTCCTCCTTCACTTGAAAATAGATTATGCCTTGATTTTTTTGTTAACTTTTGTAGCAAATAGGGTGCAATCCAAGTAATTAGACATTTTATGCATCTTAAGGATAAGATATGTGTAGGCCGATATCAGTGAAAATCTTTCGGGTTGCGCACTAGTGAACATCCTTGAAACTTAAGGCCTCAAAATTGTAAGCACATTCACAATCAAGTTGTCCTCGCACTACGTAAACCGCCTGACTATTCAATGGCTACTAAAGTGTGCTGAGAAAAATATTTATTGGCTAGGTTAAGTGTTTGCCATTTTTGGAAATATTTCAGCTATGACACATGTAGTTCGATAAATAACGTCATATCGCAACTGTAGATAATTTTTAATAATCGAGTGATCCAAAATTAGTTACTAAAAACCCACCTATCCATTTGTACTTCTATTTTAGGTGACCTTCCTAAAGGGAGATTGGAAGGACGTTCTTGTCAAAGAGGTCGGATCAAGTTTATCGCTCTCTTACCAATGAAGATCTAATGGAACTTGTTTCAGCTCGGAGAGCACAACATATATCCTTACTGGGGTGGAAGCAAAGCTTCCGACCTGCCCACGGGAGATATCCGGATGGGAGGAAAGGTGCCCGAAAAACTCCAGTGAGTGTCCAGCCTGTTATAGTCCTCTTTCATTTTATGACTCAGCTTTGTTTAGCTATAAGCCGGAGGAGAATGTCGACGACGACAAGGATTCGTTCGAAAAGCTTTGCGTGGCGGCTCGTAGCCGGGCCGAGGTGTGCTTAATTCCTTTTAACTTTTTGAAGCAAGGCGTGATTGAATACCAGTGAAGGACTGTTATTTGAAGTAGATGCAGCTGCAGCCAAGCTTTATGGAAGACGAACAAACCGTAGTTATGGGCCCATGTTAGGAGTCGCGGTTACCTGGAGATCTCTCACGGCTACCCCACTGCTTGGAGCCTTCAATCTCTTCGTTTTATGGGAGACAGTAACAGTGAAAAGCCGCATTTTATTAAAGTTCAAAAGCACTTCTATCGCATGGTGTGTACTCACTCTACTGGGTGCGCATTAATTATGGGCCTAAAACAAATGAAGTTCCATCTTCTTCTTCTTCAGCGTCTGTCCCGCTTCGTAGCGAGGTCCGCTATTCTGATGTCATGACGCCATCTTTCCCGATCCAGCGCTATATCAGGGTGGGCACCAGCCGCTTTCAAGTCCGTATGTAGCATATCAGCCCAGCGCTGCTTCGGGCGCCCTCTAGGCCGCTTTCCTGTTACCTCGAAGTTAAGGCCTATCTTGCGGACGCTGTCTTCTTCTCCACGCAGAACGTGGCCGTACCATCGTAAGCGAGCTTCGCGCATCTTGTCAGTTATCGGCGCGACACCGAACTTCTGCCGAATAGCTTCGTTTCGGATGCGGTCCAGGGGCGTGGCTCCAGCCGTCCAGCGCAGCATCATCGTCTCCATGACGCTGAGGCGCGTTTCAACTTCCTTTGTCGCAGGCCGACACTCAGCGCCGTACATCGCTACTGGCCGGATGACTGCTCTGTAGATCTTTGACTTAAAGCGCTCTGGTATCTTCTTGTCGCAGAGCACGCCAGTCAACGAGCACCACTTGGACCAAGCTGCGCTGACGCGTGAATTCACTTCGACCATCAGTTTGCCGTTTGACGCGACTGCTGATCCCAGGTACTTAAAGACCGCAGTGCGTGGAAGCTCCATGCCGTTAACCTTGATGGAGCTGGACTCAGTAAGGTCCGTCGTTAGATATTCGGTCTTCTTCACGTTCAATCTGAGTCCAAACCGCTCCAAGCGATCACCCCAAGCTTGCAGCTCTCGCTCGAGTTCTCCTTTATCTTCGCTAGCGTCATCGGCATAAAGCAACGTCCAAGGGACGGGCTTCTGAGGTCTCGTGTGATGGCATCCATGACGACAGCAAAGAGGAGTGGGGAAAGCGCAGACCCTGGCGTACCCCGACAGAGATGGGAAACTCCATCGAGGTTCCAGCTGCAGCTTGAACTCGACTCTTTGGACAAGAGTAGGGAATTCGCACCCACTCTATGAGCTCTTCGGGAACTCCATGATGTCGCAAGGCGTACCATATCACTTCACGCGGTACGCGGTCAAAGGCCTTCTCCAAGTCGAGGAAGGCGATATGCACTGCCTTCTGTTTCTCGCGATGCTTTTCTATCAGGAGGCGAGTGGCGTGTATGGCATCAACGGTGCCACAACCAGCCACGAAGCCGCACTGATTGCTGGACAGCTGGACGATGTCCCGAATTCGTCCATCGACAATTCGCTCAAAGATCTTCATGCTGTGCAGAAGCAAGCGAATCGGACGGTAATTGGAGCAGTCTGCAGGACTGCCCTTCTTCTTCCAAATCGGGATCGTCGTACTTTGGCGTCAACACTCAGGCACTTTCTTCTCCGCCACAACCTGATTAAAGAACTTCGCCAACCACTCAGCAGGGTACCAGTACTTGGACTTCCACAAATCAGCTGCCACGTCATCGGGCCCAGTCGCTTTGCCTGGCCTCATCTTCTTCAAATCCGCTTCAGTCTCCTCCACGGTGATCTTCTGAACGGAGCCGTGGGTTGGAGCCGTTGAAGGGATGGCTGGATGAGGGAATTCTACCGTAGAGATTTCCTCAAAGTAATCGCGCCATCGCTTCAATGCCTTCTTGCGGTCCGTAAGAAGATGGCCGTTCTCATCATTGATGCCGAAGAACTTCTCGATGTCCTCGGTCTGGCGATGGCGATTCTTTGCAAGTCGGTACAGATACCGCTCACCATCGCGAGACTCGAGCTTCTCGTTGACATCTCCATAATGAGTGGCTTTCGCAACAGCCACGGCCTTCTTTGCAGCTTTCTTCGCTTCTTGGTACTTCTGCCAGTTATCGGCTGTCTTTTCGCCGAGAAACACGTGATAGAGCGATTTCTTCTCTCGAACCTTCGCTTTCACGTCGTTTGTCCACAGCCATGTCTGCTTGTCGACCTTCAGTCGCCCAGGCTTCGTAATGCCGAGTTCTGACCGTGCAGCTTGACGAATCGCGTCGGTCGCCTTCTTCCAAGTTTCGTCGACAGTTGTGACTGTCGGTAACCGCACGCGAGAAATCACAGCTGCTTCCTTCTCTCTGATTCGCCACCACTTAATTCTAGCTGCACCGCATCGCTCAACCTGCTTCAGCCTCGGAGGGGCGATCTTCAAAGTACAGATCAGCGGTCGATGCTGTGGGGCGACCGTCTCATACGGCACGATCTTCGCGTCTGTGATAAGACTCCGGTCGCGATCTCTCACAAGGACAAAGTCTATCTGAGTCTTTGTGTTCCCACTGTAGTATGAGATAAGGTGCGAGTCGCGTTTTCGGAAGACGGTGTTCACTATGGTGAGGTTATGCGATTCCGCGTAATCAAGAATGCGTTCACCATCGGCGTTACGTGATGCGTATCCGAACCCACCATGACAGCTGTACCCGTCTTTCGTAGCACCTACGTGCCCATTAAGGTCACCAGCGACTATGATGACATCTTTCGACGGTACCACTGCTGTCTTCTCATCAAACAGGCTCCAAAACTCTTCCTTGGCTTGATCCGAGCAGCCAGTCTGCGGAGCATACGCTGAGAAGAAGTGATAGAGTCGCTCCATAGCGGCGACAACGATCTTCATCAATCGATCGTCAAAGCGCTCGACGCTTACAATCGAGTCACGAAATCGTTCGGAGACGATTATTCCGACACCACTGGATGTCCTGGGACTTCCACATAGAACGGCCTTGAAGCCACGTCCTATGTCCCTTGACTTGCTGCAGAACCACCTCGTCTCCTGCACCGCACAGAAATCAACTCTTCTACGCTCCAGTGCTTCAACCAACTCGCACGAGCGGCCCGTCAACGTACCCACATTCAGCGTTGCCACGCGGGTCCTGCTTACGTTACGGGACTTTCGGACTAGCTCAGTTGCCCCCCGATGCCGTCCTCGCATCACGGACCCTCGCATACTTCTCACACTCGCCGGGCTCTGCGAGTGCGTGTCGGCTCCTGCGGACGCCGTAGCACTATCTCGAAACACTTGAGCTGTCATACACCATGTGATGTGACATGGGTCTTCGTAGGCCGGCCTGTCACAAGGGCTTGTCGCCTGCAATCGAGTGTCCGTGTTCGGCTTAACTCGCAGAGCGAGTAGTTTCCAGTGGCACCACGTGGAGGAACGGACATCGCCACCAAATGAAGTTCCATAGTAACACAAATTATTCGAAATGGAGAAAAACACTTCGCTCTGTTTAATAAGGACCTTAGCAGTCAAAAATTACAGTCTTCATTCCAAGTTCTCTCCTCTTGCACGTATGCAGCTTCTCAGACGAGTCACGAAGACGTCGCAGGTGGAACCCAGATAGTCCTCATCGAGATCACTCCACGCTTTCGTAAGGGCAGCTTTTGGCGAACCCAAGTTGCAGTATCTTGTAGCTGAGATCTTGTGCTCTAAAACTTACCAGACCGGAAGGTCAAGTGGGTTCAGATCTGATGAATTTGATGGCCATTCTTCGAGGGCGATGAAATCTACAAACATCACTGCTGGAGGCCACTCGACTTGTCTGCAAAAGCCGAGTCTTGCTGAAAGCACCTTGGCCTGTCTTCAAAGTGAGAAATGGATCATGGCTTCAAAACTTTCTTCAGGACACTTTTTCACTCCAGCATCGACGAGTACCAGTGGCGCCCTCCCATCTGAGGTGATCGCACTCCAAACCATAACAGAGCTTCGATATGCAGTTTTTCCGATGACTTTTCCTCTAGAAATGGCCTGCTTCTTATCTACTGCGAGGCTTCGCAATAGGCTCTGTTGTGAAATTTTTTTCGTAACTGAAATCGACGCTCAGGTGCGTGTCATCTGCGAAGCGCTCCAGAAGTCCCCTGCATCTCTTCAGCCGCACGTTCTTCATTTGCCCTTATAGGACAATGTTTCTCACGAGGTAGCTCTGATGCCTTAGATGGTATCAGAAGTGGCAACAAAAACCTTTCTACCTCGTGTTTTCCTGTTCCATGAACTTTCAAGCTCATCGAACCGGTCAATCGTTGTTCGGACCAATCGCTGGAATACAGATGGAAGATGAGCAATTTTCTTTGACATGACCATCCTGGTGCAACCCCGTGATGGAGGTGCGCTTTGGATGAGCCTTAACCATAGTATAATATGCAAAGAGCGTACATAAAACTTCCCTGGTAGCATAATATAAACAAGACACAAAGTAATAGCACTTGAATTTCCAGAAAAAAAAATGTCGCTCGCTGTTCAAATCCGCAATTTTTCGACAAGACCCATGATTAATGCGCACCCTGTAAATCAAAAAAATTCTCTACTTTTCTCCAAGGCTGTCTAAACGAACTCGCGTCTCCAGACCCCATTTGAGCTCCTTCAAACAAACTTCTGCAATTTTCGATGTTTTCTCTGCAGTTTAAAACGCTATCAGCATAAAAAAACACATCAAATGTCACGAAACGACAAAGCGAATAAAAATGATTCTCTATGGAGTTCTAAACACCCCTTTACGCTTAATTTTGAACGAAGGAACGATTGGAACAGAATTTGGCAAAGCACTGAAAGAAAGTGTCTTTGACTCGTAAAGGGAATCAATTTGAAAAGACGGTTCAGAAGACCGTTAGAGGAAAGTGGCGACCAGTCTAAAGTGATGCGCATTCTTCTTGTGTTCTATCGGGAACTAAAACATTATTCGTGAAATATCAGATTATTGTAATAAGAGATATTGATTTCTTGACGAAGGAAGGAGGGCACAGAAATACACAAAAAAATAAGATTCATGAAAAGGAAGGTAGCGAAATGATCTATAAAGTTTGTTTTTACTCCATAATATTCAAATTTTTCCTTCATCAGATCCTAGTTTGATCTCGCAAAAGATCTCTGTAGCTTCATCCGAATTGGATGCGAAATGAACCCTAAACAAAAATACACATTTTCCTTTTTCTTTTTACATTGTTATGAAATACTGGAATTTCAGGTGAAGGTACGAGGTGAGAGGGGCAAAACATTCCGGTGGATCTGGCGAGTTGGAGCTGGTGACGTCGATTTTGGCATCTCTAAGGACGGAGAAATGGTAAGAGTTGATCTCAAAATTAAGACAAAAATAGCATGGGGCAACAAAAAAACATAAAGAAGGTTCACAGATTGGTGTTGCAGTTGATGGAAGGGAACATAATTACGTAGTAGATTGGGCACATGTAGCTTAGGCGCACAGCAAGGATGCGGGAACAGCCAGTAAACCGACCGTAATCGTGCACCGCGGGATCGGTGCCATGGCTGGCTGCCGCGATACTGGATTATTGCAGGAACATCGTTTTCAAATAGAAGATGAGCGATGGCTGGCTGATTCATGGCACAGGGTGGTGGATTTTATGTGACAGGAGCAATTCAAGCGCCACAGACTATCCCTGCCACTTGACCGGTGATGGAGAACCACCGTGGGAAGCGAAAGGTCTGCCACCAGGAGTTCTTCAGCCTGGAGGTCTTCGATGCCCGCGTGGTGCTCTGGATAGCCATTCGAGCAAGAATTACCGCAAGGCATCTCTTTAGGTTGTGCACAGAAGCCGTGGTCGTGTGTGTTAAGTGCTGTCTGGTTGAGGTGAATGGGTGAGTGCTGCACGTTGCTGAAGGGAGAATGCTCAAGTGGACACGCGGTGGATCTACCGGGATATGGTGCGGAATTAAGACGTCAGGGTAGCAGAGAAGACAGCCCCGATCCAGTGGAGGATGGGGTCCAGCGTCCGAAGTGATACGGCTACGTCCTGAGGAAACCAGAGAATTGCAATAAGATTGACTCCAGCCTAAAGTGCCTAAAGCATCGGGAAAACGACCTCGAGAAGCCGCTATGAAGCGATGGAATGGCGTCATCAAGAGTGATCTCGCAGAAGTCCGCGTTACGACAGAAGGTGCCTTTGATAGAATGAGATACGTAGCGATGATTCACTCAGAACAACAACTTGTCCTTCGGCTGAGTAGAAACAGAAGCTCAGGAGAGAAGGTTTTTATATTCTTTCCTGGGGCCAGGGGTTTTCGAAAAAAACCACTGTTGCAATTTATACCATTTTTGCTTTAAATGTCAAAACCTAAAATCAAAATGGACATATTTCAAGCCAAAATGTACACACTTCAATATAGCCAACGTAATGGATTCTTTGAAGGCAATTTATAGGAAGATAAAAAAATGAAGCCTAGAAACTATAAAAGTCATCTTTAAAAAATAAATGCAGTGATTAAATGAATTACATACGTTTTTATCCTTGCGGCAAGAGCAATATTATGTAACAGTTTTATCCCAAAGTGCTGGAAACTAAAGATTTATCCGGTGTGCCATATAGAGAGATGGCGTCCATACAGTGGACGGATGCACGACTCAAACTTCCCATACACCATACATCGAAAAATTCTTTGGAACATAATGAGACCTGTGAGACCTGTGAACCTATTAGAAAAATAATAATATTTTAATAAAAAGAATAAATACTTTGAGCCCGTTCAAAAAACTGCCCATTTTTCTAAGGAGATAAAATCTTTGCTAAGTTTTTATAGAAGTTTTCTTAAAGCCGAAGTTTATTTCGACTTCAATAGAACTTGCTCACCTTGGCTTAAAATGGGTCATCTTTTCGAAAAACGCCTAATTCAAGGAAAATGGAAACAGTGCAAGTTGGTATCGGTATAATTTAAACTTGAGCGTTATAATTTTGCTCCAAAAAAGTGATCTGTGGCTATTCAGCTTCGTCTTGTTTCTTGTTCAACCCCCTGTGCTCGCTATCCAAGCTCTTTAGATCTCAATTAGTTTAGCTGCCACCAGCAACTAAAGGGTGGGAGACGTATGTATGATTGAAATGTGGGGGTGAGAAATGTACACAGAACGATGTCCACAAACACTAATGAGTATCTCTTACTATATTACACTGCATCACTGCATTCCATTTTGACATTTCGACCGACTACGGTAGAATGCGTTCGAGTGTTTATCTAGAAACGCTGAAGGCAAGTCTCTCAGATATCCATGGCAAACCGTGGCAACATACAGTACCGGACATGTCTTTTGGTCATTGGCCGAAAAAGCCGCGCAGGTCAACATAGGCCTCTTTGAACAACTTCCTCAGAAAAAACAAGTACTTGTGAAAATAAAGATACATTCTGTACACATTGCCGATACTCGTCAACTTTTTTCACATCGACTTTTGCCGATCCCTCTAATCGCAGCTGATCCCTCGTCGTTTGCCTTCACTCCCACGCGAACGATGGCCGATATCTCCCAAAATCTGGATGCAGTGGTTTTACCGTATCTAAACCATCATCATAAATCAAGGGTTAGGACGCTGATTACGGATCCGACGTCCGTTTTTGAAAATTCCGCCGATTTCAGTAGGTTACCTCCCGTTTGAGGGTTAGGATCACCGATCTCCCTCAGTATGGGTGGTCTCTTGGCGTAAACGCCCAAATGGACGTCGGCATCGTGTTCGACATCTCGAATGAGCCCCCGGCCCTATATGAAGTTTGAGCAAAATCGGTGATTCTGACCCGATCAACTTCAGTTATCCAGAAGAAAATCCAAAACCTACCGAAATCGCGGAATTTTCAAAAACAAACGTCGAATTCGTAATCAGCGCCCCAAGTAACCCCTCCATGATGGACGAGGAAATTTGGCTAATTTCGAAAATATCGATTTTCGATGAATCTTCCGCAGCCTCGGCTTAGAGCGCCCCTCCCCCTCGGAAATTGCCAAACAATCTATCTTTCTGAAATTGGTCGAGATTGATATCATTCGATAGAGTTCTTCGAGCTGGAACAGAAATGTAGCGTTGAGGGTGTCGAAAGCGATATCATGGGCGAGTAGGAGCGCCGAAAGCTTCATCCGCTAAGTTCGCCGCCCTAAAATGGCAACTGGGGCTAAGACAATTTGATAAGCTAGGGAATTGTTAAAGCATCCTTTTGAAGAACTTTAAGTGTTTTGCTCGCTGGCGCATTTGTACTCTGTTAGCTCTCCGCGTCTTCTTGCAGATGTCGACTGAATTTGGAAAAAATCGTGCCACACAAAGCTAACCTTCATTTTCGCACCGCTGTAACTTTGTCCAATCATAAGCTCCATTGCTGTGACTAGGACGATTTACTGCCTACAAATCATACAAGCTGCAATCGGAAAGGTTCACATGTGACAGAGTAATCGCGTTCAGAACACGCCCTCGCGTGCAACTTGGCACAACAATGCTCGATGTTCTCCTCCCCCTTACTCGCCCAGAATACAGTTTTCCCTACTCTCAATAACACCGTTCAATTCAGCATGAAAAGCTCAATCTAGTGGTATAAAGCGTAGCCCAACTCCAAGACATCGGTTTTCGATGACGTCATCGTCCGTTGCCGCGGCCTCGAGCGGCCTTGTCCTCGATGCAAATCTGTCAAAACATCTATGTTTCCAAAATCGGTCGAAATTGATACCATTCGATAGCGCCTTTCATGCTGAACAGGGGCCGGATTCATCAAAGTTACTGCAGTAACTTTAACGGAGAATTGCAAGCGAAAGCTCAGATAACGCGGCCTATCAAGCGATATGGTGAGCGATAAGCCGCGTTATCTGAGCTTTCACTTACAATTCTCCGTTAATGTTACTGCAGTAACTTTGATGAATCCGGCCCCTGCGCGGCTTTTTCGGCCATAGACCAAAAGACGTGTCCGATACTGTGCCGTACCTTACTGTCGTAAATACCTAAGGCGGTTCTCAAATGTGTGATTAGCAGCTTAATTGCCACCCGCTGGCTGAATCTTTTTTCTTCGACCTCGGAACTACTAGAAGAATAACAGCGCCAACCGTATGGTTAAAGTTTAAGGGAGTCTTACCCGTTCTTTCTAACGACCTACCATAAATGGACGATAGCTTCGTACTCAATAAACGGCGGAGATTCCTTCTATACGACTTGCTTCCCCTTTCACGAATATGTCTCAGTCCCTTCCCTTGTATGCTTCCCTTCCTCAACATTCTTCTCTTTGAGCTACGCCCAGTTTCATGTCTCTTTTTGATCATCGACTGCTTTCAGGCATTTCCCACTTTCCGAATCACCACCGAATTCCATCCGGAGGTGGGCAGTATGGAGTGCCGGGAGGACGGAGAATACACCTTCTTCTTCGACAACTCGCACGGCAAACTCTGGAGTAAAGAAGTATCCTACAAAATCACCCTAGTATAGGGTGCCGGATTGGTAATGACGCTCAAGCAAATTGGATTCAGGACAAAACGGCTCACAATTCTATGAATTTCTATAGATTCTTCACTTAAAGTGTCAAGGTGAATGTAAATAAAATGTTTATTATAAGGGTGCTCAGTGTGCTTACAGCGGGGGGGGGGGGGGTTATAGTCAGAATAAATCATGATTTTTTTGTTGCAAAGGGTTTTAAAATTGCAATGATCTCTCGGTAGAGCTGATGCGCTCCGGTATTAAGGAAAGGGTAGGACTACGAAAAGGAAGAAGTGCTGATTTGTGCAGTTAGGGTCAAGTGCTAACGGAAAAAAATCAGTGTTATTTCGTAGCCACGAAATGCACCTTATATTCCACTTCATAGCATCTCTGGACAGCTTACAAGCATGGCCTACGCGGTACACAAACTGAAAGTGGTTGTAGCATTCCCACGTGAGGCCTGACAACATGCCAAATCTTCGATACCGAGGCAATATAAGGATTTCTGGAGCTAGAATCTAATTTAAAAACCTTTATGTTCATAAATAGAGAATTCCATAAGTAATGGATGATGAAATGAAGTGGAGTTCAATGTTTTACTTCCGCTTTGTCTACCAAGACGTAAAATCAACTAGGGCTCAAATCCGCGGTCCATTTCCTCGCTATCCCTGTGCATCCTCCGTACGTATCAATCTTTAAAGAGTTCTAGTCTTCCGAAGATTTTGACCGCCGACAAGAGAACAACGTGTTAGGTAAAATTGCGTAAGTGTTGTTTTCTTGCCGAACGGTCAGAGCTTTCAGAGGACTGAAACTCTTTAAAGAATGGTACGTATGGAGGGTACACGAGGATGGGCAAGATATGATTACATTTTGTATTCATTCTGTGAGGAAAATGAGCCAAACCAGCAAAATCGCAACTCCGTTTCTTACAAGGAAAGGCTTCCAACTCAAGGTGAGCTTTTGCGATGGTATTTTGACAGGATGTAGGGCCCTTTGAGCGAAGTCCAGAACACAGTTGATTTTTGCTGAACGCTTTTTTAATGACCTGAAAAGGAGGTCTGAAGGCGTGCGCGCAACTATCATCAACCCCTACGACACGCAACCGGATGTGCCTCGGCGGCGCAGTTGATGGCAGGGTCGCCTCATATAAGCACACCCGCGGGTTTTTCAGTTCGAGTCCGCGTGACGCCGGCATTTTTGCACATATTAGTTTGTTGCTATTACGCCTTCTCATGATCACAGTAGTTAATTTCAGACCATCAATGCTTAGCACAAATCAAGGCTGACTATTTGCGCCTTCATATGTGCTAGTTTATCAACAATGCCTATCTGCACCACCAACATATCATAACATATCACCAATAATACGGTAAATGCACACAAATACGCGTACCTTACGGTCGAATACTATGAACACGGGCCATATCGGTGCATAAGTGTGCTAAAAATGTGCCCAGCGCGTTATCGGTTGATTACTTTGAGAACCGACATTACTTCCCCGACAAGGAGAGACATTGCGGTTACTGATGCCTTAAAAGGACTCCTCCTGAACGCCATATTTAGAGATACCGACTGTCAGGAAGAAGAGTCGGTTCAGGTTATAGGAAGTATAACGAAAATGGGACCTTTCTGCACGTATTATCCAGTAGGCTTCATAGGTGCGTTTCGATGAGGAGGTGATGTCGACTGGACACCTGATGATGACTGTGAGGAGGACGACAACAGCGAACAATCACCGTTAGAGAAATCAGTCCTCTTTGACGGCAAGCACGTTTTGGAAGAAAAGGTGTTGCACCAACAGACTGCCACCTTTTCCTGTTTCTCCCCAAGGCCATGCAGCCCCAGGTCTGCCTACGGTAATCGAGCGCGTCGCTCCGCCCTACAGTAATGGGAGACACCTAACGTATGGCCGGCAGCAGAGTCTTGCGGGTGCCGCGGACCCGCCATGAGAACGGCGGGTGGTGCAGCTCTGCGAGGGCTACTCTACGCAATACTGCGTACTTTTGCCGGCAGTTTCGACCTCCGAGAATGTGAAAGATGTCGTAAGCAAAACGCTTTTTCTTTTGTGAAGAAGCGTTTTCTAAGTTAAGTTAGGAGATCTTGAATCTAAGCCCCGAAATCTAATAGAACACCTCTTATAACTCAACAGTTCTGTGCCATTTTGCGCTTGCTCTCACTTTTGTCGATCTACCCTCACTAATACTTCCTCGCTTGACAAGCAGCTCGAAGATAATGTGGTAGCCCTTGTTATGACAGCATTCCCTCCGATGCCTTGTTGAGTCCGGGAAGTCTGCCCGATGCAGTTATAGCTCATACTAAAAAGAACGGCCTGCCTTGTTGTTGCATTTCTGTGCAAAGGTTTTCTCTAAAACTCAGACGACTAACTTGTGACTGAAAGGCCACGGAGATTTTCAGTGCAATTAAGGTTACTTAATATCGTGCTAAGTTTTTTTTTGCGTTATGTTTTGAGTGCAGGATTCCATACGCCTCCATTTGTCGACACAACCGGTGATTATCTTGTTGGTTGTCAAGCTTCTTTATGGACAGAGATTATCCACCAACCCACTTTATCCCTAGCATGTAGATTCGTTTTAAAAATGTTTAGAGTAGATTAACCCTAATGGACACCCTTCTATCACGCCCCCGGCGGTAATCACCCGCAGCGCCCGGCGTGTGAGAGCCGCCGTGAACTGCGGCAGCCCTCGTGGATCTTCGCGTGCGGCGGCTCCGCGACAACTCGTCCGCGCCGCGGCATCCACCACAGTGGCAGCGTGGGCCCCACTGCGGCGGTAGCGATATGGACGAGTTCTCGGGGTGCTGCCGCGAGACTCTGTAGAGGCCCTAACGCACCCGAAGACTATAGTACCGGCTGTGCCGCTTCATCCAACCAACACAAGCGGCGCAAAAGGGCGTCGGAGGGCGCCCTTTTTTAGGGCGCTACACCCTCAACTTTTTGACGTTAGGCTGATGGAGTGAGCCTATCCATGCGTTTTGACGAGCATGACCTACTGTTTGGAACTAACTGCCGGCACGGCGCGCGCTGTGGACAATGCAAATAGGCGCGGCAGAAACAATCGAGTTGGAGCAAAAGGGCGAAGCGGCCAATGCAGATTAAGGTTGTCCAACCCAATTTTTTCCCATTTCGCTCAATCACTGCGGTAAGACGAGAAGAGATAACGGCATGCAAATCCGTGGGAGAGCAGAGCACTGAAGGCACTTTGCGATGATCTGCTCACAGCTTCACAACTGCTTAAATTGCCTTAACCACAACTGCCGTTTTAGAGCGGCGGCGAAATTCGGGTAAATATTGAGCGCTCCCATATTTGAGTTTTCGAACTCCCAATAATGCCGTTCTGCTTAGCACGAAAAGCTCTATGAAACAATATCAATCTCGGAAAATTTTGGAAACATCGATTTGAGTCCCCTTCCCGTCAGGTCAGGGTCCGTGCCGTAGTTGTCCAAATGGACTTCGGTGTCGTGTTCACAACCTCGAGTAACCCTTAGCCACTATAGGAAGTTTGAGCAAAACCAGTGATCCTGATCCGATCACCCTCAGTTTTCCAGAAGGAAATCCAAACCTACCGAAATTATAAAAAAGGCACCACAAATAACCCTCTAGATGATTTTGAACGAAAAAAATTAGGCCAATTTTGAAAATGTCGATTTCCGACATCATCGTCCGCGAAGACTCGACATTTTCGAAATTGGCCTAAATTTTTCGTTCAAAATCATCTAGAGGGTTGTTTGTGGTGCTGATTACGAATTCTATGTCCTTTTTTTATAAATTCCGCCAATTTCGGTAGGTTTTGGATTTTCTTCTGGGAAACTGAGGGTGATCGGATCAGGATCACTGGTTTTGCTCAAACTTCGTATAGTGGCTAAGGGTTACTCGCGATTGTGAACACGACACCAAAGTCCATTTGGACGACTACGGCAGGACACCCTTCATACCGATAAACGAGGGTGATCGGTGACTCTGACCTGACGGGAAGGGGACTCAACGGGAAGTAACGTACCGAAATCGACGGAATTTTCACAAACGGATGTCGGATTCGTAATCAGCCCAAATGACCTCCCAAATGATTATGGACGAAGTTTGCACGAAAAAAATTGCCAATTTCAGAAATTTCGATTTGCAATGACATCATCGGCCGCACAGGCTCGGCCTCGTCCTCGATGCGAAATTGTCTAAGAATCAATTTTCCCGAAATTGGTCGTGATTGATACCATTCAATAGGGAATATACTGTTGAACAGAACGGTGTCATTGGGAGTGTCGAAAACTCAAATATGGGCGGGTAAGTGTGCAGGAAACTTGAACCGTTAAGTCCGCTGTTCTAAGATGGCAACTGGAGTTAAGGGAGTATGGGCAGCTGGGAGTTGTAAGCACGTCAGTGTAAAGAGTTTTCCTATTTGGTTTACCTATGCACTTTTAGACCGTTAGCCCTCGTTCTACCGCAGTGGTCGACTGAAATCAGAAAAAACTGGGTTGCACAAGCTTGAGCTGCAGTTTTGCTCCACTGTAACTTAGTTCCTTTACAAGCTACGTCGATGTACTTCCGCGGGCTGCTAGAACTTTCTACTGGCTACGAAACCTACAAGCTGCTGTCGACAGAGTTTAAACCATACAGAGTTATCGCGCTTCAAACACGCCCGCGCGTGCAGTTTAGCACATGAACGATCGATGTTCTCCGCGCCCTTACTCGCTCAGATTACAACTCTCGCTACTCTAAGTAAAACCGTTCAATTCATCATCAGAAGCGCTACCGAACGGCACCCAAATTGGTCAGATTCGAGAACACTGGTTTTCGGTGACGTCATCGCCCCTCCGCTGCGGCCTTGTCATGGACGCGAAATTGTCAAAAAATCGATGTTTCCAAAATTTTCCGAGATTGATACTGTTTCATAGAGCTTTTCGAGCTGAACAAAACGGTGCCATCGCGAGTGTCGAATACTCAAATGTGGGCGGAGGAAAGTTCATCGCTGCCCTCCCCCGCTCTAAAAAGGCAGGTGAGGCTAAGGTAATTTAGGTAGAGCTGGAGAGCTGTGAGCATTTCAGTGTAAAGTGCCTTCAATGCTTTGCTCGCTCACGGATTTGCATGCCGCTAGCTCGCCTCGTCTTACCGCAATGGTCGACCGAATTCGGAAACAAATTGGGTTGCACAAGCTTAACCTGCAGATTCGCACCACTATAAATTAGTTCCTTTACAAGCTATGCCGTTGTGCTTTAGCCATTTTCTTTGTTTTTCACGCTTTGCTTTGCCGTTGCTTTATTTTTGTTAGCAGCCTTGACCAACTAAAATTGTTCATAAGAAAATGTGTAAAACGAAACCAGTGCATTGCGACGTAAAATCAAGCAGCCGCAATCTCTGTCCGCGCGATTCACTTCAATGACGAAGGCACACCTGGAAAGAACAATTTGTTAAGACATTCAAACACCTCCCAAAAACCTGGGAAAAAGACAAGACAATTCGCACCCAAAACGACCAGACCCGACGACCGTGACGCTGCGCAACGTGTGTCGCCGTCGCCATGCAGATTAGTATAGCTGGCGCGGATGGAAGTGGAACTAGGACTTAGCGGTGAACCGCGTAATTTACCGACGCTGAAAGTCGGAAGAGCTCGGAACTTACAGTTGTGTTCGCTTAATTCAGCTTATTATTCAGAGCAGAAGAGAACAGAGCACTTACAGTACCGCCGCTAAACATTCAACCAAACGACGTTTGCGACGCAAAAACGCATTTTTTGCGTCGCATCATGATAACTTTGTTCAAAATAAAGGCTTTCTCACCGAAATTTACAAGGGCTCCTAACATCACCCTACCTACCAATGGGCATGCAAGCGCCATTAAAAAGTGGACGGAAGCCTGAAAACCAATGCCGCAATTAAGGAGGGTCCTAATTGCTGTGACCCGGCCGAGCACGGTCGCCGAGTCTCGCTTAATTATGTCCCCAGGCGCAAATAGTGCTGTCCAGTTGAATTTTAAAATTCTTACACCTAATTAAATTCTATTTTCCTTCTGTTTATGACCTTCCTCTGGCTGCGGCAATTCATTTTGTACCAAACTTGCAAGAAGATATGCAGCTGCTTCAACCGATTTCGTTTATTTCAACGAAAGGCTCATTCTAAAGATTGTTATTGTAGCTTGCAATCTACTCATCTTAAAGGAGGGAAAACGACATAGAAAATTTACGCTTCAAGTTCATTTTGGGCCTTTGCGTGCTGGTTGCAATTCGTCAAAACTGCAAGTAACCTTGCTAAACAACACTCTCTGTCGCTGAGTTTGGCTGCGATTTGTCTATGTCTTAAGGAATGAGTTAGTCCAAAAACAAGTCTATAGACACTCCATGAAATACCGAGAAGCCAGTTGATCAGATGGCAGAATTTCAAGTGGTGAAAGTGAAGACCTCTTTCAAAAGTACGACTGAGTTTCTGAAGAGTTTCATGCTCAGTCTTCGCAGAATGAATGCTGGAAAGCCCAGTATTTGTAACTATGCAATTTTTCGCTAAAAATCTTCAACCAGTTTGGACGCCAATACTTAGACGTACCAGATCGAGCGCTGATGTAGAGGCCTTCTTCGATCATAGTTGCGCTGACCTGACATGCCCTACAGAGACAGTACATTCGGCTGTGACCAACGAGATCCTCATTTTTCTTTCTCGTAATTACGGTATCGACTTTATGCAGCCCACCATTATCGATCCATGTTCGATGAGTTCCCGGTTTGCGTAGATCATATTAGGTTGTCCAGAAAGCTCTCAACGCTTTGAGTGCTTCACGTTAAACTACCATTACCTCAAATCTTATCGGATTTGGTCGAAATAAGCACCTTTCGAATTGGTACACCTCTGCCAATGAGCCACTAGTCGTATTCCATCAGCGAAAAAATTAGGTGGTTGAGATTCAACAAAATCCGCGAAAGTTGCTTTGACTTAGTCCCGATTGGTGAAGTTTTATCAGCAGGAATGTTCTGAAAGTGTTTGAAAAGGTGGTTGGTGAGAGGTCTGGAGAATACGGCGGTCTATGCCTTTAATTCGTTCATTTTCGAATAGTGATTTGTAAAACGTGTGGGCGGGCGTTACGTGTGGTGCAAAAGAATCGGGCCTCTTCTGCTGACCGAGGCCGTCTGAAGTTGCCGCAGTTTTCGGTTCACTTCGCCAAGTTCCTTACGGTAGGAATCTGCTGTGGTCATTTGACGTGGTGCCAAAAAGTTGTAATGGATCACACCAGCCGCCCAACACCACACAGTGATCATTACCATTTTTCGTGGAGAAAAAAAAAGTACAGAAAGTAGCATTTATACGCAGTGCGAGTTGGGTTTTTATTCAGTAATAAACGAATGAAAAATAAAACACAAAGCGATTAGAACTTTCCGGACAACCTAATTGCATGAAATTTTTCGCTAGTGTTTAGGTTTCACACAAAAGAAATTTCAGCAGCTGTTGTTAAGCCCAATCAACTCTATTTTATCTCTCTATTTAAAATTATTTGGGTGAAACAGCTTTACTACGAGTGGTTGAGCTAATTAGCACGGAAGCTGATCTTAACATACCATTTCACTCATTTTCATTCGAATTTGAAAAGAGCATATTTCAATTCAAATTGGATGCTCTTCTAAGCTAGCTGATGACTTTTGATACCAAATCGAACTCTTCCAAATCGAAATGAGCTTCTTCTAAACTAAACTAAACATTCTCCAAAAAAATTAAAATATTTTTTGCTTAAGGAAATTTCACTATGGTTTCTTTCAAGTTTTAATTCACTTACAGAAAAGCTGAACATTTTGTTTGATGTTTTATAGAATTCTCATTTTTTTTTGTGAAAAATAACGATTTATCTCCTGCTTTAAAGAGCAGAAAAGCGGCAGTTTTTAGCACCAAAAGGAGAGTGCGGTATGCCCTCGTCCATAATGTCGCGATTTTATCCGATTGATAGCAAAATTGCTGTTTGCATGGAGTTTTACGCCTATAAACAACATAACAAAGAAATTTGTAAAAAAAACACACATATTCTTACCTTGATACTTTATGTAAGCAGCGTTCACACTATCAGTCAAATAAAAATTGCCACGAGCTTTTTAAGTGTTTTGTTGCGCTTTAAGACAAAATTTAGTTTATAATTTTTTCTAAAAAAAACTTGCACAAAATTATTACTCTCGTTCGGGCAGCTGAACTTAACAGAATTCGAAAAATTTACAAGTTTTTCTTGGACAAATTAAATTATTCTACCCTTCTTGAATGTTCGTAGTTTAACTTGTAAGAAGTTCTTTTCAATGTGGAAGACGTTTAATTCAAAATTCTGAGGCTAACTTACAATTAGAAGTGTCCAACTCGACGTGAAAATGATATCTACATATTTTGCCTTGCGACTGGAGACACAATTTTAAGAATTATGGAGTCTGTGTGATCTACGCATACCGGAAAACCAAAAAATTCATCGAGATTTGGCAGCATGAATCGATAACGGTGGGCTGCGTAAAGTCGATACCGCAATTGCGAGGAAGAGAAATGAGGAACTCGTTGGTCATATAGCATATAAGAAGGCCTATACAAACCATATACAAGAAGGATTCTACATCAGCGCTCGATCTGGTGCGTCTAAGTATTGGCTTCCCAACTGGTTGAAGATTTTTAGCGAAAAATTGCATAGTTACAATACTGGGCTTTCCAGCATTCATTCTGCGAAGACTGGGCATGAAACGCTTTAGAAACTCAGTCGTACTTTTGAAAGAGGTCTTCACTTTAACCACTTGAAATTCTGCCATCTGGGGCCGGATTCATCAAAGTTACTGCAGTAACTTTAACGGAGAATTGTAAGCGAAAGCTCAGATAACGCGGCCTATCAAGCGATATGGTGAGCGATAAGCCGCGTTATCTGAGCTTTCGCTTACAATTCTCCGTTAAAGTTACTGCACTAACATTGATGAATCCGGCTCCTGATCACCTGGCTTCTCGGTATTTCATACATGGAGTCTCTACACTGTCTGTAGGTAGCGTAGACTATTTTTGGACTAACTCATTCCTTAAGACATAGATATTCGCAACCAAACTCGGCGACAGGGAGTGTTGTTTAGCAAGGTTCACTTGCAGTTTTGACGAATTGCAACCAGCACGCAAAAGCCCAAAATGAACTTGAAGCGTAAATTTTCTATGTCATTTTCCCTCCTTTAAGATGAGTAGATTGCAAGCTACAATAACAATCTTTAGAATGAGCCTTTCGTTGAAATGACGGAGCTGCAATGACGATATGATTGGAATGGATCGTATACAAAATCCTCGTTTTTCATGAAAAAATTATTTTTCTAAATATCGACACACTAATCACATGAAAGATGTTACTTTTAGAACCTGCCATTTAAAGCATAGAAAACACATCTACTAAAGGTTTATGAACTTTCCAGAAGCCCCAAAAATCTCCGAGTTACGGCAGTTTACGTGCGGCTACTGCGTTCTCTGACATGATCGATCGCAATTGAAATATAGATGGACTCCTCGCTGGAAATTTTTTTTCTGCCTTCTGAAGGACAAGACGACAGAGAGAGGAATTGTGCCATATAGAATTTTAAGTCGTGCTTGAAATACAGTAAAAACTAAGCTTCTTCGGTGCGATGAGGGAATGATGAGGATGGATCGCATATAAAAATTCTATTTTTTCATGAAAACATTATTTTTCAGCCGAAGCATATCACCCATACGGATAAAATCCAGCCACAAAAATCTAAAAGTCCTGATTAATTCACTGTGAAAAATCGTGATTTTCTGGATAGAACAGGTCGAATCGACCTCTGGTCGACTTTGCACCAACGTCATCGGAGCATAAAATTGAACGTTCACAAAAAGGTTCATAACTCGGTAAGTTTTTCGAATTTTGAAAACTGTTTTAGCTTTTCATAAAGCAGATAAAGCGCCCTTTCTCATCGTGTAAAATCGTTTG
>OX375865.1:39363441-39447661 GCA_947359475.1 Heligmosomoides polygyrus bakeri | reverse complement strand
TGAAAGGCTTATCTTCTAATCTTCTGAAAGTAGATGAAATGCGCTTCTTTATCATTACAAAAACGCTTTATAAAAAGGGGGTCTTCATGCGGGGCGGGCTGGGTTCGATTTGTTGTCGATTTTTGCCGAAAATCGACCAGAAATCGAACCCCCCCCCCGCCCCGCATGAAGACCCCTTTCTTATGAATTGGTTTTTACATATTTACAAAGCATATTTTCTCATGCTCATGCAAGAATCGATCTTCAAAAGAAGGGGTGTTCATGCGCGGCAGGATGGTACGATTTCGGGTCCATTTCGCAAAAATACGTACCGAAAATCGACCCCCCCGCCCCGCATGAAGACCCCTTTCTTGGAAATAGATTTTTTATGGTAAGAAAGGATATTTGCTCCACTTTTTGATGGTCAAGCGGGATTTTTGATTTTCGGAAAAATAGCCGAGATATGATCAATTTTCGGAAGTCGTGAACTGAATCCTTCACCGTCGCCATCGGAGTGATTTCACATAAATGCTCATAACTCAGCTAATTTTTCGAAACTTACAAAACCCTTTTAGCCATCATAAAATAGAGAAAATGTGCTTTGTAAATATGTAAAAACCAATTCTTAAGAAAGGGGTCTTCATGCGGGGCGGGGGGTTGATTTCTGGTCGATTTTCGGCAAAAATCGACAACAAATCGAACCCCACCCGCCCCGCATGAAGACCCCTTTTTTATAAAGCGTTTTTGTAATGATAAAGAAGCGCTTTTCATCTATTTTCAGAAAAGCCAGCGGGATTTTGAAACTTCGAAGAATTGGTCGAGTTATGAATATTTTTGTGAAGCCACTTCAATTTTTTCGCTCAAAAATCGAACCAACCGCCACGCGTGACGACTCCTTTTTTGACAAACGATTTTTACACGATGAGAAAGGGCGCTTTATCTGCTTTATGAAAAGCTAAAACAGTTTTCAAAATTCGAAAAACTTACCGAGTTATGAACCTTTTTGTGAACGTTCAATTTTATGCTCCGATGACATTGGTGCAAAGTCGACCAGAGGTCGATTCGACCTGTTCTATCCAGAAAATCACGATTTTTTTCACAGTGAATTAATCAGGACTTTTAGATTTTTGTGGCTGGATTTTATCCGTATGGGTGATATGCTTCGGCTGAAAAATAATGTTTTCATGAAAAAATAGAATTTTATATGCGATCCATCCTCATCATTCCCTCATCGCACCGAAGAAGCTTAGTTTTTACTGTATTTCAAGCACGACTTAAAATTCTATAGGCACAATTCCTCTCTCTGTCGTCCTGTGCTTCAGAAGGCAGAAAAAAATTTTCCAGCGAGGAGTCCATCCATATTTCAATTGCGATCGATCATGTCAGAGAACGCAGTAGCCGCACGTAAACTTCCGTAACTCGGAGATTTTTTGGGGCTTCTGGAAAATTCATAAACCATTAGTAGATGTGTTTTCTACGCTTTAAATGGCAGGTCCTAAAAGTAACATCTTTCATGTGATTAGTGTGTCGACATTTTTTCGGTAGATCGAGACGTCTGATCATACAGAATATCATTTCAGAGAAACATAGTTTCATCACTGTGTGTCAAACGGGCTTAAAATTTTATAGGGTACGATTTCACTTTCTGATGCTGTTTCCTGCAGGAGAGAAATTACTTTTCGAGCAAGTCCATCCTTCGGTTGCCATTCCGTCATCGATTCGAAGAGCTCTTCAAAAATCTTGTAGGGAAAGCACTTAGGTCGTCCTCAGTAATTAACACTTGAAATTTTATAGAGTGCAATTCTGGAAGTAGATGTCGCTCATCAGGCAGAAGACTACCGTGTCCATGACGTCCTGGAAAAACCTGAAAAATGAAAATATCTCATTGACCTAAATCTGCAGACAGGAAATCTTTATTTTTCACTGCACAGTAGTCGGCATAAAATTTTTTTGATATTCAATCCTATTTTTTTAGCTCCAGGAATCGCAAGTGCTAGTATATGTCCGCATTGTCGTAGTCACACCTGGAAAAACAACTTATTAATAGATGCAAACATCATCTAAAAACCTGAGTTTTCCTCTGCCAAAACCGAGAGAGTACGACCCTCCCCCCCCTCCAGTCGAGGCTACAGTAGGACCCCCCCCCCTTCGATTCCCGAACCTCAGGCTTGACCCTGATTAGGACCCTCCTTACTTGCGGCACTGGTGTTCAGGCTTCCATCCACTTTTTAATGGCGCTTGCATTTCGCACTTGCAAAAAACGCGTTTTTGCGTCGCAAACGTCGTTTGGTTGAATGTTTAGCGGCGGTACGGTATTGAGCCAAAACCGGCACAAAATCAGTTCTGCACAAACGACTGCAGCAAAAGTTGGTTTTCTGAATCAAAAGTGATTTCTTGGAAAATTTGCATAATGTGGAAAGTGCTCATTTCTCAAGGCGATTTAGTTCTTCATTCACTGAAAAACCTACTATACATTCAAGAAAAATATTGTCTACCCTACAAAAAACTATTTTGTAGTTAACTTCACAAATATCTTTCTGCTTAAGAATTGTTAAAATTTAATAAATGGTAAAAATGTTTTAAATGTTAAAATTAAATTAAAATTAAGAAAGGAAAACTACATATTCTAAATTGCAGTCAAACGTTTTTGGCAAAAAATTGAGGATTGATGTGGGAGGCTCATTCCAGTTTTTCACAACAGGAGCCGTAAAAGAAAGCGTCCCTAAAAAAAGTATCCTTAATGAGATTTAGCATGATAGAGAGTGTAATCGTTCTCCTAGATGGCCAGAATGCATCTTTCCAAGGTTCTCTCAGTTTCTTATGCCGATTAGCAGAAAATTCGCACTGCTTACAGCACTTTTCCTCTTCAAAGCATTACGATCCTCGGCGCAATGGGTTAATGTGGAGGGCGCTCACTCCTTGTCGTGGACTCGTTCAATGAATAGCTCACGTTCGGACGGCATGTTGTGTTTTTAATAAAGGGGTTCACTCCATTCGTAGAGTTCCGGTGCAATCGGAAGGTTCGGTAGGAAAAAGTAACAGAAAAAGTTGTTGTCACATCACTGCACCACCCAACACGAATTGCGCCTTTCCACACATACCGCAGACTTAGTGTCTCGCCGCGGTCTTCGCAGCCACTGCGCGTTTTCGCATGTATGCTCAAACACTCACCCGTCGAATATGTTTTTAATAGCCTCTTGTACACGGTTAGAGTCGTTCGTCGAAGCACGACAAAATGCACTCAGAAATTTCGCAGTACGTGGTCCAGTTCTGGAGAACGAGAAGACTGCTAATAAACACCAACGTTCGCACAGCAGAAGCCAATTACGAGCGGAGTGTAGCGTACAAAAAGGGGAGAGGGCAGACATAACTCCAACGCCGCGCGAACCATGCCTGGCGTGGCGTGCGGTGCGCGGCGAAATTCGACGAGTTGTCATGCTCCGACTGCTTCGACAGGAACGGCTAGTAAAGGCCCATGCACACTTCGGCGACAGCGCGACACGGCCATGGTGAAGGATAGGGCCGCGACGGGCGCGACGCGACACAGCGACATGTGCCGCAGAGGGGGGGGCATGCACACTTTTGCGGCTGTCGCGGCGGCTATCGCTGGCGATGTCGCGCCGAGCGCCGCAGGCTGCAATGGTTCAAATCTTTCCCGGCGGCGCGACATGCACGGGGACGTCGGTCCCGTTGCCTATAACGATGCTCTAACGCGACCGCGCCGCGACCGCCGGATTTCGCGGAGGTAGCCGTCGCCCCACTTGTCGCGCCGCGGTGTCGCAGAAGTGTGCATGGGCCTTAACGCCTCCGACAGGGACGGCTGGTGACTCATAGCAGAGCGCGAAAATGTGTGTCGGCGACTGTCGATCGCGTTTTTCGCGTAGGGGAGGAGGGAGTAGTTTGTTGAAACACGTCTGATGTCTCCTGGTAGGGAATTCTATGCGTACTGGTAGGGAATTCTATGCCCAATTCTAGGCGTACTACGCTCGTACTTGTGTATTGTTAACCGGCAGCAAAATAGAGTGCATAGAATCTTTGCGAAGTTAGCTCCTATCTTTTTCAAAATTCCTCCTTAAAGTGGGAGCGTTTGTTAGCAAAGTGCGGATGGTATAAGACTCAATCTATTTCGAATAGGTGAAGGGAAACGGCCAATGACCTGGTGAGGAAAAGTCGAAACTACAACTGGTCGGGATTACTAAGTAGACGATTCGGAAGCAATTGTTCATAAGTTCCCGAAATTTTTCACAAATTTCCTTTGAACAGTTGACCTTGTTATCAAGCGTTTGAAGTTTTCGGAGATTGATGATACATGAGACTTCTGCTAGGATTAAAAAACAGGTCAAGGGTGCACTAATCCATGGCTTTTCCCTTAATTCTACCTTTGTTCCACACTTGACGGTCACCTTTCTCCAACACACTTGTCATAGTTCAATTGCTGCTTTAACACTGGCAAAATTTCGCACTCCGCGGCTAACCGAGCGTCACCGAGCGCGCGTCTGCGTTTCAGCGCCGCGACGTTGCGTTGAAGTTACGCCCTGGAGCCGTACAAGAGGCTGGTGGCTGAGGTAAAGCAGATGTTCGGCATCGACATGGATGAACGCCGTCTTCGAAAGCACTTCGACGTCGCTTTGGCGGGAAACTGGAACCACATAACTCCTTATCTGTCACATGGACTTTGCATTTATTTATTTATTTATTTATTTGCTGCACTCAAAGGTGCGCACAACACTGCACGTCGTCACGTAAGACCAAGCACATATCCGGTTCTGTTACAAAAAAGGAAAAAGAGCCCCAGAACAAAAAACCAAAAGAAGGAGCAAATAAAAGAACCTTCAAACAAAGTAGAAAGATAAAATACTAAAATGTGCTTCGAATACCTCGTACTAAAGCAGTAGGAATCGTGATGCCTTCTTCCTGTGCAGTGCCTTGGTTTTACACTTAACAAAAGCACAATAAGGTGTGGTTAAGTGGTCACCGCTCAGAGTTGATATCTTCTGCTGTTGCGCTTATTCACCTAAGGGAGTTGTGGGTAACGAGAGACACTGTTACTGATGTCCAAGTAGGAACCAGCATCAATCTGCAACAATTCCTTATCTAACTCATAATTATGCCACACGGTTTGCTGTGTTGAAACATAGATAATGTTGGCGGGCAAAGTAAGTGATGCAATAGGAAAGCAAACAGAAGATAGAATGAATCGCCTTCGTGAAAGCCAGCCAAGCTATAGGCTGGTTCTTTATGCTCAAACCGCTCTCGAGCAGCATTAATGGTTGGTCAACACCTCAGCATATGGTAATAGCCTTACGTAATTAGGAGAGGCAATGCGAGTAAGTTAAAGTGGTGACAGTCGATACCTTCCGATCCACGACGGTTTACAGACAACAACACTCGAGGATAAAACGAGTTATTGTTGAGAAAACAATGAATACACAAATAGGGATAAGCGGAAAATGAGCGAAGATATAGGGTCTGCCCGTTCACAGGCAGTGGGCCAAGAGCGACTGCGGGGGATTTCCGAAAAGCCCTGACGAGATCCACGAAGGAGTCGAGACAACGATGAGTAGACGACGGCACAATTTCCTTCTTCACTTCCTTAAACGCCTTTTCTAAAAGGGAAGGATATCCTCTATCGAGCTTGTCCTCTATCGAGCTGTGTTTGGCGATGGCTTCCGTCGTACTTGCAAATTTCTCCATTCTGTACACGAATCGTACGCCAGCTTCAACACCTTACTCAAGGCCCTGCGTGAAGGCAGACAGCTCTTTCCTTAAACATCCCGACTTTTTCCTGCAGGCTAAGATGCTCCCTTAAGAAGATGCTTGCGGCTTTTCAGGCGGTTCACACATTCGAAAACTGTTGACGAGCATACGCTCCCGAGAAGTAAACACCTTGGATGTCCCTTTGCATGGTCCCAGTGAAGCAATCGTCCAAACACTGACATTGCTCCTATCAAAAGAGTTGAATGAATATGCGTCAAAATTCGCGCATACGCATAGCTATATCTCTTCGAACACGGAATTCTAATGTTTTTGCTGACTACTTTATTCAATACATTCCCCGATTACGATGCCGATTACGAGGTATGCTTTTATTATAGTTTGTAATAGTCAACGGGCAAGTTATTTAATACATCTGTAATCTGGTAATGAAAAACCAACACCGTGCTTAACTGAAACAGATAACTAGGAAAAAAGCAACAGTTAGGAAGATGAGTTAAATATTAAAGTATAGAAACGTAAGAGGCGCTTCCATATTCTACGAGATACGATGGGCCGATATTGGAAGAGGCAGAATGAGCATTTGTTATTTTGCTGTCCACTTTCTTGAAGAAACAGTTAAGCTCCTCAACCATTCTCATTGGTTGTAAGGCTTGCGACGGCACGGGTGAGAGTAGTGATTGATCTGATTCCCGAAGTCTTTGGAAGGATTAAAAACGATGAATTCCTCGACTTTGACAGTATTGGTACCGCTGATGTACGGAAATAATAAAATAGAGCCAAACGAGGAAGGGGTGCCATTGATTTCTCCGCTTAACACCACTACATCCTGTCGCGTTGGCCGTGATCGTTTCCAATAAACTTCGAGGTGTAGACTTTCCCTTGTTGCACCAGTCTCGAGCTAGAATAAGGAAATATTACATAGACGTACATATTACCCAGACATCTGCATACGAACTTACAATGGAACGTCACCATTTTGGAGGCGGAGGAAGCACTGGTGTTTATCCAAAAGCTCATGTATGATGCTATTCTTAGGAATGTCCATCTCCTCACTAATGAAGTGATCCATCGGAGAACTGCAAAGGTCGGAGTTAGCCCTCTGTGGTCAGTACAATTACAGCCTTAATAAATACCAGCCTGCTAACGTGTTGGTTATTCAAGTTAGCATTTTTTTCATTGCCTTCCTCACATCACCTAGTTAAAAGCGACCGTACTTTTTTCAACAGTAGAAAACTAAGTTTGAGTAAATACACGTCTTTTAAACATACATCTTCATAAGGTGAAAACATGAGGTCGAGCCTGTCAATTACCACCATGCGGTCGCAGTTAAATTCCGACCACCTGTCCGGCACGTGTGAACAGGCCGCGCCCAACTCAAACTCTGCGTTCGATTAGAGCGCGCTAACTCCAAGGCACTGCACTCATATGGGATCGTGCTACGGAACCTCTACGATATTTGCGGCTGTTCGATCACGCAGAGATGTTCTTAGAGGGACTGGCGATCACGGCTGGACTTCACTAGTGGATGGTGGGGGTGCCATACAAGCTGCTCGTGTGGAAACTGCTTTCGTCGCTCGGGGGGAGCCGGCAGCTGGATCAGGCTAGGGAAGGGACTCTACAGGGTGCGTAAAAAGTATTGACGCACTAAACGTGGGCTATAGAAAAAACAACACAACGTAGAATTCAACAAGTTTATAACAAAAATGTCAACAATAATCTAGCAAACAGATGGTATTACTCGTATTCGATATGGGCTCCTTTGCTGCGAATACAGTCGCGAAGACGAAGAGGAAAGGCATCGACGGTGCGCCGCAAGTAGTCCACGTCGATTTCGTTCCAGGCTTTAACCAACGCGGCCTTCAGTGACTTGATACTTTTGTGGGAGGTAGCGCAGGCTTTGCTCTCCAAAACTCCCCATACGGAGTAATCCAGCGGATTCAGATCCGGGCTGTACGGAGGCCATTCCTCTGCCGAAATGAAGTCCTTCAAGTTGGCGCGGCACCAGTCCTGGACAGTCTTCGCCTTGTGCGCAGGAGCGGAATCCTGCTGAAAGACATATGGCTTACTTCCGAAGTGGGAATCGAGCCAAGGAACCAGGTGCTTCTTCAGGACGTCATCCAGGTAGTTCTGCTGGTTTATTTTCACTCCTGGATCCACAAAAACCAGAGGCGATTTGCCGTCGCTTGTGATGAATGCGCAGACCATGATAGTGGCTGGATGCGCCTTCCTAGCAACGAGCCTTCCACCGGAATTAGCGCTTTGGAGGTCCTTGGAGAGTATTCTGCAGTTTTGCCGGTTGAAAGCAGCTTCAACGCTGAAGAGCTTTTCGTCACTGAAGACGAAGTGGCGGTGTGCATCGTTGGCGGCGCGCCTGAGCAGCTCCTTGCATCTGCGCACCCTTGTCCGCTTGTTTTCTAAGGACAGCGCCTGGCACTTCTGTAGTCGATAGATACGAAGGTTGAGCTTCTTGTGGACAATAGCTCTAACAGATCCTTCGCTGATATTGAGGTCGTTGGCCATTTTCCTTATCGACTGTTGCGGCGAGCGCTTGATTCTCTTCCGGATGACATCTGCATTGCTTTTCGTAACAGCTGAGCAGGGTCGACCAGATCGACGACGGTCTGATGTTCCTCCAGTCTCCTTGAAGAGCTTTACCGCTCTTTGGACCGTTCGGCGAGGGACAGAGAGGGTTTTGACGATGTCCTTTGTGGCGAAGCCGGCGCAGTGAAGATCAATGATGGATTGTCGCTTTGGATGGGCGGCTACCATTCTAAAAATGAAATGGAATGTTTACAAATACGAACACAAATAATGATGGAACACAACAAAAATAACAAATAGAGCACGCGAAAAACTCCAAAACTGACCTTAACACCTTAACAAGACGACAGTTGTGACAAAAAGAGGTGCGTCAATACTTTTTACGCACCCTGTAGGGTGGGTGCCATCTAAGCTGCTCGTGTGGAAACTCTTATTTCCTCGGATGGGGAGTATTTTTATTGCGTTCAATCTCATCATCGAGATCTCCGCCATCAGTTATAGGCGAGTACGCGACTTGCAACACGTGGGAATATCTTCAAAGTGGATAATCGCAGTTGCGAAACAACACATACTAACACTTTCTCACAGCTTTTTAACTGTTTTATTCTGCACTACATGGACGAGTGAACATTTTTGCTGTGTGCTCTTCGTGTACGTGGTGACTTATTCTTCACTCTTTTTAGCTCGTCGTGCAGTTTATCAACGTGCTCGTCGCATGTTATGGGTATCTTCCGTTTGACACGCTAAAAGAAATGGTTTTACGATGCATTCGAATAATTTTTCCATTAGCTATACCTTATGAAGAGACACTTTCGTAAGCTGTGGTTTTCCCTTAGTTCGCGTCATTTCGGGGCGGACAGCTAGTGCAACACTCTCAGGCCCAGTTAAAGCTCTGGCTGCTTGTTCCAATAGGTCTGGTGCTTTCTCCAACTGTGACATCGACTCCTCATTGTCTCTCTCGGCAATTGGTGTTGCCTTGGCCTCAACTACTGCATACACGTGGAACAGGAATGGATTATTAGACTCTTCCTCTCTTCATTGTTAGGACTTACTCTCTTAATAGCGTTCAGCGTTTGAAAATGCTCTTCATGTCGATTTTGGGATTCTGTTACAGACGCGTCTACATCATCGATGAGGGTAGTTTCTTCAGAAGTTGCTACGCTCTCCGCATCTAGTTGGCACGATGCTGCGCTGATCATTTTGATAGCGTGCTGATGTGGACAACTAATGCCGCTCCTATTGTGTAGGCACGTGCAGTGTCAAGCGTATGCGCAAACACCACACTTCTTACAGTGGGTATTTTTCTAAACCAACAAAATTGGAGGTTTACAAACTTCTGCACGCCATTCGCTAACCTACACAGGTGCACGGCCCTTCCCAAGTGACAATAAAAGTGTTGGTCTGGTCTGTGTTCTGAATTCGCCATTTATTTTGTCCTATTTCCGCAATCATATAATTCCATCCTTGGTACACCTTCACTGCTGCCCTGTGGTGCCTATGCGTCTCACTGAGACGAAAGGCAGAGTTCACAAATCGACGAAGTTCCTGAAATCGTATAATGTGCCATTGATACATCAATTGTGTTGATTCTAATTAAAACAAGTGCTTTTATGGTATCCCTACTGTGATCTCAAGTGATTCTGAGAAGTCCTCCATAGATTTGATCAGTAAGTCGACGAATCCATCCACTCTTGAATTTGCGTTGCGATGAAGGAACTCTTCTTTTATTCGTAAGTGAAATCTTTAATTATTACACATACCACTGAACACACGTGTAATTATCTGGATCTAACCTTAAAATTTGTAAATAACCAAGTAGAAACCAACTTGTATAATAAAACAGATTCTTCTAATTTTAAAGTTAATAGGTTCCCACACATGGATTCTGAAGTTTCTGTCAGAGTTAAACGTAATGTCATATACACAAATCCTTAGAATAGCAAATGCTTGTTCAAAATTTGAATATTTCTATAATAAATTAGAAGATTTTTTATAAAGTTCTTGTAAATAATGGATTTAATAGAGATTTTATCGTCAATAACATTGGTAGGTGCATTTTTAAAAGTAGACAAATATTCTATAAATACAACTTGCTAGACCATAGCAAAAAGGCTACAAACTTTGTGAAAACATTAAGCTGAATTTGAAAATTTACTAAAATATACTCTTACGTCATTAAATTGTTCACATATGTGTATGTTTATGTTCATGGAACATTGCTTTCGTAATTTAATACAAAACTTAAATCAATAAAAATCAATAAACTAAACTTAAAAATAATAAATTAAAGCCAAAAAACAAAACTAAGATAGAAAATAATGCCGCCGTGATATCACTCCTAGCAAAGCAAAATGACTTGCACTGTGGAATTGTCACTGTGGAATGGCACTGTGGAAACGGACCTTTTTGAGAAAAGAAAAATTGTGTAATTTTATTCACTACGCCTTGAATTTTCTTTATTATCATTGTGATTTCAAGGAGAGCACCCTGGTTGGCAAAGGAGGCCCAATATGGCGTTTGACCTAATATTCACCATGAAGTAATTCAACTTTCCAACCGTGAAGATGATGCACAAACCTAAGTAGTTCCTCTCAAGATACTCAGCCATTTCGTGCTGTTTTTTTTCGCACGAATATAAGCTAGTATCTCGCCGAATCTTCTTTGAAATACGTCTAGCTGTGTCTCCGCCAGCAAGCTTCGCAGCGAACCATTAACACGTTGACGACCGCGCAATTTTCGCGCGTCGGGCCGGCGGGACCGCGCGTATTGCGCGCGTGTGACACGATATTTCGTCACCCTAGCTTAGTATAAATTGAATTTTTATAATGCACACCACGAATCTGATATCCATTCTCGAAATTTTGGTTTTGTTTTTGCAAAATTCCCTAAATCGTTTCTTCTCCGCAGTGAGCTTCCCCCTTTCTCAATTTTGATGGTCTAATTGAAAAGTAATTGTTTTCGATGCGGAACTTAGACTGAAAATTCTAGAATTGCCATCAGAAATCGTCATCATGAGCATTCTGTATGACAGTGTCGACGAAGTAAACGAAAGTTTTGACGACTTGATGCTCGACAGCGATCTTGAAGCACCCGATAGCTTGGAATGTGACGACATGGCTCCTGCTGTGGTAGCTGACTCCGATCAAAAAGAAAATAGTTTTCGTATGGACTTTATTTGGGAATTTGATTCCTTAGTGACGTTTGATAGCATCCAAGTAGTTGTAGTCTGTAATCATGCCTTTTTGTTACCTTTATTGAATGAAGTCTCAAAAATAACTCTGAAGTTCAATGGATAGCTGGTCGAATAATAGGTTGCCTCTAATATATTCTCACGCAGCAGTGCCACTCGCAACTAATCGTAATCAAGCGAAATTCGAGAAGAGGATATCAGATTCGTGACCTGCACCTCAAAGAACTCCATTCAGGGAGTTTGGGCAAAGGTGGTGACAACATTAGCTATCGATATGGGTGGTAACCGGTCGTAATTTACGAAATGGACATCGCTACTGTGTTCAGCATCTTAAATAACCTCCCTAGACAAAGTTTGGACGAAGGTAATGTCACACTGATCGAAATAATACTGTCGCGCACCATTGCGCGACACGATCCCATGAGACAGACTGGCTGTCGCGCACCATTGCGCGACATTAGAGAGGCCTAAATTGTGAACTGCTAGACATTCATTTCTTTCATACAATAATTTACTGCCTACTTCAACTAATTTGCGCGTCTTCCGCCTCCACGTTTTAAAGAATCTGCAATAGTGGAGGCGCGTCCCAGCCTCTGGGAAGACTGCCTTGATCCCATTATGAAAACAAGGGGCCACATCAGTTACAATTATACTAGGTGCGAAATCTGGTATAAGAGAGCGGCTCTGCAAGAACATTCTCTCAACGTCAGCGGTGTTCACCGTTCCACTCAAAAGAAATGCTAAAATAGTTTTGTTCTACACAGGAAAGGAAGCGGCGGCATGATGAGGTAACATACCTCCTGGTACCCAACGATCTCTTTCGTCTGTTAATCAATCAATGCCGCCAACTTCAAATTGTATCTAGTATAATGGAACGTGTCATCCAAAGTGACACCTCTAGACGAGTACTTTCTCAACCAGTTCAACATCGTGGGCGTAATGATTACTAAATTTAAAAAATACTAAATTAACACGAAGGTGTTGACTACAAATGTGACTACACCCACTCATGATTAATCCTCTTCCGCCAGAATGTTGGGGCAGCTCAAAAAGCCTTATACCGTCGGCAGGATTCTTCTCTTCGTAGCGCAGCCGGACAGAAGTCACATTATCGTCGTCCCGCCAACCAGGTTTCATATTATATCGTAAAACCAAATTCCGAAGATCCTTTCTCACAACAGTGATAATTTAGAGGACTTGGTGGGGTCTTCGCGTCGTAATCTTTTTATTATGTAGTCCATGGAATGCTCTATAATTCAGCTAATTTGGATGAGGTTACCAGGTATTCCATAATGAAGTGTATTCCGTAGTGCATTACCTTCGAGTAACGTTCGTAAATTTATGTTCTGCTCCACAGAGAAATGAAGAAGCGCTGGATCCAAATCATGCCCCACATGACCGAAACAACCTTTGATGTTCACACTACCGTCGCATTGAGACCAACAATCACATAACATGTACAATAGAGAACATCCTTGCTTGAAGAAGCTCTCTCGGCTGCAATAGAGGGCGTCCTATGTGCACCTGCACGATTACATCTAATTTCGTTGTGTTAGTAATTCTTAATTAAATGAATAGACTAAACTATGAAAAATTTGGTTATTACTGTTTTCGCCTCTTCCAGCTCCCCAGAGTTCTCGCACTTTTAGTAGCTCACGATATACATGTCCTTTCGAGCCACAACTAAACGTTACAAGCATTAGTGCAAACAGGGGCCTCAACAAATAGAATTCAAGCTTGACAAGCCTCATACTCCCGCTCACTTGAAAAGTTCTTAGAGAAAGCATTGCAGTTCTGTGGAAGGCTCTCAGCGCCATCCTCCGAATGCCTTTGCTGGCAGTGTTGTGCTAGCTCCTTGTAGGTGCCAAAGACAAACTCACACAATGGGCAGGTTTTCTTTAGAACACCGTTTTCTTTGTTGATCTGCTTCCGAATACGACGAATTTCTTCTTCTTTTCGGTGATGTACATCTCTCATGCCTTCAAACACTCGTTCTGCACATCGCTTTACCACAATCCGGGCACGAGAGAAGGTTAGAAGCCATGGCGCAAATCGGATTGGGGGTCACCTCCTAAAAAGTGTCATCAGCACAAAAACAATGCAACAAAATATAGTGATAGTAAAGAATACGACAAACAATGCTACAGCTCTGTTCTGTGCCCTCCTCCGCAGCGCAAATCAGGTCGGGGGTGGGGGTCAACATGGCCTGCCGCGGTGAGTAGCTACATACAGCGAATTTAAATGCAGTCTTATCTCCTTCTTTCAATTAATTATCTGTGTCTTATATGCTTCAAAATTGGGCAAGGGAGGAAACTCCAGGATGTAGGCAATTTTAACACTGGCGCGTCACTCGAGCCACACCTTGGAGTCCCTTCCCATGCCCAAATTAGGGCTCTCTTCCGCTGACGCGGAGAGGAGCAAAGAACAGAGCAATAGCATTGTTTGTACCTATTCTTTAGCATCAGTATGTTTCGCCGTTTTGTTTTTGTGCTGGTGACACTTTTTAGGATGACCCCACCCCCGTTCCAACCCGATTTGCCCCGCTTTTCCAGTTGGAGAGGCACATTGTACAGAACGAAAGCGAACGCCTGCGTTCGTAATAAGAATATGTAATAACATTGTTGTATACTTAATTCTGACGTGATGAAGATGTGGTACGCTCAGAATTTTTGTCACAATCCAAGGTGTGACAATTCTGCAACATTGGACTCTTAACGAATTCGTACTGTAGAACAATACGAGTTGATATACGTTCGCCCCACCCGTACTGGACCTCATCGGAAAAAGAAAAAAGAAGTCAGTGGCAAACTTACGCGTTCAATCCATTGTACCCCTTCGGAACAGATAAAGACCTGAGATTCGAATCGGTGAGTCACGATCCCATCACTACTGTGAGGTCTGTTTTCAAATGACATCGGCAACCGTTGTGCACTGACAAAAGTCAACGATGTAATGGCGACAACAAAGAGTTCATAGCGCAATCCGCGCAAAAGATGGTAGCCTTGGAACTTTGCTACAACGACGAAAATTTGAACTGATTATACTCGGAGACAAATAACATCTTCGGCATTTACACGACATACAGAAGCGTCTAAGATGCTGAACAATGTCATTTGAACAAGTTTTAAAAATTCGAACACCACAGAGAAGGCGCAAGCCTAATTCTAGAGCTGAAAGTTCTGTGATCATAAATATTCAGTAGAATTGATCAGTACTTACGGCTATTAGTGCGCTGACGCAGAGAAGAGCACAGATTTGTGCAGGCGAACGGACTCCAAGGTGTGGCTCGAGTGACGCGCCAGTGTTAAAATTGCCTACATCCTGTAGTTCCCTCCCTTGCCCAATTCGGAAGCATATAAAACACGGATATGTAATCGAAGCAAGGAAATGATACTGCATTTATATTCGCTGTATGTAGCTAATCGCCGCGGCCGCCCGGCCATGTTGACCCCCCTACCCGATTTGCACCGAAGCCAAATGGAATTGATTGAAGCGCCTTGGAGTTAGCGCGCTCTAATCGAACGCAGGGTTTGAATTGGGCTGGTCAGAATTTACCCTCGACCCCACGATGCTGCTGTTTGTCGTAGTTTGGTTGATGTTATTTTATAAACGGCGGTGATGGCTTTCAAATGGACTTGAAGACCACTGATACATTGCTTTGTAATTGTCCAACCCCTCACGCATGCCGTGGTCAAAGAACAACTAAATGATTGGTGACCTTTTTCGAAAGAAATGAACAAGATCTGGCTTACTGCGTCCTCTTTGCAATTCTTCTTTAGAAGATGGCTTTACTTCGCCATTTTCTACTTTCTATGGTTCAGGCTCAAGAGGTAACTGACTTACGTGACACTTCTTCAGGTGCAACTAAAATCCAGAGACTCTTGGTGACTCCAGCCATTCACTTTGCGACTTCGATGGCAACTGTTGTCAACCAAGCCCTCTTAGCAATGATCCTCAAACACAACCAATATCCAATTAGCCAAGCTGCCGCGACAGGATTAGGTAAACAGTTACAGCAGCTAGCAAGGGGAAACGCGATCTGGATGGTTTCGACTCCGTTCATAACAAGATGATAATGAAATTTTATGAGATTAATCAATAATTAATCAGAACGAAACCTGATCTAATTCTGATCCACTGCAAGTAGACATATCTTTAATTGACAGTATTGTGGCATTCGCAGATTTGTGAGAGGATACTCTCACCAAACTCCGCTTTACCCGTTCTATTGATCGAGAACAGATCCTATTCCAAGAAATTTGCTTCCCGGATTGAAAATATCTGGAAAAGTCTGGCAGTTTGAGTAGTTGTAATCGTTTCCAGCTTCGATACCGTGAAGTCGGTCCTTTGTGATCCCCTCCGAGCACAAATGTGACGCGTCGGACGAAAGCATGAATGGTGTCATCGCCTTGGCAGTGTAAACGTGCCTGCGAAAGCATTCCGAACATTTTTAGGAAAGTGTAAAGTGCAGACCAGGAATTCCGTTCGAAGTGGCTCTACTTTCGTATAAATAAGAGTCGGCTCTTCGCAGCTGAGCGATGCGGCTCTCTTGCTCATCGAACCATACCCGAGTCATTTATATTCTCTTTCCACACACCAAGCACTTAGAGTAACCGAATTCTGAATTCCATCATAATTCCATCATGGAATCCCCAACAAGACCTGCTGTGCACAAATGTGCATAAAATGACGTAGTTGTGATTTCGACAGAAGTGGGAATTACGTCAACAAACCTACAGACCTATCCGCAACACACCTGTATAGTGAGACAGTAATCTCCCAAATACAACCTGAGAAGTTGGGAGGTGAATCTGAAACAACGCTCTGTCACAGTTTACCTTTTTAAATGTGGAAGAAATCGAGTGGACTAACCTACTAAGGAGGTTATCGATAAGAGTATCGTTTGGCTTTGTTCTCCCATATCTAGCTTCACAAAGCACTGTCTTCGAATCTATTGGCCTGACTTCCATCTAGGACATCCACTCTCATGTAAAGTGGCCACATGTCCTGCCTGTAGTTGGTGTAATGTATAGGTTGTAGTTTGTTTCAGTTGAATAATTTCATCTGAACCACCCCACCGTTTTATTCGCTTTGCTTTGAATCCATCTGTAGAAATAGACAACATGACACATAGTTGATTGTTCTGGAACTGTTCGAACGACTCTATGTTCTCCGCAAACCCTGGGAATAGCCGCACATCGTTTCTGTCCGTTGGGGTCCCCTAACCTTTGAAGGTGATGCTATTTTTGTACACATATGGATATAATAGGTTGTCGGATTATAAATGCCTTTTTGCTCAAAAGCGATTTCGGTACAAGAAAAGAATGACCATTCCTTAATATAAGAGGTAATCTCCATTATTATCGCCAACGCCAACGTCCTCGAATGGATGCCTCTCTAGGGTAACTCCGGCGGCTGTGACTCGAAGAGGTTGGACACGCAAATTTCGACTTCGTCACTGTTCTTAAATCTTTTCTCCGCCAAGGCGTGCTGCATCGGCCGGAAAAGATGGTAGTCTGATGGCGCAAGGTCTGGGCTGTAAGGCGGGTGAGGCAGAAGTTCCTAGCCCAACTCTTCCGATTGCGTGAAAACAATCGGCAATGGTAGAGTGGTGACAATCGAACCTCTGTGCGAGCTCACGTGTAGTTTGTGTTGGATCCGACTCGACAGCTTCCTTTGATTTCTGGTTATCCACAACATTAGGACGCTGTTGATGTTCTTCGTCTACAAGGCTCTCATCACCGTCTCGGAAACGTTGAAATCATCGCTGGGATTGAAGTAATGATGGAACATTGTTACCAAATACTTCAGGTAAGATACGATGGGATTCTGCAGGCAGCAGTTCCTCCTTCCTTGAAGTTGTACAGAAAGCAAACCCGCACTCGGTACTTTTGCTCTATCATCGTTAATCTAAAAAAAACTTTAAAAGGGTCAACCAATCGGGACGAAACACTGGCGAAAGATGCCTTCGGAAACGCTTGCTAATCACGTAAAGTTATATGATCCAAGAAATAACAATAGCAGAGAAATGAAAGCAAGCGACATTTATAATCCGACAACCTAATATTAGTTGTGCTATTATGAAGGTTCGTTTCACTTTGTCTAACATTTTTTCATGAATCGACTGTTTTCAAAACTTTCGATCACATCTATCTTGTAGTGTTTTATGCGTTTTATGTTTTGAACGAATGAATTCGCAAATTTTTTCTTTTACTCATAAAAACGAACTTTCGTGGTTGCGCACCTTACATGTATACATAATTCATAGTCATTTGCCATATTCCTGTGAGCCCGATAGTGTGCTTCAATGATCTCTTGCTTACAACATCCTCAAGTTGTGGTATTATATTCAAGACATGCACTTCCACTCGTTTAGAACATTTCGCTCTCGTGACATTCATCCTAATACCCTCCTTATGCTACTGTTATGCTCACCAAATTATTCGGAAGGATCAGTTGCTGCTTTTAAATTTCTTCGGCGAGAAAGCTTAACATCATATCCAGACTGCCGATTATCATCGTTTATAGCTATCGTCGTTTGTAGGTGCCTCCACTTAGTCGCTAGTTGGTTGCTCCACTTCTGTGATTATCCGTTCAGCTTCATTCTATTACTTAGGTCACGCTTACCTGCTCGAATTCCGTTCACTGCTTCTATGATGTCGTTCCTTTCAGTAGTTGGCGAACAATTGCGCAGGCGTTTGGCATGCTCGCGCTCAATTTTTTTATTTGCAATTCTTGCTCTAGTAGTACTGAAAAGAAATTGCCTCACACCGAGCAAAATCATATATATTTAGTTTTAAAAATGCGGGCATACTTCCTCTTTCACGAACTCTATTGCTGATTGCACTGGGGAATGTATATCCGGTCTGTGAGAGGATTGCGTTGAAAACCGTCTGCCTGTGAAGCGTCTTGCCTCACTTTCTGAAGATATATCTCGTTAGAATTTGATATTTTTGTTTGTGAACGTTTTTTCAGGGGGCGAATGTAGTCATATTAGCAGGCACTCGAAAGGATTCGGACGAGCTTACCGCGCGAAGATTCGAACGGACTTTCCGGGCGGGACCCAGAAAGCGGGAAGCGCAACGCGCGAATTCGGGCGGGAAACACAAAGCTGGCGGGAAGCGCGGAGTCGGTACCACGCAAGTACTCTGCCTCTGGCCTATTTTTATTGATCTCGTCAGCGAAACAACACATTTTCAATCTCTGTTTTTGGTCGTTTTCATTCTCGGCACGGTCTTTTCACCACTCGCCAAGGACGAAATTTTCTTATTTAGTTATTAAAATGTATTCTCGCATGGAGAGATCTTGTGATGAGGTGCCGCGATACAGGCCCTATGAGTGCTTCGGAAAGCTTGTGCTTCTTAGAAGGGACAATGTTTCACCAGTGTAAGTATTTCTTATTTGTTTTGACTTATTTACTAGCCTTCCGTGGTTGCAATTTGTTGCTATTACTCTTTCAGTAGTTCTACCATTAAGAATGTTGATATATGTATTGCACGGGAATAGGAGCAACGACTAGTTTTGCGTCTTTTGTGGTTATCGTAGTGTTCTTGGAACGTGTGTGCGAAGAAACTTCTTTTTGTCAATTCTGTAGTAATTGCAGTTGCTCTAGGAGGTGTGATGAGGAGAGATCTTACTCTCGAGGAGCTTTGTCCACCTACAAGACCACCTGTGCCAACCTGCCTGAAGGACTGGATCAAAAATGGAGTCATGAACATGTGTCAGGCTTCGAAGCTTTAAATCTCAGAAGAGCAGAAAAGAATTATATGAAGTGAGTTTCGGATTTCAATAAACGTTGTGGTTACGAAACAGAACTTCGAAAGTTAGAAATTCAGGAATTTGTTCGATATGTAGCTGCAGCTGCGATTAAAAAATTCTGCTTCATGGGCCTTGAGGAGGCGGCTAGCTTCGATGAGTACAAAATTCTTCACACTGAAGCCACGCAACTTATGTTTGTTTAGCTACTGTTTCACTAGGAATCTTGTGACGTTTTGGACCATTTTCAGGCTGGCATAAACGTGGCGAAATCGCTTTCGCCTGATAGAAGACTGCTCTTATGTGCTGCGGATCCTGTAATGCTCCCTCCTTCCGGCATTACTTTTTCTGTTAGCAACTGCACGTAGTCCTGGGTTCTCAGTGCTGATTTTCCCTTTGTCAGCGTAAGTTCAAAATTTTGATTGTACATGACAGATGCTCACATTTCTCTACCAAATATTACGATTGATCTCGTAGCGGCTGCGATTACGTGGCCGCTACGAGATCACCAAAACCGAGAGAGAATTTACGTGCTTTCAATGCCGCTGTATCGTCTCTGCTGAAAATGGTACGTTCATAGTTAATAAAAAGTGTACCTGATTGGAGGTAACAGATAAACGAGTGTTCCTGGGTAAATTAGGAAACCATCTGCTTTACATAACTTAATTATCTGTCTGAGCCTGTTTCAATTCATATTAGATTACTGAACCTCCGCGAGGATCAAGGAATATGTCATGTACATCAATGGTCGAAGTAATAGGGACGAACATCTCAAAAATCTGCCGGGGAAGTCGAAAATACTCTTAATGGTGAGTATTTTTTATTCCCTTTCCTCTCGTTTCGGTTCTCCTAGGTTATTTTGTAATTTTTGTTGAGGGGTTTTTCGGGTATCGCGACTCTGTTCGATGAAGCAGTGTTCTCCTTGATTGAGTTGTATGCGCAGATATTAGCGAGGACATGCTCGGACTTGGAAGAGACGAGCTACAAGTTGAGGTGTTTTCGATCGCACCACTTCGACGTAACTCTAGTTTTTACCTTTTTCAGTCTTATGGCCTATGCTCGCATTATTTTTCAGGTTCTTTATGGGCCTGGGAAAAACGATGACGAGCGTTCCACAATATACGAAAGCATGGTTACGGAACGCATTACTTGGAGAAAGCAGCTGCGCTGCTGAAGGCACTTCAGAGGGCCTTGTAAGTTCTTCTTCTTTATTGGGGCACCTATTGATATGGAAGTCATAAAACATTCATTTCAGAAGCGAAGTGCGTGCTAACGAAAATTGACCTGACAAGATGTAGACGTTTCCCAGGACGCCTTCACTCCAATATCTTCCTCACGATTTCTACTGCGTTCTGAAGATAGCTAATTCTATTTATGTACCGGAAATGTATGTCTCTGTTCGCCTGCCTGTTGTTAAGTCGGGTGCGTTACGTTAGGCCGCTCTCTGGGTTAAGGTAGCGGGCCGCGCCACGCGCCACCGCCCCCGATCACGGTAGCGTGGCATGTTGTTGAGCCCGCCTCGGACGGACGGGTCCGACTGCTGCCGACAGGGACGGCTAGTGACGTCATACGCGTCTAATCAATGGGCGCACTAGAGCACGAAGTTATGCACCACCGACTGTTGGCTGCGCTCTATCGGCTTGGTAGAAAAGGGAGACAGTGAAATACCTCCGCTTCAGCATGTATGTTGGAGAAATACGAAGGTTTCTGAGTGAGCAGATCTCATTCCACTCGAACGTAGTTAACAAATGCTCCCACTTCCTCAGTCTACCAAAAGACGTCAAATGTTCCACAAACATTGTGTACCATTTAACTGTTTCCCTTCTTCTGCGCTAGTAGAAGGAACGCAGTCGAAAGCAGTCGGCACACCCTTTCGCGCCCTAGCGCGCCCAGCAGACTCGGCGACCGCCCGCGTATGACGTCACTAGCCGTCCCTGTCGGCAGCAGTCGGACCCGTCCGTCCGAGGCGGGCTCAACAACACGCCACGCTACCGTGATCGGGGGCGGTGGCGCGCGGAGCGGCCCGCTACCGTAACCCAGGGAGCGGCCTAACGTACGAACCCTGTTAAGTCCACTGTTTGTCTACCTGATTCTGTGGTTAAGTATTTTTGCATGTCTCTACGATTGTTATTTTTGCATACCTCCACAGCATTTGTCTTTTCTCCTAATCTTTTGAAGAGCTTCGTTCAGTTCTTGTTTGTGTAGGCATATAGAACGGAACAGAACAGAACACTTATTATTTTTTGGACTATTGGGTTATTTTAACCTATATTTGGAAATAAACCTATGCCTTGTCCTCATGTTCTCTAATCGTAGCAACAAACGCTATGTACAGACTGCTTGGTCCAGAAACCAGTTTTACGAACTTTCCAATGGTTAATGAAGCGAAGACGCTGCCTCCACATCAGCCGAGGAAATTCGGCGAATTTGACCTGCGGTTTTGCGGTGCGCACCTGCCATGAAGCACTGCTACCGACAGGATTGGAGAGGAGGAGACGAACTGAGGTGAGTTTCAGCTTGTTGATACGTTTTTGGTATTATTCCAATTTTGGGGCTTTTGTGCATCATTTTTTGCTCAAGCCTGTCTTTACAGGATATTTGGGACGTTGATTACGAATATGACACCCATCTTTCATATTTCGGCCGATTCCGATCAACTATCACTCGCAATGAGGCAGCCAGGTAAGGATCACTGAACTCAAACTTCGTACAAAGGGTTGGTTATTGAGGATGCTGATCACGAATATGACATTGATTTTCAGAATATCGGCCGATTACGATTCTCGCTGGAGAGGAAGCAGGTCTTGAGAAACGAATCTGGGGGCCAATTGGTTGATTGGGTCGGGGTACAGGGCAGCTAAACATATAAATATGCAGCAGTTGGAAAAATACACTATCAGAAATATAGGTAAAGCAATTGTGAAACATCCCCATACTTCACCTTCACTTTCAAACAAATCCAGTGAAAAGTAGATTAAATTAAAAAGATATTCGAAGCCAGTTCGAAAACGAAAAAACGTCTCGAAGCGGAAGAAAGGCAATGTTTCAATGAAAATACGTTAAAACTAGCGCTAGACGCGAAAAAAAGGCGATGTTTCAATGGTAAATATTTTAAAACAAGCGCTTATAGATCGCTTGGCAAGCATCAAGGATTGCGCTGACAGGGCTAGTTCCGACTGCTGCGCGAACGCCCGCACCAAACGGAACTAGCCCTGGCGGCGAGGAAGGACTCCGCCCCTCCACTTGCCGCTGGAGCGGCGGCCGCAGTCGTCGCTACCACTGGACCGGTCTAATCGTAAAAGGTCTTAAGTCCCAAGGGCGCAATGTGGCTCGGGGGGGGGGGGGGTCACCCCCCTACTCAGTGGTTGTCCGCCTTAGTAAAGGATACGTGTGTGTGAAATTACATCGGAAATGACCTATCTCAGTTCACTGTAGGGGTAGAACACACCAGTGCTGCAAAAAAAATCCGGTTTCAAAAAGCACAAACCGTTGTGTAGGGGGGTGACCCCCCCCCCCCGAGCCACATTGCGCCGTCCCAAGTGTCAAGGCGTAGCACCTTTGAGACCTGGAGCATAAAGACGATCAAATACAAGATCGCACTATCTACATTCATGAGAATAATCTCCCGTGAAATACCTGGAGCACAAGCCCCGCACAGATTCTCTTCACGATCGCACTTTCTGAATAAGATAGTTAATTGTCCCGTACGCTAAAAGCACCTGGAGCAGTCCACACTATTCGTCAGTAACAACTTTACAAGGAAATTTGTCAAGAAATTGGCACTCGTCGCAAGGGAATAAGCGACTGTACTGAGCTCAACGGCGCTCATTGATCAAGTAACACGCTACAAAGAACACGCACTTAGCCTGGACTGCGCAATTCCAAGTTACCGTAACTATGGGAAATGTAAGTCTACCATAGATCGCATAGAAGAGGGCATAAGAGAGTTAAAAGAGGGTGAACAAAGCCTTCAAAAACTTTTTATCGAGTTGAGGGATGGGTACATAAACTGCAAGTAGCAAGCGAAAATAGTTATTAGTTGAATTAGAGAAAATTGAGTGAGAATCCCAACAGCACAAAGTTATTGCAAAAGCTGTCGATCTTACATATATTTTAAGGGCAGGCGTTGACGAATCAAGGTGCAGTGAAGAGACGTGTCCAATTTGGGTACTGCTCTCAAAGTAACATAGTTGCCGCCGCAGCTCCAACACCCTCAGTGTTTCAAAGTTCCAAATTGAATTACGGAAACACTGAAGCCAACGCCAGTTCCACAACAGTGCAGATGTCGCAATCTCAGGCAGACCAAGGAGTACACCTCTCCATAAAGACTCCGGAGGTGTCCTCACCAATTTTTTTTTTGGTAATTCAGAGGAATTTTCAGGGTGTTTGGCAGTTTTTGGGACTATGGTTCATAAAACCGTTGAACTTCGAAAAGATACCTCTTTTGAGGGAAAGCTTAAAATGTAGAGCAAAATCCGCCATACAAGGCATCCAGCCACTGCCGCTTAACTATGAATGGATGGTAGAAACGCTGGGGGAGAACTACTGCGGCTACTCGATAAATATTTAGGTCACAACTCGGCCGAAAGCTGTTATATTTAATGCCGGCTACTGATTTTGCGAATAGCTGTTCCTTAGTGCTCTGAAAAATGGTTTTGATTAAATGGTATCCGCAAGATATGACGTTAGGTCTACGTGTGAACCGATTTCGACCGAAATCATATTATCTAAGTTTCCTCATAATATTGTAAGACCTGTGTTCGTAGCTAGCAGAGCAGTGCACAATCAATCAATCGATGAGCTTATGAGTGGCCTCAAGATGGAGATTGCTATTGGGGTTTACACTGAGAACAGAATAGCCAATACAATCAACGGCGAGGTCATCTTAACGCCACGTAGATATGACTTCCCGCGACCTCAACTAAAAGGGGATGTATTTTTGCAGCACTGGTAAGCATGCGTCTTTGTCATGCAAAATTGCTATTGACAAATCAACAAGTAGAAAAAATTTGAAGGGGCACAACAGATGTTGCAGCACGACAGCTTTAACTGCCAGAATCGAACTGCACCGGATGTGGAAAATGCACCACGCAACAGTGTGCTTCAAAAAGGACCCTAAGGGTCCCGGATAAGGTCCACCATGGAATTCATTGCGACGAGACCATCAAAGCTGCCGTTATCGCACAGCAACTAATCATAATCATGTCGAAAATCAGCGCTATTGTAACACAAATTTTATAAACCTTAGCGCAGTTTCCGCTGATCCTGAAACTTTTAATGATTTGTCACCAACCAACAAATTAGCTATTGTAAACAGAAGCGGCTTCAGGCGAACAGTAGCTAACGAAGTACGAAGCCAGTCACTGAAGTAAAAACAATCCACATCAAAACTTGAGAAATCTGTTGCGTCTCTCGAGCAATCGCGCCTGCCATGGGGCATGCCCTTTCGCGAAGGTCATTATTTTATTAGCTGGACCGGCCAAGTCGTGAACGATATACTCTCAATTGCCTAACAAACCGTGCCGCAAAAAAAATCAATATTGAAAAAAGGTGATGGGATATACTCGCGGAATTCTTGGACCTACGTTGGCGAAGATCGACCGGGAAACTCTCGTAAGACCGCCGGAGTTACACATGTTTAGCGAGTCATGATTCTGCAAAAATGGGTTCTGTACTAATTGAAGTTTAAGTTCGATCATGTTTCCTTTTCTTCCATACCGTCGTCGCCGTCTACAACTTTCAACTAGCTGCTCAACGTGCCCATTGTGCTGTCTTTAACATTCAACAAGCAGTCTGCAGCCTGAACCTCAGCCAGTCAACAGCCACTTTTATTGAGTCACCTACACGTCTGGTGCCTATGGTTTGCAAGAGTCAACCATTCAAGCGGATCGCCGCCAACATCGTGATACCATACTTTTCATACATATCATGTCCTGCGTGAATTATTTTTTTCATGTAATTCAACGATTTCGTTTGGACTCGCCGGGAATATCATCGTCTGCGATGATGCTCAAGCTCTGGCAGGTCAGGAGGAGCGATGTTACCATGCAGTGAACCCCGGCACTTCTCTCTCCACCTGTATATAGACCAGTTCCTCTCTGAATAAACTTTGTATCATCTGTTGTTCTCGTCATCACATCCACTGAACCACCGCACTATTTGGCGTATAAGTCCTTCACCGTATCGTCGTATACATAAATCACACAGCAATATCGAAGTGGAATGAAAATTTCGCAACTGTTGTCTTAGTAACGTCCAACACCAATAACATATTTAGAATTTAACACGGGATGAACTGATCCTGCAGACCCTGGAATAGTTCACTTTGAAAGAAATAGAGCCATAGTAAAGCATAGAAAAGACCTCTCTTGGTTGAAATGGTATTCTAGCTAACGATCGAACAATTCGATGACGGTGAAGAAACTGCACCCACGGGAAAATTACTCAGCTCACGCAGCTCAAGCATGAAACGAATCAAAGAGCTGTTGGCTGCGAATTCTTCCTATGGATAATTGCCAATGTGACCTATCGTTCTATTCTCATTAACTACTAAACAAACTTGTATCGGTGTTTTACCAATGCTCACGAAGGTTGTCCTCGGTCAAGCCTTAATTCGTTGGACGTGTATACAGAGAATACAAGGCTTGTACAAAAGCAAAACATTAAATGGATCGACCATTTCTAGCACCTACAAGGCATCGATTTTCATAAGACGTTTCTTAAAAACTTGACTATTTCCAGAGCTTAAAGTGTTCGTGTGTAGGCGACCTATCCATTTTGCCCCTCTATGAAAAAGATCAATAAATGCACGAAATTTTTATTTGAGATTAGTGAAGATTGGATCCATTTGACCTCTGAAAATCCCGTACTCGTTAGAGCGGAGCTTTATCTCTCCACGCAGTATTTTAAAACAGAAAACTAGGTCAGCGTGAGTTTTAATGAGTGCAGATAGCTTGCTCCTCCCATGTTTATGTCGTGGTAATAAACAAAAGACAAGCCAAGCTCTAACAGCTAACAAGCCCCGCGCCCCTCCTTCTTAGAACGTTGAGAGGTACTGAGCGAAATAATGAACAATTGCTCATCTCAGTGGATGGAATATGTCTTAATTGGCATCGCTGCATTTGCCGCACTAATTCGAGAAAATAAGCAATGCGGACGCGTCTCAAAATTTTAAGATTTATTTGAGCGGATTAGTGCATATACATAGCATCGTCTATATATTCGGTTGAGTCATAAATTTTGCAACATTTCTGTTTTTTCTAGAATTCAAAGTAAACCCGCTGAAGTGCTATATTCTTTTTGTAAGTGTGTTTCCTAGCGATCATTTTGAGTTATGAATCGTTAATTTTCCTTGTGTCGTTGGAACGTTTTATTCACTAGAACGATGGCCACTCAAGGTGAAAAAGTATGTGATTTCATTTTCAATTGGTTCAAGCTCGGCAGCAACCCAGCCACGGGGGTTATAGTTTATACCTGAAATTCTCTGAGCACCTTCAGTTTTCCCTGACGCCGAGACAATTCAGAAGCCGAGTTGAAAGTTTGTTGCTTAGATCTGAAATTGTTTGAATAATATGATTGTTTGTAAGTATTGTCTCATTGTTTGTATGTTTTCGTCCCTGTGCTCTTTTTTGTGATTGTTTCTGTGTTTGTTTTCTAACGTATTGCCTTATGCAATCGTAATAAAACAATAACAATAACAGGTGAGAATTCCGACCTGTTCCAGGGGTACTGATCAGCGGGATGGCAGTTAACACAGGTAACTCTTTACATGGGCTTCGAGTAAAGATAGACTTGCGAGCGCGATACAGTTGGCCTTCTTAGCAACTGCGCAGACTGCACACTTATAAGCCTAGAAGACGCTATGCGCTATAGGTAAAGTCGGCTGCAGACTAACTGGGAATAAATATGTCAAACTGTACAGCCAACTCACACATAGGATTCTTACCTACTTAATTAAACTAATACGGACAGGGAAAAATGAGATAATTCGTAGTCACTGTGGATCACGTAGATGGTTCGCGCATTCAAATCTACCTCGAGTGTCTCCTTACCCATTGAAAGTGGAAGGCTTGCTTCGAATCACGACTAACAGACTACGGCGTTGCAGTGCAGTTCAGTGTGGTTTTAGCCATACCTCCTATGGTCCAGAGTTGACCCAAGGACACCAAATGTTTCCAAAAAACCGATAAGACCCCACTATTTCTTTAATTTTTGACCTTACATTCGGGAGTTCCTTGCTGACTGCATAATCGATGTTTTTATATATTCACCTTTCTATTCTCACGGGGAAAGGATCTCAGGCGTATGTATGAAGGGCGAAAATGAATGCCGCTGTGAAAATCTTCAACCTCCAAATGGTAGCACAACATACCTCTTTGTTGTTGTTGTTGTTTTGTTAGGCTCTTAATTCCGAGGAAGGTTTTTTTCCAGCCGGTTTTGGCCTATCCGTTTTGTTGCTGGCTACCTGGCAATTTTTGGGGCGGATGGCCAACAACACAACCTGACGCCCTTTCAGTTAGTCAGCTAAACAGGGGAACAGATTTCTGAAAGTACTGTCTTCCTTGCTTCGCCTGAGAGGGGAGAGCAATACCTTTTCTTGAAGTTGCAAATTTTATAATTCTACCAAACTAGCGACCTGCTTATAACACTCTTAGCATTCAGAATATGTGCCCATTCATTTCGATTTGTGGGGTCTTCACCGCAATTCCTTTTAATATTCATATACCACGTACGAGCTGAAAAATCAGTTGATGGGAACAATAACGAATAAAACTTCATGTGAATCGTGTTTATTTAGGGATGTGCTAGGTACTCATTTCCTACACTGTGTGTTTATTTACTTATCTATTAAATACGTGCATAGTCATGCCATAATGTCACAACACAATAGCAGTGCAGCGTTAAAGAGATAGAAGTGTAAAATAAATAGGTAACAATAGGATTATCCAAAGCAGGTATCAAACTGTTTAGGAGGATGGTAAACTAAGAAGCTTCCTGGAGATGCCGGTCAACCTGTTTCTTATGATGCCTCTGTGAGTTTGGTGATGGGTGAAGCGCGGCTGAAGGAGGTGCCGCCTGTCGCGTGCACCCATTTCCAGGTTTCTGGTTTGGGTTTTCCGCCTACGCCAAACAACCTTTTCACCTCTCCGGGTCGGTAAGTTGGAAGAAAAAGGATAAAACTCTGACTTGTTCATGGGCTGGTCACCGCAAGTCATTGTTTACGACGAATATGCCTTCAAATCACCTTCACAACCGTCAAATGCTGTGCGTAGCGCATCCCAAAAGGTGTTGGGTAACGACGTTCTTTATGTTTTTTATGAATGGGTTTAGAAAGTTGTTTTTCTTCGAGAATGTCGAGAAATTAATACCGGCTCGAGAATTGAAAAACGAAGACCTTACTTTGCTTCATGCTTTGGAACTCTGGATCTTCATTGCCACTCCTTTCGTTATAAGAATGGACTGAATAAAACACTTGAAGGGAAACACCTGATATGTCATTCAACAACTTATAATTCATGACTAGGTCTTACCCTCTTCTACGGTTGGCAAGGCTGCGCAGCTTGAAACCTTGTCTCTGAACTGCTGAGGGAACGGCGGCGTAGCCAAGGCCATAAAGCCTTATCCACAGATTTCTAATGAAGCTGTTTTGCGCAGCTTCTTATCTTTCATTTGGTTACGCAGCGACTTTTTGTGACCAATCGATAGAAAGGCTACTGCCTGCTATTCTTTCCAATTAATTTCAGATTCAACTGTTTTTGGATCACGAGTGACGTTCATCAGCAGCAGTGCTTGCTGTGAAGCTGTATAACCAATACTTATATACAGACCTTATTTGGGCTGGCCCCACCCCCAGAGTCTGGAAAAGATAAAAAGCATGAAGCAGCAGTCGTCCAAGGATTGCAGCGGTTGTAGCAGCTTCTTAAGTCAATGGGAAAACGAGACAAAGGAAGAGAAGTGAAACAGTCCAAACGACCACACGAGAGCAGCCGAAGTGCTTAGAAGCCCTCTGTAGATGGGTACAGATGTGAGTGGACAAGAGGCACAGGAGTCTCGCATCTACCCCTATCCGAAGATGCCTTGTCAGGTTTTCCGTTCTTTTCTTAAGATGAGTTGCATTGTCCTACGCCCCTTTCATCTCGTTTTCTCAATCAAAATATGAAACTGCTTCGTTTGAAATGTTCACTTGAATTGATGGCAATCTCTTCTGACATCTCTGCTGTTCTACATGATTTGAGGAGGACGGTTACGGCAGCCGAATGAAGTCTAGTCTGTTCAGCAGCACTGCTTCCACAGCTTTATGACCTTACTTCTACTCTCCCTAGATATGTTTGGTAGCAGCCGTATGTTCTTGGTCACCCTTTGTTTCACATGGACGGTATGTTCCTTCTGCATTCATCACATTATGGTTGCGTGTTTTAGACGAACTCAACACGATTAGTGGCCAACGAGGTGGCACATCCTTAGTTCGACTTCAGAACGCTCGGCTCGTTTTCTCTCCTCCCTTGTCAGCAATACGTGTTTGACAACGTGGGATGACCACCCTATGGTGCTTGCTCTCAGAGATATTCGCACCTCTGACTCCGTTATGAGCATCAACCTGATCAGATGGGGCTCCGCATGAATTCCTCTATCGCTTTGGCCAATGCTGATGTCAATACACCGATGTGTGTGAGGAGGATGTCATCAGATATTTGTTATCGTGCTCAAACCACGTCATCTTGGGCCTGGCATTTGACAAAGATGACGTTAAAAATATGCGTAACGGATCCCAAAAAGAAATTGATTGGAAGGAAAAGTAGTTTGCGTAACGGATCTCAAAAAGAAATTGATTGGCGCCCTTACCGTTTTTAACCTCATCTTTGTCAAATGCCAGGTAAGTCGCTTGTAGAAACAGTTTAACTGTGAGAAGAAGACGGAAGATGATCTGAGCACAAGCATTCTTATTCAGATTAGAATCCACAATGATAATCAGCCTAAGTGGTGACTTTCGACTCTCTACGAAAATGGTCTGATGATGTGCGCCATGGAGCCATAACTGGTTTTCCCAGTGGCGGTCAGCTGATTCGCCGAAAACACTGCTCTTCAATTCTTCCACTCTTCCTCTGTCGTTCAGAAAGTGTTCTTTAAATTGTCTTGATCTGTGTGTTGTTAACTGCTATTCCTGCGTTTTTGTTTTTTCAATTGAAACGTTTTGTTGGTCCACAATGAAATGTCACTGTAAGTTCTCATAAGCGTTGTTGTGAAGGGCAGAATTTTTCTGAAGGAGGTATGTGACCCGAGAACCTTTAAATTGTAACACTGTTTGTACACTTTTTGATATAGGGGTTCAATTGAATATCAAGCTTTCTAACATTTTAAACGGCGGGCAAAACCGTTCAGAAATCGGTTGAGAAACCAGCACTTGTGGTTTGGGACGAATAAAATCACTTTCGCACGTAAACACATCGCTACTTCCGCACCGAAAGGGAAGGAAGTTGGTCGCAGCGATCTTCGCCATCTTCGACCTTCCCGAGGTCGATGATCAGCTGGTCGAAAAGATTTCATCGACTCCTCCCCTGTTCCTTGATGCTGCTGTTGCTCAATCCCGATTTTCTATTTAACTTCCAGATTTCAACAATCGAGCTAATGTAGGCATTAACAGTGTATGCGAGATCCCTAGCTGGACGATCATTGCCTTTCCTACGATTATTGACACTAATTACAACGATATTTTGTAAAACTCACAATACGAGTTAGAGGGTGCGTGCTGCTAGTAGTTAAGCTAAACTTGTTGGTAAGCTAACCTATGTCACTTCTTCGATGAGCAAGATATGATGTTCTCGTTGTTTCTATTCAAGCACATCTGTTACCAAACTTTTAACCTATGGGAACTCATCGTTCGGGAGTGCGCGCTCTATGTACCCTGCGCATTGCTAGACATTCCTAACCCCTTCTTCCTCCATATAATTAAGGTGGAGTAGCAGGAGTTGCATTTTCTTGCTCCCACTGCTTATGTAACATCTCACTCGTCCTCAGCGTAGTTTTTCTTTCGTCCAGTACAACAAAGCTTTGGTGTCCACATTTCCTCTTACACCTCCTTTTTCCTCTGCCTTGGTTTGTTGGGGCGTGAATGAAGCCTTTGAAATTTTCCTAATGTAAAATAAATAAGATATTTATCTAATAGTCGATACTATAGTAACAATACCAGTTGTTTCTGTTTCTAATAATTATTAGGTGTAGCATAGTGTATGGATCTTTATGCACCTCGGCACCGGAGATCCGCAGAGTGTATGTTTGTGTTCCACAGGGGGAATTACGAATATTCCTTCAAGTCTAAGGCTTTCAAGTGCGTGTAGAAGCGGTCGTAAGAGCTGGTAGTCGCATCTTTGGGCTCTATCATTGTGGTTGGACACGTAAGAAAATTTGAGTCCAAACTAAGTTCCTCATGGGTGACCCAGCAACAGCGATTCGCGCGCCAAGGACATGTGGCGAATTTCCAGGTAGGTGACACGCTTCCTCGATGACTTTTTCACCCCATCAGAAGCAGGTTAAAAATGAATAACTTTCATTGCCTCCCTCTTGCAGTAAACTTTTTTCTCCGCACTTTCCACCGCCACCATTTTTTCCTGATTTATCAACGTTCTGTACGACAACCGAAGTTCTGGAGGAAACAATGAGGTCCTCCCCGAAACTTGATCAGTACGTTGAAGTAATTACTTGTGTTAGTTATCAAATTAGAGAGATTTCTATTTTTAATCTAATTAAGCGTTCATTTTACTGTTACTTTTAACGGTTATTTTGTTTGTTCGAAGATTTCGATGACATTGTAAAGCACCCTCATTTGTAGTGCATTTAAATAAATAAATAAATAAATAGATAAATAGTGCCTTTGTCTTTGGAGCAACTCAAGAAGTGGAAGGAAAATGCACCAAGGATGCCGAGTTTCCTTGCCTTGGAGAGGTTGACCAGGATCTCCGCCTCTACTAAACAAAGTTTTGCGGCCACATACTGGGTCGTGTTGAGCAGAGCTGACTTTCTCATCCTCTACGGACGATCATAGAAAGAGTTTGGATGTCTAAGGTCTTCTTGCCTTTAAATGAGCCAATATCACTTCCGTGTGTTTCGTTCCTAGTCAGCATAGAACATTACCGTGACACTCTCCGCCGCAATACTGGAATTTCTCCGTTACGACTGCCATTAACTTCTGGTTCAGATCGTATACGATGCGCGTAGAAGAGCCGTTTTAAGAAGGGTCTCCGTGACAACTGTCCACACCTCCCACATCCCTGTTACATTTCACTGAGAAATTGCCCACTGCCACTTTTTAGAATGACGTTAGAGGTTGCTTCGATGTATCAAGAGGATGGGAAGACCTACAGGAAATATGAAGTCAACCCGAGCAACAGCATCGAGGAGAGGGTCAAAAACCACTACTACAACCAGCATCGACTGCAGACTGTGGCATTCGTAGAGGAAATGGTGAGAAGAAGTGCTCTGTTCGTTTTTCGCCTGATGATTCAGTTTTTTAAGCACCGCAAATGGCTATCCTTCAACCACGGCAGCATGCAGATCCTGGAAGCTCTTGATGTCCTCGCCAACTTTCTCGACGAAAGTGACCCAGATGTGTGTTTGAACTTCTAATAATCGCTACCCAACATGATGCCCTCACTGCCTTGTCAGTTCTTCCGTAATACCGATGACATTGCAAGATTCCGGGATTTTTTCCAAGAACCAAAGAATTCGTTGCAGATTTCTAATTTTGCTGCAGGAAGCCAATAGTAGTTTAGGTAGACGAAGCAAATCTCGCCCATGCCTACCAGACTGCGGAGCGCCTTCGGAAATGCCATCCGGACAAGCCATGGATGCATCTCGCGGGCCTCGTTCACGACCTCGGGAAGGTGATGAGCGTTTGGGGAGAGGAGCAGTGGGCGGTTACGGGTAGGTTACTTTCTGATGAAAAGGTTATAAGGATGAGTGAGATTGGTGGAGGAGACTGGATCGCGATAACGTAAAAACAAATGGGCGATGGCATTCGACGTCCCATCGTGATCTTGTTAATGATGTATAAAGATCAGTGGAAGGCAAATCTTTCAAGCCGACGAAACTACTAATGGACGAATGTGATCTTATACTTCCCACATGTCGGATATAAATTATGCTACTCCGTGGAGATGAAGAATGATTTGTTCAGCTTAATACGTGTTGTGTCTTCTTTGCCAACGAGGTTGGCAGGTGGAATATTTATTTTGGCCTGACGTTTCAACCCTGTCGTCGTCTTCGGAAGCCTAAAAATGGCTCGAGGCATTGTACTCTAACCAACCAAGCGCTCCACCCGCGCTAGCATTTTTGACCTAAAGTCAAGTGAACAATACGAAACCCCGAGATTGTCATAATGGTGAGGACAGCGGTCCCCCTGGTCGTTTCATAGCTCCCAGAGCGGTGCAAACGACAGAAGATCATTCGTGATGGATAAATACTCGTTCCGGTTGTTCATTCTCCTGCTAGAAATCCAGGGGCCGGATTCATCAACAATTGAACCCATGGGTATGCGGGGTATGCGGGGTAGAGATAAGATACGAGTCATGTAGAGATAAGACACGAGCCAGAGACGAAGGCTTCATCGTGGGTATCTCTACCCCTTATATCTGCTGGTTAATCGTTGGTGAATCCGGGCCCAGAGCGCCTCGAGCGCTTTTCTTGATAAAATTTCTGTCTCCTACGCCAAATCTTGCACTCGATATCATAATCGTTACAGTAATGAACAACCGGAACGAGTGTTTATCCATCACGAATGATCTTATGTCGTTTGCACCGGTCTGCGAGCTATGAAACGACTAGGGGGGGGGGGGGACTGCTGTCCTCACCATTATGACAATGGAATGACGACATAGTGAGTCCCAGTCGCAACTGCTCATCGACTAACTCTGGGTGGTAGCGCAATCGCTAGTCGTCAGCGGTGGAATTCTGGGTGAGTTTGCTTGACATCTCGGGGTTTCGTATTGTGCTCTTGACTCTAGGTCAAGATGCTAGCGCGGGTGGAGCGCTTGGTCGGGAAAAGTTCAAGTCTAATGCTTGAGCCATTTTTAGGCCTCCGAAGACGACGACAGGGTCGAAACGTCAAGCCAAAATAAATATTCCACCTAGCAACCTCGTTGGCAAAGAAGAGACAATACGCATTAAACGACAATGTCGAGGTTTCAAGATGAGAGAACTTGGAATTTACTAGACTTGTTCAGCGCCTTGAACCATGAATCGATTTCTGATCCTCGCTAGACCAGCGTATTCCGCGGACTGCGTCATATTCCCCCAACTTTCAAATATTTGGCATACATCAGCACAAGGATAGCTTTAGGCTAGGTAATCCATGACCATATTCGGCTAGAGTGCGGGTCTTTTGCAGCTTGAAAAAATTGCTACTACGTGTTCTGAGATTTAGGCCATTCCGTATACACATACATATGTGGAGTAAAAACTAGCGAAAAAAGAACCTTGTACCATCCCGTAGATGGTACAACGCTTTGCGACAGGACACTTGCGGTCTGCGTGTCTAGCTGTATCTGCGACTCTTAAAAAATTAGGGAAGGCGTGGGGTATCCTTTTGGGATGCGCCACAGTTTCTTCTGCTACGGGATATCGTGGAGGCATTAAGATGACGAATTTGGCCGACGCAGAGCTTGCGGTAACCGATGCTAAAGTCAGTATTTTGTGGTTTCCAGAGAATTGTGCTGCCAATTCAATTCACTCACACCGGAACTGCGGAAGGCTTAGTGCGTCTAGGCGGGAAACCCAGGCCATGAAACTGTTTCGTGTCGCAAACGACAGCCGGCTCCTCCGACAACGCTACCGCGCACCCAGTGACTACATATATATCGTGCAGATAGTATTAGGGGGGGGGGGGCAAAAGTAATGAGACAAATTGAAAAAAATCTTTATCTCTCAATAACTCAATTACAACTCAACGATGCTGAGGAATGTGTTCGCCATTAAGGTCAATGTGTTTCTGCCATCGCTCAGCCAACTTCCTGGTTCCATCCTTCCAGAACTGCTTGGGCCTGGTGTTGATCAACTGCTCGATATGGTTGTCAAGGATTGCTTGGGTTCTTGTGTCCCTTCCGACCAGAAAGTCCTGTAGGCTCAAAAAGTAGTGGTAGTCGCATGGAGAGATGTCCGGCGAATACGGTGAATATACGGTAGCCCAGCTGGGCAAGCTTATCTGTGGTTACTTGTTCCCGATGGGGTGCGACGTTGTCGAAGAAGAGGACCTTCTTGAAGCGCTGCGATTGAATAAGTTCGAGTCGCAGGTCCATCTCTTCTATTTCGTTTGCCATGGCCTTGGAGTCCATCGTCGTGCTTTTGGTAAACAGCTTCCAGTACAGGGCGCAGACCAAAATGCTCTGAAGGTGCTTCTCGCCATGAACATCTGGCCGAACAAAGGTTGGTAACAGGTCACCAGGCCTCAACCAGAGTCGCTGCTTGGCAGGGTTAAGATAGAAGGCGTACTTCTCATCTTACGTGACTATTAAGTCCAGGCTGCTCGGGGTTGCGAATTGGGCGAGATTTGCGCGACACAGGTCGACTCGTCAGACTGGGGTTTCGGCATGAGACAGACTGCGGTTTTGGCATGCTTCTGGAAAGGGCGGAAGTGGAAACTTCTCAGGTGGCCTTCAGTAAATAGAGTAAGTAGCATACAAGCATACAAATGCGATAAGCACGAAACCAGACTCCAGACACGAGATATATGGACACTCCATGGAGAGTCTCATTACTTTTGCCCCGCCCCCCCCCCTAATATTTACTGCACACGCGTCCGGCGCTTTTTTCAGATTCACACGTATGTGCCTGCAGTGTTCCTTAATCTTTCCATTCTGCTTACTTGTTGCTTGTACCCTCCCGTTATAACGCCCCGGACAAGACGCGACTCTCGATATAGATATAGACTTCTGGGAAACCGGCCAGCTTACCTTTACGGCAATACAAACCAACTCCGGTTAAGAAGCGCCGAATATAACGCTAATTCCGTTATAGCGCGGTTCTGAAAGAAACTCTGCGTTTAAAATGACTCTCGTTAGAACACGATTACGGTGCACGCAGAAAATGAGGGCGAGCAAGAACCATTGTGTTGCCTCGTTCATAGTCACGACCGGCGTGCAACAATGTGCTGGATGCATATCAACTTTTTTCGCGCATGCGCCGCCCACAAAGGTGTTCATCGTTAGCAATAGGCCTATGTTATACTTCGACGACGCGTCGGCGACGCTGTGTTGCGCGGGCTGCTACGCGCTGCGTAACAACCCGCGTAACGCTGTCGCCGATGTCGCCGACAACAGCGTCGCCGAAGCATAACATAGGCCATAGCAATGTCGAGCACAGTGGAGGACTCCGGTAGTCGTTGGAAGTTGCCGTATGTTGGGAGATTTCCCCGATCAGGAACAAGCGAAGATGTGGGGCGACACTTAGATTAATCAAAACAATGGTTTTGAGTTTTAGTGCAGGTGGTATAGAGGCTATGTACCGTTGGTTTTGTTGCGACCAGAACGCTCGTGCCATGCGGTACTTCTGCCTGCATCCTCTGCTTTTCGGGCATGATTACAGCAGCAACGCTGTTCGATCGCACTCAGCATTCCTCAATCATGGGAGAGTGCCCATAAGCCATTTGCAACGAGGGTATCGCAGATGGGAGCCGGGTTCGAGTCCCGTTTGGCGCGAGAGTCTTGATCGCAGCAAATTAGCTCGCAGCACCAGCTCCCCCATTTTCGTTGTTGACCATGCTGTTACAAGGTGTTTTGTTGCGATCAAAACTCTTAAGGTCTTCAGCTTATGCTGATATCAGTAGCCGGCCCATCCCCGTATCACGAGTGGATGCCGACAGACCTGGAGGATATCGTGGGTGTTACGTGCCGTCAAACAGCGCCGGTGATGTAAGGCGAACATCGCTGCCAGGAAAGTAGAAGATGCGGGTTCGAGCCCCGCCTGGCGCAAGAGTTTTGATCGCAACTAAACATCCTGTAACAACATATAGCCTCTCTACCAACCATTCCATGCTTAAGCAAATGTGTTAAAACATTGTTCGTCACACATATTTGTCATATTTATGCATATAACAGAGGGTACATATCCCTAAGGACAGGGCTTCATTAGTGATCTAAAGTGTTGTATTCCTTCACACTCTCTTCCTGGTCACATATTTCATTGCTATAGTCATAGTTGGTGATTTTATGCGATTTTAGATAATACTGGGCGTAAGAGCGTAAGAGAATGTAAAAAAGGTCAGCTCCGGTGGACGCGGAACGCGGTCTCTTCAAACGCGTTATGACGAGAGGGACTGTATATGACCTATCGCCATCTTTTTCTCATTAATGGGTGGCCAGATCATCTTACACTATGCATAGACGCGTTACGTATTCTTACGCCCTTGCATGCAACAGCATTTAACATATGAAAAGGAAACGTGATTTCACCTTCGATTCGTCACAAATCATTGTCTCCTCTAGGGCGGCTGAAAAAACTATTCTTCTTCACATGTGATCAATCTTCAAGTGGTTGTTATTGAGCTTATAAGCTCTCGCAAGGATGATTGGCGCTAGGGTTTTGTTTGCAACCGAATATCCCTATGAGAGCTATCAACAGTTTTTCAGAATTTTGTAATTTTTATATTTCCTTCTAAAGGCCACCAAACTCAAGTTTCAGGTGACACTTATCCTGTTGGTTGTGCACCTTCCGATACAATCGTGTTTGGTGTAAGCAGCTTTGATGGCAATCCGGATCTTCAGAATCCGAAATACAAGTAACTCCGTTTTATCTAGCCTTAGCTGAGCCAGGCATCATCGGTCAACTAATGGAATTTTAGCACCGAACTCGGCATGTACACGGCCGGAATTGGCCTGGAAAACCTGATGATGTGCTGGAGCCACGACGAATACATGTATCAGGTTGGCTGGAGATTGTTTCCTCCCCTGCACCAATGCATAACAAGCGATACTGCTCCCCCCCCCCCCCCCCAGAACAATGGACTGGATTTTCTGATCGTAGCTGGTGTTTAAAATTTCTCTCAAATCCACGGTTTAGGATAGGGACAATCGTTAAGGACTGGATTGCCGCATATGTAGATGATGGTTCAAAATGTTTATCGCTTCGAATGATGATAACATCCTTGGCGTGACGGCTATACATTGTGACGAGTTATAAACGGCCAGGAAGCGACTGCTTGAAGCTGTCGAGATTGTACAATACATCTGTATCGCGCCGTTTAGCTGGTTGATAGTGCACTTGTCATTTACATGGATTATGCAGTGCACATCGTTGCACTTCACTTCATTTGGATCACTTAATACTACTTATGAAGCACCAATCAGAAGCAATAACATTATCTCGGTAGTTCTCCAAGCTACACCTGAAGATTGGATGGTCACCTCATTTTCCCGTCAAGTGCAAAGTTTCTAGACGTGAACCCTTTCAAAATTTCCACGAGCCATGAAGGAAAATACCTTGATTTCATTAAGTTAACATTCGCATATCTCTTTTCCACGGTCGCCTGCAACGCAGTCGGAGGAGGCGCCGACTGTCATGTGCACCCGATACCAGGTCACTGGTTCGGATTTCCCGCCCAGGCCAACCAAGGCTTCCATCCCTCCGGGCTTGGTGAATTGGTAGCAGACTTGCCTCGGAAGGATAAAGCGTCTCTTCGTCGAGACTTGTTCGTCGGCTCCAGCAGACCACAGCAGTGCATGGCCAAATCGCTTCCACGACATCCCGTAGAAGTAGAATGCGTGGCGCATTCCAATGTTGTTGTTCAATCTTTATCGGTTACTTGCGAACACATACCGTAATGATGCAATCGTGCAAAAGAGTAATTACCGTTTGACTCAGGAGGATTTCTTCTTAGTAAGGAAATAAGGACTGACAATCCGACTCTTGGGTGCACTTCGCTGTCGCTCAGTCAACGTTTCAAACTTTCCACTAAATGATAGAAGTTCCAGCTTATGCCGATTTTAGAGTGAGCAAGCGTAAAGTCCGTTCAATCCCTTATTGTGCAAGTCCAGATTTAAGTCTTCAGACAAGCGAGCAACCGAGCGAATCTATGAAAGAGTAATCCGAGCGAGTTCATGAAAGAGTCTTAGAGGCTATAAAACGGAGAAGTTTTCTCTCTCCCAGTAGAAAGCACATTTGATCCTGGTCGTTAATATGGGCAGCATGAGGAGGAAGATTACTACCCAATCACCAATCAGAGCAGCAACCCTTCACGCCGCGTCTCCTTGACACTCCCAATTCATATGGATTGACTGGTTAGCGTGCTTCCATCTCCCATGCTGCTTGTATCAGCGGTGCTTCTGAGGCTTTTTTGTCTTTGATCATTTTATCAGACAGTTTGAATACATTCTTGGTCTACCCTGAGCAATGAAGCGAGATGGAAGAGCCTCTCTCTGAGGACTCATCATTGTTCCTTTTTTTTTGCTCGTGTTAGTCAGGTTCATGATTTGTCAAATTAGGTCCTGGTAAACCACGGCACGACTTTACCCGAAGAAGCTCTCTATGCGATTCGTTTCCATTCCTTCTACCCGTATCACTCTCACAATGCCTACAGACAGTTCATGAACGAGAAGGATCACCGGTTAATGGACGCCGTGTTAATGCTGAAGTAAGAGGCCTTCCATCCCTTCTATGTGCTGAACATATGCGACAATTCTGTTTGTTTCAGCAGCTGCGATCTGTACTCGAAAAACGACGAGAAACCTGACATTGAGGAGCTGAAACCGTACTATCAGTCGTTGGTCGACCAGTACATCCCCGGAAATGTGAAGTGGTGATGGCGCTCGTTCAGCCGCTCATCAGTGTCTTCTCTCACAATAGATCGCACGATAAAAATCTATTTAAAGTGAACGGTACCGTATAATACAATCGAAAACAGTCGGTCTACTCAGTAAAAGTTGACTTCTATTTCATCAAATAGTCGTTATTTGCGCAATGGACCCTCTACATGACACTACAGACAGTGGATTCCACGTTTGGCTCGCTCATCGACACGCCGGAATCGCTGCTCTGAGTGGTTCGGAACTTCCTCTTCACGGACTGCAGCCTCGACAGAGCCTTTCGGCTGCGTGACGGTCCCGGACGGAAGGCGTCAATCACCTGAATCAGTGGAAATGCTGCATCCTCGGGGAAGGGCAAAGGAATGGAATATTGCGACGAACCATTTGTTGTCGGTGCACATCGGCCCTCGCCTTCTCCCACACGTCCGCACCCTCTATGTTGTGCAGCTCCTTGTAGCCATCAATGGAGCGCGACGGTTCTAGAGCAGCTAACATGCACATGTGGGCAGGCGCAGGCCACAATAGGGTACCTTTCTCGATTCCGAGGATCTCCCACACGCTAAGCTTCTCGTTCTTCTCCAAGAAGTGGGTGAGCATCTTCATCGACCCGCATTCTACCGGCTGATTCTGCAGGAACACGAACGACGACTTATCGTGCTTCGCTATTGCGCTGAAAGCAGACAGTAATCAGTGGACGCGAGTTTCATCAGTTGGCGTTGAAAACGCAGGACTTGCACACCGTGAGCTAAGGCTGAATGAAAACGTAAGGGCCATCGAAGCGTTATATCAAAGAATGCTGTCGTTGTTGCGCACGTTCTGCCGCAGTGGTAGCAGGCGCCTTCCTACGACTCATACCATTTTTCGAGCGCTGCCTACAAATTCAGAAGCTCTCTTGCTTCTCGCATACAGAGGCTTGAATCGGCTACACTAGAAAGCTATGGTTACGCTTAAATGGCTATGAATGGCTATGACTACGTCACTATTCCATCTACGTCTGATCGTAACAAATAATTCTGCTGGAATCCCTTGCTATCCGAAGGATTTAATTATGCTGTTAGGGATGATGGCTGGAAATGTTGCGCTTTCACTTACAAGGGAAGCGTCTGAAGCGTATGTCTGAACAGGGGAAGCGAGTCATATAGGGAAAATCCTCACCCCTCAATTGGTTTGAAAATGTGTTTATTTTTTGCCAAGTCGACAGTAGGGGGTCACAATGGGATAAGGTGCAGCACGCGTTCGGGGTTGACTCATGCTAGAGAGGTCAGAGGTCTGGCTCCTCTGCGTTGCTTCACTTTCATTTCAAATGATTGGTAGAGATTTGGGGGATTTTGACGTCTATACCATTTTCAGACGTTTTCTGCGCATTTTTCCAGCGGTACGTTGTGGTATTCAACATGGTTGACTCATGAATGTTCAACACCAGTGATACACAGGTACAAAGTGCATGAAGCACCACTGGGCCCTTACGGGTAGCGTATAAAGGCTACAGGCTCCTCATAGTCTGTTTCCATACATAGACCAAAGGCCTCGGGAAAAACCATCCTACTCGGATTTTCAAAGGAGACCACGTTGTGACGTCGGAGATGGTTCAAATGAGAAACGAGGTGTACGGATCCCGCAAATTAAGCTAAACGGCATCGATACACTCTTTCCCTCATGTCTGCCTGTCACCTGGAAATCAGAGGTCTGCTGAAGGTTTCCTAGAACCTAACACCAACAATGTCCGCCAACGGTCGAGTGGTGATCCACCTGCTCACGCTGAAGTATGGTCCACCTTAGACAAGGAATCTTCGAGGGAAGAAATCAAGCTGGCCGAACGGATGGCCAGAATACTCAAGGACTTTGAAGCACGTCAACTTGAAGTTGACGAAGACGAACAGCTGGAAGTGGTGGAAGAAGAAGAGCAAGATTGAGATCCGTAAGATGAACTGATGGACGCGGAGAGGCAAGCAAGCAGCGGGCATATGATATCGTTTTCGGGTGGAACTCTTGTTTTGGAGGAAAGGGTTCGTCTTCAATTGGATTTCGGTTGCGTGCTCATAACCATGGAGGAAGACACCGCGATTCACCACTACACAGGCACTTTGTACCTGTGCATCACTGGTGCTGAACATTTATCATCATGTTGAATACCACAACGTACAGCTGGAAAAATGTGCAGAAAACGTCTGAAAAATGGTATAGATGTCAGAATCCCCCAAATCTCAAGCAATCTGTTTAAATGCAAAAATGCAGAAGGGCAGAGGAGCCAAACCCCTGACCTCCCTCGCACGAGTACCCTCTGCCCACCTGCGCATTGAGCCACTGAATGCAGGCGTATCGCGGGCGTTCAAGACCCCCAAACGCGAGCTGCGCCGTATCCCATTGTGACCCCCTACTCAAACAAACACATTTTCAAACCAATTGAAGGGTAAGGATTCTCCCTATATGACTCGCTCTCCCAGTTCAGACATACGCTTCAGACCCTTCTCTTGTTAGTGAGCTCTACACTGTCCACCATTCTACACAAGGGGTTTCACAGTTCAAACACATTACCTTCTGGATAAAAAGTTCTGTTTGCGCTTCGTTTTGAACCAGTATAAAAGGCTCGGTGATGGTTATCTCAGGAGTCGATAATTCGCTGTTTCTTCCATTTTGCTTCCATTATGCTTAATATCACTGTGCTTTATAGGCAATTGTGCTTCTATTTTCGCGGATCGACATACGCGCATAAATAAACAAATAGATACTATCGATTTTTCGCGCTCAGTCACATTATCTCTCTTGATAAGCGCCACTATAAATGCAGATGAATAAATTACAGCGTTGTCTTGAAGGCTAATCGTTATAACCTAAAAAGCGATCGAGCTCCCTTTAGATGAAGTAAAAAACCTTATGAGATTCTCGATGCATATTAAGGGCATCTTGGATGCATGCTGATCCTACCTGCTCTTTTGGAGCCCTTAGCTTAAAGTGTCATAAAAAGTTACATTTTCTGAAGAGACCTTTCTTCAGTAGGCCAAGCTGCCTTAAGGGGGCACAATTAATCGTTCTGAACATTTCATGGGGTAAGCAAACGGAACCAAAGGCAGAAAGATGACTGGCGGGTAGATCGAGTTCAACCAGCAAACATATCACCTATGGAGGTAGTAATGGAGGCACAAACGTGTGGAACCGATCGTTCTTTGTCGTTTTCACGAGCTCTTCGACGCTACTAGGAGTTCCCCGAGCACTTCGTTTCATCCCCCGCCCTGCTTCGCGACCTAGGGACACACAGCCAGAGCAGTCGGAGATGAAATTCCGTTGAGCGAGAATGGGGCAGCAGAAACTCGTCCGTTTCTCGTGTTGTCGTCATCGTAGTATTTGGTTGCCGTCTAACGTGAACACACACAATCGAAGTCGGACCGCTTGGCTGATGTTCGATGTTATGGGCACGATGTCATCAGCGAGGCGAAGATGGTGCAGCTGACGGCAGTCGACCTTCACTCCCATGTCTTCCCATTCTAATTCGCTCATGACCTCTTCGAGGGTGGCGTTGAAGCGCTTCGCTACGGTATCCTCTTGCCGAACACCTGTCTTCACATTGACGCTGATGTCGCCGTAGAATGGAAAGGTTAGGTCGTGAACTCGCTGCAAAGCTCCCAAAGAACTTTGAGCTCACCATAAGTAGGAACACGCCGTCTGGCCGGAGCTTCAATGACTCTCAACAGAATCGAATGCATCCTCAGGTTGATGGCTTCTATGCCTGAATTCTGCGTAGGTAGTCGATCGTGTTGAATCCAATCCGAAAATCCTGCTTGTTCGCATGGCTGTCCCTCGTTCATTCTTCTGTGAATCCTGCCCAGTATGGCTACGAATAGCAAACAGATTGGCCGACAGCTGGCACTAGCAACGTAGAGTAAGAGGTTTGTTCGTTATCCACTAGGCCGAAGAGCGAGATCAGTGATGCGTCACGGCATCCAAAGACCAGTCCCAATGCTGACGCACCATTTGCGGAGGAGATAAGGCCCGCTGCAGGCATTTTGAGGGTTTATCATACCTGGGTGGGTGATCTCTACCGCTGCCATCTAATTATTTTGTCATCCACCGCACGCATCGGGGACGGCTTGCCTCGAAATTGAACCCAGGGATTATTCTTCTGGTATTTTCTTACTTCACAGCATTCCATTATTTATGGATGGGCTTTTGGAGTTCCTCTGCAAAGAGAAGAAGTATTCTAGAGGAGATCAACGCGGCCGTCAGGCATCATCCGAATAAAATGCAGCATCAATTTTGTGCACTTCCCTTGTAATCCTATGCTAAACGAAAGAGAATGCGAAGTTCGTGGAAGGCGTCGCCGCCTGTGACAAACTGTGAAACTGGTCTAGAAAAAACCCACCTCCGAATAGTGTTCGACACTAGTATCCTTCCTGGATGGCTGAAAGCGCACATGTGCTTCGCCACGTTGACCGTCTGCCCGAACACGCAGTACCTTCAACTCAACTTGTTCTTATGCTAGCACTACCCTAAAAATGAATGAGACCACCTCGGCTTCTCGTGGCTGACCACACCGGCCACGACTGACCCGCAGCTTATACCAACTCGGACCTGGAAGCAAGCGCAATTGGAAACAATTAACACCCGTACTCACTCAAAAACGTCGCTACCCTGATGGGGAGTTCCAGTACGGGAGCGATGACTGTCCGCCCGGAGTACACGAGACCAATGGCGAGGTTAAGCATGTTTTCCGCGTGGAGCTGATTGCTGTTGGGAGCTCCGCTCACCACCAAGTAGCTGTCCATCAACGAAAGAACCTTGTAGCACTGCCAAAATCTTCAGTGAAAAACGCTCTTTCGTGAGTATTGACTGAAAGCGCTTACTTCATACTTTTCGATGAGACGGTCGAAATGCTTGAACAGTTCACCGATCATCTCAACCACCTGCAAGTAGCGGTCATTTGAATGCGAACACTGGAGGAATATTGATTGGAACCTCAATGAAACTGTGAAATGTTGCTGAAGAAAACCAAGAACAAAATCGCTAATCTGCCTATCCTCAACACATTCATAGCAAAAAACCTTACCCCAGAGGTGGCTCCTAGAACCTACTCCCGAGTTCTATGGTCGGTACCAAAGCGTTAGGCATATGTTATACATCGGTGACATGTCGGAGACAACTTGTTGCCGTGCGCAGCATCATTCCGTGACATGGTAGATAGAGGCTGTTAGAGGGATGCCTACGTAGTTGCGATCAAAGGCTTTGCACCAGACAGGACCCGCATCTTGGCGTCTGGCGCAAAAGTTTTGGTCGCAACCAAACATCCTTCCAATAAATGTGATGATCATTCCCCTAAACTCCATTTCGCCCAGTAGAATACTCTTCCTGAAAAATTTAAAGGCAAGATCCGACCCATATCTTAGGTAAAACTCACCATAAAGTACGGCGATGCTAGACATGTGGATGGGGACCAATTGCTGGAGTACTGTTGGAATCGGAGCAAGCGGACCAAAACTATCGCTTAACTGGCCACGCACTTAGCGGGAGGTCTATCCGATTCAAATACGTACGTATTAGTAGTACTGGAGTCCACATTGCTTACTGGCCTCCATGTCCAGTGGTGTTGATCACCTTTTTCCCTTTCTGACATCCAGGTCATTGCTGTGCCGTGGGACGGAAGGACGACCTGCGTTTTCCACCTCTCTGTGTCGGCGTTTCTGGCTGGTTACGAAATGAAGACATTGAAAACGCGGCGACAGCTTGTCGGCGACAGATCTCGCGTCGCCGAAGTATAACACAGACCTTACCGAAGGCCGAACGACCTTCGCTAATAAAGTTAGTTCGACCGTAAACTCTGAATGTCGTAACACTGACCTGAAGAACCAGGGAAATGGCTGAGCTGATGAAGCGTAGAGTTATACAGGCCCTGTGACTGCAGGAAGCGCGATGGAAAGGGCGAACGGCAGGGATATTTGAGAACATACAATTAATCTAGGAGTAAGTCTGTACTACGACGAATGGGTCACCAAGAGGAATACTCCCCAAGGAATAAGCGATTCATGTATCAAGCGATTGGTGACTGGCGTACTGAAGCTGGGCTCAAAGGACGAATACTGGACTACCATGTCATCCACAGACCGCATGCCCCGAGTACTAAGAGGATGACTCGTAACTCATACTTTAGAAGGCCATATGGGCCGTACCAGAAGGCGGTTGCCTTTAGCAGATGCCATGAACGGACACGTAGAGTGGGCGGAGCGGCAGAGGTAGAAAATATCCACGGTGGAAAAGTGGTCGGTTTGATAAACCGAAATGGAGAAAGAGTAGCCGATCTGACAATCGCCCATGCTCTGGCTTCTGTACCACCTTCTTCGCGAAGAGGGTGAAGAAGGTGACCTAAAGGGGCACTAATCGACCTCATCCTAGTGCGAAGATTTTCCCTAAAAACCGTCCGAATTGTGAAGGTCCTTCCAGGAGACTATGTGGCATCGTAACCAAAGTCCTTTACAACATTTCTTAGCATATCTCTAACCAGCAGAACCAAAGTAAGAACAAAACCGAGAATCCGACGATAGAGACTACAGGGTTACGACTGCAACGAGCTACGAACAATAGCTCTCGTAGCAGGCCTTCCTGGTTCAACTGTTTCTGAGAGCAGACCTGGAGGAGGGTGAACCAAACAATCCTCCGATGTGCCAGAGAAACCATCGGTAAACAAAGGGAGGATCCAGAAGCCATAACGCAGCATGGTTCTGGGATGAAGAGGTGTAAGTTTAGTGAAAAAAGGGAAGATCTACCAGCTGTGCCACACGGAGACGGCATTCGAGCACGTCACAGCTTACAGGAAATTGAAGATGCTGACTGGAGTAGCGAGGACAAAGAACGCGGAATGAATGCCCTGTACCTGGCCACAGGAAGAGAAGTTCGCCAACCGGCTGGCAAAGGGACGCGTAAAGTCAGCCTCGACATCCGCTTAGACAAGACTGTGAGGATTGCTGCTGCTGTTCTCCAAGGAACGCCTGAACGACGAATTCCCTCGTCGGGATTTTAAGAAAAAACTGGCGGAAGGACCCATCCTATGCTAGACACAAAAAGAGGTTCCGCAAGCCGTGGAAATATGGAACTCGGGAAGGCAACTGGGCCTGAAGGGGTGCCAGTAGAGGCTTGAAAGGTGCTTGGGAACTGTGGAGTCAACTGGCTGACACAGTTCTTCAACAGAGTCACGATAGAGAGCAAGATGCCGGATGACTGTAGGAAAGGCATCATAACCCCATCTTGAATCAGAAAGAGACGCTTGAAGGGCGTTTGAAGACTGTGGCTGATATTCTCCCTCAGTGGGATCGCGGAAGAGTCCACCATGGCGGATGGATGAGGAGCAGTATCGTCGTTCCCATCTTCACGACAAAGGATGACGCTTATAAGCGCTTCAACTACCATGAGATCGAACTTATCCTGCACACAATGAAAATCTAGGACCCTTTGGTAGACTCAGGCCTTAGCTGATGGCCCCCATTTCTATAATAGTTTGGCTTCATGCCCAGGAGGTCCATGGACAAGCAAACCCCTTCTGTGTGTTATCTTTTCAGGCCTATCGGACTCGCGATTGCAGAGTGACGTTGACGACCGCAATGGAAAGAGTTTGTGGAGACAATGCCAGAACTACTGACTGACTTGAAAAACCTTCTGACTCTGACTGACCGATCGCCGATGACATGGGAGACTATAAACCAGACAAGGAAGCCAATAAAGGGGGTGAAGCAGACGAGAGAGGGAGGAGCACGCAAGTAGGATGAGGACGAGTTGCTTTCCGTTGAAAAAAAAACATCAACAATACACATGAAATGCGATTCATCCTCCATGGCATAATACGGCAATAGTATTCTGTTTTATGAGGCGATGCTACTGCTCCGTTTCAGCAATTTTGCGCAGAAACTTTCGTTCTGACTTCTCAATCAATCAAATTTGGATCATTTCATTATGAATTTATTTATTTATTTAAAGTGCACCCAAGGGTGCGCTACAACGTCAACAAAATCTTCGAACAAACAAAACAACCGTTAAAAGCAACAGCAAAACGAACACTCAACTACATTAAAACTACAAACCGCACTAAATTAGTAATTACCATCTGGCTCCTGTGGCCACCCCCGTCGCAATGCCCTATACTAAGTAATCTATAGAAGGCTAGGAGGCAAAAAGACGTAACTAAAAAGAATTATAAAAGCAATCTTAATCCTATCCTAGCTCATGCATAGCTCATCATAGGTTAGATATCTAAATAAAAGTAAAAATATTAGGAGGAGAAGTGTTTTGCATGTTGTCAAAGCAGCAGTGAGGTAATCATGCCACTAACAGTAACCCGCAATTCTTACCTGAACAGGCTTGCAACTTCCGTTGATAGTGACAAAGTCGGGAATATCCGTAAACATTACCGTGCACTCGCCGAATTCTTCTGCAAAAAAGGGAAGTCGGTAGTGAGCGTGAAACAAAAACAACCGTATTCGTTTTACTTCGCTTGCTCTCATCAAATTATCAATGATGGCACCATGCGATCCTTTCACCAGTTGCTAACGCTTCAGCTTTGAACGAAGAAGAAATCAAAAAACATTGAATTTTCTATGTAACGAAGACTTACGAGGTGGCACAGCCTTTCCGAGACGAAAAGCATCGGCGATCACTGGAGGAACAAACTCATACAGAAGATGTTCTGTTTGGAACTTCTTCCTCTCCAGCTCGTCAGCAAGTGTTTTCAGTTGTCGAACTGTTTCCTCTAGCCGCTTGCTAAATTCGTGTTTTCAAAGAGCAGGAAAAACAAGGATGCCCACACAAGTGCCCAGAACATTCTACTCCGTTTCAGCCAAAGGATTTCGAAAGTAGATCTGGAAAATAGGATCCTTCCCTTTCAATAAGTAGCAGCCCATTGTTTTTACGCAGTCGTTCACACGCGCTTGCGCACGAAACAACTGGACATATGAACCACAATACACATGCAAACCAATTAATCGGTCACCGAACTGTGCAATAATAATAAGGATAAAGGACGGCGTTACTCAATCCCTTTTGGGATGCGCCACGCATTCTACTTCTACAGGATGTCGTGGAGGCGATTTGAATGCGTATTTGGTCATACAATGACTTGCGGTGGCCAGCCGATGAACAAGTCAGCGCTCTATCCTTCCCAGACAAGTCTGGTACCAATTCACCGACCCCGAAGGGAAGGCTTGGTTAGCCTGGGCGAGAAATCCGAACCAGGAACCTGGTATCGGGTGCAGGCGACAGCCGGCGCCTCCTCCGACTGCGCTCCACGCGCCCCCGCTCCACGCGAAACCGTGCAATATCAGGAGAAAATGTCGTTTACTTCTGCGACAACAGAGTACTTATTGATCAAAAGCAGAAAAACTGGCGTTACTCAATCCTATTTCAGATGTAGCATGCATTCTGCTTCTAACAACGAAAGGTTACCAACTCAAGATGAGGTTTTGCGATGCTACCTTGACGGGATATAGGATCCTTTAAGCGGAGTTCAGAACCACAGTTGGTTTTTGCTGAACGTTTTTTAAAGACCTGAAAAGGAGGGCTGAATGTGTGCACGCAACTATCATCAACCGCTACGACTCCACCCGTCTCCCCCTGTGCCTCGGCGGCGCAGCTGGTAGGAGTGCCGCCTCAGAGAAGCACACCAGCGGGAATTTGAGTTCGAGTTCGCGTCCATTGTAAGCAATGTCACGGAGCCATTGGCGCACAAGTAGCGCTGGAAGTGCAGGAACCATACCGGACAACCTATTCGCTGCGAGCTTTCAATCGATTTTTCAGCAACGTGCCTTAGCGACAGGGGAGAGCATCTAGTAAGATTGGTCCTGGAGCTCATAAATGCGACTCTTCTCCTCATCGATGGCATCCTTAGGCGCAATATGGTTTTTCCGATGTATGCGCGACTTACAGTTGCAGTTTTGTTCTTGCCGTTCCGTAAAGTGTTTTATTTTAGTCCTAATATTCCGTGAAGTCATATATTTTTACTTCTTTTTGCAGAGTTTAATTAGCCAAGTTTAGAGCATCGCAATGGTGTTCTTAATAAATTACTATTGGTTCGTATTCGGACTGTCGAAATAAGACCCGCTTGGCATGCAGCAGTTTTATGGTGCACACCGGGGTCGGCAGGTGTGCACCATAAAACTGCTGCATCTGGTGCCTTCATGATTCGACTTCAGTCAGCATACATATCTCAGTTTCCATCAATTGACTCAAAAGTATCCCCTCCAAAATTCGGGAGTCACGCGCTGACTATGTGTGACAGAATTGAGCAGACCATTCTAACCGCAACATGGAAGCATATCGAACCAGTGGACTATACTGTATCCTGTTAGGACTCCCAAATTGTTCTGAATGGGATTCAAAAAGTTGGCAGCCGTAACGATAAGAGTTCTTGTCAACAATAGGATAAAGGAGATTCGCTCTGTAAGGAATATAGGATTCCAAAATTCCTTACAGAACATCTACTAAGCTGGAACACAGCACTGTTCGAGCTACTAGAAGAAAATTCGTTATCCATCAGTTTTGTGATGGAAATAGACGGCAATGTATTTCCCTTGAACCATTATTGTACTTTTCGAAGCCGAAAAGGATATGTTTTAGAAATCATAAGGAAGTTTAATAGAATCTTCAAAACAGGAAGACCACAGCTTCAGAATAACCCACGCCTTGAGCAGGAGTATATAAATAGGGCCAACATTTGTTACTCCTCGTTAGCCCTTGCGCATTACATCAGCTCAACACTTGCGCAAGCTATTGAAGAAGAATGAGTAACTAACTGAAATTGATGAAGTATGGTAATTGCATATTACGTGCGAGAGAATGCTTATCGCGATTAAGCTTTTGCGAAATATATCCAATCTCACCGCTCAAAATTCATTATTTATGAACTTGATCATATAATAAGCGCAAGGGCACTACCATAGCGGAGCAGCAGGTTCGCCTAGTGTTTAACATGGCACCTTACCAGTATCAGTCTATGTCGGATCTTCATCCGTACAGGGTGTAGAAAATGGGTGCGTTTGAACATAGTGGGCCGTACTTTTTTGACCTGACAGAATTACTAGAGGCAATAGGTGACTAAAGGCCTGCGGCTACATATTTATTTACGCCGTCACTCACAAAGATGCTTTTCTCGTCGGGAATACCAACTTTGATCACATGCAATAGTGCGCCAACTTCTTTTCTGCGACGAAAAATACTGGACTACGCGGTAAAGAACGATGTAAATCACTCACTCATCGTCAATAGTGTGATTCAGTGGAAACACATCTTCCTGCACGCTGTGCCAAGGGAAACAATGGATTTGGATGGAGAAATGGTTTGCCATTTGCAAAGACTGTAGTGGGGAGGGAGCACCCCATGATTCTGCCGTTGGACTTTTAACAGATGCCATATAACCTCGCAATGTGTGGCGACTTGGTAAATACAAATATACTTGGCGAACAAGGTAAGTGTGGAACTTGGCAATTGTAATGCGATAGAAAGCACAGCTGGTATCAGATACTGGTAGACACCCAAAGAACCTAGCAGTGTGCTTATTCCTTAGAGCGTGATTGCGAATGCGAGGACAACGCGAAGGAAGAAGTTGGCTAGTGCGACTAGCGGTCAACTGCTATCAAAGGACAGTAGCGCTACTATAATTTCAGAGTGCGACCTCAAGCATGCTAGGAAGCGTTCTACTAGGCAGTTGCGAGAAAAATCCGCAAAGCCTCCTATAACGGAAAGCAACAATTAAAAATCAGCCGACGAAACAACCTTTTCTTCACCAGCTTGCTTGTAAATGGCAAAGTACGGTCTTAGATGCCTTTATTTGTGCGTATTACTGCACTTCAACATGTTAAATATTCACCTGTGATCTGCGTCGCAACTGCAAAGGCGCAGCACAAGAAAAATTAAGGTATAGTTTTCACGGCAAAAATGCCACCGAATTACCACGCAACCTAGAGTACCATGTTTTTTATCATATACAGTCGCAACATTAGAAACATTATTCGTCTACAAATCATCGAACGAAAATATTGAAAATGCCACAGAATTACCAGCTTTGCACATGCTGAGAAGATTCTTTGGATCAAATTGACGCTGTTGTCACTTTGCTTGCAACTCAAACTCCGAATCTGTCCAGTTCATTTTACAGCAGCGTGCAAAAAACAAGATCTGAATTCGCCCATTTTCGATACGTGGCGAGGCATTGTACCGAAAGGGCCATCTCTAACCACGGTTGTCAAAATATGTAAAGGCGAACTTTGCGAAATTTACTTATATCAACTTTTGTATAATTTTATGTATTTATATAACTTTTAATATAGATGTTTACATAACTTTTTATATAAGACATTCCTCAAATTACACCTCAGGCCATAATACCGTAAATAGCCTTAAATATTGGCCGCTAATCGTTCTCTAATCTTTATCCTCCCTTCTTTTTTAGCTTCGTTTAGTACATAGTTATTACTCCTACCGTCTAGTTTATATATATACACATATATAAATAAGATCTCCTCTACTCCCAATAAATCTCAGATGACCACCCACTTCTAGGATGGTAGCCGTAGGCCCATAAAAACAACTCTCATCTGAGTAACAATTAATGACAAAAGGTTTATGACAGATTTCACAGCTTCACGCATTCCTTGGTCTCCTCAAAAACTCAATTGCAGTTTCCTTAGAAGAAGGACGCTAAACTACACCGTCTTGAACGCCAGTGCAGGGGTGGGGGGGGGGGGGGGGAGAGTGCGCCAAGGTGACCTGTTACCGAAACCAGCGTTCTCACTTGAGTTCCATTTGACAGATTCGACTCTGGTTGAGCATAACAAGATCGCGTGTGGCGTCGTACACCGGCATGTCGGAGATGAAGAGCTTCAGGTTCACGAAATCTCTGACGCTTGTGACATGTGGGGAGCAGAGGAAAATGATGTAGTTGCCGCCGCATACCGGCATCATCTGACCTGCAACTGCCGGCTGAAGGCGTGCAAAGGCTTAGGTGTACAATGGTGATCACCTTTGAGGCACAGCGGCTGCTGGAAGGCCTCGCTCGATCCTTTCTCAACTTCGTTGCGCTTGCAGTGGTGCTTCAGTTGGAAGATGAACAATGTGTTCAGGTACGTCATGATGCTCTTGTGAGTGAGCTGCTGAAGAACGGAGGCGCATGTAAGAGATGATGAACTAGACAGGGTGAAGAGATAGAGCACCTGTATGTCCGCCGGTTGTATAAGCTGCACCAGCTCGTTGAGCTTGAGCATCTTCTTATCGGCCAAACCGTATTCGATGAGGAGATGCTTCCCTTAACAGACCAAAAATGCATGCAAGGAAGGCAATTTTGAAGCCTCGGAGCAACTGACCAACGTGCTCCACAACCATCTGTTTGTTGAAACAAATGTGGTAGGGGAATATCGTGCTGAAGTCTCGCAGAGTAACAGCAAGTGGAAGATTCTGGAACTCATCATAAAATAGGCAACGTCCTAGAGATTTTCCCCTATGAACGAAAGCGCGAGGTTTCGATTTTCAAGGGAACCTGTCTACAAACGCTCTCTAGAACACTCCTATTAATAGCTCAGAGAAGGAGATCTGATAAATCCATGAAGCGCACTGTTTCTCTGACTAGTGAAATAAGGTTTAACTAGGAATGTCTTATCTGAGAAATTCCAGCGCTTTCAAGTTCAAGTAGACGAATCAGAAAAGTGTGGGAGTCTACTTACACCTTCTGCAACCTCCTGATCGCTTACAGGACGAGTTTCCCGCTTGAATTTGTAGGCCAGTCGCTTGCCAGCCCGGTGCTCGTCGTCGGGTTCGATGGAGAACACGACGTGCTCTACCATTCCGCTTTTTCGTCGCTCCTGCGACCGTTCTATCACATTCACCTTCACGTCCATCTCAAACAACACTCGCGACGTCTGACGGACCAGACCTGTAGCACGACTTCGGAGGCATTAGTTTTGCTCTGTGAGTGGGAGGCGATCTCACCTTTGACTATTGGAAAAAGACCCTGTCTGTGGGAGAAGTAGTGGAGCCGAAGTGAACCCTCTCCGGTGGCCTCGCACTGGAACGTTGGTCCCCTCATTTCGGATTTGAAGGCGATCGTGTCGATGAAGTAGTGCATCGAGTTGAGACTGTCTAGGAATTCCTGAAAGAGATACTTTGCTACCGTTATCTCCCTACTTTTCCATTCCATAATTGCTGCTCCATTAAAAGGATAAAAAGGATAAAGGACGGCGTTATTCAATCCCTTCTGGGATGCGCCAGCGCATTCTACTTCTACGGGATGTCGTGGAGGCGAGTTGAATGCGTATTTGGACATACAATGACTTGCGGTGGCCAGCCGATAAACAAGTCAGTGCTTTATCCTTCCCAGACAAGTCTGGTACCAATTCACCGACCCCGAAGGGATGGAAGGCTTGGTTGGCCTGAGCGGGAAATCTGAACCAGGAACCTGGTATCGGGTGCAGACGACAGTCGGCGCTTCCTCCGACTGCGCTCGACGTGCCCTCCTGCTCCCATATTGCAGAAAACATGTCGCACTCATGCATCTGAATTTGGTCCGATTCACCTGAGGCTTGAAATATTCATCAACCTGCCCCAGGCCACTACGTCGCCGACTTATCTGGAGAGAATCGATGGGCTGAGCATATCGCGCGCATATGCAGAACGAAGATTGCAAGAGCGGCAATCTTGTGGGGAATCCTGCAAGTGGTTGCAAACCTGCGGTGCGACTTCTCTTCAGGCAAACGCGTAAGTTCCCTTGCTACCAAAAACCTTGTAGTGAGATAAGATGCTCGACGTTAGGAGTCGCGCATTTTAAAAAGTCGACCAGCAGCAGCTTTACTGCGCCTGTACTTTCAGAAGGCTGTGGACCCTTGAACGCTAGGGATGTCAGTTCATCTAATTACTGGGACTGGCTGATAAATAGAAAAACTTGTTTCGCCCTTCCTCTTATGCGGACAGCCGTGTGAACTGTGGACGCATTTCCCGCCAACAGTATATGGGTGTGCGTCGCTTGAAAGGCCTCTTTTTTTTTTAGACCAGCAAGTCTGTTAAGGGTGATGTGAGATATCTGTGAAAGCACAGAACAACTGAGGTTCGGCCGCACGCGATTGGCATTTGTCCAAAGCTTTCGATTTTAGACTCAGTTGCTTGCGTAATATCTGGGCTGTGTGCTTGTTGCACACCTGTTGAAAACCATCTCGATGTACTAAAACCACCTTGCTGCTCTTAAAGTTTAAAATAAATGCATAATACCACAGTTTGTTACAAAATCAGAAATACGAGCATCGATCGAAGAATCATAACTCTGTTACCAGAGAGACTGTTAGCAAAAGATAGGATTAGAATGAAAAAATAAATGTTACTCGCTAAAAGATTGCAAATTTCTGCCATGAACTCCTCCAAAACTCAAACTCTAGATGAGATTGATTATGTGCAAGCTAGATGCTACCTAAGTGTAGTATGCTTTAAATTTCCAGTGAATTAGTGAGGTCGTAGTTTCATATATTCTCCCATTCTTTTCTGGACAGCAGGGAACTTTCGTAGGCACATAAATGTCCAACTATGTTTAAGATTTTGGAGACCATTGGGCGATTTTAAAGATGACTAGTGCCCTCCTTTTGTTTAATTGATGCCTTCGTCACAAGGCTGTTATAAAACAGTTTTCTGGAGCACTTGACGTTTGAATCCCTTGGTCCAGGATCTCCACCTCAAATCCAAACTCCTCCCGTGATGACAATTGGTCATATGATGGTCTTGGGGTTGTCTTCTCATTTCCATTCGGACGGTCCTTTACCCTCACCAGCTGAGCTCGCAGGACAGGATCTCCCGATGTTCGCAATAGATTAGGTACACAACACCTGATACGGCGCAATTACCTTCTTCCGAGTTGGACACAGCGCACAGCCACAATACCCACCATAAGGATTGGAAAAAGGGCGCCGTATGCGCGTGATCCGCGTTCTTTCTCTTCTTTTGATGTGGCCGTCTTGATCTTAATCCTTTTTTGAAAACACAGATACTGTCGCGATTACCTCGACGAGGTCTACCCAGCGCCATAAAATCATTTTTCGTTACTCCATTTTTGACCGCTATTTTTTCGAAAGCGCTAGAAGAAACTCATTAGCGAGGCCATAGAAAAAATATTCTACTCTATTTATTTATTTTGGTTATTGCAATAAGCACGGCACATTTTACCGCTATTTACCCTTCACTAGCAAAAAATTGTCTCAATCTGGTAAAATTAGAAGAGGGGATTAAAAATAGGTAGAAAGTGCTGTAGTCATTTTCAAATTGGGACGCGCCATGCAATCGCAACAGAAAACTTCTCGCTAGTCATTAATCCACTGCGCTTCACTCTCAGTAATGAATTCTCCCTGTTTCACACGCGATATATCTTTGGTGAAAAAGAATGCGACCGTCGGATGTCTTTTCTATGTAGAGTAGGTTGTTACGTCAGCGAAATACGGGATGGGGAAGAGATGGAACGACGTTGAGAAGAACAAAGGCGTCATCCAGCGGCCATAAATCAGTGATGTACCACCTCAGCAATGGATTTTCCAGACATTGCACGCGCTGCAACTTTTCAAAGAAAGATTTTACTAAGATTTTTCCTCTGCAAAACGCGCTTGAGTGAAAACAGAAAAACAGAAAAAGTGAAAGGAGTCAAATTCAATCGAACCATCCTTTGTAGACGTCGAAACTCAGAGAAAATCCGAAAATCTTGATCCCACTTTGTTTTCAACACCTTGGTCTCAAGGCCATTCAGTTCATAAAATGCTTAGGGCAGCATGGCTCACCATTGCATACGCTTTCTAACAATGATGTAGTTTTTTAGAATTTTAAGAGAATCGACCTTTTGTGCTCTTTCCGCCGAGGTCTACTTCTAGCCAGCGGTCGGCTTGACCTCGGCGCTGCATTCAACGCCCGCGTCCGCTGTAGGCCTTCCTCGCACCTGGATTCGAAACCTACGTACTACGCCATTTCTAGGGAGCGGCACAGCACCGTTGCACCAACAGGACTATTGATTTGTATTGACAGTTGCACCAACAGGACTATTGATTTGTATTGACCGTTGCACCAACAGAACTATTAGATGCGCTGCTGTCAATTGCACCGGCTTTGGATTCGAGCGCTTAAATGTCCTTTGGGCGTAATTAGTGGAGACGTCCTTTGCTAATGAGTATCCTCTGGCGCTTTCGAAAAAATAGCGGTCGAAAATGGGCTAACGAATGTTGTAAACGTTTATGTTTAAATGTAGATCTCACTGGGTAGATCTCGTCGAGGACATTACGGCAGTATGTGAGTTTTCTAAAAAGGATAAAGATTAAGACGGCAAAAGAACAGAAAGGCGTTAACGCGCCTACCGCGTCCTTTTTCCAATCCTTGTGGTGAGTATTGTAGGGGCCCCAGAAATACGGTCATATAGTTCACTTGAGTTCTAAGGTTGTCTGGTGGACCCAGGGAAGGGAGCCACAGGGAAAAAACTATTTCTTTTTGCTTTTCCACTTTAGTGTTCTCTGTTTGAGAGTACTTATTTTATCATGAATTGTGGAGCGCTCTCATTCAGTTTCAGACTTGAGGAATAGGCTGCAGGGGTTCAATCACAGCAATTCTATGCTCTTTCAAATAGCGCTAACATTTTTGAACCCTCTCTACTATTTCCCTGATAAGAATTTTATCTGGCGACGCTGTGGTCTACTTTCTTTGCTACAAATTGACCATGATCTATGCGAACTCAGTGAAGACCGTTCTCAGACACTGGATGAAGCACAAAGGTCCGCGATTAACCTCTGGCTGATATGTTTCTCGCATTCTAAATACTTCTACCGAATGTCGTGGAGGCAATCTGAATGCGAGTTTCACCTTTACAGTGACTTACTCTGTCTAGTTGATGGACAGACCAGTGCTTTATCCACAGGTCCTACCTCTCGTTTTCGGCCAATTTACAATTCCGCTCCTAATTCGTGCACAATCGACGCCTTGCGCCAGGTTTTTCCGTCGCAAACACCGATTGTGCAAGAATTAGGAGCGGTATTGTAGAAAAGATGGAAGTCTTCCCTTCCCTGAGTGCAAAACAAATCTTTGATTAGAGCAAGGTGCCACAGGGGATCAGGTCTCCTACTCACAGTTGTCAGCTGTCGTCAGTTGTCACCGCGTCCCTCTCGTCCCTCGATTCTTCAATGTTAGGGAAGAATTTTAGGGGTACCGGATTCGAGTTAGCCAATCCCTTGGAATCTGTCTCACGCATTCTACTTCTCCGTGTCATCATGGAAGCATCCTGGATGCTTGTTTGGCCGTAAAATGACTTACGGCTGCCAGCCAATGGACAGGTAGTGTTTTCACCGGAGGCATGTAAGGCTTGATCGGCCTGGGCGGCAAATCCGAGCCAGAGTGCAGCCGGAGCCTCCTCGAACTGCGGAATCCGCTACCACATGCCTCATCTGTTTGACACCAAAGGAGAACAGTGGAGTAATCGAGAATATGAAGTAAAAAAACAATCAGAATGGACAAATGATGGACAGAGAGAATGATCACCACGTGAATTAATTTGGCGGTTTCAAATTAGCTGATGCTGCTGCTGTTGCAACATGCGAACATTTCCTCCAAGAAGGCCGCAGTTTTTTAACTGAACCTAACTTTTTCTCTCGCGAACAGTTTTCGAACTATATTAGCAGCAAATAGCACTTGTCGGTGGAGATGAACATGTAAAGCTTGAAATCGTACGCCTTCTACTCGACACTACTCTTTGGATATTTTTTCGGCTTCCGTTTCACAAAAATCACCACCCGGTGAGTGTCGAAAACAATTGGAACTGTACTGAGTCCAATCACCTGAAGGTTGGTGGCCATACACGACAGCATCTTATCCCAGCCGGTCTCGCAGGCGTACGTGATAAGAAATTCACCGTACATCTCCCACATGTCGTCCACGGAAAGTCCTGAACAAGCATTTACTTCGACTGCCGAAGCTATCCGTGACACTCAGCCGCTGCCGAAGCTATCCGTGTTCTGCTAACCTAGGACGCTGGCGGCAGCCCTGAAGATGCGCATCGTCTCTGTGTCGTCGTAGTAGGTCTGCACGTCGATGTTGCTGTCCTCGCAAAGGCCCGATTTTCGCCTGAACCGTTCGATTACATACCGAAGACCTCCCTGACTTGAACCTGGCACTCACATGATCTGCTGCCAGGTCTCGATGCCATAGCGTCTCGTTATCAGGGTGCTGATGCAGACGTGAGTCCATCCGATCTGAATTCAACGAAGATGGCTGAGCGCGAGAGCCGAATAATTCAACTCACCATTCTGCGTTTTCAAGGAGTTTCGCGATTTAACGCATGGCGTCGCGTGTGCGGGCGACTTGGAGCCGAGCAGAGTGAGGTAATGATGGAGCGCCACGCACACGCATGAATATTCATCCTCGAAGACCGTCCCCCTATCAACGCCCAGCATCACATCGCGTCTCCGACGATGACGCAGACGACGACGACGACGTCAACGCAAGCACAGAACCTCAGCCAGCTATCACGAACGCCGCACGCAGAGGAGCGGTTTTCAAAACTCGGAGAAGGGACGTAGTTACTTCAATCAGCACCGCCCAGTTGACAAGTGATAAGCGCTCACTGTGTTCTCTCTTCAGAAGCAGGAAAAATGATAATGGGACAGCACTTGAATGGCGAAGAACGAATAGTGCATATTGTCAGCCCCTCAGTATGCGCCACATATTCCGCTTCTTTTGCGCCACTTTTAGTATGTACATACTATTGTGCCTTTCGCATCAGCCATTGGAAGAATTAGTGATTTTTGCTTTCCGGACAGGCCTGCACAGCTTTCTGGCTCGGTTGACATGGGAGCTTTGCTTATGCACGTCGTGAAGGGAACCGGAATCACTTTGTAATGCGTGATATTCTACTAACCACTCACATATGCATTCCCGCATTAGCACCTTTTCTTGTGGTCTTCGCTATCCTTTAATCGAGGCATTCACATCTTCTTTAAGAATGATTGCTTTGGACATTTGGAGAAACTCAGTCAACCTTGTCATGGTCTTGAAACCGACTTGAGAGAAGCAGGCCGTCTTAAAAACACAAGTTAAATCTCATTGTTTTCTACCTTAAAGAAATGCCCTATTTTCGCGTGTTGATAGGCAGGTTATTGAAGCTGTCAGAGTTTGCAGGGCAGACTATAAATACTGCAACAAATACCTAGTCGTTTAGAAACGATAGGAATGGACCGCAATTACAGGAAAGCTGGCCTGTGTGCGAAAAATGAAAACTTCAGTTGGGATCTGCGAGCAGAGACCGAGAAAGGGATAGAATTCCTGGTGGACACAGGTGTGGTAGAAGGAACATACTCTGGAGTCCTTTGTATGCGCACGGACCAGCTTCCTTATAAGACCTGAGAGGACGTTCGGATTGCCCATGTGGGCAACGAAGAAGGAGTACAGAACAGAAACACCAAAAATCAGTTTGTTCCTGTTCCTTCTGATGCTCGGCTTTATGCTGAACCAACCAGAGAGAGGCCCACGGTGGGTCACCACTCGAGCGAACAGTATGACCCGTCAGCTGACAGGCCTTGAAGTATCTTGAACACAACCCGAAGAGTAGCAAAGAAAGGATGGACAAGCGTCGTCAGAAGGGACCTCATAAATGTCGTTTCTACGCCGCAGACACTCTATGACAGGATGATGAGGCGACACATTAACAGAGAGACCTCTTACTGTGTTTAAGTAAACGCTCAGGAGAAGAAGAGGATGAAAGTGATGTTGAACAGAAGAACGGGTATAGGTAGGACAGACGAACCGAATGTGTTCGTAGCACTTTTCGGGCTAACGCCCAGCGCCCGGCTCTGCACATGCCCCTCTCTCGTAACCGCCAATCGCTGTGTCCCTTCTGCTGCTCCGCCTCATGCTTTCCGTGACCACATTCGTTGATTGGCTGAAGGGCGTCGCCGAAGGTACGCTCGCCAGTAGGATCGACGTGTGTTCCAGGTATCCAACAGGAGATTATTCTCATGGATTAAGAAACAGCGGTATTATATTCAATTGCTCAGTTCCCAAAGGGAGAGACGGGAGGCCTTGTTAGGGTGATGCACCGAAAAGTGCGGTTCAATTATAAGAATGTGCACATAGGCTCAGAATGAACAAACGCGCTTATTCCTTGGTGGTGGGGAGTTATGTGGATCTCACAGACGATCTTACGACCTCACAGACGAATTACGACGTGTGCCAGCATCTACTGGGAACTTCAGTCAGTCCTACCCACGCATTGTGGACGGCTGTGTTTTGAGCCTAGGCTCACTGGGTCGCCGAGGCTCCAGGACGTAACTCCAACGCGACGTCGCGCGCTAGCCGCATGCAACGTCGCGGCGCTGAAACGCGGACGTGCGCTCGGTGACGCACAGTTAGCCGCGGAGTACGAAATTTTGCCACTGCTAAAGGAGCAATTGAACTACGGCAAGTGAGTTGGAGAAAGGTGACGGTAAAGTGTGGAACAAAGTTAGAAATAAGGAAAAAGTTATGGATTAGTGTGCCCTTCACCTGTCTTTGAATTCTAGCAAAAGTCTCACGTCTCAGCAATCCCTTAATACTTCAGACGCTTGATAACAAGGACAACTCTCCAAAAGAAATTCGTGAAACGTTTCCGAAAGTTGCAAGCACTTCCTTCCAAAACTTCTACTTAGCAATCCCGCCCCAGTTCTGGTCTCGAATTTTCCTCACCAGGTCTTTTGCCGTTTTCCTTCACTCATTCGGAATACATTGAGTCTCATTCCATCCGCACTTTGTTAACAAACGCTACCACTTCAAGAAGGAATCTTCAAGAAGTTCACGCGCGATAGACACGTATGGAGATATAGCAGCTAACTTCGCTAGGATTCTATGCACTCTAATTCGCAACCGGTTAACAATACACTAGCGCGAGCGAGGTACGCGTAGAATTGGGCATAGAATTCCCTACCAGTACGCATGGAATTCCCTTCCAGGAGACATCAGAAGTGTTTCACCCAACTACCTTCTTCCTTCTACGCGAAAAACGCAGTCGACAGTCGTCGGCACACACTTCCGCGCTCTGGCGCGAGTCACCAGCCGCCCTGTTGAAAGCGTTACTAGCCGCTCTGTCGGAAGCGGTCGGACGACAACTCGTCCAATTTCGTCGAGCACCGCGCGCGACGCCAGAGAGGATTCGCGCGGCGCTGGAGTTATGTCTGCCCCCGGGGTCGCCGACAATATGTCCGGTAGTTTCTGCTTGAAGAGTTTGAGTGAACGCATTTTTTTAAGAATCGTCGTCTTGTAAAAATTGAACTGAACTCGGATTAAGGACCTTCTTCCCATCTTCTTCTTCCTATTCTTCTTCAGCATTTACCTCTTAGTGGCGAGTTCACTCTTCCAATGTGGTGATGTCACTTTTCGCGATCAAATGGTTGATCGGGGTGGATACCAACAACCTTCAGGTCCACATGCAACGTATTAAGCCAACTTCCAGCCATGCCAGCCAACCCTCGGCCAACTCTTTAGGCCGTTTTCCCTGTACATCAGTGTTAAGGTCAATCTTCCGAACAGATCACCACTAGCGCGAAGAACGTCGTCATACCACCGAACGCGAGCTTCACGTGACTTGTCGACGATTGTAGCGACACCAAATCTCCGACTTAATTCACCGCTGTAAATATGGTCCATACGAGTAACCCTCCGCATTTTCATCTCCCTTACGCTGACGTGGGTCCCAATCCCTTGATTGCACTCCAATACTCAGCACCGTACGCCGCTACTGGTCGGACGACACCTCTGTAGGTCTTCGACTTAAGGCGTTCTGTAATCTTCTTGTCGCACAGAACGTTACATGTTGCGATTGTGCACAGCATTAGGAGGTGGGAGTGCGCCAGCCAATCATCCAGCACAGCATTGACCCTACTCTCGCCAAGTAATCAAGATGCTGACCGTACACGTCCTCTCTGAATTGGAAGCCCATTCGATGGGGCCTGTGCCCGGATTCATGGACGACTTTTCGGCCGGTAATGTAAAACCCACAGCCACTACCCACTATACATTGGATCCTAATGAATCATTTTCGGATATCCGATTCTGATATCCCGATCCGAATCATCCAATTATCCGGCTACTGCGAAATTGCCCTTATCCGAATCATCCAAAAATCCAGTTGCCCGTAAAATCGCCTTTATCCGATAAAAGGATAAAAAGGATGAAGGACGGCGTTATTCAATCCTCTTTGGGATGCGCCACGCATTCTACTTCTACGGGATGTCGTGGAGGCGTGTTGAATGCGTATTTGGCCATACAATGACTTGCGGTGACCAGCCGATGTACAAGTCAATGCTTTATCCTTCCCAGACAAGTCTGGTACCATTTTACCGACCCCAGAGGGATGGAAGGCTTGGTTGGCCTGGGCGGGAAATCCGAACCAGGAACCTGGTATCGAGTGCAGGCGACAGTCGGCGCCTCCTCCGACTGCGCTCGACGCGCCTCTTTTATCTACAATGTCTTTATCCGAATCAACCAAAAATCCGGGGTCCGCGAAATTGTCATTATCCGAATCATCCAATTATCCGAACCCTGGATGATTCGGATAAAATCGGATAAATTCGGATAACCCGTTCAATCTCCTCGCTCCATTTTGAAGTCGCGCACCCTGAATAAAAGTAAATTCCAAATGAATTTCCCGGGCGGACACGCTGCTGAGTCATACGTTTTCGCGCCCCACTGTGAAGTAGTGTCGCAATGACGTTAGATACATTTAGCACGCTGCTGAGGGTTACGTCGATCTTGGCATCTTTTCCTTCAAATACCATGTTGCGCTGCCGCGGAACAGCAAGGACGAGGACTAAGCGAGGGAAGCGGTTAAGCACGTTCGACCTCTGATCGACACTTCGCTATTTCACAATGTATAGCATTCGGCGCAAATTGGGTCGAGGGTGGGTCACCATGTGGAACAGCCCCATACCGCACTTTGTGCTGCATGAAATTAAAAATGTTATTCAACACCTGTGTGCCTACGATTTATAAACTGTGTTAGACCATTCTGATGTAATTCAACATTCATGTGCCTTCTTGTGAGGGAGGATTAGCACTGAATACATGGTGACCCTTCCCCCCCCCCCCCGACCCAATTTGCGTCACTTGATGGCATTTTGGAAAGCCCGGATCTTAGAATAATTCATCTTGGAATCAGGGATGTGAAGATTTTTTTGAGAAAAGCGTGGAAGACGGAATATGGAACGGAAAAGCTTAAAAATTGGCGGAAACCGGAATGCGAAACACTGGAACGGAAATGACTCAAAACTCATTACTTCGCCTAATTTTTCATAAATATACATATATCCATGATGGTAGTAATAACTGAGATGCCGCTAACGAATTTAGGTAGCGTGCAAGGCAGCATGCGACTCTTTTTCAGCAACATATAACAATAATAGAATCCTTGTACTCGTGTTATTACTAAGGTGAATTTATAACATTTCTAGCGTAACAAATCGAAGTTTGTGCAAAATCGTTCTGTAAATAGGAAGGTGTTTAAATGCAGTAAATCCAGCTGACGAATAAGACGCCAGAGATATCGCCACTTATAGCATTTAACCGGTCTTATTGAATGTCCCAGATCTAGCCCAATTAATAGGGACAGAATCAAGGTTACAGTTGCGTTCAGCACCTATGACACGACACCCACGCTCTGAGTTTCCATAGGTACCATTGTATCATTTGGCAGTAGCTGAAGCTCTGAAACAAACTCAGAGGAGGGATTGGAGAGGCAAGACACCGCATGCCCTCCTCCGACTAGGATAGATCCCATGTCCCCTATGGGCAGCAATGTTAGCAACATAAGAGTGCTTATAGAATTCTGATCTAGGTTTGGTGCTCCCAACCTAAGAATACTAGGGAAAAAGATAAGTATGCTCCAGATAAGGAATTTGATTCTTGACTCAAACACTCATGAAATCTTTGTGGGTCTACACTATTCGACAGTACATCGTTTCAAGTAAAGTAAAGAAAAAGGATCCAATTTGGTTAGTGTTTCTACAACAAGATGCACCACCAGTATGAAACCCTGGCCCGTGGCCAACTCACCCGCCAAATCAATACTCGACAGGTGCGCCATAGATTAGCAGGGGAGCAAAACCCTTGCTTTGGTGGTTATGAATCAGAAAAAGAGATAAGTTCCCCTAAGTGGCCGGTAAGTGGCCGTTGTTATGTCTGTGGCGTTGGCGGTTGGACAAGTTGCTGTCGAAGGTTTATTCGGCAATGAAAAAGTGAAACACACTATAGGAGGATACTGTTTATATACGTGTGATAGCCAATACTATCAAGACTGATAGTCAAATCATTCGTATTCACAACAGCCGTCAAGATACATAGGAGTAGGATTTACCGCCGGCTGCGTTCATGAATATGGCCCAGATTGGTTGCCGCGTTCCCACCCCCAGTGCTGTGCGCCTCCGCGACATATGCAGTACCGCGCATATCCTTTGGTCAATTGCCGAAAAAACTGCTTTGGAGCTTTCAAAAGCGGCTTTTTTAAATAAGTTTTTCAAAATCAAGTTTTTCAAATAAACATATATTTGAGCTTATCAGCTCGAACTCTATGTTCTGACTTATGAGTTCAATAGTGCATATAGGCCCGACAGAATCAATCGAGTGGGCGCGACAACCTGTAGAGCGAGTGTTTGGAAAGTTTTATCGGAAATTCGCAGCCGTCCTAGTCAGGAGCTGCTCGAAACCTTCCAGCTTACCTTTGGAGAGCGCCGCGAACAAGGCGTACAGAATCGAACCTATCAGTCGAGTGGGCGCTACAGCCCGGAAATTGCACCCGCAGGCGTGTTCTGAGCGCAATGACTCTGTCGAGATCGAATCGTTCTGGATGCGGCTCATAGATTTTGTAGGAAGTAGAAAGCTTTAGTAGTTCGTAAAAGTACAGCGTTGTAGCAGCCTAACCTGCCTTAGTCCCAGCTGCCATTTTCGATCGGCGGAGGGCAGCGGTGAAGTTTCTTCCACTCTTGCTCGCCCATGTTAGAGTTTTCAACACTCGCAATGGTACCGCTCTGTTCACCTCGGTAAGCTCTATCGAATGGTGTCACTCTCGAGCAATTCTGGAAATATCAATTTTAGGACGGCTAGGAATTTCCGATATAACTCCCCAAACGCTCGCCCTACAGGTTGTTGCGTCCATTCGATTGATAGGTCCGACTCTGTATGCATTGTTTACAGTGCACTCCAAAAGCAAGCTAGACAGTCTTAGAGCAATTCCTGATTAGGTAGACTAGGAATTTCCGATAAAACTTTCCAAACAATCGCTCTACAGGTTGCCGCGCCCTTTCGATTGATTCTGTCGGGCCTATATGCACTATTGAACTCTACTGAGATTTATAACTCAAAAGATATAGCTCGAGCTGATGAGCTCAAAAATATGTTTATTTTCACACATAGTTGATTTTTAAAAAAGCTTTTTTAAAAATCCGCTTTAGAAGCGGCTTTTCTGCAATTGACCATATGCGCAGTATTGTACCTTGGCGATCGACACATGAAGGTTAAGCTTTGTAAGGAATACTCTGAGAGACATTACTGCATTAGCGGCGTACCTCAAGACGGAGTAATCTCACCTATACTGTTTCTAGTCTACATAATCGATCTACTTGGTGCTCGCTATTTCAAAACATGTAAACGTCCAGATATAGCTGACGATGTCAAAATCTACGGCGTTTATGATGAACGAAACTATGATGAGGTACGTTCTGCTCTAAAAAATGCATGGAACTGCTAAACGAATATTTATTACAATGGGAACTCACAGTAAATTTAAACAAATGCTCTGTTTTTTTTTCATATAAGAAGAGGGAACGAATACCGCATAAAGGAGTTATACGCAGGGTTGTGCGTAATTACGATTTACGATTTACGATTTTACGATTAACGGTGATTTTTGGCAACTTTTTTACGATTTACGATTTTCGATATTTTGGGTCGTAAATCGTAAATTTTCGTAAATGTGATCTTCAGTCCACGAATGATAAACGTCCACATAACGTGATACGATTCGGATTATGACGATGTACCCACTTTTAAAGACTTCCCTGATGGCCCATTCCTATTTCCTATTTATTTTTCTATGTTCTGCTGTGGCGCTGTGGCAGAACAACGCAGCTTTGTGGATAGGCCGCTTGAGTTAATTCCTGGCAACGGAACTGGGGTAGCCTTTTTTTCTGGTCACACCCTAGCACAACATCTCACATTCGAGTGGCCTGAGTTCCGGTTTGTAGAAAGACATGACAATTCTCCTTACACTCGAATGAAGATGATCACCTGCTGAACCATATTCTATGCTGCAACAACCGCCTATCAACTTGTGACTTTTTCACCACTTGTCTACCACATATACAACCCGTTCCAATGCACACGAGTAGAACATGCAAAGCTATCAAGAAATATTGGACTTGATTGGAGGCTGTGGAATAACAGCTGAACTGTTGGAAAGAGTAAAGCAATCAACTTTCAATCTGATTACCACTGCACGTCATGGCGCTGAGTGTACTCACATTCGAGGTGCACCTTAAGCAAAACGTCTGACATTTTCATGATAAAAGTGAAAAAGTTTAACACTTTTGGTCTCGTTTCAGTGGTCTCATTGGGGTTGTTGTGTTCGCCCTATGCGATCCGTTCGGAATGCTGAAAACTAAGCAAAAAACACGATAGCGTTTGTTATAAAGGTAGTGGAGAGCGAAGCTGGCGAATGCAAGCAGTCATTAATTAGGAATGTAATATTTTGGAGTTTCCGAAAGTTAACAAGTGCAAGCAGACCTGCGAGTAATGTAAATGCGGAAAGTAACTGCCTGGTATCGTCGAACGACGATCTTTCATTCCAGAAGTTATGGTAGCCTTCAAACATGATAAAGGACAAAGCATGACCTTAACCAGTCCCCGTTTGAGATGCGCCATCCATTCTTTCTACCTCTATGGTATCGTAGAGGACATTTGGATGTAGGTTTGCCCCATAGAATGAACTGCGGCTGCCGCCGATGTAGAAGTCAGTGTTTTATCCTTCCCAGGCAAATCAGGTACCAATTCACAACCCAACAGGTATGGAAGACTTGCTTGCCCGTGGTAGGATCCTCATCAAGAACTATTCTGGAGCACGCGATAGCCACCCTCCTCCGACTTCTGTACCATGTGGTTCTCCTACATGTTTAAAATGCACCTTGTATGAATCAGTTAAAACACTTTCAATTCAATCTGCACTTTGCTTCTTTACTCTACTTTTAAAAAACGACACACAAAAGACCTTTTTTTTATAATTTCAAGTCACAAATCCGACTATGATGAGTGTCCAAAGATGTGATCATACTCTTTCAATCGTCACACAATTCCTTCCCGTCTGCTACAAGAATGCTGTTGGGTACAATTCAAAATGTGAGAAGGCTTATAACATTAGGTGTGTCATACCATAGAAATGTGCCATGCGCTCACTCAGCAGGTATGCTTGTTGAATTATTTGTGCAAATAGTGTTTCCGTCGAGTTGGCCAGCGATCAAATTATTATTATTTTTTGGTTTTTGGATGGAACGGTTTTTGTTGGTTTATTCGGAGTTGTTGCGGTTGTTTCTACAAAGTCATAGTTTTATATGCAAGCCGATGGCTAGTAGAATGATAAACATTTTTGGTCGTCCAAGCAGTATAAACTTTTTATTTGAAAAGGGCGTTTTTGAACAAGCACTTTATTTTGGTTCTCCAAAATAAAGTGCTTGTTCAAAATTTTTGGATTTGAAAGGTGCTATTTGATTTTAATGGCTTTCATCTTAATTAGAAAAGCGTGCTGCTCAAGCTGAAAGCGTCTTAATAAAACATAGTTAGCTTCGATTAGCTTTAACATAATAGAAAAAAAGAAGGAAATTAGATGCATTGTTAGTCAGGCGCCTCTTACGATTTACGGTTTACGATTTACGATTTACGAAATTTCGGATTTCATTCACGCACACCCCCTGGTTATACGTACGAAATCTGAAAAAACACAAAAACACCCAAAGAATTGGGTGTTCTGATGGGATAAAAATCTAAGCTTTTCGGGGCATATCAGCTACACTGAAAAAAGGTTTATGCAGCACATTTTTCTCGCCTCCGTTATGTCCATGTTAAAGAACCAACACACTCGTTCGTCTGCTCAAAACCTACGTTTTGCCACACCTTGACTACAACTCACAGTATGGAATGCCAGTGCAAAAAAAATACATTCTCCAACCTGAAAATGTTCAGAAAACATTCACAGAAATAGTTTTTCGCAGAAGTATTAAATACTCTGGACATGTTGACATACCGTGTTATTCCGACTAATTGTAGAAATGCTAAATCTTCAAAATTTACGATGCAGAAGGGCGATCGCTGATCTTGTTTCCTGTTTTCTAGCACTTCGCAGGTAGTCTCGCCTTAGCCCTAATAAGTGCTGGGTTTACAGACAATACAGGGAGAGAATTGGTAGTTTTACCATTTACTGTAAACATTCAATAAGCAAATGTGTGGAAAAACCTTTACTCCACTATTTTGTTGAGTTGCCAGATGGCTCCTGCTGTGGTAACCCTGCACCAGAGATAAATCCAAAATTCTTCGGAAGCCCAATAGTCACCTCTCCGTTTTCACCCGGACCGTCCAAGTCCATTAACCATTCACGGCTGTTGCTGTTCCGCCCTCGAGGAGGCGGCTATAAAAGAGGCCAGAAAAACGCCTGGCGGTCTCCTCTTCCGTAGACGAGCTCGTGCGCCCCTCTACCCCTGCCCTATCCTCTCTACCGTAGGTTGTATATGTACCCTGTTTCACACTCGTTGTAATTGTTTAAGACAAACCCTGTCCTATTTTCCCATACATATTGTTCCTGTATAATCCACACTATATATCTACCTTTGCATGTTCTGTATCTTATCCGCATGTATTGAATACTGTCTGTATGTGTAAAAGATAAACTCATGTAGAAGAAGTATGGTGTTTGTTTTCTCCGCTACGGGATCGCGCCTTCGAGCATTCCTTTAGCACGTTAATAAACCGAACCTCTGGTTTACCACACTGCGTATTCCAGCAGAAATTTTTAATGCGGAAAACAGCCACATCTTCAAAGCAGAGGTGGAAAAGTTTGATCTTTCGCAAATTCTAGGAAACAGCAATGTCTAATAATGAGACCATTATTGCAGCCAACTTCCAACTCCCTTATTTCTATGGCTCGTCAGAGAAAATCAGCCGTCCCTGCTCATCATCTTGCAGCCCAAGCTTCAAGAAGATGCCAAGAGTTCAATGAAGCAGCAGACTTTTTTTTAGAAAGAATAGAGTTCTCAATAATGACTGTTTATTACAATGAGTATCTTTCTAGACACCATAATAATTTCAGATCGAAGCAGGATTTATTGTCTTATCTTTATAACGTCAAACTTTCACCCATTCTTTTCATTGTGCAAAGCTTCCTCGCATCATTTCAACTTTGCTTTTCGGAGATGGCATGGATGGTATGTATGTATGTATGTATGTATGTATGTATGTATGTATGTATGTATGTATGTATGTATGCATGTATGTATGTATGTATGTATGTATGCAAGCATGTATGTATGTATGCATGCATATATGTATGTATGTATGTATGTATGTATGTATGTATGTATGTATGTATGTATGTATGTATGTATGTATGTATGTATATATGTATCTATGTATGTATGTATGTGCACTCTGTGGCTCACTCTACAATCCCTCGCGCCACTCGATTGATGGGTTCGATTCTGTGTGCATTGTGCACGGCGCACTCCAAAGGTAAGCTGTAGGTTGGCTTTTTCCTGAGTAGGTTGGCTGGAAATTTCCGATAAAACTTCCCAAACGCTCACTCTACAGGCTATCGCGCCCATTCGCTTGATTATATCCGGTCTATATGCATTGTTCAACTCTATTGATTTATACGTCAAAAGATAGAGCTCGAGCTGTTGAGTTCAAATATATGCTTCTTCTTACAAGTGCTCGACTTAAAAAATTTATTTTAAAAAGCCGCTTTGGAACGCTTCAAAGCGGCCTCCAAAGCGTTCCTTCCTGTAATTGACCAAATCATATTGTGCGAGATGAGATTGTTGCATGGTTTTCTCGGAAAAACTTAATTCCAATTCCATTGTGAGCAACATGGTTTCACGGCAGGTGCCTCCACTTCCACCCAGCTGGCTGACTGCATCTTTGACTGGAATTTGGCTTTGAATAATGAGGACTCTGTAGATATCGTGTATTTTGATTTGTCAAAAGCCTTTGACAAAGTAAACCATAAAAAACTTCTCGGTAAACTTTACCTACTGGGCGTTAGAGGGCCTTTTTTAGAATGGCTGCGCTCATATTTGTACGGAAGGCGTATGCGTGTTAAGGTTGGAAGTTCTTTTTCAAGATGCTATGATTGCAATAGTGGCGTTCCTCAAGTTGGAATATTGTAGCCAGTTCGTTTCCCTGCGTACGCCTGCAACTTTCCAACAATTTTTGTCGCCCACCCTCAAGTGAAGGCACAAATTGTGCTGGTAATATAAAAATTTACGGAACCTACAACACAACAGTGACAATAAAACTCAAGTCTGCCAACCTTTATCTCAATCTATAAATACGGTGATGGAGTGGTCTGAAGCTTGGGAGATACCAGTGAACCTTTCGAAAACCATTCATCTTGGAAGTTAACCAGCTTTAGAATTCAAATTTGACAATAGATTGCTACCATCTATAACGGAACCCCGTGACCTCGGTCTTTTCTTGGACCGGGAGTTGAAATTCTCGAACCATATTGATATTATGGAGTGCGAAAAGCATTTCTACCCTCTTTTTCATTTTCAGGGATGTGAAATGTAACGATAGCTCAATTCTGGTCACCATGTATAAGGCATACGTCATTCTACTTTTGGAGTATTGCTCTCAGGTTTGGAGCCGCTACACAAAAAAGAATCAGGAAAAATTGAAAAGCTTCAAAAGACATTCACAAAAATTTTACAAAAATTTCTACAGGTGTTTCCCAAATACCAAAAGTGCTACAATAATTCCCGGATATATGGAGAGGCTCAAAATCTTTAACCTTAAAAGTCTTCTTTATAGACGTGTCTTCAATGATTTAGTTTTCTGTTTCAAAATCCTCAAGGCTGAAAGCTAGTAAGTACTGGGTCTTCGTGCCATCTCAAAGTCTTAACAATGAATACTGCTTTTACTTTCCAAAGGTAAAGAAGAAAAATAAGGAGAAGTTTTTCCATTCACTTTTTTACCGTGGAGCTCGTTGCTTGCAAATACTGCCTCTTTCCTTACTTGAAGCGCCCAATCACAACGTTTTTCGAAGTCATCTGAAAAAATTGACTTGCTTTTCACACTCCGTATTCCTGACTTTAGTTAGAGTGAAGAACATTTTTTCTTTTTTATTTTTTTCTTTTTTTGACTTTTTAGAATTTTTTCGCATTCTTCACGTGTTTTCTTCTATTCATCAAAATTACCAGTTTTTCCTTCATTCTATCCCTATTTACTCTTGTATCAGTTGTTCGGTGTTTCCAAGTTGCTCTTCTTCCTAGTTCACTTTTCTTAGTTTCCTAATTGCTCTTTTATTTGTTTACAGTTTGAAAGTTTCTAATACTCCTTGTTGCTCCTTGTTGTCCTAACACTTCGTTACCGGTCTTGTATGAGTGGTCAGACTGAGTGTGCACACAACTCTTCTGTACTTCACCAGCAGCCATAAGGTATGAGATTTGTTGGAGTTGGCGGACCTACTAAGTTGGTATCCGGAGCCGATTCTCACGACTTGCAGTGTTGGCTGCTCTTCTCCTTCAAATTCTCATGCTCCCTTGGTCCCTCCTGTTCAATTCCTTCTAGTTCATTTTTCACAGAATTTGCCGGGTTTTTTTTTGTAATTTATAGTCCCGCCCCTAGTTCTTTGTAGAAATCTAGTTTAAACAGTTAACTAATTTTTGTTCGTTTCGCTGATGGCTTTTAAATTTTTATTTCTCACATTGTGTTTTCTGTGATTACCGTGTCCATGTTGTGCTTTTTTTGTGCGCACTATATTGTGCAAGTAAATAAATAAATAAATAAATATGCGCGGTACTGTATGAAATTAACCACATTAAAAGATTTTTCGGAATCTTTAGGAGTTTTTGCTTGTGAATTAGTTTGTTATGCTTTATATTATCAAGCGCTTTCGATAGATCAACAAAAACCACATCAACTGATTTTCCTCGACTTAGAGCTGTTGTCCAATCATGTAGACTGTCCACCAAATTAGCTGTGGTAGAAGCTCTATCTATGAAACCATGCTACTCAGAAAGGAAGGGATGAAATTTATAGATCCATGATGTTCATCAGATTCACGAGATTCAGTTGAATACACACTTGCAGAAAAAATTCTCAAGACCACTTGCTTCAGAAGAATCCACATTGAGCCATCACTATTTAAAAGGACAGGAACTTGTTGGTGACCTCTAATTTTCTTTCTAATATATACGTGAGTGCTTTTCATGGATGACTGAGACGCTAAATATTGTTCTTTGTTATCTAGAAACCTTCTTAAATGATACTCAATATCAGAGCATACCTTCCTGTATAGTGGATGTTGTATGGGAATAACAGAATTGGAAGAGATGTTCTGTTTCCGTGCTAGAAGATTGAGTATGTGCTGCGGAATTTTCAATAAGAAGAGCTGTCTGATTTTGAATTCTGGTGCAAATTTTCCCAGCAAGTCATAAAGTACAGTACAGAACCTTCTGTAGAGATCCGACCTTGATCCATACACCTCGAATAATCATAGCCAGTTAACTCTACAGATGTTCGTCAAGTGAACGGAAATCAGTGTTGAGAAAATGGGTAACGGTAAGAGAGGTAGAGTAGAGGCAAACCGTGGAGCGCTTATTTTGAAACCAACAATGCTAAGGCCTTGCCTAGGCAGAGAAGGAAGGATTTCGATATTCGGTATGTTACCAGAGGTGGTAAAAATGATATCGAGTTTGTTTTCTTCACGTGTCTGTTGATTGAAGAGTTGCTTTAGCTCGCAGCTATCCAAAAAGCTTACAAGGAGGCCCATGTACATCCCTCAAAGATTCTCAACGCGATCTATGTGGTCTTGTAGAGCATCGAACAGGGATCACAGAACTGTGTTTCGTTTTTGCTACGGGTCTCTGTGTGGTCTGAAAATGGCAAAAAATGGTATCACTTCAGGAATGAGCTGATTAGGCAAAAGTGACACTGGATTTTCCCTGTCGTGCCCAGAACTTAACCTGCAAAAGGTTTGGAGTTCAAACTAAAGTATGATTATAGTGATACAAAAATTAATGACGTTTCATAGATGAAGATGCAGTGTACATTCAAGTGATTCATTCGCATTGATGGCGGCAGCAACTGGATGGCCGAGTGGCGGACTTGTGGGCTTGGGGTCGAGGGTTCGATTCCGAGTGGGTTAAGGGATTTGCTAGGTGATCCTTTCCCATTTTCATAACAGACGAGTACATTTTGGCTTCGGTAGGGTATCGTATTATTGGGTAGCGGTGAATAAGGATGACGAGGTCACGACTACCGATTTCGCGCTGACTTCACACATGGAAATTGTTTAAGCCGCTGACCACGAATCTATCATCTTTCTCTAATTTTTCACTTTGCTTGCACTACTTTGAATCTCAATGTCGAAGGTTGGAAAATAACATTGAAGAAGACCACATTGGAGAAGAAAAGCATTCTATTAACGTAGACAGCTTTAGTCACCTATATCTACAATACAGAGTTGGTGGCGATGTCCGTTCCTCCACGTGGTGCCACTGGAAACTGTTCGCCATGCGAGCTAAGCTAAGCACGGACACTCGATTGCAGGCGACAGGCCCTTGTGACAGGCCGGCCTATGGAGATCCCATGTCACCTCACATGGTTGATGGCGTTAACTGTTTGTCGAGATAATGCTACGGCGTCCGCGGGAGCCGACGCGCACTCGCAAAGCCCGGCGAGTGTGAGAAGTATGCGAGGGTCCCTGATGCGAGGACGGCATCGGGGGGCAACTGAGAAAGTCCAAAAGTCCCGTAACGTAAGCAGGACCCGCGTTGCTACGCTGAATGTGGGTACGTTGACGGGCCGCTCGTGCGAGTTGGTAGAAGCACTGGAGCGAAGGCGAATCGACTTATGTGCGGTACAGGAGACGAGGTGGTCCTGTTGCAAGTCGAGGGACATAGGCCGAGGCTTTAAGGCCATTCTGTGCGGCAGTCCCAGGACCACCAGCGGTGTTGGTGTGGTCGTCTCCGAACGTTTCCGAGATGCGATTGCAAGCGTGGAACGTTTCAGTGACCGCTTGATGAAGGTCGTTGTTGCTGCTGAACAGCGTATGTATCATTTCATCTCTGCATACGCTCCGCAGACAGGCTGCTCCGAGCGAGCGAAGGACGAGTTTTGGACCCTGCTTGATGAGAAGACAGCAGAGGTGCCGCCAGAAGACGCTGTCGTTGTCGCAGGTGATCTCAACGGCCACGTTGGGACTGCGAAAGATGGTTACAGCTGTCATGGCGGTTTCGGTTATGGAGCACGTAACGCTGATGGTGAGCGAATTCTTGAGTATGCGGACTCGCATAATCTCACCATCGCGAACACAATGTTTCGAAAGCGTGACTCTCATCTCGTGTCTTTCTATAGCGGGAATACCAAGACACAGATTGACTTTATCCTTGTCAAGCATCGCGATCGAAGGCTGGTCACAGATGCGAAGGTTGTGCCATACGAGACTGTCGCCACGCAGCACCGTCCGCTGATCTGCACACTTAAGATCGCCCCTCCGAGGCTGAGGCAGGTCGAGCGATGCGGACCATCAAGGATCAAGTGGTGGCGGATGAAAGAGAAGGACGCAGCTGTTGTTGCTCGTATTCGGTTGCCGACGGTTACCAATGTTGAGGAGACATGGAAACGTGCAACCGATTCGATACTACAAGCTGCACGTTCCGAACTGGGCATGACGAAGCCTGGACGGCGTAAGATTGAGAAGCAGACTTGGCTGTGGACTGACGACGTCAAGGAAAAGGTCAAAGAGAAGAAAAGACTATATCACGCTTTTCTCAGCGACAAGACAGCCGACAATTGGCGTATGTACCAAGAAGCGAAGAGGGCGGCTAAGAAGGCTGTTGCCGTTGCAAAAGCTTCTCATTATGAGTATGTCAACGAGAAACTCGAGACGCGCGATGGTGAACGACAACTTTATCGGCTTGCCAAAGCACGCCATCGCCAGAGCGAGGACATCGAAAAGTTCTTTGGCATCAACGATGAGAACGGCCATCTGCTGATGAACCGCAAAAGGGCTATGGAACGATGGCATGACTACTTCGAGAGAATTTCAACAGTAGAGTTTGCCCATCCGCCTATCCCTTGCGTCCCTCCTACGCACGGTCCTGTGCAGAAAATCACTGTGGAGGAGACGGAAGCGGCTTTGAAGAAGATGAAGCCAGGAAAAGCAACGGGCCCTGACGACATAGCGGCCGAACTATGGAACTCGAGGTGCTGGAATCCTGCTGAATGGCTAACGAAGTTTTTCAACCAGGTTGTTGCGGAGAAGAAGGTTCCTGGTAGTTGGCAGCAAAGCACGACGATCCCGATCTGGAAGAAGAAGGGCAGTCCCGCGGACTGCACAAGTTACAGTCCAATCCGATTGCTCTCGCACAGTATGAAAATATTTGAGCGAATTGTGGACGGACGTATTCGCGAGATCGTCCGGCTTTCCACCAACCAGTGTGGCTTCGTAGCCGGCTGTGGCACCATCGACGCCATTCATGCTGTTCGTCTTCTTGTGGAAAGACATCGCGAGAAACAAAAACTGCTGCATCTTGCTTTCCTCGACCTGGAGAAAGCATTTGATCGTGTACCGCGTGAGGTCATATGGTATGCCTTACGACAGCACGGTGTCCCTGAAGAACTGATCGAGTGGGTGCGCATTCTTTACTCTTGTCCTAAGAGTCAAGTGCGAGCGCCGGCCGGCACATCCACGGAGTTTCCAATCTCCGTCGGTGTTCACCAAGGTTCCGCGCTTTCCCCACTTCTTTTCATTGTCGTAATGGATGCCATTTTGCGAGACCTTCAGAAGCCTGCTCCTTGGACGCTGCTCTATGCAGACGACGTAATGCTTGCCAGTGAGGACAAGGCCGAGCTTGAGCGACAAGTGCAAGCTTGGTGTGACCGCTTGGCGGCGTTCGGGCTCAAGCTAAACGTCCAAAAATCTGAGTACTTGACGACAGACGTAAACGAGACTGGGTCCATTGAGATCAATGGCACTGCGCTCGTGCGAGCGACACATTTCAAGTACCTTGGATCTGCAATTGCGTCCGATGGTAGTCTGACGTGCGAGGTGAACTCACGCGTGAGCGCAGCGTGGTCCAAATGGCGCTCAATGACAGGCGTTCTGTGCGACAGAAAGATACCGGAGCGCTTAAAATCAAAGATCTACAGAACCGTCGTCCGACCAGTAGCGATGTACGGTGCTGAGTGCTGGCCTGCAACGAAGGAAGTTGAGAGCCGCCTCAGCGTGATGGAGACGAAAATGCTGCGCTGGACGGCTGGTGTCACGCGTTTGGATCATGTTCGCAATGTCTCCTACGTCAAAGGTTTGGCGTCGCTCCAATTGCTGACAAGCTACGTGAAGCTCGCCTACGGTGGTATGGCCATGTTCTTCGTGCGGACGGCGACACCGTTCGGAAGATTGGCCTCAACATAGATGTGCCCGGAAAACGGCCTAAAGGACGACCTAGGCAACGCTGGCTTGATACGTTGCACGTGAACTTAAAGGAAGCTGGTATCCACCCCGATCAAGCGTTTGATCGTGCGAAGTGGCATCATCATACCAGAAGAGCGGACCCCGCTGCTAAGCGGGACAAACGCTGAAGAATAAGAAGATCTACAGTACAGAGTTCTGTGATCTTCGTCTTAGCTCTACGACATCATATAGGTCTCGTTGAGAATATTTAGGGGAAGTTCATGGGCTTCTCTTGTAAGATTGCGTACACACAATGCGGTGCACTTTGAAAGACGCGCGGAACTCAAATATCGCTTTTTTACCATAAGATCACAATTCCCTGGCTTTCAAAGAGGAGTGCCACTAACTTATTAAGAGATTAAGAATATTCGAATATTCGATATTCGAAGGCTTCGAATAAACGAATAATTCGAATACTGGAGTTTTTTGAATAGTCGAATATTCGAATATTCTAAATCCGAAAAGGACAAAGCTACAGCTGCGACCCCTCGCTGGCGTGGGAGTATACCAAAAGCTTAGCGAGCGTGTGTATGTTTGACTCTCACTCCGTTTCTCTGCCTGCACATAGACAAGGTGTGGTGGGGGAGGGTGGTTAGGGAGAGTGACTACAGGGATCGGATGAGTAGAAAGTAAACCGCATACATGCGATAAGTGGTGGATAGGCATCACAGGGACAGTTTCGAAGCTTTCCTGCCCCATCGTATCCCGCTAAACTATCATATATAGTAAAACCCCTTTTTTAAAGGATAAGGATAAAGGATGGCATTACTCAATACCTCCAGGGATGCGCCACGCATTCTACTACTACTACGAGATGACGGAGGTGATTTGAATGCGTATTTGAACATACAATGACTTGCAGTGGTCAGCCGATGAACAAGTCAGCGCTTTACTCTTCCCAGACAAATCTGGTATCAACTCACCGACCGCAGAGGGATGGAATGCTTGGTTGGCCTGGGCGGAAAATCCGAACCAGGCACCCGGTATCGGGTGCACGCGACAGCCGACACCTCCTCCGACTGCGCTACATGCGCCTCTACAAGTTCTTTACTGCAATGAATTTAACGCGTTGACGACGAGAGCGATTTTCGCGCGTCTGTTGCGTGGGACCAAGCCCCTCACGTCACGACATCCCGTAACCCAAACGTCACCCTAAAGGTTATTTGGGATGCTGAACACGAATCGGATGTCCGTTTCACCGGATACGGCAGAAGACCACCCATATCGACAACTAAGGTGGTCGGGTCAAAGTCACCGACTTGGCTCAAACTTCGCCTAGTGTGGCTGCTTAGGGTGTTGATTAAAATCAATCAGTAACTATCGATTATTTTTGTATTGTTGAACAGGTATTACCACCGATAGAAATTTGTGCTGAACACCATTATAAAAATCAGAAATTCGATGTGAGTGTGCTTTAAATATTGTTACCTGTTATTTCGAGAATGAGACGACTGGTCACCCTCATTTACCTGTACCTAACGCCATGCGCCGTATTCAGCGAAGCGGGTGTTGGATACGTGTTCAACATTCCAAAAAACACCTCTAGGCGATGTTTGAGCCAAATCGGTGGTTTCGAAATAATTTGATTAGAGGTGTGTCCCAATTTGGGCGCATTGTCGTCAACGTGTTAAGAAGGCTTAAAGAAGAAAAGGACACGGTCGGGATGTTTCATTCTCGCCGTTTGGAGGCGAGGCCCTCAACCATACGTTTGCTGTCTGGTGAAAAAATACTTACAAAAGAACTGTCTAAGCGATACGCCGGAACGGCAAGAACGAGTATTATAGGGAGAATCTCTGCCCTCCAAATAGTAACCGTACATGTTTTGTTTTTGCCGAATCCTTGAGGCAAATGAATAAGAGGCACTAAAATTTGTGATGATCAAGGGTGCGCAGGTCGAGCTTACCACGGCGGCGCAATGAGCTGGGGTCGTGGACTGGGTGGCGTACTGGTAGAGGTACTGCTTCATGATTGTGACTTCGTGGGTTCGGTTCCCGAGCTACGTCGCGTTTTTGGACTTTTACCATGCTATCAGATTTCCATAGAGATTTCCACATCTCAACTTTTTTTTGGAATTCGCAGCGGTAAGATGTTTTCACTACTTATTCCTTGTCGACATCTCGTGATGCAATGTCAGAAATATGCAAAATACGACAATATGTGAATCTCTCACGCCAATGGTTCTCATTGTCAAAGTAAGAACTCTGATGTGGGAACATCATGAAACAGCGGCACGAGGCTAGAAAACTGCTATGGTAAAAGTGCAAAACCGCGACGGAGCTCGGGAACCGAACCCTTGACGTCACGATCATGAGGCAGTACCACTACCACCGCGCCACACAGTCCATGGGACTCTTTCTTTCCGCCGCCGTGGTAAGCTCGACCATGTAGACCCCTAACCATTACAAATTTCGGTGCCTCCTACCCGTTTGCCTCAAGGATTCGGCAAAAACAAAACACATCCTCCTATTTGAAGGACGGAGATTCTTCCCATAGTATTCGTTCCTGCTGTCTCGGAGTACCGTTGAGACAGTTTCCTAGTCAGGCGTGCCCTTCCAAGGCTGGGACCGTCGGCTGCAAACCGCTGGCTTGGTGCAATCCCAATCGGTGGGGGGGGAGGGGGGAGGGGCAGTCCATTTCAATTTCTAAAGAAATGCAGCATGCACCACAACATATAAATATATCTATCTACCACTATATAATTGAGTTAGCGGTCGATGACGTTTGTGTGATCTAACCTAAGTGAGATACGTCGCATCATCCACAGCGGGGCGGTGGAGTGATCTAACCTAAGTGAGATACGCCGCATCATCCACAGCGAAGGCGGTCAAGTGATCTAACCTAAGTGAGATACGCCTCATCATCTACAGCGCGGGCAAAATTTGCTATTGAACGTGGGATGTTGCTGCAGCAGGAGAACCGCAGCTTTTTACTACTTAACTCAACAGCACCTACACGCGTTTCTGAGCGTCCAGGTTCAGAAGCCGACTGCGTGTCATTAGAGAAGACCAGTAAAGGGGTAAGAGTAGAAGGTGGCACCAAGAAGGGTTTCCTACTATATATAAAGCAGCAAGCGTGTGTGTGTGCGTGTGTGTGTCACACTGTCCGTCCGTCCCTCACATCTGACTTAGGGCGCGGCAGCCGAACACCTCGGCAACCGTGCATGGCGAGCCGTAGACGTGCCGAATACGTCGGCAACCGTGCATGGCGAGCCGTAGACGTGCCGAACACGTCGGCAACCGTGCATGGCGAGCCGTAGACGTGCCGAACACGTCGGCAACCGTGCATGGCGAGCCGTAGACGTGCCGAACACGTCGGCAACCGTGCATGGCGAGCCGTAGACGTGCCGAACACGTCGGCAACCGTGTATGGCGAGCCGTAGACGTGCCGAACACGTCGGCAACCGTGCATGGCGAGCCGTAGACGTGCCGAACACGTCGGCAACCGTGTATGGCGAGCCGTAGACGTGCCGAACACGTCGGCAACCGTGCATGGCGAGCCGTAGACGTGCCGAACACGTCGGCAACCGTGCATGGCGAGCCGTAGACGTGCCGAACACGTCGGCAACCGTGTATGGCGAGCCGTAGACGTGCCGAACACGTCGGCAACCGTGCATGGCGAGCCGTAGACGTGCCGAACACGTCGGCAACCGTGCATGGCGAGTCGTAGACGTGCCGAACACGTAGGTAACCGTGCATGGCGAGCCGAAGACGTGCCGAACACGTCGGCAACCGTGCATGGCGAGCCGAAGACGTGCCGAACACGTCGGCAACCGTGCATGGCGAGCCGTAGACGTGCCGAACACGTCGGCAACCGTGCATGGCGAGCCGTAGACGTGCCGAACACGTCGGCAACCGTGCATGGCGAGCCGTAGACGTGCCGAACACGTCGGCAACCGTGCATGGCGAGCCGTAGACGTGCCGAACACGTCGGCAACCGTGCATGGCGAGCCGTAGACGTGCCGAACACGTCGGCAACCGTGCATGGCGAGCCGTAGACGTGCCGAACACGTCGGCAACCGTGTATGGCGAGCCGTAGACGTGCCGAACACGTCGGCAACCGTGCATGGCGAGCCGTAGACGTGCCGAACACGTCGGCAACCGTGCATGGCGAGCCGTAGACGTGCCGAACACGTCGGCAACCGTGCATGGCGAGCCGTAGACGTGCCGAACACGTCGGCAACCGTGCATGGCGAGCCGTAGACGTGCCGAACACGTCGGCGGCACGAAACTTCGGCACTGGGGGTAGTCGAGATCGCTGAACAAGAATCTGAAGTCGACCAATCGATATTGATCGATATTATCGATTTTTGAGGATGGCGCTCAAGTGGCGCGAAACTTCGGCCCTGGGGGTAATCGAGGTCGCTGAACACGAATCTGAAGTCGACCAATTGATATCGATCGATATTATCGATTTTTGAGGATGGCGCTCAAGTGGCGCGAAACTTCGGCCCTGGGGGTAATCGAGGTCGCTGAACACGAATCTGAAGTCGACCAATTGATATCGATCGATATTATCGATTTTTTGAGGACGACGTTCAAGCGGCACGAAACTTCGGCCCTGGGGGCAGGGTCAAGCGTGGGGTTCGATTTTTGCCAAAAATTTACGAACCCCCCCCTCCCAGAGTGGGTCTGGTGCGACCCCCCCCCTGTGTAAACCACCGTTTTATTTCCTATCCGCATCGAATTTTTTAAATTTTTCATGCGGTTTTTGTACCGTTTAATAGGTCTTCCTTTCCAGGTGCAGCATCGACTGTGTCAGATTAGTTCAAGAAAGAGTGTTACTAAGTAACTGTTTAATTTAGTAATTTGTTAGAAAAAACGCTGATAAAGGTTTTGTGTATGTAATCTTTTCATAATAATATTTTGTTTGTTTACAGTTGAAAGTAAAGCACTTTTGAGAGCAGTTGTCAAATTAATCACAACGAGTTCAACTTTTCAGGCTTTCCGAGCATCTCCTGGACAAGGCACATTTCTGTACGTGAAGGAGCAACATCTGCATCGAAATTGTACTCTGTACAATGCCGAGTGTTAATTTCTAAAGCTGACTTGAGTGCTTTGTCAACAAATTTTTTTTAGTCACTCTCGGAAGCGATGACGAAACGGCAACCGTAGGATGGATTTTCCAGGAATGCCTACGAAGGCGTGGAGTCTCTCATTCGTTCCGCAAAGTTGTAAAAATTAATATAAAAATATTTCAAATAAAGATTGTATTACTTGTTAAAAATAAAGATTTTCTGCACCCAGATTTGGAGTCAATGAGAAGTTTCCATTTTTCAGTTTTTTTTTTCAGGAAGTCACGGACGCGACAGTTTTCTGCCTGGACGAGCGACATCTACGTCCTAAATTGCCGTCTATAAAATTTGAATTGTCAATTGCTAAGGAAAATTAAGTGCTTTTCCTACAAGATTTTTGGAAGCACTCTTCGAAGCGATGACCGAATGGCAACCGTAGGATGGACTTGTCACGGAACTTATTTTCTCTCTTCTGCAGGAATCAGCATCAGAAAGTGGAGTTGTACGCAATAAAGTTTTAATCCACAGTGTGACAACGGTAATAAAACCTGTTTTTCTGAAAGGATCCACTGTATGAACAGACGCTCCGATTTGTATGATTTGCCGAAATTTTTCGACACCGTTAATTACATGGAGGCCGCTATTTTTACAGCCTGCTTTTTGAAGCGTAGAACCCACACTTCTTATTGTTTTAAAAGCTTTGTGAATTTTTCAGAGATGTCGCACAAACTCCGAAATATGGTAGGTTACGTGGAGCCATTGCGTTACCCGATATCACCGATCGCCACTGAAGGATGGACTTCTCGCGGCAAAAAATTTCTACCTTCTGGAGGAAGAGCATCAGAGAGTGAAAACTGTGCCATCTTAGAGTTCAAGATGTGATTAATATACAATCAAAAACTAAGCTTCTTCGCAGTGATCTCCGATATGATCAGGGAAGATCGATTTGCAAATTCTCATGTTTCATGAAAAAATAATTTTTTACCTGAACCAGATCGCGCACACAGTTGAAATCTTGCCACAAAAATTAACAGGTCTTGTTCAATTCACAGTGTAAAAATCATGGTTTTCTGAAACGAATAGATTGGATCGACCACTGGTCGATATGCACCGACGTCATGGGAGCGACGAAATTCGACGTTCACAAAAATGACTATAACTCGGTAAGTTTCCACAATTTGAAAAAGCCAAAGAATTTTTAGAAACCAGAAAAAAAAGAGCCTTTACATAGTATAAAAATCTGTTTTCAAGAACTAGATCTTCATACGGGGCTGAGGCCTTCGATTTTTGAGCGAAAAAATTGTAGTGATTTTGTATAAATAATTATATCCCGTAAGTTTTTCGAATTTTGAAAGATTTAATAGCTTTTTGAAAACTAGAGGAAAAGCGCTTTCGAACCATATAGAAATTAGTTTTCAACAGGGAGGTCTTCATAGGGGGCGGGTGGGGTTCGAATTCTGGTCCATTGTTGCAAAAATACGTGCCAAAAATCGAACCCCCCTCGCCTCGTATGAAGATCCCTTTTTTGAAAACTGGTT